>CM076405.1:36898758-37621074 GCA_038363315.1 Mugilogobius chulae
ACGGCAGCAGCAGCAGAGGCAGCAGCAGTGATAGCGCGGCTGCTGCTGGTGGTGGACGGGTTAGCGTGCGTGGCGTGCTAATATAATGGGGTATTTCCTCGTAACATAGGCAGAGGTGGGCAAGCCTGTCGGTGATCACATAGGGAGGTTCTCTCTCTCCTCTTTTCCACCCCGTTTTGGGCTCTGTACGTCCAGGATGCAGCGCTGCGTGATTGGAAGGTACGGACACGCTCATGTGTTTGAATCACAATAATGGCTTTTATTTTTTGCCAATATGTGATGCTGCACTTTTTGAGTTCTTCACAGGTTGCGATGCATTTTGAGCAGTTGTGTTTTACTGGTAAATGTGATACTGCAGTTGGATTATAATTTAGTTTTAAGCGGAATTTGTTGTTCTTGTGGCAGAAGACAGATTTTATTAGAGTCGTATGCTCACCTGTCGGAATGCGTTTCTGGAACTGTTAAGTCACACTGCAATTGTCTTCAGATATTATAATTTTGAAAATGCATCTATATCTTTTTCTCTGTTTATTGTTGTAGAAATATTTTGATTAAAACAAGCTTGTAGTTTGTAGAATGTATTTCTGATTGATTACCCTGCAATGCATTGTTGCTAGGGCCAGATTTTCCCAGCACAATTTAGTTCATTTTTCTCTTTTTTTTAAATGATAGTTTCAATAGTAATGCTGTGTTTGAGAAAGGAGCTTAATTGCTATTAAAAATATGAATGCACTGAAAAAATGTATCAAAATTCGAACAGAATTCACTTTACTGTAAGTTTGAGTCATTTTGACTATAGTTTAGAGCGTTGAACTTATTGGAAGTTGCTAGAGTAAAATGATTTACATTACAATTACAGTTTTATGCATAAAGTTTGTATGAAAAAAGTGCATATAAATGGATACAAAAGTGTGTTTTTTACCTGTCGGAATGTGCCACTTAATCTGATTCATCACTCTGCAATGCAATAGTGCTTCTCCAAACGGTTTGTTATGAAAATTATGATTCCAATTCAGTCTTTTCTAATGAATCTCAGTTTTTCAGGACACAATCTGCAAAACGCCCTTAATATCCTCTTTAGTCACATGTTTGGCCAATAAGAAAAGACACATTAGATACATTGTAAAACTGTAAAACTCTAAGAAATCTAAAAGTGCTGAAGCCTTTCTTTTTGCAACTGTATTGTCTTGGGAAATTAATATTATCATTAATGATCCTTGGCACGTTGAAAATGGTTTCTAATGATAATAATTATAATTTCTTTTGCTAAACTTTACTGAGATTTCAACAGTGTTATCAGTTGTACTCCTGCCTGTTTGAGTGATCCTCTTTTATCCTATATGCTTTGTTCTAAATAACTGGGCTGAATATTTCTCACTTGAACATTGGGTTTGGTAATTTGCAAAACAGGAAATAAGTATTGAAATCTGTCTAAAAACTTTCCAGCTGTCACAAATCTTTTGACACATGGTTATATCAACATGCACATTTCACTTTGGCTGCAATTACATCTTTTTACAGACTGCAAAGTGAAACTGAAGTCCAAGCGCAGCCAATCAGAGGGTTGCTTTTCACAAATTATGAGGAAAAAAAAGAATACTTTTATTATTTGATTCATGCCGTACCCAGTGGTCAGATTTTGCCAGAAAGTGCTGCATATGCAATACACTTTTGTTGGAAATGACCAAGTTTAGTCATTTCTCAACTTTAAGATCCGATTTATGTAAACAATAGGTTTACAATAGTAATAATACTAAATTGTAGGCTAAACAAAAGCAGACTTTAAGCATTCCAAGCATGCCAAAAAGCAGATTAATGTTGGATTTAACATATAAAAAATGTTAAAACTGTTTATGTTGTGGTAAATCACAAAGACACTTTCTGTATTTACCTTTTTTTTGACACAATTAATTTTGTATGCCAAGTTGGCGCCCTGCAACCAGTTTCAGTACAATCAATGCAATCAATGCATTTTTAGGCTGGAGGTAGGCAAAAATACAGACACCACGCATAGTATTTTTTATTTATTTATTTTTTCAAAAACAATATGCAACACTGAACTGTCTTAAGGTTAAGGTTGTTTTTTTACAAGGACAATGTACATTTAGGCTACATCAAGCCATCAAGCGCAATGGCAGAGATAGTCGTACCAGATTCTAGCTTTACAGCTAATTTCCATTTGTAGTCCTGGGGAGGGGAAAGGGAAGGTGCTTACTGGACATGTTTTTGGTGGTAGGGGAAACCGAAGCATCCAAAGACAGCCTACCCAAGGAGAATATGTAAACTCTACACATAAAGGCTCTGGGCTGACCAGGAGTCAATTCCAGGACCTTTTTACTCTGAGGCCAGAGCACTTGCCACTGTGTTGTCTCAATCAAATAACAAAATATTTTATAGCACTTAAAAGCAGTACTCTGATTGGTTGCTCTTGGTGTGGTCCTCTCCATGTACTTAAATTGTAATTACAGCCAAAACCTAATTAATGTGGATATTAACCATGTGTTGAAGGAAGTAGTTGGACAGATTTTAATGTCTACTTTTCGTTTTGAAACATGACCCAACCTTTATTTTAGTGTTCAATAGTATTATAAGCAAATTCTATCTTCGTTAGTGTTCTTGCATGGAAACTTCTTTCTCTGGTGAATGGGAAAACACCAGGAGGAAACCCTTTTTCACATATTAGATTATATCCATGGGAAATTAAGACTTGTATTATATTATGAGTATTAATCCCTTGCAGATTCTCCCATTGTTCACGATTACCGATGGTATTATTATGATTCCAGTCAGATTAGGCTGTGAAAGCCTCTGTAAGCTGGGAATGAGGGGTAATTAGGCTAGCGCGGGGTGGTTGTTCCCTACAGCGGTCCTCACCTCTGTGTCACAGGCTTTATTGAATTAGAGAGACTGGTGGAGATAAAAGCAGGGGAGTCCCGGTTCTCTGCTCCAGGCGTATGTCACCTGTGTGTGCTGGGGAGAAAGAATGAGTAAGAGGAGGTGGGCCTGTGGGTAGTATGGAGAAAACGTCATATTCTGGTAGAGATAATCAGATCAGATACATTCAGCAGATTTGTGTCTTATGAGATTTGTTGTAGATTGAAGTCAGAGTTTAGCAGAGATGGACACCGTTCTTGGGAGTCACAATCAAGAAGAAGAGATACCTGTCCAGCAAACTGGTTTTCAAAAAGGGCTAGGCATTTAAATGAAAAATCCTCAGATATTTTGTTATGTCAAATCATCAATTATTTGGTTGGGATTTTAAATATTTTGTCAGTAAAAAATTGTGGTTTGGATCAAATTCAAACTTTGAGACAGAATATTGGTGTATATGTTGTATTATTTTTCTGTGAAACATATCAAACTTCTGTTTTGTTTATGTTCATAAAGTCATTACTAAAAGCAACTTTAGTTTTGTTTTTGAAAAGGCTAAGCACAATCAAAACTAAAATCGAGAAAGATCAGTATGAGGACATAGCCTATTTTGAGTTAAAATTGAGATATCTGGTTTTCAAATCGCAAAAGGAGAAAGTGTCCCTTTTTCTTTAAAGCGTATTCTCGTGGATTGCATGTCTATACCACGCCATGACAAATTCCATGTCATGACAATGCTTCTGCCGTTTTTCTTGGCGTGGTATAGACATGTGATTTGGTTGAGGACACCCTGGAGGTTTTATCTGGGGTTAACGGCTAAGTGTGGATCTGAAGTCACAAAACTAAGTAAGCTTATGACTGCACCTTGAAATTGGTTAAGGTTAAGATTAGGATAGTGTTAGTATTCATGAATAATGACACGTCTTTACATCCACCATATAAGAAAACTGGGCAGCAATGTGTGAAATACACACGCAAAAAGTAGAAATTGCGTCCATAGGGTTGGAGTTGGTAAAATTAGGATTTCATGAATATTCATAAATAATCACACCATATTACATCCACCAGCAACACCTATCATAGACACGTAAAAAAAAGAGATTATGTGGTATTATTTGCGTGGTAAACATACTGTATATCTGTATTTCTGTGAAAGTAGGCTCGGTAAAGATATTGGAGGCTGATGATTTTATCGATGTAAGTTAGTTAATGAAAGAGAAATGAAGAGATAACAGTTTGACAAAGATTGATCGTGCATAAATGAATTGACAGGAGGTCTCACTCTGCTACCAAGATTATCGAGAATGACTAAAGTCGTTCTTCACTCATGTTTTTTTTTCTCTAGTCTTTGCTTTTTCTATGTTTATCCTCTGTTTAGGCCCAATTTTGATTTGCTGTGTTCGCAAGTGTAAGTGCAACCGTAGTGAAAAACACTGTCAACCTGTCAACAAAGGTCTGCACAGCTCTCAGAACATCACTACTGTAAGCTAGCATGACTGACCCGAGCCGCTACACAGTTAGCTTCATTATTTAGAATTTCACTTAGCACACAAAATGATGAAAGAAGCTGAAATCCAGGCTATCTATGTGTCACCTAACTACTTCTGCTCAGGAGGAAGCCGGAACAATATGAAGCTGTTCGATCAAAAAATATATAAATATTCTGTCAAATAAAGCCATAAATAATTAAATGTTTCAACTTAAACATTAGATTGCAAGTCCCACCCTAATATCTGGACTTCTGATTTTTTTTTCCATCTTATGTCAAAAAAAAAAAAAAAAAGTACTGATGGTGTTTGTGTGAATGATAAAATAAAAAAAATTTATTTTTTATAAAGCTATTGCTGATACTGACAATGTAATGTTGATAAAATAGTGATAACCTTTGACAAACATAAAGTCAATGTGATAAACACCTGAAAATGATTGGTTTAACTTTAGTTTGTGCTTTTATTTAACTATAAAATGCAAAGATACTTTTGAAAAGCATTACAATTGTTTCTCACTACTACAGTTTATTTAATAGTCTGATTAAACATGGAATCACCATTAGACAGTCGAAATAACAGTTTTGATTTTGTTTTGAGGCAATCATTACCCAAATAAGAAACCCAAGTCAGTGCCAAAGTCCATTTGTAGCTTAACTCAACTTCACTTGCGTCAAGTTTTGAGCTTTTTTAATGTCAGTTCATTTTCTGTTACATTTTTTGCCAGACCATGGAGCACAGAATGTTTATTTACATTCTGTTAGTCGTGTAGATGTTTATAATTTTGAAGTATTTGTATTAGTAGTAGTAGCGAAATGGTTTTATTTTCTGGATGCACTTAACCTGCACTCGCTTGGTTTCCAGGTTCTCATACATGTCTTGTTTTCACAACTTTGCCAAAAAGGGCTTTGGAGCCCTCCAGTGTTCTGTCGAGATTGGTAGTGCTAGAAAATTTGTAAAAAAAAAAAAAAAAAAAGTAACTTTTGCTAACCCTCACCCAGTCGAATTATGAATAAACTTAGCCGAATTAGCCGAGTCCAACGGGACTATGAACGTGAGATCTAGAACGCTAGTCCTACTTTCAGCTAGTGTGGAGCTTCGAATTTCTTTATTGAATTGTAACACCGCACTCTAACGGGCTGATTCCACATCCTGCATATCCGCTGCGCTGCGCAGGGCTGCTCCTCAGCTCCGTCCTTCCAACGCCGTCCGACAAAATTGCGGATCAACGGTAAAATCTTCTGCGCCCAGGTCCGACCTGATCAAGTTCCACAGATCAGACTGCACCAAACAGGAAACAGAACGTGAACTACAGCCGGAATTTCAAGGTAAAAACATTTCGCACGGACTTTATTTTGATTACAGTACTTGTATTTAATCTTTATATGCATAGTTGCTTTGCCAGTTTAACTCAGTCTGCTGTAAACTTTCACTTTATGTCACTGAAACACTAACAGGAGAATACTTTTTATCGGACTTATTCATGTAATGCCTTTGTGTTTTCGTGGGAGAGAGAAAACACACGTAAGCTCATGTGATGAGAGCTAAAGAGCGATCCCATCAAACACGGCCGTTTTTTGCACTCCTGCTGCACAATAAAGAGCTATTTTGGCTTTAATTTAAAACTTTTATTTCATAAACTTGTTCTCTCCGCGCATGCTCTTCTCGTGCCTCTCGAGGCTTCGCAGCCTGGCGGAGCGCAGCCCGGCGGGGACAACATGCATCCACTAGGAGAGGCTTTGCGCACGAAATCGGAGGTGTTCTGTGGAGCAGCGCTGCGCAGCGGATATGCAGGATGTGGGATTCCTGTGTAACTGTCACATCTCCTGTTGAACAGTTTTTACCTGCTACTGAAAGTTACAAACATAACATGGTATCGTCAGTCTGCATCACTCGTGGAAACAGCTGTCAACTATGTGGAGCGCTAGATCAGTCAAAGTTCTGACTCTAATTAACGTTAGCACTTTCAACTTACCTTCAAAGCTGTAAGAACTCACATAACATTTAAATCCTTTCTCCATCAAACTCTGTGGCGTTGTGCTGGAGGAACGAAGTATTCGCCTCACATCATTAACCGAGAGTTTGGGAAGCTCCAGCAAACAACGAGTGTACTCCGAGGACTCAGCCATCCACGCTACAAACAACACACTCGCGATAGGACGATAGCGTCCTATCGCACCGGAAGTTCCGTGGCAATCTTACACAGAACGTGGAAGTGGTGCGTAGCCCATTGGTAAACTATACCGTGGGAAACTTGGTACGTCATGTGCAGTCACAAAACCTAGTGAGGGGGACCCATCTCGACGAAAGTCCAATCTCGACACCACACCAGCAGCCTGAAAAATGTTCTATTCAACGTAAAAGATCCGTACGTGACTCGCCGTATCGGACGGATTACAATGATTACTCTCATTGCTTTTCAAGAAAGTGAAGGCCTCCAGGCGCTAGGCTGGAGTACGGACTGAATGCAGTGTGAGACAGCTCTGCATTGGCTTAGTTCTTAATCTACATTTTCTAGAATGATTAAGTATGACTTTTTTGCTGTTGCTTAGCCTCACCATAACCCAAACCGTGTAGCCAAATTAACCTTTTCCTACAGTTCAACCTGATCACACAACACAAATACGCAAAAAAAATAATAAAAAATTTTGCTCATATAGCTATGCTATATATGTGTCGTATACGTTCTTGTGATACTGTGTTGTTCAGTTGATACGTCACAAAAACAAATTAGAAAGGCTCATTTTGCCAGCTGTCAATCACACTACTGCTCTCCATCAGCCCCCTCCTTTCACTTTCTCCTAATGCTTGTCCAACAGAAAGTTTAGTTTGAAATGTGTTTGTGTGAGGAGTTAGCTTAACTTTAACCTCCTTTCCTCCGGTTGGAGAGCATTTGCTTAATCCAGTTTCCCCATACATCACAGTAAAACAGTATTTAATTATTACTCGACAAACACGGACAGATAATGGAGGAAATGACTTCTTAGGTGCACTGGCAGGTCCACAAAGCACCTCAAGCACTCCAGCATGTTTATAGGTTTGCCTGTGGGACCTGAGCTCGACAATAGGATTTTTCCACCTCCGCTGCCTCCGTACGCTCAGGCCAAAGCCAAAGTGCAGGTTTCATATACTGTAGTGGAAATGTCCCAGAGGTAGATACTTAAAGTAGGCGGTCGAAGGCTTAGCCCTGATGCTGGACTGGTCTGTAGAGACTAGAAGGACTGGTTTGGTAAATCGCAAATGGACTCTTAAACATGTATTAAGCATTATGTGTATTGGTATAAAGCAGATGAGTGGCAAAATGTATGATAGAGACTCCAGTAAACAAACACATAGAGAAGACGGTTCATCTTTTGAAGCTGAAAGCGTAACGTACAGTTGATCTATTTATAGCAGGTAATGCGGGTCATATGTGCTATTTTTACTGCTCACGGTGAATCAGAATATATTTCAAAACAAGTGTCTCCTCCCTTCTTGTGAATTATGGATCTGTATGTAAAGAGTTACACTGAAAAACTGCCAACAATGTCATGTTTTCACCACGTATAATGCCACTTAATGTAAAAGTATTTTCCCATAAGCTTATTTACGAACTAATGTTTGAGAAGTAGATTGACAAATATATTCTTCCCTTGTTTTAATGGTTATATTTCAACATTCATGCCAAGATGGCTGCCAGTGCTTGAGTAGCTCCAACATCTGTCTGGCATAGGTATTTTTGGACAAATCTGCCTGATCCTTTTTTTTTTTTTTTTTTTTTTTTTTTTTTTTTTTTTTTTAAACTTGATCATTTTATCGAACTTTGGTTTCTGGGCACATGCTTTTAAATATTCTATGCATTTTAAACAATTTAACTGACTGATTTTAGGACCCTAGTTTGGTGAACTGGACTGGTAGCATATGCCACTAGGGGAAAATCAATCTGGAGGAGGTCAATCTCCTTTAAAGTTGGATAATATGAACAAAGGCCTAGAAATCACAAGGCTAGAAGAAAAAATATTGCAACTGTCCAATGAAATCAAGAAGAAGGATGACATAATTTCCAAACTTATGGATGTTGCCACGGGACAGCACAAGCGGATAGCGTGTCTAAACAACAGCTTAATGGACACAGTTGTTTGGGATCGGGACACCTCCCCGCTACCCTCGAGCTCGACTCCTCGCCTGCGACTACCCTGTGATTCGGCAGTACACAGAAGCAAGAAAAGATATACATTTGGAACTACAATTGCCCCTTTAAATCTCACTAACCGCTTCTCTGTTCTGGCATTTGACTCACCTGCTCCTGAAGCTCCGGTACAGACAATCCCTAATCCAGATTCATCCATTGATTATCCATCTCTCCAAAGTGGCCCATCTAATCACTTGTTGGTACACAGTGACGTTGTACGAGGCATCAGGTCCCAGGCCCCCTCTCCGGTATGTCCCGAGGCGGCTGCCTCTTCTTGTTCCGAGTCCAAAAAACCTTTCACAACAACAGAGCAACCTGCTAAATCGTCTGTCCGACTAAATATTCTGAAAGAAGCAATTCGGAGACGACGCAGTGAACCACAAGCTTCAGCACCGGGCCCATCAGTTTCCCCGACGCTGCGGGCGCCCTCACCTCCGCCACCGGTGGCGTCACGGTCTCAACCCGCGGCACAGCCGGAGGCGATGCGGTCACCAGTGGAGCCACTCGCTGCGGTGCTCCTGCCCCAAAACGCGTCTTTGCCGCAGGGATCAACAGCTGATGGGTCTGTGTCGGACCAGCTCCCGGCCCGGGATCAGCTCGAAGCTCCCATCTCTGAGCAGCATGACGACTCGCACCACTGTAATCCAACCACAGATCGACCAGTGCCACTTTTTCCTCCTACAACAGTAATTGTTGGGGATTCTATCATCAGAAATGTGCGTTTCTTTAACGCTATTACACATTGTTTTCCGGGCGCTATGGTGTCTCGGATTGTGAAGGAACTCCCCGATTTGCTCCAATCCATGCCCTCTACAATTCACAGGATTATAATCCACGTCGGGACAAATGACGTGTCATATAAACAGTCTGAAATCACGAAACAGTACTTCATGGAGCTTTTTAATGTGTTGAAACCGTGGATTATACAGGGCATGTCCGTGTTTGTTTCTGGACCCATCCCTACGTGGAGGCGCGGCAACGAAAGACTTAGTAGGACTCTGTATTTGAATACCTGGCTCAGCTCCGTTTGTAAGTTTCATTTCATCAATTTCATTGACAATTTCAATCTGTTTTGGGATCGGCCTTCTCATTATCGTGCAGATGGTCTGCATGTCAATAGACTCGGGACGAGTCTACTCGCAAATAACATGCTCTACGCGGTTCACTATTTAGTGGGCGCTCCCGCACGTGAGTGACTGTTTACTTCCTACATCCCTCCTTCAGCTGTTTCTTCTTCTGCTTATGTAACACAGACTAGTGCCCCCTGCAAATCACTGCAAACAACGTCGCAAAATGAACAAGAAGAACAATCAGACAAACACTTTCTCAGTGAACAAACAACTTTCACCATCTGGCCTATCATAACTGCAAGATGCCCCAATAACATACCTAAACAAAGAAAACGGACTAATCACAGAATTTTAAGTTATATCCCATATAAAAAGATTTTATCCAGTTCTACTACTGACACTTATTTAAAACTTGCAGTACTAAATGTCAGGTCTTTATCCAACAAATCATTTTTAATTAACAATTTTATTTCTACCTATAATCTTGATTTTATGTTTTTAACTGAAACCTGGCTTGACAAAATAACAAACAGTGCAGTTTTACTAGAATCTTCTCCACCTAAATATAGATTTGACTCTGTAACACGTGATGATAAAAGAGGTGGGGGTGTCTGTGCACTATTCAGAGATAAGTTTGTTACTCATAAATTGTCCTTCAGTGCGTTTTTGTCTTTTGAGTACCTGTCTCTCAAAATGGAGGTAAAACAATGCCCATCTATACTCTTTGTTGTATTATACAAGCCTCCACAGCATAGTCAAAATTTTATTGATGATTTTACAGAAATGCTTACAGTTGTATGCACTGATTTTGATTGTTTAGTCATTACAGGTGATTTTAATATTCATGTTGACAATGTTGAGAACAAAAGTGCTAAAGAGTTCAGTGCCATTCTGGAAACCTTTGGTCTAACTCAGCATGTAAGTGGCCCCACCCACAGCAGAGGACACACTCTAGATTTACTCCTTACAAAGGGGGTTAATATTTCCAACGTTGGTGTAGTTGATGTTGCTTTGTCTGATCATTTTTGTGTCTTCTTTGACCTGTTTGTTGCTCCCAAACCACCACCTGTTCCTGCAGTGGTTAGAAAAAGACATATAAATGATAACACACAGGCACAGTTTATGGAAATGTTACATTTTGATGACGTTTTAAATTCTAATGTAGATGATCTGTTGAACTCTGTTACTTCCACCGTAACAAAGGTTTTAGACACCATTGCCCCTGTAAAAGTTAAAGTGGTCAAAAATAAGCAGAAAGCTCCATGGAGGAATAATGACCTGGTCAGGGCACAGAAAAGAGAGTGCCGCAAGGCCGAACGGAAATGGCGCAAGTCACAACTTGAAGTTTATTGTGAAATATATAAGAGAGAGCTGAATGTGTACAATTTAATTTTATGTAAAACAAGAGAAAAATATTTCTCTGAGATTATAGGAAATTGCTGTAACAACACGCGTGTTTTGTTCTCAACAGTAAATAAATTAACAAACCCGCCAATTCAATTGCCACCAGAGCTAATATCGACGTCAAAGTGCAATGAGTTTGCAGTTTTCTTTAACAACAAGGTTCATAAAATAAGAAACACTATACCCTACCTACCACAAATAAGTAACCTACAGCCATGTAGACATGCAAAATTGACATACTTTGCACCTGTAACAGACAAAACTGTTCAGGAAATTATCACCAGTCTCAGCTCATCTACATGTTGCCTTGATGTTTTGCCCACAAAATTCTTAAAATCTGTACTAAGCAGTTTATTGATACCCCTGACTCAAATCATAAATATGTCAATACAATCCGGAACCTTTCCACAAACCTTAAAAACTGCTGTTGTCAAGCCTCTCCTCAAGAAGAGCAGTCTTGACTTAACTGCAGTGAACAGTTACCGCCCCATCTCAAACTTGCCTTTTGTAGGAAAAGTTCTTGAAAAAGTTGTTTATCAACAGCTCACTATCTTTATGGAAAATAATCACTATTTTGACTATTTTCAATCTGGCTATAGAGCACGCCACAGTACAGAGACTGCGCTCATTAAGGTAACTAATGATATTCATTTAAGTACTGATGCGGGCAAAGTCTCTGTATTAGTGCTGCTAGATCTGAGTGCCGCCTTCGACACTGTTGATCACGATATATTATTACAGAGACTAGAGGACTGGGTGGGCATCTCTGGCACTGCTCTGGATTGGCTCAGGTCTTATTTAAGCAACCGGAACTACTTTGTTGAGATTGGAGATTGTGTGTCTGATAATGTGTCGTTGACCTGTGGAGTGCCTCAAGGATCTATTTTGGGACCCCTTTTATTTAACATTTACATGCTGCCCCTAGGTCACATAATGCGCAATAATGGAGTATCGTATCACAACTATGCAGATGATACTCAAATCTATGTATCACTGACAGCTGGAGAATTAGAACCTATAAACTTACTTTGTCACTGCCTCCAGGATATCAGTACTTGGATGCAAGGTAATTTTCTCCAACTGAATCCAGAGAAGACCGAAATTATTGTCTTTGGCCCACAGAAACAAAGAGACAGTGTCAGTAGTTACCTCTGCTCTCTATTTCAAAAACCCTCTAACCAGGTCAGAAATCTAGGAGTTGTTATTGACTCAGACTTAAATTTTAAAAGCCACATCAGATCGGTAACATCTGCAGCTTTTTACCATCTGAAAAACATTGCTAAAATTAAGAACATAATGTCTAAACTGGACTTGGAGAAACTTATCCATGCATTTGTCTCGAGTAGATTGGACTACTGTAACGGCCTGTTTACCGGCCTGTCTAAACAAGCTGTAAAACAGCTGCAGTTTATACAGAACGCAGCTGCTCGAATCCTGACCGGAACCAGAAAGTACGAGCACATTAGTCCTGTGCTTAGGTCTTTGCACTGGCTTCCAGTGGCTCAAAGAATTGATTTTAAAGTAGCCCTTCTGGTATTTAAGTCTATCCATGGCCTAGCTCCCGTGTATTTATCTGATATGTTGGTCCCTTATGAACCATCCCGGACTTTAAGGACCTCAGGAACTGGTCTCCTGCTGGTGCCCAGAGTCAGGACTAAACACGGTGAATCAGCATTTCAGTTTCATGGTGCAAAAGTGTGGAACAGTCTCCCTGAAGTTGTTAGACAAGCTCCTACACTAACCATATTCAAATCCAGGCTTAAAACAGCTCTGTTTCACTGTGCATATGACTGAGGGTATTCAATGCTTCTTTATTTTATTTAAATGTTATTATATATGGCTTTATTTGTATGATTATTCATATTCATTCATTTTATTAATGTTGTTTTTACAATTAATTGTTTGTCATTTTATTGTATTTTAATGATGTAAAGCACTTTGAATTGCTTTGGTATGAATTGTGCTCTATAAATAAATTTTGATTGATTGATTGAAATGTGGTGTAAAATACTTCCTTGGTTGTTTTGTTGTTTTTCTTTCTTTTTTTTATTCATTTTAGTACATTTTCGGACTCAACAGCCTTCTGGTGGCCAGTCCTTAGACCAGGGGTTCTCAAAAATTTTCAGTCCAGGGACCTCTTATCGACTCGACAATCTTCCAAGGAAGGGACCCCTATCACTTTTCGCTCACATTAAAATTTGGAAATTAAAGCCAAGTTATATATCAAATGTGAATAAATGGTTAATTTCCCGTAATCATTTTTACTTGTTTACATGTTTCTATTCAAAGCTATATATGAATTCTATCCAAATTTCTATGTTTAGGATGGTAAATCACAGAAAATTGTTATATTGACAATATGACCAGACAGTATGACCCCCTACACATGGTCGAGGGACCCCCAGGACTCTTCTGTCGCAGACCACAGTTCTTCTTTTTAGAATGTTCTTCTGTCCAAGAGCATTGTAGACCCTCCTTCTGTCCAAGAACACTGTACTTAGACCCTTCTTCTGTCCCAGAGTTCTGTTCTTCTTAGACTCATTTTAACTTTGAGCATCTGTCTTTGCTTGTTGTCCGAATGTTATCTCACTAAATGGTCTAAATATGTAGATTAAAAACGTTACAAAACAAATTACCGTGGTCCAGGCTTCCATCACTTGTTTCAGTTCGATTATGGTTTGTGGGAAAAATAATTGGCCACCCTACCTAAACCATCCTTCTGTCCCAGAGCACTGTCCTTAAATCCTCTTTCAGCAAAGAAAAACAAAAAAAAAATAGGAAAAGGAAATCTCAGCTAGAGCAACAGTTAAAAAAAAAGAGATTCACTCCAATGGACGGACAGGTTGTAGATGTGAGCAGGACTGATGTGTGGGACACTGCTGTGCGTCTGTCTGCTTTACACCTGCTTTTGTACATCTGCAGGGCCCTACACCCACTCACACTCAGGCTCCCAGGGGACTACACACAATATGGTGCTAGCAGAAGATGCAGGCTTTTATGATGTGTCCACCACCTATTCAACTGGAGTGAGTCATTCTCTCTCTCTATTCTCTCTGCTCTGTGGTCAGGTCCCTCTGCAGCCACAGCTGCCCTGAGGCACATGGACAGAAATGAGGCTGTTAGACTGCATCAGATCTGAAATGGTGTATAAGTGTCTCCATTGTATTAAGTGAATTGCAAAAGGTTGAAAGGGAACATATTGCGCAAAATTTACTTTTTAGGTTTTTATTCTATTCTTAAACTGCTTTCTTACCAAATGCACAGCTGAATGTTGCTGATCTGTGATATCATAGGTAGACGTCAGAGATCTTCTGTCCTGTTTCTAAGTCCATAAATCATCAACACTCGTTTTGAGTGTTTTTGCAGCATTAGCATATTAGACAAGTTGGCTTGTTTACCCCGTGTGATTTCATTTGTTGACAGTAGATAGGGCTTTAACTCAATTCTAAATGTGGGAAACATTGATTGTCATGTGTTCTTTGCTACACTTCAATGGGATTTTAAAGTGGAGGTGCTCAGGTTCAGGTTTAAAAGAGAGAAACAACACAGAAAAAAATGCATAACATATTTGTCCTTTAAGCGATCCAGAGTGGTTTAGTCCAGTCTTGGTTGGGTCCTTGATTTAGTTTTGTTTAAGTCCAAAGTCATTTCTCAATTCTTTGTACTTGTGTCCTCCTGGTACAGACTTGTGGGAGCAAGTTTTTTTTGTTGTTTTTTTTTTTTTAGTTTTGAGTTTTGCAACAGGGGCAATTGAACAGTGATAATTTCTTCAAGTTTATTCTACACAAAGAAATATTTCTGTCAGTGTGGTTCTGTGGTTTCAGCGCTTTGTGCACGAAGAGGAAAGGGCAAGTGATCAGCTGCGTGGGCTGTATGAAGTTAGCAAAGTTGCTGACATGTTTAGTTCCTTGCATTAATTATCTGTGTCATAGTTAAAACTCTAAGGGCCAGATTTATCAACCATTTGCTCATGTGCAAACTAAGTTAGAGGGTGCAAAAACTCGACACAGCTGATATTTTTCTCTGACACAGACACTAAAGATGCAAAATTTGAGGTGATGCATATCTGTTTTGTGTATGTGTATGTTCCAATATCAAATTGAGTGCAAAACGCTCACAAATAAAACATGCATATTTTTTTCAGTTTGCACCTGCAATTCAGCACCTTGCTTGATAAATCAGGCCCAAAATAACCAGGATGCTCACAGTGCACATGTAAACAGGGACATAAGCATGCCGGTTTCTCCCTGTTATGACAGTATTTTGGATAAACAACAAATTTATAAAACTGTCAAAACCAGGATGCTTCAACACAGTCTCACAAGCAAGCGTACATTTACGACGACACAAAAACAGCGTATTCTGACCACGATTTAATGTCTTTTTTGCGTACTTGTGTTACGCCGTACATTTAGCACGATATGAAAAAGCGTAAAAATCTCAAGTTTTTGTTGAAGCCACTTGGGGGCATTTTCTTAAGGTTTAACGGTTAAATTTAGGCATCAAGTTATTAAAATGGGTAAGTTTAGGTCTGGGTCTTGGGGCAGATTGAGATTAGAATTTCGTTAATATTCATAAATAAGAACATGTCTTTAAAACCACCATAGAAATGAACTGGGACTGTGACGCGTACCGTATTTACTCAAAACAGCTTCTAATCAAAATGTACATGTCCTGTAATGCTGTGGTAAATGTACGCTTTCTTGTGAGATCAGGCTCAGATATTCACATGTTTGCTTTTCAAACATTCTGTCTGCTTGAAAAGTCCTCAGAGGAAACAGTGGAGGTAATTAAATTGTGTGCATGTAAACATACTAATTTTATCTCTTCTACTTGAACTATTGTAAACACACTTCTAAAGAAAATAATATAGGCTACCAAAATGTGAAGTCTTAGCAGTCACACTAATAAAACAATTTTGTAGTTAACAGAAGACTTTAAACATGGCTACTCTCTCCAGCTCAGCACTTGGACATACCTTCTGCTCTTTTCTATAACAAGTCAAATGCAAAAAGCAATTTGGACTCAGCCACTTGGAACGGGCAGGAACACCAGCAGATCTGCAGCTCGGACTCTCACACAAACCTTTCCCTTCTTCAGCTGTAATACTCTGAGACATCTTTGTCACACAAATAACAGCGGGATTAAAACAGGACCAGAGATTAAAGGGCGTGTGACATTATCATTTTTAAACTTTAGGGCTTTAGGACGTGCAAACAAACTGATGACCTCACGCGGAAGACTGTGAGCCGAGAGCGTGTTTTCACTAAGGAACACAAGATTCAACTTTTAAGTGCTGTAACTGATTTTTTAAACATGTAAGCAAATGAAAAATAATTGATTTTAAACTTCCTACATCAGTATATATGTTTTGGTGTCTTACCTAATGCATTTTGAACCTCTGAATTGTTCAGTACGATGTCTTTTTCACAGTTGTTAGGAGTGTCAAGCATAGGTCAGTGATGTGGAGATGCTAACAACAATTAGCCACAATGCTAACAACAAAAACAGACAAACTTTTTTTTTTTTTAAGTGCTTTTACTTGCACCATGTAACTTTCTGGAGGTGAGTCAACTACACCATTCACTAGGATTAGAAAGTTTTGACAAATTCTGGATGGGTTCAAATGCATTTTATGCAATAATGTGTTAAAAATGCCTATACAGTAACCTGGTTTCTATAGAAACAAAGATGAATGGGCCTCCTCCAGGACAAATAACAGTCCATTTTGTGGTCATACAAGTGTGTTCAAAGTACAGAAGCAGATTTTTAGTTTTTATTTACCGCATCTAAACACATCTAAATGACAAAAACTATGCTTTTATTCAAGTCTATTTTGTCCAAAAAGTTATACGGTGGCGTTTTCACAAAATTCATTTGTAACTCATCAACTTTTCAGACAAATGTCGCGGATATTAGCCAATAGCAAGTCTTAGATTCTAACAGAACCAATCAGCAGTTCTCATCTCAAAACACAAGAGCTCAAAGGTGGAAGATCATCCATGGAAGTGCAGTGCCCTATTAACTTCCATAGGGATTTAAAAAAAAAAAATCAAATTAAAGAATTAAAGACATAATACGGACTGGCCAACTATTAGCTAACTCAGATACATCAGTCTAAAAAACAACTTTGTAGTTTATAAAGCTACACAAACAGAAAAAAAAAAAGTTTGGGATTTATGCTCATGACTCACCACAGAGCTGATTAGCCCAGTGGACATTTTTATTGTCTTTTTTTTTTTTCTTGGGATTTATAATGGAAGCCTGTACTTTTAGAATCTAGTAGTGGGCGGTCACTGTAATTTAGGACAAAACACACAAAAGAACAGGACTAAGCCATTATTGCGTCCACACTTTGTAAAAGGAAATGAAAGAAGACTGGACAGTTTGTACGTAAAATGCTCTTCTTTTGACCCTGCTGGTTCGGGTTTCTATTTTCGCAGCCATCCTCAGGACCTCTGCTGTTTTGTTGTGACTTCTCTCTGTATTGTGTCCACTCTTCTCGCTCTCGTTGTTCCATTATGTGTTAGATAAGCTGTGGAGTTTGCATTAGCGGCGCTGGCGGTGAGATGTCGACGGTGAATAGCTAATTGTCAGAGCGAGGAGGAGTGCAGATTCAGCAGGATGTGCAGTGTAAAGTCTGAGTGTACACACAAAGGGCTGACAGACCTTATCACCCTCACATTCGGTGTGTCATCAAATATCTGGAGATTTCAACCTGATAAATGCTTAAACTACACATGGAACACGTACTAAAATGTAGTTAGCATATACAAGTATTACATGGAGTAAAAATAGAAATAGGGCTACTGCAAAAAGATGTTAATCGATTAAGCACAACTAATCGGATTATGTCCTCCACTAAAAAGTTTATGATAAATGCAGCTTTTTTGTGAACAAATAAGACCACTAAGTGCTGTCTGAACTGAATAATATTGAATCTTAGTTATCATCAGGAGCTGAAATTAGCGCTCTGATTGGCTGAGCTTCAGTGGTCCAATCCAGTTTCACTTTGCTGTTTGTAAAGAGAAGTTTTTAAAGCCATAATTGCTACCAAAAATGAATATATGTTGATGTTAGCATGTATCGAAGGATTTGTGAGAAGACGGTTTTTAAAAACATAAACCCCATGCACCTTTACTTGTACACAGGCTGCAAAGTTTGTCACGTGCTGAAAGAAGGTGCTAGGATGTATGTATGTAAAAATGTTTTTACCCTGCGACACGTTGGCCGTGTTCTCCTGCCTTACCAGGGCAGGCTTAAGTCACCAGCATGTCTGTGGTGTCTCTGTTTAATGCCACATGACACCGGGCTCACACTGCCTCCAGATCCATATCCAGATCCGGATCCGTCTGGGTCCGGTTGTCACTCACACTGCCTCCAGAATATGCATGCGTATGCACAGACTCTGCTGGCCTCGCGAGACCACGAGTTCACGGGGATTCACGCTCAACTTGGGAGTTTCAGGGAGTTTACGTGATCTCTGGCACATGGATATGTAAACAAGGAACACTTGCGCCGTGTTTTGGGCTTATTTCACGTCACTTCATTTTCTGTTGGATTTTTCGACGCATAATAGGTAAGTACGGGACGTTTATGTGCCTCCTGTGTGTTCAATAGTCGCGTATATGTCGAGCATTTTGCTGTATTTGTTGTAGTAGCAGAAACGTAATGTTTTTACTTTGAAAACCACCGGATTCACTTCACCCGCGAGCGCTTGGTTTCCTGTTTGTCGTGTCTTCTTTTCACAACTTTACCAAAAAGGGCTCCGGAGCGCTCCGGCAGTCCGGAAAAATTTAAATGAAACGGAAACGATACGGACGTACGGAGCAGAGCCGCGCGGCTCGCCGGACCGGACGGATCGCGGTGTGAGAGCCTCTCATTACTTTTCAAGAAACGGAAAGCCTCCGTACGCCGGACCGGAGTACGGAGATGCAACAATTAAAAATGTCGGTACATTTTTAATGTCTCTACACTGTTTTTGACAGCTCCATAGTATATGCTCTTATAGTATGCAGCAGACATTAGCCGACTCACTTGTTAATATTCATGCTCTCAACTGCATCTTCATATGCAGGATGGATTATCTCAACAAAGAAAAAGTGCTCACTTACACACATTCAGACAGATTTGTGAACAGTATTTGAGAGAAATTGCTTTTTGTGTTTTGGCTCCTTTTGCCTAATGGTCGAGCCAGAACATTTTTATTATTAGTTACTTTTGCTCATGAAAAGGGGAGCAAAAACCAGTGTTGCATTACTATTTTTTTTTAAACTCGGTTGTTTTTTCTTGCCCAATTTGTCAGTTTACATATAGACAGAAAATTCAGCTGTACAGTGTTTGCACAAATGTTGAACTAATCCATTACTGTTGGTGTCAGATGAGTTTGTAAACCCACAAAAGGGACCATTTTTGAGGCAAATTCCACATGTGTGAACCATCCCGACTGAATGTCTGTGATGATGGAGCTTTTCAAGTCTTTCATACGCTCGTTTCCTCACATCACTGCTGCTTTGACTGCATGAATACTTCTCTTCCTTTTTCCCTCCTCTTCCTCTCTCTCTTTATCTCCCCTTCATCTTCTTCCTTCCCCTTTCCTCTTCTCTCTCTCTCCTCTGCTTTCTCTCCCACTCATTTACTCTTCTTCTATTCTTCATCTCTCTCCAAAACTTCGTCCTCACTCGCATGGTCTTGCTTTCTCTCTCTTTGTCGTCTTTTTCTATCTACACTTCCCCCTTCTTCACCTTCTCCATAATCTTCCATTTTCCTCCCCCTCTTTTTTCACTCCTTTACTCTTTTACTCATTTCTCACTCTCCCTATTTCTCTTTTTCTCCTCACCCCTCCTCACTCATCTTTTTCTTTTTACTTCCCCTTCCTCTCTTCTCTCTACTTCTCTTCTTGCCCACCTTCCCTCTTTCTCTACTTTTCTTTTCTCTTCTTCTTTTCTCCAACCTTTCTCTCTCGCTCGCTTCTTCTCCCCTTTTTCTCTGTTCTTTTTTCTCTCTCTCCTCTCCCTCTGTCTCTTTTTTCTATTTCCTCATTTTTCTCCCTTCTTTCTTTCTTTCTTTCTTTCTTTCTTTCTTTCTTTCTCTTTCTGTCTTTTTCTTTACTTCTTTCTCTCTCCTTTTTTTTCCACCTTCCTTTCACTCTATATTCCTTTTCATTTCCTCTCTCTTGCTTCCCTTTTCCTTGTTCCCTTTTTTCTTTCTCTCTTCTTCTCCCCCTTTCCACTCCCTTTCTATTCTTTTCCTCTCTCTCTTTCTCTCTCTATTTCTCACTATGCTCTTCTTCTCTCTTTCTCTCCCCTCTCTTCTCTTTTTCTTCTCCTCTTCCTCCCTCTCTCTTTTTCTCCACCTTCCTCTCACTCTTTTAATTTCCTCTATCTTTCTCTTTCCCTGTCTCCTCTTTCTTTCCTTTTCCTCATTCTCATTTCTCCCTCCATCTCTCTTCTTCTCCCCTTTCCCCTCCTCCTCTCTCATTTTCTCTCCTCTTCCTCTCTCCCCTCTCTTTCTCTTCTCTCCTTCCTCACTCTCTGTCCTGTGTTGCTGTGAAATGTCAGCATGTCTGTATGCGTGTACGTGTATATGTGTATGTGTGTGTGAGGTTGTGTGGGTGGCAGCAGGCAGCAGTCTCAGTCCATCAGTTGGTTCTACAGTGAGAAAGAAGGGGACAGATACAGAAAAGTTGTCATTGAATCTATACTGACACATATCTTCCCTATTAGTGTATTAGTAAAGCATATCCTGATACAAAGTCGATTATTTAAACGTTCTTTCACTAGTTGTGACTGTGGAAGTGGTTCTCTACTGTAAAAACTCATACGGTCAATAAGTTAAATCATCTTAAATCTTTGTGTTGATGACTTGACAAAGAGAAAATTTTCAACTTAGATTTTTAAGTTATATGAAACATGCAGGATGAGAGAAAGAAAAAGAAGAGAGAGACAATGAAAGAGATGGGAGAGAGTGAGGAAGAAAGAGAGAGGGAGAAAAGGGAAAGCAAAGAGAGACAGAGAGAGGAGAGAGAGACAAGGGAAGACATAAGAAAAGAGAAGAGAGCGAGAGAAAAAAAGAGAGGAAAGCAAGAGTAGAGAGATGAGAGAGACAAAGCGAGAGGAGGGAGGGAGGAAAAGAAAAAGTGTAAAGCAAGAGGAGAAAGAAACCGAGAGAAAAAGTAAATTGTACTAGCAATTATGAGTTAACTTAAATAACTTTCACATTAGTAAAAATAAGCTTCAGACCCCTTTTACACTGTTGAATTTGAAAGCTTAATCTATGCAATGAATATTTAGAGGACACATATCATGCTAAGTTGACTTTGTTCATAAAACATTCAGATTCATTTTGAGCATTTCTGCAGCATTAGCATATCAGGCAAGATCGCTTTGATTATTTCCCCTGTGTTTCCTTTGCAGCCGTAAGCTGTACCTCTAATTCATTTCCAAGTGTTTTTTATCGTGTGTTTTATAACACTTTTTATTGGTTCTGGAGCAGTGATTCAAAGAGTGCTGAAGCATGTCTGAAGGATGGAAAGCAAAGAATGCATCATGTTTGTTTTTTGAATGGCAAATTCTGGATTTTCAGATAGCAAAAAAACACTGCAAAATTCAAGTTCTGATAAAACAAATGATCACTAATAGGCTTCTGGTAAATGCTCTATGTTTTTAGTGAGGGAAAACCACTTCTAGAACCTGCCATTTTCAATCTTTTGTATTCTCATCACAGAGTTGGCTTAATAATGACAGTAGGCGAGGATGGACATTGATTTAATTATGTTTGATGCAAATGGTGATGATATCTTCCATAAAAGCATGATTGGATGTCATTCTCTGTCAGTACATTTCTGCTTTTGCCTCTCTCTCTCACACACATACACACACACACCATGATGACTCAGAGGGGAGCAGCTGGGAGCGTCTGGTGTGAGCTGTCACCAGAGGAGGAGGACACCACAGCAGCTCCACAGCAGCAGCAGCAGAAAGAGAGAGGAAGGAAGAGCACTCAGAGTGGCAAAGAGGCGGAAAAGACAAGCATTTTACTGGAACTTAAATTATTTTTCATGTAAAATTAGCACGTTGTTTGCAGATGTTTTGCAAAATTCAAGGCATTAAATTTTTGCGATTGGTTAGACTAAAACAATATTTTTCCATCTGTGTTGATTATTGACTATAGATTGATAAATTATCACTGCACTTGCACATGTCAACTTAATACTTTTTTTGTTTTGTTTTGAATAAATAAGGAATTGGGTGATTTTAGAAATGCATTTTAGGGAGAGATCCAAAGCCCACGCTTCAGCAAATTGCGAAAAGTGGGTCTGGTCACCACTCTCCCTGGCTGCGTTTCAGATCAACTTCACGTTTGTTTGCATGACACACATGAAATAAAGGAACTGATTGGTCGTTTGTCATTTAAACCTGACTTTACGCACCTAACATTAAAATATTTTTTTGCTTCACTTGTTTTTATGCTGCACGTGATATTTTTTCCCTATTTTTTTTATTTTATTTTTTTTTGTCATAAGCTGCCGTGTTGGTTTTCATATGGGAGATGATTCGTGTCCCTGATTGGCTATTTATTCTGTCAGTCTCACCCACTGAAATTCAAAACAGGGACATAGTGGTCAGATAATACATTTTTTAAATGTTCTCCAAATTTTCCACGCAACAAGGCTGTGTCATGTACACAGGCTGTTTCACAGAGGAAAGCGTCCTGCTCTGGAGGAAGCTCCTGATTAGCTGAAACTTCAACAAATGTGGCTTGCCAAAATGTGCATCCACCATAGACCTTAATCAAACAGCATCAAAAGCAGTGAAATGCAGCAACTTTATTAAAATAAAAAAAATGAAAGAAATTTTGGGGGGAAACAACCCCCACACCCCCTCTTAATTATTTGATTGTATTTTTAAAGCCATAGCATTTGTGTGGTAATTTTTATAACATTTTAAATGAGGTCTACACATCTCTAGTACAATATAAAAAAACTACAATGGGCAAAATGAATAGACAAAATTTAACATGGGTGGACAACCAAAGACCAAATCATTCGCTTTGAAACCTGTAAGATAAAAAAATGCACAATATGTGTTTTAATTGAAAATGTCAAAAAAGAAAGAAAAAGTCTGATGTCATCATTTTTAAACATGCTAAAGGCCCTCGGTCACTGTTGTTACATTTTTATTTGCTTAAAATGTACTTTTCTTTTAAAGTACAACAGATTGATAGAAGTAGTTGGCAGACCTAATATACTTCTCATAATTGTGGCCATATACTGTATGTAGCCACCATAGTACAATAAGAAATAAAGATCCTATAGGGTCTGTCTCCTCTTTGGCCGTGAAGCAGTGCCCCAGCTGCTCCCTGCAGTCTGCCCCAGAACGCCATGTCCTGGGCCGGATCAGAGGGGCTTTGATCACCCTCAGACAGGTGTCCCGGCCCCATAAAGACACTGCTCCTCTGGGCCGACAGATGCTGCACAAACAGGGAAGATGGACTGACTCTCTGCAGGCGCTTCTCTGAGCCAACATGGCCAGCAGTGACACTATCTCTGAGCAGTGTTTGGACAGTGTGACTGCGGTGAAAACAGACAATTACGAAGCGCATGAAAGACAGTGTCAGACTTCAGAGACATGACAAGGTGGTGGCTAATGCGCTGTTCCGGCTCCATGTTGCTTGGGCAAATTGTTCTAAAAACGTCACGCAAATCTACTAGAGAGATCATTGTTATTTTTTCTGTGTGCTGCACCAAACAGTACTATTTACCTAATGCTAAAACTCTTTACATCAGTCACATGTTTTGATCACTTATTTAATGAGTTTTGGGTTTTTGAATTTTTTACCAGGATGATTTTAGAAATGTTGTTTGGAACTTTCACAAAATTTTAAGTATCATATTTTTTAAAAGGTCTATATCAGGGCTTTTCAGTTATCTTTACAAGTGGGCCAATTTTTTCAGAGTCTGATGGCAAAACTGAACTACAATTGTGTTTTACATACATAATTCACAAACAACACGAACTTGTGCTATTCACTAGTGATCTCTTTTCATTTGGATTAATAAAATACAACAATAAAAATTGTTGAAAATAGACAACTTCTCTCACATTTTTCATTGACAGAAGTTTTTTTGTTTTGTTTGGGCAACAGTTGAAACGTCTTAAATCTCCAAGTGCAAAAAAGCACCTTTTGTTGCTTTTCAGTGGCCTACCAGAATCTGGCAAATATTACACATTTCTCTCCAGGCTACTGAATAAAAAAAAAAACTACACGGGTAGAGTAAGGTTTGTTTTATCAAGCTGGGCCAAACAACAAAATCGCATTAGGCCCCAAGGCTCACATTTGAATAACCGTGGTTTATATCTAAGCCTTATCTTTTTGCATCATAGGCTGTTCTTGTTTTGCCCATTCAAACCAGATTTAAAACTGGGACAAATGAGTTCTAAAGCTTATAAATAAACAAAGACAAAGCCAGGAACTCACCAGGTTTAATGTATTGCTAACCTAAAATTAAACAGAATTGCAATGTATGTAGTTTTTGTAAGGGAGATGGGCTGTGGCCTGTATTTACAGTAGTTTAAGTGCTTGGGGTCTCATTTATGAAACTTTGCAAACAAAACACAAACTTCCACACACTTTTTCAGTTTCTCATCTCTCTCGGCACAGATTTCTTGCTGCCACACTTTGAAATCTCAGAAGCACAAACTTGCACTTTTTAGGATTGGATTTTTCCTTTCTATGTTATCTTATTTATACATCACAAACTTAAACAGTCACATAACACATGATAGACACGCAAATAGGATATTACTGTCTGAAATTTGAGGATTCAGAAAATGTACAGTATGTCATACAAAAAGAACAAGCTTACATATTTCGAAGAATATATAGTATGATAGCCCTTGCGACCTTGGGTGACTAACCGCTCAGTGGATGTAATAAGTTCTGTCCACATTCTTAAATATGTCCATCATAGGGCAGATGGAGGACAAGAAACAGTTTTCTCATTAAATTCTGCTTTGCTGTGAAATATAAAAAATGTGGTGATTTCTGCGAGTGACTAGACCCATTAACCTTTTGTATAACACAAATTTAAAAATGCATTGAAACCATCTTCGTTTAGCTGTCTTTCATATTTGATTGAGATATTATTGGCCTGTACAATGTTATAGTGTTATGTGAAAAAAACAATTTGTTGTTTGTTGTCTTTTGTGTGTGTTGTACCTTTGGTTCTGGAATCCTTGGCATTTGCTTCTGACGCTTCCTGTTCTCTCTAAAGAGTGCTTAACTTTGGAGCAGAACATTGGACTACTTGACATTTATCATGGCAAGTGCTGTCTAACAAGCTACAGAAGGTAGAGCAGATAGACCTAGTGCTGCAGTGGGCTTTGACTTAACCTTTGGAAAGATGTTCACTTTCACAACCATCCTGTGTAGTCTGAGAACACTGAGACCAAACAAAAGCACACTCATGATGTTAGCGTACTGCTTAAAAGAATCACCTGTTAAAACCTTAGTTTTATTGCTTTTTTTTACTGTAGTTTGTTTGTTTTTGCAATATGAATGATTGTGTTGTAAATATTTTTTTTATGTGGCATAGGTGGGAAACTCGACTCATGATTTTTTGGAGTCACACTCAAGTCACACTATTTAAGATTTGTGACCAACTTGACCAATGATCAGCTTTGCTGACTTTACTTTTGAAGACTTGATATATGATCCCTAAAGACTTTTACTTATGATCCCCACAGACTTTACATGTCTTGGAATCCATAAAGCCTTGACTTGACTTATGATCACTAAAAATCTGTCTTGATTAAGATCCCTACTTGACTTGACTTGGTTAATGATCATCAAAAACTTGGTTCATCAACACCAAAGATTTAACTAATTTCCCCAAATTCTTGACTTTTGATCACCAAAGTTCATCAACACCAAAGATTTAACTCATTTCCCCAAATTCTTGACTTGTGATCACCAAAGACTTGACTTAGGAACAACAAAAACTTTACTTATGATCACCAAAGACTTGACTTATGATCGTCAATAGACTTGACTTATAATATTCAAACACATGACTTATAATCCTAAAAGACTTGACTTATGGACACCAAAGGCCTTTTTTATGATCACTAAAGACTTGACTTATAAACACCAATGACTTGACTTATAATCACCAAAGACTTCTTGACTTATGATACTAAAAGACTTGACTTATAATCACCAACAACTTGACTTGTGATCACCTTAGACTTGACTTATGTTTACCAAAGACTTGACTTATCATCCCCAAAGACTTGACTTATGTTTACCAAAGACTTGACTTATGATTCCCAAAGACTTGACTTTTGATCCCCAAAGACTTGACTTATGATCCCCAAAGACCTCACTCATGATTCCTTCAGACTTACTTGTGGCTTGGTTATTATGACTTGAGACTTACTTGTGACTTGGAGGTTATGACTTGAGTCTTATTTGTGACTGGGATGTTTTGGCTTGAGACACATAGTAATACTCCTCCCACCTTAGCTACTTTGTTTGAACATTATATATTTTCTTCTGTCACTTCTTATGACAAACCCGCAATGTTTCTTAATTAATCTTTATGTGACTGATTGTGCATATTAACAGTTGCCAACTTTGTGTTTCTTGTGTTTGCTCAGGCTCTGCGCAGGGATTAGCCGCATGAGTTTGGGGCTCGGCTGCTGTTAGCTGGCCTCCTCCGGGACATTTATACACATGAGCGCTATCCCACGACTTTAACACATGAGAGGCAAGCAACAAAGGCCAACCATGAAAAAGATTTACATTGGCAAAACTGCCTTAAAAGTGTCCCGTAATGGTGGCAAGCATCCCAAGAAGAGGTAAGAATCGGACTCGAATCGTTGTCCACCACCAATCATCGGCAATCACCGCAGCCATGTTTGTGTCCCATTGTGGTGAAAGCTTTGAGGAGATCCATCAGTCATGCTGCAAAGTCCATCGCTATTGTGTCAAAGTTTAAGTCATATTTGTAATGGGATTTGATGTGCCTTGTTTTCTAGTTCTGTGCCATCATCATCCATGTCTCTGAAAGTTTTTGCCCTGTGGTTATGCTTATAATTCTTTGAATTTGTGTAAATTGATTCAAAATATATCTCCACAGTCAAACTGTGAGCTAAAATAGTATTTTGGTTACAGTTGGAAGAGTGTGGTATATAGCCACAGGTTCAGACCAATCACAGTGCAGCATTATGGTTTGACCAAAAGGGTGGGACCAAAACCTACCATGGCGACACCAACTGACTTGTTTTTCGCTCTGCTATACACTGAGTGCAAGTTCGGTGTGAGGCAGGACTGGTGCAAGACTTAAAAAGTTCTTAAAACCAATGCACCCTTGTGCACAGACGTTGGGGAAGTGCAAGTGCATGTCCACTTTTCACGCAAGTGTGGAAAGAATCCATCGAGAGTCCATTTTTCCCAGAGGTCGCAGTGGTCTGATGCGACTTTCAACTCATCATACGAGCATTCTCACGGGAATTCATGCGTCAAAAACAGACCGCAGTGGACTGGAGCTGATGTACAAAGCACTTCGCAAGAAACTGGCATGTGTCTTGCACTGAACTCACCTCGCAGTTTGTGTACAGGAGGCGTTAGCCAAAAAGATTGTGCACAGAAAGGAGCTTTGTGCATTTGAAGTCTTTGCAAGCACCCGCAGGTCTCATTGGTTTGCATTGTAGGGCTAAAATTTTGTTAAAAAACAAACAAACAAAAAAAGCTTTTACATTAGATCCAATGGAAGCAGCGAATGCAATTATTCCACCTAAAGAGGTGGGACTTTGTACCGGCAGCCGAAAATTAGCTCTTCTAATTGGGCAAGGATGTTTTATGGCATTTTTATCAGGTTTTGATCGGTTTTAATCAACTTTAGCTACACATTTTGCCATTTGTTTCCCATTTTGTTGGCACTGTGTCGCGCCTATCACATTCATTACAGGCCACCCCTGCAGGAAAGCATGCACAAAATGCTAATAACAACTATTTTTTTAAATACAAAAACAACAAAGCATCAAAGTCTTACAAAGCTTTTGCACAGAAAACATTTAACACCATTATTTTTAGTTTTAAATGTGAAAGTACTTGATAAAACATTAGCATTTCTCACTTAATACACAAATGTGTTCTATTCGGCTCTTCCTCTCTCTCACACACTTCTCACATTAGTCCCATTGTTTGCGTTCACACTTGGACACATCCTTCCGGGACGCTCACCTCTGTGTCTCCCTCGTCTCCTCTCACCTGCTTTAAAAGCTTTCGAAATGTGACTCAGCCCAGTCACACTCCAGGGACCAAACGCTAATGTACACTTTTCATTTATTTTTGGAATCCCTCGCTCCACTTTACAACAAACACGACAGAAGTAGCACCTGTATTCCCCTGCTAATACTGTATGTGCCGCTGGCTGACAGGCGGAGGTGGAAGGGCCGGGGCAGATGGGTAATGTAGTGCTGTAATGGTATCTATGAGTCAGTCTGCAGACAGAGTTTATTACATTGTGGGCGTGTAAACAATGGGAATAGAATAGGAAACATAAAAACATCCAAAAATCGGTTGAACCAGAGGAGAGGAGGGCAGCCAAATGTGTAGCTAAAGGCACATGCTAATATATTTTCGAAGTCTTGTTGGAACATTGTTTTGGCAGTGTTTTGTGAGTCTCAGAGATGTAAGAATAGTATCTCTCAGACAGAACTCTACCTGTGTTTTTGATGAAAAAGCAATGTTAGAACATGATTACAAACTCAAACAAATTTGCAATCGCTTTACAAGTTACCAATTTAAACTATAATTCTCACAAAGTCAGAAAGTTATTGTTGTTTTCGACCACACACAACATGACAACAATATTTCTCTCTCAGATCTGACTTGCTTTTTGCTAGATTTTGTTGTTTTTGACATCCTGCCCGTTGGAATAACTGACAGCGCCAGTATTTTAATAACACGAGAAATGTTTCATCCAAAGTGTGAACAAACCCACCAACCAACATCCCACACTCTTCCTGTTTTGCATATTAATTAACATTTCATAACATTTTAAAAGCAGTTATTTAGTGACCAATCCATAACCATCCACTTCTGCCTGCGCTGGGCCCATCCATAAGCTCTGAGTATATAGCGTTTTTCCTCTATGGCCTATGGGATTAGAATAAAGCCTGTGTGCTGGCTAAAAATAGAGCTGATGATGGTGTGTCCTTATCATTTCTTTAGAATATATGTTCTCTCTGGGTTCTAGGTAGTCCTGAGATATTTAGGTTTGTGGGGAAAAACATCAAAGTGGGGTCCAAATGTAAATGTCTTTGCTAAAAAAAGTATTTTCAAATAAGTCTGAAACATTTTAGACCCTAACCCTGAAACTAAGGGTAAAATACAAGAATCAAGCAATTTTATTTATTGCTTATTTTAGCCTATTTTAACTTATGAATTTAATTTTTTGCAATGTTTTTGGAGAATTTCGGTTATGTAGTATTTTATCAACTTAAAGTGATTCATAGATACAGTAAGTCAAACAAAAAAACAAGTGTACATGTAACACCTATTCTCATAAACATGTCAAGGGTCTGATAAAAACAGCCTGAGGACCTCATATGGTCCCCAGGTCAGATTTAGAACCTTCTTACTACTAAAAATACTTTATTCATTTGGAATGATGCGATTTTGTCTACAAAACCTGCTTAAACATTATTTTTCCCCAGGAACATAGATATATGTATATATGTCACAGTGTCTCACCCATTAAAATCTAGGAAGTACATTTGCTTATGTTGCTAGTATGTAGCTAACATTGTTAACAATCTGACATGATTCGACTTGATCTGGCTTCTATAAGTTGTACCTAGTCAAATCAAATTGTGGTGAACAATTTATAGGTTCAGAATGTAGCAGGCAGTGAGCAAACATGTGGGCTGATGAAAAAGTTAAAAATGAAAGACAGTAAACATTGGTTATAGCACCTTTAATATTCCAGATTAAATAAAACAAAAAAGTAAAGTAAAAATAAACTCTCAGAACCAGAATTTGATTCCTTTACTTGAAATAATAACCTTTACAGTATTTGCAAGTTAGCATTTATAGCCTGTGATTTGCTGGCTCTAATTGCTAGCTCACAATGCAAAAAGGAGGATTAAAATGCCAATTCTTTGTAATTCATAAATTCAAAAATACAATTACTAACAAAGTTGTGTCAGAAAACAAACCTGAAATGGCCAGTCAGTCTTGTCGTAGGGCAAAGATAGAACATCAAAAATCCAAAAGCTGCATGTGATTGATCAATAGGTTCATGTTTATTAATGCGATGATTTCATGACATCAGATGAGAGCAAAGTTTTAGTAATAAAAATATTATTGTTGCCATAAATATTTATACAATTTAAAGGTGGGGTAGCTAACTTTTTTAGTTGTAAATTAGTAAACTTTGTGCTTTCCACTAAAAACTATATTGTAAATACAGCACTTTGTAAAAAATGAGACCTCTGAGTACTGTCTGAACTGAAAAATAAAGAATTTTAGTTCTAATCAGGAGCCAAATGCTGCGTTCTGATTGGCTGAGCTTGGGGCGGTCACTCCAGTTTCACTTTGTTGTTTGTAAAAAGAAGTTTATAAGCCATAAATGCAACTAAAATGAATTCATGTTGATATTAACCATGTGTCGAAGGATTTATGAGAGGAAGTTGTCAGATTTAAAACCTAAATTGTGTTTGCAGTGTAAAAATCAGCTACCCCACCTTTAAGTCAATTTCACCCTTTGTCAATCTGGTGATTTCTATTAGTGACTGCACACATTCACTTTTTGTAATAAAATAAATAATTAATACAAATGTATGAACAATAGATCAGTCAACAATGCATCGTATTGTATTTGGGGGCTTGGCCAAGGCATGGGAAGCTTAACTTTCTACCTCTTTTAAGATGTTTCCTGCCAAATTAAGTATGTCTTTAGCACAACTAATTCAGGTTGAGTCACAGCCACGCTTAAATACATGTTGTTGATATGAAGTTATGTCAGAAAAGCAAAAGACAGTTGAAGTGATGTGCAGTTATGTCAAAAAAGCAAAAGAAAGTTGAAGTGATGTGCAGTTATGTCAGAAAAGCCAGAGAAAGTTGAAGAAAGGGTTAGGCAGCCCTACCATCACACTAACATTTAGCTAACGTTGAGGAAAGGAAACACACCAGGGGGCCCTGTCATTGCCCACTTCGTATCAGAAGCACACTTCATACCTTTAGCTTTACTTCTTTTATATTGTTTTATTCATATTGAAATTTTAATTAAATACAGATGAAACTAAAGTGTTAAACACAAAATTCCCTTACAAATTTGTTTTGGGCTTTCTATTGGAAAACTTTTGCAAGATACATTCTTAAATATCAATAGGCTATAAAAATAATATTAACTGTACACTTACAAATAATGTGTTTAAAAGACGTAATTTTGGTCTGTGCATGCGTAGTTGCGCTAAAAGGTACAAAGTGGGCAGAGGTACGAAATTGCATGACAGGCCCTATCATCACGTTAGCATTTAGCTAACGTTGAGAAAAGGAAACACACCAGGCGACCCCACCATGACGTTAGCATTTAGCTCACATAATGTTTGGATTTTTGGATCACTTAATTTATCTCCATGTCTGCGTAGCTACATTTGACACAATACATTTTCTTAAGTCCACATTTGCAGTTGTAGTTGTTGAGCATTGAGTGATAAAGCTGTTGTTCTGATTCAATGTTAGCTTTCCCCCACGGAGGTCTGTTAGTATGCATGGCCTCTGATGCCAACTATATCTATATCTATTTTTTATTGGCTTGCAGATATTGCTGATGTCACATGATCGCAAGCTTATCATGCTAACAGGTCGATGTACCAGAGGTGTGAGAAAGCGTGAGCCATCAAAGTGCATTCATGTGATGTATTAGCTCATGATTCGAGCCCAGACGGGACAGTGTGTGTGAGGCCTGGGCTGTAGTGAGATTAAAGCTTGTGCTGAAGGAAAATCTATTACCTTCTATGGCAGGACTTCATCAGCAGTTTGTGTGTGAAATACTTCAGTCATCTATAGCAACGCCACACACTGTCAACTAAGGCTGCAGTTTAAGTCAAGTTTATGCCTTTGCTTTCAGGGAGTTAGGAAATACTGAAGCTGAGTAATGGAACATGCTTTTACTAAATGAAAGAGTCAGCAATCACTTGTATCTTCTTTGGGGTTTTTTTTGGTCTTTTCTTATGTTCACATGTGGTGTTGTTAATCTATGTATGTGTTCCTCTGTCCCTCATTTCTGTTGCTCCAGCAAATACAAAGCTCCAAAAACAAAGGGAACACTCAAACATTGCAATGTAAATCCAAACCAGCAATAAGTACGTTGTCACTTTTATACGTCAATATGTTACAAAAAAGGCAAAACGTAAAAGAACCACGAATTGTGGTTGATGCCAAGTGGTGACATTTTCTGTGGGTTTAACAAGTAAATCTGAACTTACCCCAAGCCCCGGTCCTAAACTTAACCATTTTAGCAACTTGAAGCCTAAACTTACCTGTAAAAATCCAAAGACAAAGTCATCATGTGGCTTCTACCAAACTCTGTTTTTTTTAGCCTTTTGTAACATATTGACTTAAAAAAGCTGTGAAAATGTGCGTCTTGTACGTTTTTGATCTTGATTTTGATTTCGTTATATGTCTACGTTTTCGCTGGGGACTGTGTTGTGTAAACGCAGTTCTGGTATAACAACCTGTTCAGTCAGAAATTTCACCTGATGTTCAAATAAAACAGACAAAAGGTAGAAAGTTTCTATCTTTTGGTCACATCCAAATGAAAAGTTTTGCAGGGTTTGACCACAAACCAATTCCATGTTATCATCCTTTCTGCCAGAGTTTTTGGCACTTTTGCATTTTTCTAGTGCTCTGACCACTAGAGGTAACATGAGGCGAGTTCTACAGCTCACACAAGCTGTAGTGCAGCTCATCAGGATGGTATGTCAATCCTCACTGTGCAAGAAGGTTTGCTGTGTCTCCCTGCACAGTGTGGGAGCATAAACAAGATTCCAGGAGACCAGGACCTAGCAGTAAGACCACTAGACCAGTGGTTTTCTACCTGGAGGTCAAAATGATTTCTGTGGGGCATGGGCAGTTTGGTGGTAGGTCAGTGATGGTCTGGGGAGACCTTTCTTTGGAGGAGACCATTAGTCCCACTCAGTATTTATGTATGAGTATCTATACTTTTCAATACTTCTTTGAGTTTTTGTTTGTCTTTATTTTCCAATAGTATGCTTGTAATACTGTATAGTTGTTTTATGCTCATTTACCACATTTCAGTGCCATTGCCTATGTTATTCCATCAGCAAACTTGTTATTATGATGGTTCATTAAGTCTGTGTTTGACTTACTATCTTCATGGTTTACGCATATTTACTGTATTTCCATTCACTGTTTTGCCTTTGTTATTACATCATCAAACCTCTGACTTTGACGCTTGCCTTCTGTGTTGTTGATTTACTTCTACTAACTCAATCAGCATAATGGTTATCTATAATGGTTATCTATAAAGTTTTTCATATTTGTGTGCGCAGCTCGTTGCTGGAGCAGAAAGAGGACTTGCGAAAGCGTCTGTCCTACACCACACACAAACTGGAGCTGCTGCAGAATGAGTTTGACTCCACAAAGGTGTACCTGGAGACGGAGCTGCGGAGGGCTCAGGAGGAGCTCGACAAGTTCACCGACAAACTGCGCAGGTGGGTGTTGAATATTTATGTGGGCAATAGGATATTTCATATTAGGGTATATGTTGCAAAAGTCCCACAATATTATCTTAAGCTCGAAACACAGGATAGATTCCACACACCCCTATATTTCTAGCCCAACTGAAAAATCCAAGCTTTTTTGCATTTAGGTTTGTATGTTAAAACATAGGCATTCAAAATATTGATTCGGATCAGAATTTATTGGTGTGGATAGTCCGGTTATATTGGATAATTGTGAACGTGCAAAGGAACTCTGATCCGGTCCAAAATTACAATTTCAAATTCTGGTCTGGTTGGTCTCGACTCAGTTGAATTAAGCCCTGGAGCGATTTGCTTGTATGTGAGAGCGAAACAAAACCAGGACGTGAACAGTGACGTGATCCGCACTGAGATGCATGTGAGGCTCAGAATCACAACAAACGTGTGAGATCGATAATGAGACAATAAATACAATACATGAAAGTAACAAGAGAAGGGCAGTGACTCATTCAATAATAATTAAATACAATCACTCAACCATATGTCAGGTATTTACAAAAATAACAAAGTTATAAATCTTAGATGGAAACAAACAACAGAAAGTAACACTACAGCTCACTATACTAGAGATTATCTATATTCATCCAATATTTGGTTATACAGCTAAATGAGCAGATAACAGACCTTTCAGAGCCAGATTTACTCAAATAGATGAACTTTGTTTACGTTTCTGTCTTTACTCTAGGCATAGGGCATTTGGAACAAAATACCCAGTCCTCCTCTCTTGTCTTCAGAAGTGAAAGGTCACATTGTCTTTGCTCCGACACTTTGTCTGTCACTCACACTGGGTCCGTTAATGTGAGAGAAGTTGTGGGATAGATCCATAAAAACACAAATCTAGCAGCGTCTTTGTTTTGAATGTAGAGAGAAGTCTTCTTTGCTGTTTGCGATATGCGTTTCTGTCCTATAGCGCCTCTACAGGCGAAAGGCAGATGTGTCTCACTCTCTACTGTACTAGTTTGATTGGCAAAAGGTTTATTTTGAACCGAGCCAGTTTAAAACAAGAGACAATGTTGCAACTTTGGTTCCCAATCGAGCTGAGTCTGGTTCAGTTTGTATTGTGAATGCAGCCTAAGACAGAGCCCTGCACAGTGGATATGTGGGATGTGGAACTCTTCACTTTCATGACTGGATGTAGTGGGAGTAGCAGCTCAGGATCATTCTAATTCCCTCCAGTGAACCAGTGGAAGCATGACTTTAGTATTTATAATTATGTCCTTACATGTGTGCAGCTGTACAATTGATAAAGAACCATTCATTCCCCAAAATGACGTTATACTGAATCGCAGTTTTACAAGCCTGCACAATCTCCACACAGTGACGAGTTAACAAGAAGCCTATGTAATCCTTTGTTGCTAACGACAACCAAGTGAAACCTCCCAACAGTGGATTCTGAAAAGCTTGACATTCAGCACCTAATGAAAAGGCGTCCAGTATCTCCTCAGACAAGATGTCAGCCAGAGTACAAAGCTACAGACTAGACTCACAACTAGCACTGCTTCCAAAATATCACTGCCTTTCAAGCCTTTCAATAATTATAATATAGCTTTAAATGACACGGTCCGCATTAGCCAAGGCCTGCATCTCCTCTCTGCTTGCCCCATTACTGCGCAGCGAGAGCAAAATATGGCCGATTTCTATTATTGATCGCTCGGTCGGATAGCTCATCTGGGCCTGTCAGCGTTTTTGTGCAAAATGTCAAGCACGGGCAGTTAGGCAGGATTCAGATGTGGTCAGGACTAAACTGTTGGCTCGGAAAAGACATTATGACCAGTTAATGTTGCATTTGGAGAATGTGAATAATATGTTTGGCTGTGTCACATAATATGCAATCAGGAAGTGAGGGTAATGAAATAGTTAAGTTCATAATGGTTTAGAGAAATCAAAACAGCAAAATGAGGACTGGGTGAATAACATGTTGTATATAATGTTGTTTTTGATTATTCTTGTTTATTTATTTAGACTGGACAATGGAACCAGGACTTAAAATAAAGTAACCAAGATTAAAGTTCAAATAAACTCAGGTTAAGCTAAGCTTGAAAAAACAACAGCACCAAAGAATGTCTGACCCACTACTCAACTAAAGAACTAAACCTTATCTAAGTCAATACACAAGCTCAACTAAACCAAAACTCAGGATCAACTAAACCAAGCCTAAAGTTTGACTAAACCAGGATAGAAGGTTGTCTAAACCAGTACCAGTGCTAAACCTTAACTAAATCAGAAGTCAAGCTCAAATAAACCAAGACTAAAGGTTAACTATACAAGGACTCAAGCTAAACTAAACCAGAAGTAATGAATGTGCAACTAAACCAGAATTAAAGTCATATTTGTTGATTTTGTCTCAACTGATTTAAATCAGTGAAGTGACGCTAAACCAAGATTAAAGCTACATATATCAAACCAAGAGTAATAAGCCTAAGCTGGAGGTTGATGAGCCATCAGTATTTTTTCCAGCTTGATGGCTGGAGGTTGATGAGTTGATGTTATTTTAAACCTTATTAAAGTTAAATTTAGTCTAAAAAGCTAACCGGCAATTTACCTTAAAAGGAAAAAAAATTAAGTAGGGCCTACAGGTTTATTCGTCATATAATTTGCAAGTGTGGGAACAGTTTAAATTTAACCAAAAGCTAATCAAATTAAGATCTTAATTGTATTGATTTTACTTTTTGATGGATGAAGCTGCAGAGCTTAGATAACAAACAAATACATACTTTGTAATTTTACTACACTTGTTAAAAAGCATTAGTTATGTTATATTTTCCAAGTGCTAAACTGTGTGCATGTCCTGAGTGTGACCCAGCAGATTAGAATGTGAGTCCAGATGGAGCCACAGGCGACTGGAGCTGACTCAAAGGCTCCATATGCCACTTGTCTTCGCCAGTCACAGCAGTGAGACTAAAGAGTTACATCAGCCTCATGCAGGACTAAAGCAGGAGTAAAGCTCAACTAAACCAGGACTAGAGCAAGAGTATAGACCAGCTAAACCAGAACTAAAGCAGGATTCCAACTCGACTAACCAGGACTAAAGCAAGAGTATAGCTCAGCTAAACCAGAACTAAAGCAGGACTCCAGCTCAACTAAACCAGGACTAAAGCAGGACTCCAGCTCAACTAAACCCGGACTAAAGCAGGACTCCAGCTCAACTAAACCAGAACTAAAGCAGGGCTCCAGCTCAACTAAAGCAAGAGAGTAACTCAACTAAAGCAGGACTCCAGCTCAACTAAAGCAGGACTAAAGCAAGAGTATAGCTCAGCTAACCAGAACTAAAGCAGGACTCCAACTCCACTAAACCAGGACTAAAGCAAGAGTATAGCTCAGCTAAACCAGAACTAAAGCAGGACTCCAACTCGACTAAACCAGGACTAAAGCAGGACTCCAGCTCAACTAAACCCGGACTAAAACAGGACTCCAGCTCAGCTAAACCAGAACTACAGCAGGACTCCAGCTCAACTAAAGCAGGACTAAAGCAAGAGAGTAACTCAACTAAAGCAGGACTCCAGCTCAACTAAGCAGGACTAAAGCAAGAGTATAGCTCAACTAAACCAGGACTAAAGCAGGACTCCAGCTCAACTAAACCAGAACTAAAGCAATGGTTAAGCCTCAACTAAAGCAGGACTTCAACTCGACTAAAGCAGCACTCCAGCTCAACTAAACAAGACTAAAGCAAGATTATAGCTCAACTAAACCTGGACTTTGGCAGGACTCCAACTCAACTAAACCTAAACTAAAGCAATGGTTAAGCTCAACTAAACCAGCACTAAAGCAGGACTCCAGCTTTAAATCAGGACTAAAGCAATAGTTAAGCTCAACTGATCCAGGACTTAAACAAGAGTAAAGCTATAACTAAAGCAGGACTCCAGCTCAACAAAATCAGGACTAAAGCAAGACTTAAGTCCACAGGACTGATAAGTTATCTTGTTGATTGTTTAATGTAGCAGCTTACCACAAGCAAGTTTCTAGTTTGTGAATTTTGCTCACTCTCATCATTTGGCAACAAAGTCTTTACAGATACTAAACTAAAGCTCAAATAAAACTGGGTCTAAAGCTCTACTAAACTAAGATTAATGCATGCGCTGAAGATCTACTAAGCTCAGCTAAACCAGTATTAAAGCATAACTGAAACTAAACTAACTAAAACTAAAAACAAATCACAACTGAATCAGGGCTAAAGATTAATTAGTAGTTTATAGATCCTAAAGATTGAGAGAAAAAAAAAAGTGGAGTGAAGTGAAGTCTACCCACCAACTGTTTACCACAACAACCACACAAACCACAAACACTTGAAAGAAACTTTCTGCTTGAAAAGCATGAAGAGAATGTGAAAGGAGGGGCTGATGATGGGCAACAGTGTGATTAATTTGACAGTCTAGAAACACAAGAAGTTGGAATTATTTGACCTAATCGTGCACATTTGACTAGTTTGTGCTAGAATTGCCAAAAAAAAAAAAAAAAAAAAATGCACCAGAATATTAGGCAACGCTTTATAAACAACATATGCAAATTGACGCCAAAAAAAAGTTGTTTTTGTGTTAACTTGATTTAAGACAACGTTGACTACACCAGACAGTTACTGAACCAGATCTAACCAAGACATAACACAATAGCTGTAAAATGGGACTGTAGCTTGTGTTTTTCTCGATATAAAGAAGCTTAGTGTGTCCATAGTGACCACGTGCCGCCCCCTCCTCTCCTGTGAGCCGTATACTGCTGAGGGGGATATGCGTCCTTATCACAACCTCTATATGCAGCCTGTATACCACGTGCACACTGTCATTACTCTTTGTGTTGTGCAGAATACAAAGCAGCTACTCAGCCCTGCAGCGGATCAACCAGGACCTGGAGGAGAAGATCCATCGAGATGTAAGTCAAGAGGACATATCGGCAATTGTGTTGTAGTTGTTAAATTGGTGCTCGAGTGACACAGCAGCAAAGTTTAAAAGAAATCTAAACCTCACAGTCACATTTCTAATATATCTGGTAAACAAACTGGGCAGTGTTTAAGTAGACCTGTTAAAGAAAGAATGAGAAGCAGAGTCTGGTGGTATAAGGAGCAGTCTGATTGGTCAGAAAGCAGCTTGCAACAGGTGTCAGTCCAGTGATCAGCGCTAAAGATAATCACAATCACAACATGACACAATTGGATCTTTTCTTTTCTATGATCTTGGGCTTTCTCGGTCCGTGTTCAAAGTATAATTCATTTTAGTTGTTGCAAGTTAAGAAAGAAAATACTCGTAGTCAGCGGCTTTTCCTAATTTCATTAAGAAACACATTTGAAATGACCTCGAGGCATCTAAGTTATTGAAAAGGACCCAGAGACCATAAGCCAGAAACCACGCGCAGACTAGTGAAGAGCTCCCCCAGAGGTGGTCCCAGACCGGTCTCTGGAACGACAGGACAGACCACACTTTTGGCTACGACCTGTGGCTGTGCGTAATCATCCATCCATGAATCCAGCCCATCCAAATCGGTACGTAAAATTGTGCAACGTGCTATCCCAATTCTCGTCCATCCAAGACCATCCATGGCTAATTGAAGACCCTGTCCTACACTCTGGGTCTAACATCCCTGGACACCAACTCCGTACCCCATCACTCAAATTAAGAACTACAGGAATCTAGATTTTCACAGACACAGAGGCTTCAGAAGAGAAATTCACAGACGAAGAAATGGCCCAAGTCTTGGCTTGTTATCACCGGATATGGTGAGATGTGTTATGTTGATCAAAAGGTTTGACTGGTTTATTCAAAGCGGATTTAACGGAGATTGTAGTGGATTTATTTAAGTTTTCAGTGTCTGCTGCGGTTTACGGCGAAAAAATGGGGATACAGCGTAACTATGAAGACGCTAAACCGGAGTTTCTAAATGTTTTCACTCTGGGACCTGGTTTCAGAAATATTCGTTTTCAGTGTCCTCAAACTCTTGCTTTGTGTGGACGATGTATGGTTTAGGTCAAATATTTGTTCTGAAAAGCCTGAGTTTGGCTTTGTGTAGACAAGATATAAGAAAAGTGGTCCAGCCCACGGCCCACTTTCATGGACCTGTCCTTACACCGGGTGTTCACTGATTGCAAGTTAAGTGCTGGTTGGGATTGGTGGGAGTCTATTCATGACTTACAAAGTGCTTGAAACCAGTGCGTCCTGTTACACTGACCTCAGAGCAGTGCGGGTCTGCAAAAAAGCTGAAAGAAGTCTATTATTTTCGTGAACCACAATGGTTGGATGCGGCTTTCAGGTCATTACATCAGCATTCTTGTTGAATCTACTGTATATGGTTTTGGACAAATACAGATCTCAGTAGGCTGAACCGTGTCCTGAACCGAACCGGCCTCACAGTTGTAAACCCGACGTTACTGTTTAGAGCTTTGTTGTTGCGTATTTACCACTGTTCACAGTAAAGCCGGCTGCACACTACAGGAGTTCTGGCCCGGTTTTAAGCCCGATGTGCCCCGCTACGAGTTCAGGGAGGCGTGGCCAGAGTAAGGATTTTTGTAAGAGATTTTTTTTTCTACTATATAGAACATGGTCAACATTGAATTTGCTGGAGCTTTTACAGTGTAACAGCTCCATACCTCTAATGACTTTCCGTTCTCCTGTGATCTTAATAAACCTAGTTTAATCCACTCGTGTTTTGCTTTTATAACCGCGCCATGAAAGAAAACACTCTGCGCTCGATCACGTGACATGTGCACTGTTCTAGGTCTGTGTCGTCTCTGTTTTTCTGCCGCATGATGCCACTGTGAGACAAATAATTCTTGTAAATGTCCTTATGTCTGTGGCCTGTTCTTTTTTTGACGCGCTAATCGTAAAAGATCTTAAACTCCTGTAAAGTGCAGCCGGCTTAAGACAGAAACTTAGTGTTTCCCTGTTTTTTTTTTTTGGAGTTTGATCCTGCCCATGGCCCATTTTACCATAATGGGCCACCTTTTAAATAGACCTGATAAAGTGCCTATTTAAATACATTCTGCCATCTCTATTTCTCCCACTTTTTTTTTTTTTACCTTTGTTAGATCATTTTATACATTCAGCTTAAACCACACACACTTGAAATTGAATTATGCTAATGACCGTCTCCTTTTGTGCAGCTTAATGAATCATTACTATTATTCTTAATCCTGTGGTTTTAATCAGCGCTCCTTTGTTCACTGTATTTTCTCCTATCTGTCTTTATCAGCCTGGCAGCCAAAGAAAAGGGTCTCACGGTCTTAATGGACAGCAGACGCGCCCCTCCCTCCGCGCTCTGCCTCTCCGCGCTTAAACTCTTCCAGGTGACTGTGGACAAATGTGCTAAACGCTTGCTCATGTTGTTAGTTTTAAGACAGATGTGAGTTTTAATTGCGGGTCTTTTAACAGGGGCTGGTTCCTGACGGACTCGGGTCGGTCCTGGTCTTAGTGGACGAGCAGCAGCAGGAAAGTCCTTCACTGAACCTTGAGGGAACTGAGGTGAGGATTGTTGTGTGAAAGTATCATTTATGTCGGTTTATTTAATGTATCTGATTGATGTCTAACCATTTCAGTGGAAAGCACACCTCAATTTCTGCATTATACGGTGCTGTATGAGACAAAAAAGGCTCCTTATAACCTATTTTGCACAAGAGTAAATGCTTAATAAAGAAGGCCTTCGTTTATCATGCATTTGGATATACTGCCAAATGTCTCTGAAAAACTTTCAGAGACAGATTATGGCAGAAAAATGAACATTCAGTGCAGGCCAATAGTTCTTGTTCTTGGCTGGGTATTGCCGAAAGTCTTACGATATATTTCCCAATATGTTTGTCCGAATACAGTTTACTCAGTACATTACAAATTAAGATATCTGACCAAAATGTAGAAAAAAAATATATAGAAAAGTATTGCATAGTAACTGTGAAAATGTTTTTGAGTACAGGGCTCCTTAAAATCAATATTAAGAATGTAACGACAACAACAAACATTGTATTTCTACACTGCTCCGTGAATAGCTCAATAGTTTCAGCCTCAAAGCAGCCGCCCAGGGTCATAAGTGTAAAATGCATAGTGATTTTAAGTGATACGTATCTTGATACATGTATTGCCGACAAGTTTGTCACAATATATCCCAATACCGATACATCAAATACAGCCCTTGTTCTGGGAGACAGTCCTTTATCATTGTGCTGTGTGCTAAAGGTGAACAGTGTCTTTTTATTGTGGCCAGTCTAAGGCACCTTTTTGTAATATTCATGCTGTCTAATCAGCTTCTTGATATGCCCTATGGCAGTGAGATGGGATAGATTATCTCTGCAAAGAAGAAGTGCTCACTGACACAGATTTAGACACATTTATAAGCAATATTTTTATTTTCTTTTTTTATTGTTTGAAAGCCTTGCTCAGTGTGCATAGGACCTCGTTTATTATTCCAGGTTCTTTTGCAGTATGAACCTCAAAAATGTATGTGCTATTTCTGAAATTTTAAATTTATGTTGCCTGTGTGAGACAGAAATGTCTGTTGTGTCAGGTTTTTGCTTCTCTTAACCTATTTAGCACATGATAAGTTAGGTCCTAGCTTCCTTTTACGGTAATTTTAATGAAGACATATTATGCTTTTGTCACTAGTACTTAATATTAATGGATCTGTGTATTGTATATGGTTAGGCACAAATACTGTTTGATCTAAAAATGGTTTGATAATAGCAACAGGTCAAAAGATTTCCTGTTCAAAACTAAACAACTGGTAGGCCCTGCCTGATAGACTTTGGCTGGTAATTAGACGTGCCTCCTAGACGGTCCCACAACATCCAGAGGCTTCAGAGGTCCTGAGTTCAACTCCCAGATGAGCCCCCATAAATATATTATGACCCAACAAAATGTCAAACATATTTAAGCAGCACATGAGACAGAAAGGGGTGCGCGGTAGCAGAGTGGTTAGATCTCTGGCTTCTCAATATCGGTTTGACTTCCAGGCTGGACCAAATGTTCTCCTTGGGTGATCTCTCTGGGTGGAGTTTGCATGTTCTCCCTTTGTCACCGTGGGTTTTTTCCAGAATCTCAAGTTTCCTCCCACCTCCCCAAACATTAATTGTGTTACTTGTGTATCACTGTACATTTCCCCCATTGAATGAATAAGAAAATGAGTGGTGTCTGTCTTTAACCCTGCAATGAGCTGGCCACTGTCCCAGGTGTTACCCAGCCTAAGGCCCAAAGTCACTGGTATAGGCTCCAGTCACCCGCGACCTCTAACATGAACAAGTTGTAGAAAATGAATGAAGGAGACCAAAAAATTGAATCTAAATGATCTTTTTAGAATGTATAATTGGTAAAATACAGGACAGGAAGGAGTGCTGGAGTAACTGAAAACGTGACGTTTCTTATTGCATTAACTGAAGATGAATGCAACAAAAAAATCTAGTGTTTTTCACAATGGAATGGCAGTCTTCTTTTCAATGTTTCAATATGCTGCCCTTGTGAAAAATTCTCTCTTTCTTCTATTAAAGTTTTCCCTAACAACTATCCGCTTTCATACAATGCATATTTTTCTACCAAACACAACTTTATTCAATTGTAAGAGCTTTGGAACTCACAACACTAAACTGTTCTGAGTTTTCCCTTTGTTGAACATCTATAATCCTTGTGTATGAAACTCTATATATGCAAAAGTAAATGACTGTTTCTGTTTGATCAGCAGCACATGGCTCCAGGCTGAGATCACACTGTATACACACACAGCTCTGTACATTCAGATGAGAAAAACAGGTGATTGGTTTGCATCGATCAGCAGTTTCTATGTTTGACATGTGTTGGGGGTTTACTTTGGCCCCGTCAGAGCGTCACACGGTCAACGGGCTCAAACCAGAAGAAAATTATGGTTGTTGCAGCTGCAGCTTTCGTTTGAGTTCATATTTTAGTGGAGAGTAATTTATAACTATGTCCTCCGTATGCTTTGTAATTAGCACGTGAGGTTATGTCAGATCTTTATGAAGAAAAGTGGTAAAACATGACGTTCTTCACCACTACTTTGATTTTCTCATGTTCGCAAAATTAAAATCATTGACTGACTGCAATACTAAATGAAAAATGCAACAATAAATTTTGAGCTAATAAATCTTCCAAATTATGGAACTGGTGTTCATTGCCATATTGGCTGTTAGCTTTAGTCTTTTGCTAGGTGTTCTACAGGCTATTGGACATGCACAGTTGTGTTTCCTCCTGATTCNAAAGTCTAAAAATGAAAGACAGTAAACATTGGTTATAGCACCTTTAATATTCCAGATTAAATAAACAAAAAAGTAAAGTAAAAATAAACTCTCAGAACCAGAATTTGATTCCTTTACTTGAAATAATAACCTTTACAGTATTTGCAAGTTAGCATTTATAGCCTGTGATTTGCTGGCTCTAATTGCTAGCTCACAATGCAAAAAGGAGGATTAAAATGCCAATTCTTTGTAATTCATAAATTCAAAAATACAATTACTAACAAAGTTGTGTCAGAAAACAAACCTGAAATGGCCAGTCAGTCTTGTCGTAGGGCAAAGATAGAACATCAAAAATCCAAAAGCTGCATGTGATTGATCAATAGGTTCATGTTTATTAATGCGATGATTTCATGACATCAGATGAGAGCAAAGTTTTAGTAATAAAAATATTATTGTTGCCATAAATATTTATACAATTTAAAGGTGGGGTAGCTAACTTTTTAGTTGTAAATTAGTAAACTTTGTGCTTTCCACTAAAAACTATATTGTAAATACAGCACTTTGTAAAAAATGAGACCTCTGAGTACTGTCTGAACTGAAAAATAAAAGAATTTTAGTTCTAATCAGGAGCCAAATGCTGCGTTCTGATTGGCTGAGCTTGGGGCGGTCACTCCAGTTTCACTTTGTTGTTTGTAAAAAGAAGTTTATAAGCCATAAATGCAACTAAAATGAATTCATGTTGATATTAACCATGTGTCGAAGGATTTATGAGAGGAAGTTGTCAGATTTAAAACCTAAATTGTGTTTGCAGTGTAAAAATCAGCTACCCCACCTTTAAGTCAATTTCACCCTTTGTCAATCTGGTGATTTCTATTAGTGACTGCACACATCACTTTTTGTAATAAAATAAATAATTAATACAATGTATGAACAATAGATCAGTCAACAATGCATCGTATTGTATTTGGGGGCTTGGCAAGGCATGGGAAGCTTAACTTTCTACCTCTTTTAAGATGTTTCCTGCCAAATTAAGTATGTCTTTAGCACAACTAATTCAGGTTGAGTCACAGCCACGCTTAAATACATGTTGTTGATATGAAGTTATGTCAGAAAAGCAAAAGACAGTTGAAGTGATGTGCAGTTATGTCAAAAAAGCAAAAGAAAGTTGAAGTGATGTGCAGTTATGTCAGAAAAGCCAGAGAAAGTTGAAGAAAGGGTTAGGCAGCCCTACCATCACACTAACATTTAGCTAACGTTGAGGAAAGGAACACACCAGGGGGCCCTGTCATTGCCCACTTCGTATCAGAAGCACACTTCATACCTTTAGCTTTACTTCTTTTATATTGTTTTATTCATATGAAATTTTAATTAAATACAGATGAAACTAAAGTGTTAAACACAAAATTCCCTTACAAATTTGTTTTGGGCTTTCTATTGGAAAACTTTTGCAAGATACATCTTAAATATCAATAGGCTATAAAAATAATATTAACTGTACACTTACAAATAATGTGTTTAAAAGACGTAATTTTGGTCTGTGCATGCGTAGTTGCGCTAAAAGGTACAAAGTGGGCAGAGGTACGAAATTGCATGACAGGCCCTATCATCACGTTAGCATTTAGCTAACGTTGAGAAAAGGAAACACACCAGGCGACCCCACCATGACGTTAGCATTTAGCTCACATAATGTTTGGATTTTTGGATCACTTAATTTATCTCCATGTCTGCGTAGCTACATTTGACACAATACATTTTCTTAAGTCCACATTTGCAGTTGTAGTTGTTGAGCATTGAGTGATAAAGCTGTTGTTCTGATTCAATGTTAGCTTTCCCCCACGGAGGTCTGTTAGTATGCATGGCCTCTGATGCCAACTATATCTATATCTATTTTTTATTGGCTTGCAGATATGCTGATGTCACATGATCGCAAGCTTATCATGCTAACAGGTCGATGTACCAGAGGTGTGAGAAAGCGTGAGCCATCAAAGTGCATTCATGTGATGTATTAGCTCATGATTCGAGCCCAGACGGGACAGTGTGTGTGAGGCCTGGGCTGTAGTGAGATTAAAGCTTGTGCTGAAGGAAAATCTATTACCTTCTATGGCAGGACTTCATCAGCAGTTTGTGTGTGAAATACTTCAGTCATCTATAGCAACGCCACACACTGTCAACTAAGGCTGCAGTTTAAGTCAAGTTTATGCCTTTGCTTTCAGGGAGTTAGGAAATACTGAAGCTGAGTAATGGAACATGCTTTTACTAAATGAAAGAGTCAGCAATCACTTGTATCTTCTTTGGGGTTTTTTTTGGTCTTTTCTTATGTTCACATGTGGTGTTGTTTAATCTATGTATGTGTTCCTCTGTCCCTCATTTCTGTTGCTCCAGCAAATACAAAGCTCCAAAAACAAAGGGAACACTCAAACATTGCAATGTAAATCCAAACCAGCAATAAGTACGTTGTCACTTTTATACGTCAATATGTTACAAAAAAGGCAAAACGTAAAAGAACCACGAATTGTGGTTGATGCCAAGTGGTGACATTTTCTGTGGGTTTAACAAGTAAATCTGAACTTACCCCAAGCCCCGGTCCTAAACTTAACCATTTTAGCAACTTGAAGCCTAAACTTACCTGTAAAAATCCAAAGACAAAGTCATCATGTGGCTTCTACCAAACTCTGTTTTTTTTAGCCTTTTGTAACATATTGACTTAAAAAAGCTGTGAAAATGTGCGTCTTGTACGTTTTGATCTTGATTTTGATTTCGTTATATGTCTACGTTTTCGCTGGGGACTGTGTTGTGTAAACGCAGTTCTGGTATAACAACCTGTTCAGTCAGAAATTTCACCTGATGTTCAAATAAAACAGACAAAAGGTAGAAAGTTTCTATCTTTTGGTCACATCCAAAATGAAAAGTTTTGCAGGGTTTGACCACAAACCAATTCCATGTTATCATCCTTTCTGCCAGAGTTTTTGGCACTTTTGCATTTTTCTAGTGCTCTGACCACTAGAGGTAACATGAGGCGAGTTCTACAGCTCACACAAGCTGTAGTGCAGCTCATCAGGATGGTATGTCAATCCTCACTGTGCAAGAAGGTTTGCTGTGTCTCCCTGCACAGTGTGGGAGCATAAACAAGATTCCAGGAGACCAGGACCTAGCAGTAAGACCACTAGACCAGTGGTTTTCTACCTGGAGGTCAAAATGATTTCTGTGGGGCATGGGCAGTTTGGTGGTAGGTCAGTGATGGTCTGGGGAGACCTTTCTTTGGAGGAGACCATTAGTCCCACTCAGTATTTATGTATGAGTATCTATACTTTCAATACTTCTTTGAGTTTTTGTTTGTCTTTTATTTTCCAATAGTATGCTTGTAATACTGTATAGTTGTTTTATGCTCATTTACCACATTTCAGTGCCATTGCCTATGTTATTCCATCAGCAAACTTGTTATTATGATGGTTCATTAAGTCTGTGTTTGACTTACTATCTTCATGGTTTACGCATATTTACTGTATTTCCATTCACTGTTTTGCCTTTGTTATTACATCATCAAACCTCTGACTTTGACGCTTGCCTTCTGTGTTGTTGATTTACTTCTACTAACTCAATCAGCATAATGGTTATCTATAATGGTTATCTATAAAGTTTTTCATATTTGTGTGCGCAGCTCGTTGCTGGAGCAGAAAGAGGACTTGCGAAAGCGTCTGTCCTACACCACACACAAACTGGAGCTGCTGCAGAATGAGTTTGACTCCACAAAGGTGTACCTGGAGACGGAGCTGCGGAGGGCTCAGGAGGAGCTCGACAAGTTCACCGACAAACTGCGCAGGTGGGTGTTGAATATTTATGTGGGCAATAGGATATTTTCATATTAGGGTATATGTTGCAAAAGTCCCACAATATTATCTTAAGCTCGAAACACAGGATAGATTCCACACACCCCTATATTTCTAGCCCAACTGAAAAATCCAAGCTTTTTTGCATTTAGGTTTGTATGTTAAAACATAGGCATTCAAAATATTGATTCGGATCAGAATTTATTGGTGTGGATAGTCCGGTTATATTGGATAATTGTGAACGTGCAAAGGAACTCTGATCCGGTCCAAAATTACAATTTCAAATTCTGGTCTGGTTGGTCTCGACTCAGTTGAATTAAGCCCTGGAGCGATTTGCTTGTATGTGAGAGCGAAACAAAACCAGGACGTGAACAGTGACGTGATCCGCACTGAGATGCATGTGAGGCTCAGAATCACAACAAACGTGTGAGATCGATAATGAGACAATAAATACAATACATGAAAGTAACAAGAGAAGGGCAGTGACTCATTCAATAATAATTAAATACAATCACTCAACCATATGTCAGGTATTTACAAAAATAACAAAGTTATAAATCTTAGATGGAAACAAACAACAGAAAGTAACACTACAGCTCACTATACTAGAGATTATCTATATTCATCCAATATTTGGTTATACAGCTAAATGAGCAGATAACAGACCTTTCAGAGCCAGATTTACTCAAATAGATGAACTTTTGTTTACGTTTCTGTCTTTACTCTAGGCATAGGGCATTTGGAACAAAATACCCAGTCCTCCTCTCTTGTCTTCAGAAGTGAAAGGTCACATTGTCTTTGCTCCGACACTTTGTCTGTCACTCACACTGGGTCCGTTAATGTGAGAGAAGTTGTGGGATAGATCCATAAAAACACAAATCTAGCAGCGTCTTTGTTTTGAATGTAGAGAGAAGTCTTCTTTGCTGTTTGCGATATGCGTTTCTGTCCTATAGCGCCTCTACAGGCGAAAGGCAGATGTGTCTCACTCTCTACTGTACTAGTTTGATTGGCAAAAGGTTTATTTTGAACCGAGCCAGTTTAAAACAAGAGACAATGTTGCAACTTTGGTTCCCAATCGAGCTGAGTCTGGTTCAGTTTGTATTGTGAATGCAGCCTAAGACAGAGCCCTGCACAGTGGATATGTGGGATGTGGAACTCTTCACTTTCATGACTGGATGTAGTGGGAGTAGCAGCTCAGGATCATTCTAATTCCCTCCAGTGAACCAGTGGAAGCATGACTTTAGTATTTATAATTATGTCCTTACATGTGTGCAGCTGTACAATTTGATAAAGAACCATTCATTCCCCAAAATGACGTTATACTGAATCGCAGTTTTACAAGCCTGCACAATCTCCACACAGTGACGAGTTAACAAGAAGCCTATGTAATCCTTTGTTGCTAACGACAACCAAGTGAAACCTCCCAACAGTGGATTCTGAAAAGCTTGACATTCAGCACCTAATGAAAAGGCGTCCAGTATCTCCTCAGACAAGATGTCAGCCAGAGTACAAAGCTACAGACTAGACTCACAACTAGCACTGCTTCCAAAATATCACTGCCTTTCAAGCCTTTCAATAATTATAATATAGCTTTAAATGACACGGTCCGCATTAGCCAAGGCCTGCATCTCCTCTCTGCTTGCCCCATTACTGCGCAGCGAGAGCAAAATATGGCCGATTTCTATTATTGATCGCTCGGTCGGATAGCTCATCTGGGCCTGTCAGCGTTTTGTGCAAAATGTCAAGCACGGGCAGTTAGGCAGGATTCAGATGTGGTCAGGACTAAACTGTTGGCTCGGAAAAGACATTATGACCAGTTAATGTTGCATTTGGAGAATGTGAATAATATGTTTGGCTGTGTCACATAATATGCAATCAGGAAGTGAGGGTAATGAAATAGTTAAGTTCATAATGGTTTAGAGAAATCAAAACAGCAAAATGAGGACTGGGTGAATAACATGTTGTATATAATGTTGTTTTTGATTATTCTTGTTTATTTATTTAGACTGGACAATGGAACCAGGACTTAAAATAAAGTAACCAAGATTAAAGTTCAAATAAACTCAGGTTAAGCTAAGCTTGAAAAAACAACAGCACCAAAGAATGTCTGACCCACTACTCAACTAAAGAACTAAACCTTATCTAAGTCAATACACAAGCTCAACTAAACCAAAACTCAGGATCAACTAAACCAAGCCTAAAGTTTGACTAAACCAGGATAGAAGGTTGTCTAAACCAGTACCAGTGCTAAACCTTAACTAAATCAGAAGTCAAGCTCAAATAAACCAAGACTAAAGGTTAACTATACAAGGACTCAAGCTAAACTAAACCAGAAGTAATGAATGTGCAACTAAACCAGAATTAAAGTCAGTATTTGTTGATTTTGTCTCAACTGATTTAAATCAGTGAAGTGACGCTAAACCAAGATTAAAGCTACATATATCAAACCAAGAGTAATAAGCCTAAGCTGGAGGTTGATGAGCCATCAGTATTTTTTCCAGCTTGATGGCTGGAGGTTGATGAGTTGATGTTATTTTAAACCTTATTAAAGTTAAATTTAGTCTAAAAAGCTAACCGGCAATTTACCTTAAAAGGAAAAAAAAATTAAGTAGGGCCTACCAGGTTTATTCGTCATATAATTTGCAAGTGTGGGAACAGTTTAAATTTAACCAAAAGCTAATCAAATTAAGATCTTAATTGTATTGATTTTACTTTTTGATGGATGAAGCTGCAGAGCTTAGATAACAAACAAATACATACTTTGTAATTTTACTACACTTGTTAAAAAGCATTAGTTATGTTATATTTTCCAAGTGCTAAACTGTGTGCATGTCCTGAGTGTGACCCAGCAGATTAGAATGTGAGTCCAGATGGAGCCACAGGCGACTGGAGCTGACTCAAAGGCTCCATATGCCACTTGTCTTCGCCAGTCACAGCAGTGAGACTAAAGAGTTACATCAGCCTCATGCAGGACTAAAGCAGGAGTAAAGCTCAACTAAACCAGGACTAGAGCAAGAGTATAGACCAGCTAAACCAGAACTAAAGCAGGATTCCAACTCGACTAAACCAGGACTAAAGCAAGAGTATAGCTCAGCTAAACCAGAACTAAAGCAGGACTCCAGCTCAACTAAACCAGGACTAAAGCAGGACTCCAGCTCAACTAAACCCGGACTAAAGCAGGACTCCAGCTCAACTAAACCAGAACTAAAGCAGGGCTCCAGCTCAACTAAAGCAAGAGAGTAACTCAACTAAAGCAGGACTCCAGCTCAACTAAAGCAGGACTAAAGCAAGAGTATAGCTCAGCTAAACCAGAACTAAAGCAGGACTCCAACTCCACTAAACCAGGACTAAAGCAAGAGTATAGCTCAGCTAAACCAGAACTAAAGCAGGACTCCAACTCGACTAAACCAGGACTAAAGCAGGACTCCAGCTCAACTAAACCCGGACTAAAACAGGACTCCAGCTCAGCTAAACCAGAACTACAGCAGGACTCCAGCTCAACTAAAGCAGGACTAAAGCAAGAGAGTAACTCAACTAAAGCAGGACTCCAGCTCAACTAAAGCAGGACTAAAGCAAGAGTATAGCTCAACTAAACCAGGACTAAAGCAGGACTCCAGCTCAACTAAACCAGAACTAAAGCAATGGTTAAGCTCAACTAAAGCAGGACTTCAACTCGACTAAAGCAGCACTCCAGCTCAACTAAACAAGGACTAAAGCAAGAGTATAGCTCAACTAAACCTGGACTTTGGCAGGACTCCAACTCAACTAAACCTAAACTAAAGCAATGGTTAAGCTCAACTAAACCAGCACTAAAGCAGGACTCCAGCTTTAAATCAGGACTAAAGCAATAGTTAAGCTCAACTGATCCAGGACTTAAACAAGAGTAAAGCTTAACTAAAGCAGGACTCCAGCTCAACAAAATCAGGACTAAAGCAAGACTTAAGTCCACGTACCAGGACTAAAGTTATCTTGTTGATTGTTTAATGTAGCAGCTTACCACCAAAGCAAGTTTCTAGTTTGTGAATTTTGCTCACTCTCATCATTTGGCAACAAAGTCTTTACAGATACTAAACTAAAGCTCAAATAAACTGGGTCTAAAGCTCTACTAAACTAAGATTAATGCATGCCTGAAGATCTACTAAGCTCAGCTAAACCAGTATTAAAGCATAACTGAAACTAAACTAACTAAAACTAAAAACAAATCACAACTGAATCAGGGCTAAAGATTAATTAGTAGTTTATAGATCACTAAAAGATTGAGAGAAAAAAAAAAAGTGGAGTGAAGTGAAGTCTACCCACCAACTGTTTACCACAACAACCACACAAACCACAAACACTTGAAAGAAACTTTCTGCTTGAAAAGCATGAAGAGAATGTGAAAGGAGGGGCTGATGATGGGCAACAGTGTGATTAATTTGACAGTCTAGAAACACAAGAAGTTTGGAATTATTTTGACCTAAATCGTGCACATTTGACTAGTTTGTGCTAGAATTGCCAAAAAAAAAAAAAAAAAAAAAAATGCACCAGAATATTAGGCAACGCTTTATAAACAACATATGCAAATTGACAGCCAAAAAAAAGTTGTTTTTGTGTTTAACTTGACTTTAAGACAACGTTGACTACACCAGACAGTTACTGAACCAGATCTAACCCAAGACATAACACAATAGCTGTAAAATGGGACTGTAGCTTGTGTTTTTCTCGATATAAAAGAGCTTAGTGTGTCCATAGTGACCCGTGCCGCCCCCTCCTCCTCCTGTGAGCCGTATACTGCTGAGGGGGCATATGCGTCCTTATCCACACACCTCTATATGCAGCCTGTATACCACTGTGCACACTGTCATTACTCTTTGTGTTGTGCAGAATACAAAGCAGCTACTCAGCCCTGCAGCGGATCAACCAGGACCTGGAGGAGAAGATCCATCGAGATGTAAGTCAAGAGGACATATCGGCAATTGTGTTGTAGTTGTTAAATTGGTGCTCGAGTGACACAGCAGCAAAGTTTAAAAGAAATCTAAACCTCACAGTCACATTTCTAATATATCTGGTAAACAAACTGGGCAGTGTTTAAGTAGACCTGTTAAAGAAAGAATGAGAAGCAGAGTCTGGTGGTATAAGGAGCAGTCTGATTGGTCAGAAAGCAGCTTGCAACAGGTGTCAGTCCAGTGATCAGCGCTAAAGATAATCACAATCACAACATGACACAATTGGATCTTTTCTTTTCTATGATCTTGGGCTTTCTCGGTCCGTGTTCAAAGTATAATTCATTTTAGTTGTTGCAAGTTAAGAAAGAAAATACTCGTAGTCAGCGGCTTTTCCTAATTTCATTAAGAAACACATTTGAAATGACCTCGAGGCATCTAAGTTATTGAAAAGGACCCAGAGACCATAAGCCAGAAACCACGCGCAGACTAGTGAAGAGCTCCCCCAGAGGTGGTCCCAGACCGGTCTCTGGAACGACAGGACAGACCACACTTTTGGCTACGACCTGTGGCTGTGCGTAATCATCCATCCATGAATCCAGCCCATCCAAATCGGTACGTAAAATTGTGCACGTAGCTATTCAATCTCGTCAATAACTGCTGTGTTCAAAGTACGTATCTTCAATTTAAAGAATGAAATTAGGAAAAGCCGCTGACTACGAGTATTTTCTTTCTTAACTTGCAACAACAAAAATGAATTGTACTTTGTACACGGACCTTTCTCAGACCTATTACCACAGGTTTTATCTAAAATTGTCATTATTAAATCGTTAAACCTTAAGCTATCAAATCAATGTGAATTAAGCTAAAACAAGTAACAATGCTAAAACATCACCAAAAGCTCAAAAAAGTAATATTTAGCTGTCTTGCATTTCTGCTTCACAGCAAGATTGGCATGCTCTCCCTCTGTCTGGATGTTTGTCTACTGTGAACAACAAGAAAACAAATGAACCTGATCATCTTTTCTCTGAGAGATAATAAACACACATTTTAAACTTGAATAAAACAAAATTAATTCACGTTGGTATTTAAATCATTTATTATTTAAGTACGTACATTAGGTATGTAGCATATACTACAACATGTATAGCCTTGGCTAATTTGCAATGTCAGTCTCTAGAAGGACTTTTACAACAAATTTACAGCAACAATAATTGATACATTGCAGTACAAAGCATATAATAATAATGTACACATATTTGTGTTCTCTTTAAAACTCGCTTAAGTTCATGTTTAAAACTCCCCCAGTCCAGGTTCAGTTTTAGCTCAGGACCCAAAGAGTTCCACAAATTAGCACCCTGGACACTGTGGACTGTCCAAAACAGGCTTTTCTCAGGGGCACTTTAATATTTCGATTAGAAGCTGCTCATGTGATGGAGCACACAGCTCTGAGTGGGACTATGAGCTTGCTGAGTACACCTGGGGCCCTATTATTCAGACACTTATACATCAATTTTAGATGACAAGCAAAAATACAATCTCTCCAATACCTGACAGTGGTGTGTTCTAACAGTTTTTTTTTTTTTTTATCAAATATTTTGATGGTCCTGTTGTAGATTGGTCTCAGTGACTTAATCACAGAAGCTGTGGCCTGTGACCAGCTGGTGATACAGTCAATTGTCAGGCGTAGATCCTCAGGGGAGTGTGCTCTAGAAGAAAAACAAACAGACTGTGTTTTACCAATATTAAGAGAAAGACCAGAATTTTGGAACCATACTGCTACAGCTTCTAGATGGCTTTGCAGCTGAGCAGTACTGCCTTCAATACTTTTGCCACTCATATACAAGACTGCATCAACTGCATTCATTGGAAACCAGTCCCCGGACATATGTTTGGTAAAACAAAGATGTAAGAAACACTAGAGGTGCCGTCTATTATTGACCCGCTGCAGGGTGTTCTTAAAGAAACAGCCAGATGTCCGAAGATGAATATTTATTAATAATCCTGGTCGGTGGGTGTGTGGTTCTATACAAAAACAGAAACATAAAGATATATTACCTTTACACATAATTACAGTTGCATATAATAAAAACAAAACTTCTATCTATATACTATGTATAATGTTACAAACTCAAGCAAACTAATCAAAACACTTTGTTATATACAGATATATACATAAAGCAACATAAAAAGAATCAAAAGACTATATTAAAATCAGAACAATCATTACTGACACGGCTGAGGTTGCCGTGGCAACCCCAGGACCCAGCGCGCAGTTGGGAGACACTGCCCCTTTAAAAGGAACCCCGAGAATTTTTTAATGTTTGTTTTCGAGTTTTCCTTATATCATCAAAGATATAAATACACACGAAAATAATCTGAAAAATCTACCGTTTTATTAAACTTTTAAGAAATATATTTTCACGGGAGACGCCATCATTGTTTACAACACAGTGCATTATGGGTAGTATGACGTCGAATCGTGTAACTACGAGGAAAGTTATGAAAGCTTACCACATTCTCCTTGTTTCCTCCCGAGACGAAATCACAACCAAAAGCCACACAATGTACCATTTTACAATGTGTTGTCGACGAAAAACTACTGACGCTCCTGTTAACCAGATCAACGGCAACTGTTGCAGCTGTTGCGTGCGTCTCACGATTGACGCTCACTGCTCCAGTGCGCCACACGATTCTGCGTCATCACCTCAAGATGGCGGCGCCCGTAATATCAGGAAGTTGTTGTAAACATAACAATTTTACGTCAAACGGCGAATATTTGTTTACTTTAAGTTCTACTTTTTAGTAAGTATACCTACGCGAAGTATTTTAGATCTATTTATGTAAATATTCGGGGTTCCTTTTAAGAGAGTGCAGCGTCATGCAGGCTCTTTGGCCAGGCTGCCGCTCCGACAGCGCGCTGCCTTCAACTCAAGCTCCGACTCAGAGCATGGCTTATTACACCAGTATAAACACGAACAGTCACGTCTAACCAATAATACAAACGCACACATAAGAGCTAGACCAGTCACCATATTGCACGTAACAAATTCGGCACGGGGCCGTCTATGAAGCTACGTAATGCCGGAGCACAAGGCCTGCACATCATAGCAGCAACAGAAGCACGATAAAAAGGCACACAGCAAACTTCTAAAGCACAGAAAACATCTACTTACGTCATTTATACACTCACACAGCACCAAACAGTGAAAATAGTCCCGAACAGGGTCCTAACTAAACATTTACATATAAGCTGCCGAACTATCACAGCCTCGTCCCTCGGAGTCAGTCGCACTCTGCCCCCGATACCTGGCCTCAACCCCGCAAGACAGGGTCATAGGGTGGAGCCAGAGTTCTGATTGGCTGCAGCATGTACTGGGTCAGTCTCCGGGCAGAAAAGTCTGAGGACACCGTCTTGGCCTTTTCAACAAAAGAATCAAAAGAAGTTGACCAAGAATTGATCCCTGCGGGACTTTTACATTGTTGATTATTACACACTGTTGTCCTTGTACCAAATATGTCTTGAACCACTATAAAGTTGTTGGCAGGAACCAAACTGCAGAGGATGCAGTATATCATTCAGAGGCAAGAAATCCATTCACTGGTAAAATGCTGGAAAGCTACCTGATTTGTTTTTGTCACATTTGGCTCACTTACCTATTGCAACTGAACGTCCTATTTATTCACCAAAATTAGTTTATAAGGGCTTTTCACAACTTTCAGAAAACAGAACATCATGTTGTCATGAAAACAACTAACATGCTAACAGCTCTCTTCCTGGTTTTGGAGCATATATTTAGATTCAGACATGCTAGCTAATTGTCTCCAAATATATCTGTTTACAACATATCTGCACTGGGTCAGGACAGATTTTTTTTTGCTATTACATTTAAAAATATATATTTAAAGTACCTGAAATGTGTTAGCCATTACTATCAGCTAGCCAAACAATCTTAACTACCTGTAAGTTATAAACATACTGCCAAAGAGACAAGGTTTTGGAGAAGCAAACAGGAACAGTCTGTTGCTGATTTGAATTTGAAAGGACTGCCGTTGGTGCCATTGACGCTAATTACAGCTTATTTCACCAAACTGTCCTCCTCCTGGCGCGCAGTGATCGTCCGGGCTTTGTTCTCCAGTCCGGCGCACCTCGCTTCATTTGTGTCGCACTGGGTAACACACAATTAGCTGTCTTGTCTGCTAACACATCAGGTGCCACGGATCTTGAATAGAGCGCTAAAAGCTAATGATAGTGGTTGTTAGCGCAGTTGTTTGGATGATAATGCTAAAGAGGGGATTTGAGGTACAGGTGATGGAGGGCTACACAGGGTCAGCTGGTGGAATATGGAGATGAGAGCTCTTTGAAGGAGACACATTATGCAAAATCAACTTTAATGAGTTTTAAACCTTGTTACAACAGTGTCTCCTTATTAGTTTACAAGTCTTGCGTGTTTGAGAAAAATCTTGCGATGTCTTGTAAACAAGCTTGTTTAGTGAATTCCTTTCTTCCTAAATTGCAAAAATTTAAAGTTTTGCCTTTGCACAGACAGCATGTTCTCAAAGTAAAAATAGTTTGCAGTGTCTTGTCAACAGCCAATGATAAAACTTTTTGTTTTCTGAAACCCAGAACGTGTGCTAGTTATTGTGTTTAGCATGAGCTAGCTGTTGTTACTGTTAGCATATAGACACCGACATAGCTCAAACTGCACCAGCTTCTGAAAGTTAGTTGTGAAAAGCACTAAATTTATGGTGGTGAGTAATTGATAGGTTGCGAAAGAATTAGGTGAGCAAATATGTGACAATGAAATGTTTTAAATGACCAAGAAAATAAAAGTTATTTATAAGATTTGGATTTGGAGCAAATAACAAGGCTTCTACATTGTCGGCTCTTTGCCACTAGTCCATAGGCAGAAAAGGCATTGTGCTAACTAGCATATCAGCAAAACCTAGGACAGTGTAATGCTAACAATTTTGAATACGATTACGTGAATTCGTGTAGATCGCATTTCTTCTGTTTTAAGCTTGTTTAATCGTAGAATATAGAGCTCCTGCACCCACATGAGTAAATTTGCTGCGGCTGCCAGTGACACTACCATCGATGGAAAGAAGCCTAAAAATTTGCTTCTGTGGTTTAACTTTGGGATTAAATTAATCTCCAAAAACTTAATTGTTAATCTTGATTCATTTTGAGTTAGTTTAGCGGCACAAATTCCAAAATGGTGGTCTGTTAGCACGCAGAAATAATCCATATTCTGTAAAACTCCCATAAAGTTTGATGTTGAACTTAATGGAATCATCTCTGCTAGTCCGAGGAAATGCGGTGCATGCTGGGATAGTGTGACATCAGCTGCAGGAGCTTTATAGGAGTTAAGCTTTTCAATACGAGCATTTGTTTGGAGAATGATCACTGACAAATAGTTATTTTGTTCAAATTCTAACCTAAAAGAATATTCATTATTGATCAGTTTATATTCAGTTCATGGACATAGACATTAAAAAAATCTGACGAAACTTTACAGACATTAATGCATACATGGAGAATTCTCAACTCAGACTACCTCTGTGATTCTAACAATTTACTTTAGTTTTCGAGGTAAAGCCTGTGCGATTAGGCCTACTATTGGAATGAGTCGTCCAACTTGTCATAGGCACTTCAATATAGGTTACCATGGCAACAATCTCACTGGTAGTAAATGGAAAAAAAAAAGAATTATCAGAAGCTCTGGTACATTGGAAATCACAGTGTGCTGAGGGTTGGTTACACTGGGGAAATATGGCAGTTTAATACAGTGCAGATCTTGTCAAAACATTTGTGTGCCAAGTACTGAGCACAAAGTCTGGTGCAGAGAGGAAAAGCCGACACACGGTAACCAATGGTAACCAGAGGAATGCATTCTTTCTGCCTGCCTCTTCAGCTGGTCTTTGTGACTGAAGTTGTGTTTTCATAACCACAAACCCATTAAGTAAATGTTTACGCTTTTTGTATTGGCTTTGACAATGTGTTTTTAAGGCTGCATATTAAAGGAGATCTGTTATGCAAAATAAACTTTAATGTGCTCTTAACCTTGCCACAGCAGTGAAACTTGAGAACAATAAGTTGTGCGTGTTTGGATAATCCTGCATTGTCCTGAGGCAAAGTCCTGTTTTAACTAACTCTCAATATTGATATGTGTATCATTCTAGATAAACTGGCGGTCCGGGGCCAAATACGGCCCCTGAGATGATTTCATGTGGCCCCCAGAATGATTTCTGATCTGTATTGATTGTGGCCCGCTAATAAACTGCACATTAGAATTTAAACCAGATTTGTGTTTTAGCATATTGTGTTCATTGTACTGTCACAACCCTAGTGTCTAAAAAACTAAAATTCACTGGGGATACAGAAAAAAACGTAACATTTTTCCAACTTGTTTTCTGTAAAGGACAGTCTGACCACTTTTTCTTTAATCATATGGATACCTAAATAGAAAATTATAAAAAGATGAATGTAAACATATAGTATTTTATGTTCTATAACTTAGTCAGAGTTATATTTTAAATACATTTTTGGTCCGTTGCAGCATTGTGATTGGTCCGACTGACAGAGGCTGTCTTTAACTGTAGGGTGAGCTCCAGAGGAATTCTCATCCATCTGGAAGAGCCAGGCTAGAGTTGTCTTAAAAAAGTTGACAATGTGTTTTTATATTGTTCATATTTTCTTATTTTTCAACACTAATCTTTTTACTACATGTTGTGCATATGGGCTCTAAAGAGCATTACTATGGTGTTGAGTTGTTATAGTTTTTTTTTTTTTTTTTATGTTGGTTATGGTTATTCACCTTATTCTGCCCTGCCCACTTTTCTTGGTATCATACTTCCTGTTGTTAAGGTAACTAATGTGTTACTTATCTGTCTTATGGGCAATCGCAAATTGTTACAACTACAGAGTAAAATACATGTCTATGCCAAGAAAAATGGGCGGGCCAAAATAAGGTGAATATCATTATGATATTTTAGACTTTTTTTGTTTTTGTTTTACCTCAACAAACAGAAAACAGCCAATGCTAACTCGGGCCATCATATGCTTTGCTGAGTTTATCAGCTTAACAAATAAAGTTATTATTATTAGTTTGTCACAGGATCAAGCACTGGGTGATTAGTGCTACTTTCTGTTGTCTGGTTTTCACGAGAGCCTATTCACTCACTCTTTCAATTATCAATCTTAAAAGGAGGACCAAAGTAAGCCATGTGAGGATCACTTTGGTCCCCCGTAGGACTTTACTGGACAGCGCCTTATAGGGCTTTTCCATTAGTACCTGCTTGGCCTTACTCTACTCTACTCGGCGCGACTTAGCCCTGGTGCGGAGCTTTTCCATTTGGGGCTGATCGCGCCGACCAGGTACTTTTTTAGTACCTGCTCTACCCCAGGGCCAAGTCGAGCCGAGCAGATACTAAATCTGACGTCAGACGCACGTCGCCTGTTGCGTCACACAAGTGCCGCTGATTTGTTGTTGTTACTGTACGCTGTACGCTAACGTGAGTCGCCGCTAAGCTAGCTGCCGATAGCACCGAAATGCTTCTACGTTTCGTATTCTCTGTAGCAAAAAACAGCTCAGTGACATAAAAAAACGAGTCCGTTGTCCCTATCCGCTAAATACATAAGACACTGTAGTTCGATGAGTATGTGCGTAGACCACACGGGCTTGTACGTAGGCACATGCAGGTTACCTGTGCTGCTGCGGGGTCCTGCATCTCACAGTAAACACCGATGGACATCCGATGCACACGTTTTGGAAGCAAGAGATTATAATGCAGCTTCTTCAGGACAGAGAGACGGAGGAGGAAGATGGGACAGCTGACTTTGTGATTGTACATCGGGACCAGAGCGGGACTTTAGACAGACGTGTCGGACGGACGTGAAGAAGGGTGAGTCAGTGAACGTGTTTACATGAAAAGCTTCACTCTACTGGCCAATGCGGCGGTGAATATTTGTTTTATATTACGCTTATGAAACGCTGGAGAACGAACGGTCTGATTATCTTTAATTAAAACCGATGCGCATTGAAACGCTCCGTTGTTTTCTATGAGCTTGCATCATGTCCCCATTTGGGGAGTGACAGTGTTGGCAATTGTACCGCCCAGCTTCACAACAGCCCCACTCGGCCTCTCTTGTAATGGAAATGCTCTCACTCTGAGCGTGGCTAAGCCGGGTAGTGGCGCGTAGAGTCGAGTCGAGTAGAGTAGGGCCAAGCAGGTACTAATGGAAAAGCCCTATTACTGTGCCTATGGAAACATGCCCATAGTGACAAACTCACAGAAGAGGCCAGTGTCATTTCTACTGGGCTCTGTGCACTGAACATCAGTTGGCTTGTTTATATTTAAAATGACTAATTCCGGTACTTATGACCATTTCTTGTTCAGTTCATTTCTATGAGGTTTTCACTATGTCAGTTTAAAATTAATAAATATTCAGAAGATAATAGTCCAAAGACACCTTTGTAAAGAGACATTTTTGCATCCAAATGCTAACGCTAACAGAAAGTACAGAAGTTAGTTATTGAATATAAACAAGCCAACGGACGTTCCGTGCACAGTCTATAGCTGTGACATTTAGAATTGTACTGTTTATACCTGATCACAAACACCTGCTACCAAGCCAATCACACTGCTCCTCTCCGCTCTCATGCCCTCCTTTCATCTCCTTCTTTACTTTTCTAGTTTACCAGCTCTGAATGAAAAGTGCTTGTGGATGGATTTAAGGTTTTTAGAGTCTCTTAAAAGTTAGCCTGAAACTAAAAGAGAGTTATGAGACACAAATTTATGCAAGGTCATTTTAAATGTTGGTGAAATTCTGTCTTTTTTCCAAAATGTAAAGATTGAAAGCCAAAAGTATAATGCACAGTGCTGTGTAAATATTCTGATCTTGGGTGTTTGTTTTTTTCCAGTCGCAGCATCATGACGACGAGAAGCGCGCCCTGAGCCGAGAGATTATTGTCCTTAACAACCGCCTAGTGGAGGCTAAGCTCACCATCGAGAAGCTCCAGGAAGACAATGTAAGATTATTATTTTGTTCACAAGGTCTGAAGGTCTTTGTGAATACGAAAAGAAAGAAAATGTGACAAACAGCAGAAGTCAAAGTACAGAACCCTGCCCAAGCTTGTTTTATTGATTGTTCAAGTATTGGTGAATGATAATTTTTCCAGCAGACAATAGAGTGAACATAATATAACATGTTATTAAATACTTGCTGAGGACAGAAGATGGTGATGATTAACAGAATTAAATGTGAAGAAATTTTCCATAGAAACATTGTAATTATCTGAAAGGATTGACGTTATGTGTTAGTTATTTATAGAGTCAAGTGGATTGAAATGACCTTTCTGGAAGTTTGTAATCCAGTTCGCAAAGCCAATGGATTATACATTACATTCACAAACCTCTTGCACAGATTATGTTTTATTCAGGCAAACAGAAGTGAAAACCATTATTTATAGAAGTAAAACCCAGCCTTGCCTATCATTTAGAATATCGAATCAAACTCTTCTCACCTCACAGTGAGAAACAGTTTTATGCTTCGATCTCTGATTCTGTAGATGTTTTTCAGTTCACTGGATCAGCTTCTAAAAGCAGGCAGGCTTTACTTTCTCAAAATACCACACCGTGTGAGCGCCTAAAAGATGTCCTACTTCTGCTGACCACTGAACCGAAAATGCGTTCAACGTAGCCTTCTCTTAATTGACAAAAAACTGAAATCACAGTCTCTTTCACTTTGGTACTTCTTGCAGTGCTTTTGGTGTCCAGGATGGCGTAGGTCAGTGCACTCTTTTTCCATTTTATGCCACATGAAGCCACCAGGACAAGAACATTTTTATATTAAATTATTTATACATGGTTTGAGAAGCAGAATATAGTGTATGTGAGGTTCTGTTTAACTGGCATCAGTGTTGTGACAGAAATATTCAGGTCTGACATGTATGTCATCTCTGCTCTCAACTCCATTTCCTGTTACACTGCCAAGGAAAGTCCAAGAGAAAAAGAGATATTTTAAAGCAGAAATAAGTAACTTCAGTGGTATTCCTCCCCCTAAAGTTGTCTTAAAAATACACCTATCATTCTAAAACCTAAAAACATTCTAAAAAAACAAACAAAAAATACATTTAAAACATCAAAACTACTTAGTACTTGAATCCATGTTCATACGTTGAGAAGCTTCAGAGATAAAGCTTGTGTTTGTTTGTTGTATGTTGTGTGCAGGACATGTACCGTAAAGACTGCACGCTGGCGGCTCAGCTCCTGCAGTGTCGGGCAGAGCTGGACGAGGTAACACACGCTCGTTTATACACATACAATAAAAGTGTTTAGGAAATTTTGTGGGAACAATCAAACCTGTTCTGCTCTTTGATGTTAATCTGATTAGCACTGGTACTTCCATTCATAGCTGTTAGTAATGCTGGGCGAAATGAACGACGCTTCGACACACAAGCTTTTTCCTGGTGGGACTGGAGTGAAGCGCGTATCGGAGCTTGTGTTGCTCGGGGAGTGATGTCATCAGAGCGTAATGACTTTGGCTGAAGTGGTTCAGAAATTGGTTAATTTTGGCCGAGTCTTGTTGAAGTAAACGGATAGCCTCATGATCTGCGTCAGAGCCTGGATCTGTAACACTTCGGACATGGATTGGTTCATGCTAGTCCTGGTTTTAAGATTGATTCAAAGCTTTCAATGAAAAATAAGTTTATCAATTTTTTTTTTTTTTTAAATGCTGGCGTGTATGAAAGGATGACTATATTTTGGACAGAAGCACATGAGTGTCACTATTGCTCAACATGCGTCTTCTTGGAGTGTGAAGGGTTGAGAGTTGGAGACTCTCTCAAACATCAATGTTATACAATATGTTGTAGGCAGAGGTGGGAGACTCGAGTCACATGACTTGACTCGAGTCAGACTCGAGTCGCACTTTTCATGACTTGTGACTTACTTGCCCTATGATCCCAAAGACTTGACTTGACTTGTGACTTGGACATTAGTGACTTGAGACTTGACTTGACTTGTGACTCTTTACTTGACATGACTTGTGAATGACTTGTGAATGACTTGTGCGGCTCTTTGGCTCATTCAGAAACATTTGCGCCTCTCTCTCTCTCTTTCCCTCTCGCCGACATGAGGGGGAGAGAAGAGAGAGAGAGCCGCATGTGCGTAAAGCTGCTGTGCTGTAACCTGACTGATCCCGCCTAATTAAGCTAAAACATAGAAATCCTGAGCCCTGTGAGTGTTTTGAAGTCCATTGCGACACTCTACTACTCACAAGCTTTCAGCCACTTTTTATTTCACGAAGATAGACCTCAGATTCACGGAGTTATGATTGTTTTCGCCTTTACTGAAAATTGCCATTCATTTCAATGGGGTGCGCGGGCGGAATTTGACGGGGCGATGCGAAACATTTAATTCACTGTCTCAAGACACAGGAGATGTAAAAGTGATGCTAAACATGAGTTCAGACGTCCTGATCCAAGTTTGTGAAGTCTGTGTTGTTTTCAGAGCCTCTCGCAGTGAACGTCAAATGGCAAATTTTTGTGGCCAAGCTGATGACTTGACTTGACTTACTTGACAAAAAGCTAAGACTTGACTTGACTTACTTGACCCTGATGACCCACTGACTTGGACTTGCTTGTGACTTGGACGTAATGACTTGTGACTTACTTGTGACTTGCATCTAAGTGACTTACTCCCACCTCTGGTTGTAGGGCCTATATTTGCATCTGAATGTTACTAAACAAAAGAAAAATAGATTAGTACAGTATTTTTTATTTTTTTTTTTTTATCTGTGTTTATTTGTTCATGACCGGGTTTCATTTTAAATGCATTACATTTTTTTTACCACAAGATGGCACAGACACATGTTTCAGTTCACTTGGCAAATGATTTAAGTATACACTGAAGCTTCATTTGCCCATCACTCTGGAGCAAGACCCCGGACACCAGTTTGAGAATCACTGCTCAAGAGGACTAATTGGTATAGCATTTACCCTCTGACCAAAATGTTGGCATTCATTAATTCCTGCTCAAGAAGTCATTTAATTCCATCTACACAAAACAAGCTAAAAGTTCAGGAGTTTTGATAACAGTGTAAAGTGCACCAGAGGAGCTCAACTAGACTAAACCTGTCGAAACATAAAAGCTTATATTGTTGAGATGTGTCTATCCTTTTTTTTCTAAGGAGAAGAGTCTGACCCTGATTACACACGCCCATGAAACAAGTCTACATTCATTCAATTACACTTCTTCGCGCTGTTCCCGTGTGACCAAAGTGGGCTCAGGTGGACAAAAGACCATCTAATAATTGTACTTTTGCACTTGAAATCACCTCGCTTCGTTCACGTTATAATGTGTGACCCATTTCCTCGCCTCAGACAAGCGCGTGATCACAAAAACACCACTGGAAGGCCCGATTCTTAAAGCTCTCCGCCACAGTGACATTAGCAGGCAGGAAGCTAATGAGGGACGCAGCTGGGTTTAAGGGGAGATGTGTGGTGTGTAATCAGATGTGATGGGATGAAGGTCATTTGTGTCCACTGCACGATTCTGCCATAAAAAAACTTAAGTTGTGGCTCCAAATTTCTTGCTCATGTTTTAATGTTCTAGAGTTCTGATAGCGGAGTGAGATGTCCTGTCACACCTTTTCAGCTCTTCTGTAAACTCCACTGTTTACTTATCCTTTCCAAACTCTTTCCAAACACAGACAGTGGAGTTTATGCCAAAAGGTTCTGTTTTGGTCTCATCGGATCGAACAACATTGTCCCAGTCCTCCTCTGGATGGTCATTCAGACGATCACTGACAGAGTATTATGTATAGAAACAGAACAAAACCAAAACAAACTCAATGTCAACGAACAACTAGACTTGAAAATGAGCTGCAGGTTAACAGATTGTGGTTAAAATGATTAATGACACAGTAAGCTTCTGAATAACAGGTAACTTAGTGCATGAACCAGACCACATTGTCTTTTAAGCAATATGGTCCGGTCCATACTTGTTCATGCTGGGCCAAAACGCTTATTGGCCACATTTGACCCCTGGACCGCCATTTTAATACCTGCAGTATACCCTTTGGGGCACCGACTTACAGACAAACTCTGTATTTGTATAATACACACAATAATACAAGAAGAGTCACAATGTTTGAAGAAACAAAGCAAGAACTTGTGCAAAACCTGACTGAATGTGCATTATTATATTGCGTTAACAACTGATGGGTGGACAGACCTCTAAATATGGACGCTAAATATGTGTTCAAATATGAACACTAATTACGATTTGAATGTTGACAAAAACACTAGTTCTAAGCTCTAACAAGTGTGGCTTTGTTTTAAAGGTCATGTAATATGGTTTATTTTGTGTCTTAACATAAAAAAGTTAATATAGATAAACTACATAATCAAACAAAATCGAAAATCGTGGCTGCAAAATCAAAAACAAATTGTGACTTAAGTGAATCGTCTCATCACATATTACGTATATTTCTAGTAACCTTTATGTCTATACTCTTAGTAACCTCAAGTGTCCTCTCATGTCATGGATTCGGTATTCCAGTGTAGTTCTAGGTTGATTACCTACTGTTCTTAATAAGAACAATACATTAGAATAATACATTTTATTTATAGCGTTTTTCAAGACACTCAAAGTCTCTTTGCATACTAAGGCAGATAAACACATGTACAAAATATAAAATAGTGAGTAATTAAAACGTTAATCAAACAGATTTGAACAGTGGTCATTGTGATTGTCGAAATGCCACAAGGTTAAATCCTAAATGAAGATGCTGGTCAAGTGAGATTTTTAGTTGTATTTCTTCCATTTTGTAATAACTAGCTGTGTGCATGTAAGATGTTTATTTGTAAGTTGTCAAGCTTTAGTATTAGCATTAACACAACATAACAAGAACACTTCCTTTTATAAACACACTTTGGCCTTTTGGTGAAGTTTTCTTCTGGTTTGTAAAGTCTCTAACGTGTTGCAGAGAAAACCAATCACAACTCACTGTTCACTGCCGGATCTTAAAATATTTTTTTCATTTTGGACTGAGGTAGGGCAAACCCCATAAAAATTAACCAAGCAGGAAATGAACAAGCTGGCAAAATGTTAGCATTTTCAAAATAAAACAAGCCAACTGACATTTTATGCAGGGCTGTCGATAGAAATTTGGGGGCCCAGGGCAAAGCTGCCTCTTATGAGCCCCCCACAATATAAATTACTAAAGATAGGGTATCGTTCTGGGCCCCTAAGGCTGGGGGCCCAGGACAAAAGACCCCTTTGTCCCCCCGTCAACTCCCCTGGTTCTATGCACTCTCTTCCTGCTACTACAGTAAAATCTGGCAGTGAACAGTGAGTTTTGATTTGTTTTCTCTTACTGCATGTTAAATACTTCACAAATCAGGAGAACACTTCACCAAAGGACCAAAGTGTATTTATAAAAAGAATATGTTTCTGAGTCTATGCTAATGCTAAACCTTGACAATTTGAAAGTAAACAGCCTACATGCACAGAGTCAATAGTTGACTTCACCAAAATCTTTGATGATTGCAAATGAACTCATCTCAAAGCAAACCCCATCACCTGAAACACCAAAGAATAAACGGTATAAAATGAATGAATGAATAGCCATTTTATTACAAAGCAGATAACTTCAAAACAATGTTTTTAGAGTCTCAGAGGGGAAAGAATAGTATCTCGCTGACAGAACTCCAGCGGCGTTTTTGATGAGGAAGCAATGTTTGACCAGGATCAAAGACTCAAAAAAAGTCAATTTTGCATAATGTGTCCTTTAAAATAAGTTGAAGAGGCAAAATAAGTGCAGGTAAAGTAGTTTTTCGTGTTCACTCTGGCTTTATGCTGCTTTCCAGTTGCCCTCGTACCTGGGAGTGATGTTTTAGAAGTAAACATTACAGAAGAAGTACAGGTCATAACTCCCCATATCCTCCAATGTTGCATCTAATCAACTACATGGCTTGTTTTCATACAAGGATAGTGCATAATAGCCAATAAGATGCTAAACAGCAAACGGTGGTTTGCAGAGGACGGCAAGTTTGCTAGTGATGAGACGTCACTATGGCAACCAGAGAATCTCCCTCCAGGCACAGAGAAGCATCACACCTCCATGTACCCTGTTATATGGACCCCGTAGTGTTTGTAAATAACACAAAGGCGCCGTCATTAAAGCCAACGCGCCACAACGACGTTTCTATGGAGGAATTAGCATTAGCATGGCAATGTCAACAACTGCACCTGACACAGCCAACTGGGTCATTAACAAACAACAAACAACAAAGCAGCCAAGTCCTCAGGATGTAATGAAGTTAGGTTTGACTGCACTGTGTAATACAATCTGCCTTTTGTAGTCAGTGTATAGATATCTATATTTTACCACAACCTTAATTAGGTTAGCATTTATAATTAATTCATAATGAGAAACTTTACATTGCAAAACGCAATTTTATTCACTTTATTCTGCCTCGACTAAAAGTGTCCGTTTAGTCGAGGCAGAATAAAGTGAATAAAATTGCCAAATGATTAATTATTATTTGACAAATGGATTCTGACCCTAATTTACAATATGGTTGCTAGGTAACAGTTGTGAAATTACCTCTACATGTCATCCTCTCATACGCACTTTACTCACTCATACGCTAGACCAAAAGACTGAACTCTATACGTGGTCCAGCAGATATATGTGCACTTCATGTCATCATTACAACATTTGATGTTTGTTTGTGTAGCTTAGGCTAATCACAGCCAGAAGTGCACTGTTAAGTAAAGTGGGCCGGGCAGAATAAGGTGAATAGGCAAGCCTTTACAAGTCGAGGCACTTTGATCTCTCAAGGACATTATGAGAGATGTTTTTTGTGCGGGTTTGGGGAGAGAAAAGGGGTGGTTCGTCCACTGTTGTGACCTTAGTTCATCTGTTCTAAAGCTTACAGCAGTGATTTGTCACTAGGACCTGAAACATGTCTCTGTCTCTGTTTTTCAGAGTTGTCTGAATGTAGGTGTGCGCACACTGGATGCACGCTCATAGAAAACAATAATCGTCTCAATGCACATTGGCTCTAATATTACAAAAGTATGCTTTTATAATCGGACCGTTCGCTCTCCAGCGATTCAGTAGCACAGTAAAGAACAGATCCACCACCACACTGACCAGTAGAGTGAAGCTTTTCATGTTAACTCATAAACTCAACACTTTATCACCTCAGCCCACACAGATTAAATGTGCGTCTGTCCTGATGTAGAAAAGTCTGAAATGAAAGCTGTCCCATCTTCCACCTCAGTCAAGAAGAACTTGCATCATAACATATTCTCCTGCTTCAGAACTTGTGCTGTTCATCATCCTCTGTGTTTACTGCATGGACCTCGCAGCAGCACAGAGGGTCCTGCACCTGCCTACGCACAACAGATTATGTGTACTTAGTAGAGGAGACTGCATGATTTAGAAAGTATTTGAGGTTCGGATCATTCTCTTGTGTCTTTGAACTAGTCAGTGACTCGTTATTTCATTGATTAGACAATTATTCCATTAACAATGAGCTCTTGTTGAAATATGTGACAGCAGTAGTCTCGATAGGAACAAATAAAAAAGAGCCATTGAATAAATAAATAAATGCATTTCCTATATTAGACCACCTCGTGTACTGATGAACGTTAGATCAGACTGAAGCAGCAGTCTGGCCTGTTATTTCCATTATGTCCATTGTGTTCTTCATCACACAGGACCGGGACAGGTTTTGGGAGGACCTCATTTGGCCCTGACTCATGTAGCGCTGATCAAACATGACACGTGGATGAGATTAGCTGGAGGTGGAGACACGGCAGAAGGAGCAGAAGTTCACATCAAATCAAACTGTCACTTGTCTGACACGCGCTGTGTTTTACTTTCCAATCTGGAGAGGAGGACTGAGGCTGAGGTGGCTGCCGGTTCTGCTGCTGCGGTGGAGATCAGTGGTTTGAGATGTGACTGGTAGAAAGTCTGGCAGTGATTGGTTGATAATGACAAAAGTGAAGATGACAGCGTAGAAAACTAGGTCTTTGTGATTTTGTCAACAATCATAATAGAGTTTAGAGTTTTAAACCTATACAGTAGAGCTGGGCAATATATCAAGTTTTTAGATAATATCGTGATTGTTGTTTAGAAGATATCCAAAAAATTAAATATCGAGTACATTGTTAATAGTAAAAAATGCAACAAAAAGAGCTGTTTAACAATATAAATGAAGAAAGTTACATTGTGAACTTTCAAATAATGGTAGAAATGTGATATCTTAGTCAATTATTCAGTCATTTGGGCTTTCGTTGACCAAAGTTTTGATTAGTCTGACTTTTTATGTACACCAATTTTATTTTGCGGCCTTTTTTGTCTTTACAATCAGTTATTTAAAATAAAAAGCCTGTGGTGTTTGAGTCAGATGTTTGGTTTGGTCAGTCAGTGAAACACACATCTTAAGTCGACAACAGCCGACTGTCGACCATTAGTTTGATCATTGCACTTTAATTAATACATGTAAAAACATGTTTGAACATTTTCCTGTTGGTTTGACTTAATATAGTCAGAATATGATAAACGAGATGTGCCAAAAAATGATCTGGATATCTACTTTTATCAATATCGCTCAACTCAGCTCTACTATACATTCAAATAATGTAACGTCGTCGAATCACTGAGAGAAAAGTGAAGCAAAAACACACATATAAGTTGGAGACTGGAGCCTGCAATCACACAGCACTTCATTTCACTAGCACTAGTTTCACAGAACTCGGAAGCAGAAACTTTATTAAAATAATGTAAGCACGAGCTAAACAGAGACATTGTTGCCGGTTTGGGGCTTCTTTCAAGGGCTGGCTGCCGGCTCCTGGGCCAAGAGACACAAACAGTTGTGAGTGTAGGTGGGCAAAAAAAAGTAGAATTGTGAATTTGAGTGAAAAAATCTTGGGAGTCCAGCAGACTTCTTTGTCTGTGCTTTACTCAAGTCAGGTGAGGAGGAAAGCTCTGAGCATCTTGTCAGGTGACGCTCGTCCTCTTCACAATGAGTTCAGCAACCTTCCTTCTGGCTCTAGACTTAGACTTCCAGCAATGAGGTGGAACAGATACCGAAATTCTTTTATTCCTGCAACTGTACAGTTTTTAAATGCTGCTCAGGGCAGAAGCACATTTTAGTAGTTTGTTCTTTTGTTTATTTCCTGCTTTGTTGTTGGATGAAATTTGTACTGCATTTTTGGAGTTCGTTTTAAATGTGTTTTATGTCTGTGATTATTTTATGTATCTCTCTTTGCTGCAAAACTAATTGCCCCTAGCGTGACACAAAGAAAGTGAAGTTGAAGTTGAAGTGTGTTGTCATGGTAGTTAAACATTAAATAGCTTAACCACCGGAAGTTACGTAGAAGAGGTGTGGTCCTGCTCCTGACCTTAACATAACAAACTTATATTTATTTACTTCCAGAACAACACTCACCTGGTCAATAATCTCCATCTCTGTAGTAACATAATCTGATTTTGTATTATCGAGATACATTAAAGGGACTGTACCTGATTTTTATATCCTTAAAAATGTAAACAAACCAAAATATTTCATTTAAAACTTCCTACTTCGGTCTACATGATTTGCTGACTTAGCTAATGCATTCTGAGCTTCAGAATTGTTCATCATGATGTGTTTTAATGTCTTTTCAGTTGTTAGCGGCGAGGTGAGTCTCCATGCTAACAACAGTTAGCCACAGTGCTAAATACAACAACAGAAAAAGTTGGACACAAACAGGATTTTATTAGACATAGACAGGACATTGCGGACTAATTTCCACCCGAATAGACACATTAACAGGGGGAAACTGTTTTTAAGTTATTTTGTTGCAAAAAAAAAAATCGAGTATAGTCCCTTTAACAAGTATTTATCCACCAAATAGGTTCAGTTTTACTAAGCGAATGCAGCGGTGCAAAACATGCTATGTGAACTAAAGTGAAGCAAATAACATTTAGTAGTTTAAATTTGCATCTCTCTCACACTGCAGAGGGAAAATCTTGCACATATGAAAGGCAGGGGTAAACTTTAGTGAAGAACAGACGACTGCAGTTTATTAGTTTGTGACTTTAACTTGGTGCGACTCATTTACAAAGTTGTGACAGAGATTCTTACATGTCACACTGACCTGGAACAGTCCACAAAAGCGACTCTCCAGCAGCAGAAATGTATAATAATTGGACGGACTGGTTCTGTGGCGGGTTATAAAGGGTTAAACCATGCTTGTTTACACTGCTTCATACATCCCAGTGGAAATGTCAATACAGCTTTATCGATTACATAACATTAGCTGAGCATGTGTTAGACTCTATATAGGCATGTGAAGGACTGCAAGCGCAACAGGCTGCTCTTTAGATACGCCGCATTAGTGTCACAGGTCACACATACATTTACGAGCTAGTTCTGTGAAGGTCGGCGGGTCAAAACCACTGATGAATGCCACAGCAACAACAGGACTGGAGTTTAGGAATGCTTTCAACCTCAACTAGTCAATATCACTCATTTGCAATAGAGATAGACTCATACAGTATATTGACTACTTGGTCAATATTATGACTTATGTGATCAGGAATTTACATTTTGTTCATTGCGAAACACAAAATTGATCTGAAATGGTTTAGAAATAGACTTCGTGTACAAAGCTGTAGAACAGATAAGCCCTGCCTCTTCTTTTACAAGTTTTTATCAAGCATCAGTCTTTAAATGACTTGTTTTTATTGTTGGAAAATGGCAACATGAGAAGAACATTGAAAATGTATTTTTTTTTTTTGGATAATGCAATCATTACAGACAGGTGAAAAAAACACAGCAAAATACATTGCAATGCTAATTATGCAGGGCTCCAGACTAACTTTTTCACAAGGAGTAGCCCCTAATTATGTTAAAGTCAAGGCCCGGGGGCCGGATGCGGCCCTCCACCTCATTTCCTCAAGGTCCTATGAGCTTTAGATTATTCTTATATTAATGCCAGGAGGAGTAATATAAGTGTCTTAACTTAATGAAATAACTTGTCTGAAACTTAAAGAGTAAATCATTTTTCAGATTAATGCAGATGTATATTCAGTAATTGTCACTTCAAAAAATATACAATAATCAAATATTAACTATTATTTCTAGTATTATTTGTATATCAAAGATTAGTGGGGTTAATTTTAAGTACAACCGGCCTTTCAAGGACAACCACAATATAATAATAATTATTAAAATAACAGCAGGAAAAGCAGCAGTAGCAATAGGCTGCACCATTAATCACAATCTATCCAAAATTGCAGCTAGACATATTCAGTCACTTCTACCATCTTCACCTAAAAGGTGAGTACAGTGCTGTTCTTTTACACACACTGTAAAAGTAAATGGAACATTACAAGTTCTACTTATTTAGACTATGTACATTTAGAGAATATTAACAATGTATTGGGTGACTACACTACAGTCAGAGACAAAATGAAAGCTTAACTGCAGACATGAAGCTGTTATAACATGGTCAAATACACTGACCTGTTCTTCTCTTCTCCAGCTGCCTGCAGACTTCCAGGAGCGCATGACTCTTCACATGGAGGAGGAAGAGGAGGAGCCCCCGCTATACTCTGACCCGGTTCCTGCCTCTCATCTGGACAAGCAGCAGGACGACAGGTGCAGCAGCAGTCAGGGGTCCCGCTCCCCCAGCCCCCCCGGGACACACCCACAGGAGCACACCTTCATCCTGGAGAGCCTGGGGGGTCCAGGCGGGCGGCTCGGGCTCAGAGCGGCCTACAAATCTGACCTGTACAGCAGCGACACGGCCCTGTACTGCCCCGACGACAGGCACCGCGAGAGACGCCCTAGTATGGACCTGCACGGGCACCGGGCCATGGTGTACGGGCCACAGAACTCCACAGACAGTCAGAGGTGAGGAGGCAGACGTATCGACACTATATTCTCTAGGTTCATTTTGTAGCTCTCGGAGTAGAGCAGCAGCAGGCAACACATACTATCTCTGTTGTCCAGCTTATGAAACTGAGCTTTTTACACTTGCCTTTCAGAACTTCTAGAAGTCATAAATTAAGATAACATTAATCTGTACCACAATGGAATAATTCACGTGTTGCTACTAGAATAGAAAATTTGATGTGTCCCGAACATTTTTTAATGGTGAGCAACAACTTGTAGGCCTACTAAATCTAATCAAAGATCCTGCGTTTACACCGGATCACACATGTCACACATAAAGGCACACACCTTTATGCACCTTGCACTCCTCAAATGGCGATTTTCATGTTCATGAAACCTTCTGGAGCTCCAGCTGGACTTTATGAATAGTTTAATGTAAAACTTTTGTCTTGACAAAAAGACTCATATGCAGCTTTTGAAAGCAATAAAAAGTAATGTGGAGAAAAAATGGCTAAAAATCACTGCAAACTTTGGGGAATTAAAGCTGCATACATATTGGTTTATCAACTGTGCATGTAATTCAGCAAATATGAGACAAAGGAGAAAGTGATTATTACCTTTGCAAAGTCTTTAAACTTATATCATGTGCTATGAACTGTATCTATAATTCCAAACTTTTTTCACTCTATGAGCTCATCATTCAATGTGCCAAAGTCTTTGTGAGACCAAGGGAGCATTAAAAAGGGTTAAACACTGGTGGCCCAACTTCGGTCAGTGTCTTACCTTAAGCTGACATGACACATTCAATGTGCTAAAAGTTCTAATATTACATGTTCCTCATCTCCTCCTCTCTGTGTCCACAGTAACCCTGAGGAGGGCTCTGTGGGCCTGACCCAGAGCTTCTCGCAGGAGCACTTTTCTAAGTTCCCTCCTCTGCTGGGCACCGGCTCCAGCTCTTACTCCAGCTTCAGCGCCGCAGGCTCCGAAGACAAGGCCCAGGGACCACCCAGCTCCAACGCCTCCTCCCCCCACCACCACACCCTCTACATGGAGTGGAGAGACGCAGGCGAGTACGATGACCGCAAAAGCGAATTGTCCTGGGAAGGAGACGCAGACAGCCCCGGAGTATTCAGCAACGCCCCCTCCTTCCAGCAGGGGGAGATGTCGCACCACCAAAACAGCGCCAGCTCTCCCGTCTACAGCCGCACCATGTCGTCCTGCTTCAGCGAGCCATACGAGCCCCTCCCCCCGTCTTCCTCCCCCAGCGTGGCCTACGGAGACAGTCGCCGTGGCAGCACGTTAGCGCCTGAGGAGGAGGAGCTCATCTGCAGGTGGAGACAGCTCAGCGTGGAGGATCTGCACTCGTACCGCAGCCCAGGCCGCGCTTCACCCTACAGCTTTTCTGAGCAGCATTTTTCAGTGCGGCCCGCCAAAATCAGATTGGGTCCCGTGTACAGTAGCTTCCAGGAGGGCGCAGATTACTACCACCTCCACCGCCAAGCCAGCGCCATCATGGACCAGGGGTGGGCAGGGGCGGCCGCGGCGGGAGGCCAGGAGCAACACAACCCCGGGATGAGGCAAGCGCACAGCCAAGCCCACCTGTACAGAGCGGAGGGCAGCCAGGGCTCGGAGCAGAGTCTGTACCACTCAGGAAGCTCCAAGGACCACCGAGAGGGGGCGGGGCCTGGAGCGGCGGGGGGCAGGGCCAGGAGTACGGGGAGGAGCCCAGTCCCAACAGCTCCACCGACTCTCTCCATCAGAGGTCGTTGGAGATGGCGGCGGAGTTGCAGCATTACCAGGTAGAGATGCACAGTCTGCCGCCCGAAATGAGCCAGTCTCCGCCTCCTGCCCCGCCCACACCCTACGCCCACCCTCCCCTCACTAAGTTTGGGTCTCTGGGGTTGACCCGCAAGGACAGTCTGACCAAGGCCCAGCTCTACGGGACACTGCTGAACTAGAGCACTTTTTTATTAGCTGTTTACAATGATCAGGCAAAACATCAGGACCACCTGACTCGCCACTCCTTATACAACTGCAACTGCTGGAATCTGAGCGTGTGGCTGGTTAAAAACAAGTGTTAACAAGCATTTATTAAATGTTTTTCAGTTTGAAATTAAAACCAAAAAGCTAATCTGAAACTAAATTCTCTTCTCCGTTGTTGCATTGACAATACACTTTTGACTCAAATCATTTCTCTGCATAGTCCATCTTGACTGGGTCATTTTAAACATGTGAACAAACTCTGATCCAGACTACAACTGTGGAATTTGGGGCTCACACTGCATACATTACAACTCTGGTGCAGCCACCGGAGTCTTTGCGTAACTTGACTACATGGCATATAATACAGTCCAGTGTCTCTGTTCACGCGTGATCCAGTACTCTGACTCTGTTTCATTGGTTTCAAATTTTGGCCGGACGCCAGAGCACGCCACAGCCTTTTTCTTTGACAAATAATAAATTCCCACAAGAAACCGTGTTCTCGCATGTGCTAGGATCAAAGTAGGTGACTGTAGTGTCACCAGAGAAGCAGCGGATGCAGGGTGAGCCCGGAGGGGAGCTGTAGGAACCCAATGTCTTGTGCTTCTGTGATTCGATTCCATAACGCCTCTACACACGAGGGGTTTATACATGTGTTTCTGGTATGGCCAAGTTGGTAATGAACCGCATTTGACAGATACAAACCACCAAAAACATCCCACAAAGATGCTTTAATGTAGGACGGAAATGAGTTTGATTATTCTGATAAACAATGACCAGGTCGTCTTACAAACATGCATTATTTGTATTCATTAACGTTGCAACAAAACTTGGACAAGTTGATATTAATAAATCAATGTAGACTATTCAGTTATAGTTCCCTCTCAGTAAAAACTATTTGCATTGCAGAAAGGTCTATCCCAGGACTAAACCAAGCTTAAACCACTGATCTTTACATAAACCAGGACTACAGCAGGTCTTACCCAGGACTAAACCACTGATCTTTACACAAACCAGGACTACACCAGGTCTTACCCAGGACTAAACCACTGATCTTTACATAAACCAGGACTACAGCAGGTCTTACCCAGGACTAAACCACTGATCTTTACATAAACCAGAACTACAGCAGGTCTAATCCAGGACTAAACCACTGATCTTTACATAAACCAGGACTACAGCAGGTCTTACCCAGGACTAAACCACTGATCTTTACACAAACCAGGACTACAGCAGGTCTAATCCAGGACTAAACCACTGATCTTTACACAAACCAGGACTACAGCAGATCTTACCCAGGACTAAACCACTGATCTTTACATAAACCAGAACTACAGCAGGTCTAATCCAGGACTAAACCACTGATCTTTACATAAACCAGGACTACAGCAGGTCTTACCCAGGACTAAACCACTGATCTTTACACAAACCAGGACTACAGCAGGTCTTACCCAGGACTAAACCACTGATCTTTACACAAACCAGGACTACAGCAGGTCTAATCCAGGACTAGCGCAGTACTAACGCATGGTGCCATATTACAGTGGTCCTGATGTTTTGCCTGTTTGCTCAGAAGAGGCCTGCGACTTTAGCATGTCCACTCTGAACTTTGAGGATTTGTATGTAATTATTACCGTTTCATATTATTCAAATGCTTGGATGGTTTTTACGCTACGAGTGCCCAATCTATTGAAGCCTTTACAACTGGTCTGAATGTAACTCAAATGTGTATTTAATAAATGTCAAATGAAGTGATATATTCTATTTTGTATGTAGACATAGATACTCATCACCTTTTACAGGTGCAGTGTGTAACTTTTCTGGTAGAGACTCCGCCCCCTGCCTGTCTCCATGGTGATGTTACTGCTTTGCCTACAGCATTACACATATATCTAAAATTTATTTTGCTATGGGTGTTTTTATAACTACATGCTTTATCACAGTGAGCGAGCGCCTCTCCACAGATCTGACTTTTAAAGTGCATGTGACAGGTTGAATTTAAGGCATAGAACTATCCTTTTATTCATGATTTTTCTAAACATTTTGCCAATTTTATGCACAGTATGCCAGTTTTTTTAATGAAATATCGATTTCCTGCTTATAAATGATGACATCACACTTGCCAAGTAACCATGTTGTTCACCTCTAAAGTCACAGACTATGTTTATTTTACAAATTAAAAACGTCAAAACACATGTATTTTGAAACATTTATGTTTAAAGAGTTATAATAGTATGCTCCTCAAAGAAAAATGTCCTCATCCTTCTTGTCTACGGTGGCCCTGAAGGGCAAAATATGGACAAAAATATGAAAATGTGCAGACAGAATCACAAAACACACAAGTAGGATTGCACCAGTCTAGCTTCTTCAGTTACAATACTGATTTGAAAATAATAAGTATCTACTGCTATCCCATATCAACCTATACGAGTGTAGACACTCAAATAGCTTTTTTTTTTCACAAAACATGAGAAAATTGGTCATTAAGTCTTATGTAACTATATGAACTTAACAACTTTATGCGCATAAGATTTTGAACATTATGAGATGTTCAGGATCAACATCATCCATTAAAAAAAATCTTTTTATATGAACAGGGGACGATACTCAATCCAGCTAAATGTTATAAATTGGTGCCAATATTTGATCCCAGTATCAGACCGGTGCATTACAAGAGTCACAGGAAGAAGTCAGGAGAAGACCAGGAGAGTGGAGACATGGTGGACAGCATGACGACACTACCTCCTCCCAAACGCCTTAGGTCATCATTTTCCTGGCACTGGCCCAGTGTCACAGCGCCGCCGTGCTGTCCGCCATGTCTCCGCTCTCCTTGTCTTCTCGTTTCCCGCCTTTGTCCACAGTCTTTTTGAGACGTCACACAGATGCACTGATCAGCAAGGTTAAGGTTAAGGTATACTTCACTAGTCCCTCGTGTGGGCAATTCATTATCTGCATTTGACCCATCCTTCAAAGCCACTGGGGCAAACCAGTGAGCTCCACAGTGTGATCCATCTCCAGGTGTTTAGGCGTTCACTAAGTGGGGAGAGTGAAACAAAGCTTACTTACTTACTAGCTTACATGTTGCCTTGAAAACTGGTGGGTGGGTGGGAACACAAACTTAAAAAACACAACAGTCTTAAAAATACCAGTCCACAACTTTTAACTTTCCTTTACAAACTCATTTTTGATTCATGTGAAACTATAATTAATATTTACATAAGGTTTCATCTTAAAAAACATAATCATACAAACCTGTCAAATGCACTTTAACTTGGCCTGGAAGCGCCACATGCTCGTCTCCATGGAGATCTCTAAGTTTAAAGCCATATTGTGTAACACTTTACAGGCAATGCATCTCCATGAAGAAAATGTGACCCTCCACCAAAAACCTTACTCAGTGCTCCTTAAAATCAACCAGTGGAATGTGTAAATAAATACTAAATATATGCTACTTATATTCATATTTGAAAGGAGGCTAAAACCCAAGTAGATGGTAGTCTTTTTATGACTTCGAATCACAATCTGGACACAAATGAAACGCAGATGAGCATTTATTGTAAACTGTTCTTTTTGAAATCGATGGTTTTGATGGCTGTTCTGTTGTTCATCGATGGTTTTCAGTCCTTTAGCGGTGAATATGATTATTAATTGTTATGATATTATGATTCTTGGTATATTTTCTGCTTTTTGAGATTTCTAAGGTTTACCTGCCCCGTTCTACCTCACACTCACTTTCCCCTTCCTCACCCAGCCCCTGCGTCTCCTCCTCCTCACCCAGCCCAAGTGTCTCCCTCTCCTCACCCAGCCCAAGTGTCTCCCTCTCCTCACCCAGCCCAAGTGTCTCCCTCTCCTCACCCAGCCCAAGTGTCTCCCTCTCCTCACCCAGCCCAAGTGTCTCCCTCTCCTCACCCAGCCCCTGCGTCTCCTCCTCCTCACCCAGCTGAAGTGTCTCCCTCTCCTCACCCAGCCCAAGTGTCTCCCCCTCCTCACCCAGCTGAAGTGTCTCCCTCTCCTCACCCAGCTGAAGTGTCTCCCTCTCCTCACCCAGCTGAAGTGTCTCCCTCTCCTCACCCAGCCCCTGCGTCTCCTCCTCCTCACCCACCCGAAGTGTCTCTCCCTCCTCACCCAGGCGATTAGCTCCAGCTCATTTGATGCATGTTTGGATATTTGGGTTGTTTTGTTTATATAATAAAGCACAATTCTACATAAAACAATCTATTTACATTTGTCTGGTGCCTTATTTCAACTGAAGATTCTTTCTACAGTTTGACATTAAACACAACTTGCTGGGATTTTTCTTGAACTCTCTTTGAATAAATGCACAAAAGAAAAGTTTATGTTGTAAACAGAATAGCATCTCCACAAAATAGACTTTTTATGGAGAAAGTAATAGGCCGATATTTGTTTGACTGAAAATATTGGCAGAGCTTATTAACAGGTATTGGTTTCTCAGAATTTTTATTCAGAATCAGCAATAGCTGTGAAAAAAACCCAACAACAGTTGATGACTAACTGTATGTATTTAATAATAAGAAAGTCACGTGACAGAAATCTAAGATGTTAGGAAAACAAGAAGATACTTAATATTAAGTAATTATAAGCAAATATTTACTTTTAGTTTATTGTGGTAAAAAAATGTTGAGGTGTGCAAAGCCAAAGATGCATGAAAATGTAAAAAACTCAGTAAACGTAATGTTTGAAACTGCTAAACTGATCATTTTAACAAGGTGTCTTTGAACAGAATTTGTTTCAAATGCACACCTTATGAATTTAGAGGATCATTTTTGTTTACTAAACCAAAAGTTTGAACGGATGTTAAATTAAGGTTTATTTATACAGAATATAACTTAGTGAGTCCTGTATCTGAAAATATGGCCCTCGATCAAGTCAGACTTTGATTATTTCGGCCCCAGTTCCGTTTGAGTTTTAGAGCCCTGGTTTAGATGATGATTTGAAATGTTGTACGTCATTATTTATGTATAAAATAATGCTTAAAACTAAAATGATGAACTCTTATCTAAGATAATCTTGCATCTTATTTTTGAAATATGGATGTATATTATTATCACCCAGTGAGTACTGTGTAGTAATGTAAAAAACATGGACAAATAAGCTAAGCTTCAGTCTATGCCTTTTTGGTCTTGTATTTGATTATTTGATTGTCATAGTTTTTGTACAAATGTCGCATCCTGTCATCCTAATCTTATCGAGCAAAATAAATAAACTAAACTTTTGTTAAAGTTAATATGAAAAGAGAAACCAAGTCTTGTGCAGATAATTTGAAAAGTGTGACAAAGACTGATGGTGGACTCAGTGACAGGATGTCTCACTCTGTGATTATGATTCCAAATATCTGACAAATTTGACAAAAATCCACTTGTCTTTCGTTGTATGAAGATTTCAAGTTTTAACCCTGTCTCACTGTAAGATCAATGACCCACGACTAAAATTACAATAGCTTACCTCTACAGAGTGAGGAATTAATAATGCCAAAATGTGAGGCATCTTTGAGTGTCATGAAAAGCGCTACATAAATCCAGCGCCTTATTATAAAATTGTGTCATTTCTACCAAAAACAAAACAATTAACAACTTTCATGAAAGAATCATTCAAAGTTTAATAGGTCATGTAATCAACACTGCAAATGACACTCTTCCCTCAGCTCCTCTGCTGAATCCCTCCAGTGTCCCAAAACTGGCCCATTTTTTAGGCCAACCACCCCCAAGGCAACAGTCCTAAAAAGCCCTCCCACATCACTGCGCTATCCCCACCATCTCACAGCTAACCTCCCACAGCCTCTTAGCCGCCTCTGCGTCTTTAGCTGCCGGCGTTAGCTCCTCCTCTTTACAGTTAGCAAAGCACTTCCCCGAAACTCCCTCCACTTCCGGCGAGCTAGCCAGGAACAACGGCGTCTGCGCTCCCTCCAGCGGACTTTTGAAAAACGCCATGGATGCCAGGTTAAAAAGCGGTTTGGCCAAAAAGGGGATCTGAACGTGCCTGCCCAGATTGGTCCTGACTATCCCGGGAGTGAGCGCGTTCACCGTCACCCCAGTCCCTTCCAGTTTTTTGGACAATTCGAGCGTGAAAAGTAAGTTGGCGAGCTTGCTTTGGCTGTAGCAGAAGGCCTTGTCGTACTTGGTTTCGCTGTTGAGATCGTTGAAGTTGATGGAGCCGTATTTGTAGAGCTTGGAGGAGACGACCACGATGCGGCTGGGGGAGGAGCTCTTCAGCAGGTCCAGGAGGAGGTGCGTGAGGAGGAAGTGGCCCAGGTGGTTGACGCCCAACTGCATCTCAAAGCCGTCCTCGGTCTTGGTGTAGGGGCACTGGTACAGGCCTGCATTGTTCACCAGGACGTCGATTTTGGGCTCCTCCTGACGGGAAAAAGAATGGAAATAGCTAACTGATTTTGCTAATTTAATGAAAACATATAGGGTTGTCCTAGTCTTGTCTTAATAAAAAAGTATGACATATATAGATAAGTAATTTTTATAAAACACAAAATTGATTTAAATAGGTTTATGTTGGAAAGTGACTACAAGGGATGTAACAAGATTGATGACATCGTGATATTGCGATACTAAAATTGTCACAATATATTATCGTCATCACCTGACGATAATAAACACAATGACTTGCTTTAAAAATAGTTAATATTAGTACAATAACACACATTTTATGCAAAAAACATACAGTTTTAAATAATGTGAGTAATCCACGAGTAAACTGATGATGAGAGACCACAGTTCCATTAAGATATTTTATAGTTTTTATAGTTTAAATTAGGTCCTCTTCAAAGTTCTAACGAGGATAAAATCTCACAGATTGCAGATTTAGAACAAGATAACAAACTCAAAAAAGTCAATTTTGCATAAAACATGTTTTAAATCTTTATATTTATAGTTTAAACTGTGTTAAGACCAACACAAGCAAACAATCTGTCTCATATGTGCAACATAAGTGAGTCTACACTGACACCTGGTGGTTAGACACAGTCTCCCATACGTGTCAAGTTATATTTTACACAACACAGCCTTGTTTAGGACTAGGGAGGTCATTCAGAATTATTATGTCAGCGAAAATCATTTCAAACAATAATTTTCACTGTACACTGAGACTTTTAAAATACATTATATTAACCAAATGTAAATAAATACACGGTAACAGAATATTTACACACAAATGATAATAGTTATATTGATAAATTGTACAAATAGTAATTTGGAACAAAAATTTAATTAAGCTCCAGTCTTTGTGATAAAAAAGTGTTAATGTTGAAAGCTGCATCTGCTTTTATAGCGAACAAACCAAAGAACAGCTGAATCGTGAGTGTGTTTGTGTGCTCTGTCTCTGGCACAATAAGACAAAACACAAAGCTGTTCTCAGTCTGCACACTAGGTATTTCAGAGTCAGAAGAACAACTACCAGAACAGTTTCAGTTCCTCATGGGGCAGGCCCATTTATGTGATATGACATCACAACACAACCTTTCACAGACCAGCAATAATTATGCTATACAAATACCTTTATTTAATCTTTAAATCTTCCGCTTGTTAATTAGTAGAGGCAATCTGTTTGTTTGTTTTGTGTGTGTTTTTTTTAAGATGAAGACTACTAGTCTCATGATGGACTTGTGTAGGAAACACTGCATTAAATATTGAAATATCTAAGGTAATTTTATATATTTTTATTGTTGATTTGATTGTGACTCATTCACTTTTGTATTACAAAACAGCATTTAAACTATATTCATAGGTGCCCTCCATATGTAGATCTATGTTTTGTCACGTGAACACAATTCTGATGGAACGCTGCCTTTAATTTTCAACTTTTAACTCTTATAAACAAGGGCTCTACTTTATTAGTAGAACTTTAACTCTTCATGACTCCTAGTACTTTCCCTCTCTCCTCACCTGGATGATCTCCTCACAGAAGCTCCTCACAGACCGGAGCGAGGCCAGGTCCAGCAGCTTTATCACCAGCTCTCCCCGCTCCTCCTGCACCCCGGCCTGGCTCCTCAGCTCCTGGGCCGCCTCCTCCGCCCTGGCCCGGTCCCGACACGCCATGATGACCCGGGCCTGGAGCTTGAACAGTTCCCCGGCTAGGGCCTTCCCGATGCCGCAGTTGGCCCCGGTGATGATGACCGTCTTCCCGCGCATGCTTCCGGGGGGATAGTGGAGCAGCTCCGCGGGCTTCTGCTGAGGGAACAACCGGCGGAGGACGACCAGGACACCGCCGCCTACAACCGCGGCCACGAGCACCGCAGAGAGCATGGGCCGATGCGGGGCAGGTGCCGCGGGGACAGAGTGAAGGACAGCGGGGACAGATGAGCAGGACAGTAGCAGCAGCAGAGCGGAGCGGACTGTTGTTGTTTTCGTGCACTTTACTCGAGTGTTTTATGTGCTGGTTTTGCATGAATCATGTTGTGGTGCGCCGCCTGCTGGACTGGACGAGGTAATACGAGCTAAAACTTTTAATAGTGATTAAAGTGTTGTTGTTTTTTTAAGTACTTTACTTGAGCATAGAAAAAATCTGATGACTTTTTTTTTTCTTTTACTTCTTGCATTTTTAAAGAAATATCTCTGCTTTTTGCCCACATTTAAGAAACTAGTTACCCACAAACTGTTATTTTTTTGTTTGTCAGTCCAGTCCACTTTTTGCAGCTAAAAAAAAAAAAAAAAAAAAAAAAATCAGCATAATTTTTCCTGACTCAAGGTTATTTGCCAGATTAAAGCAAATGTAATTATAAGTACAATACATCACTATAAAGCTCATTTCACACAATGCAGCTAGTAAAGGGTGACCAGATGTCCCTATTTACCTGGGACAGTCCCTATTTTGAGCAGTTTTTACATTGTCACTTATTTGTCCGAGTTTTACTCAAAACATGTCCCAATTGTACTGATTTTCGACCACTCTAAGACTTTCCAACTGTGAAGAAAGGAATATTACTATTTCTTTTGTCAAAATAGAGAAAAACGGGCTTGAAATTTACCAAAACACAAATGAATTGCACCATTTTGCACTGTAGGAGTTTCGGTATATAGGACTATGCATGTGTATTCATATAAATTGTGAATAAGAGTGTGAATAAACCACAAATTGACTGTGAAGTATATACAATCTATTACCCTCTCCAAAAACTTGAGTGTCTCAATTTTAAGCCAGCACCAACTTTTCCTTGAGAAGTGGACCAAGTACTTCCTAATGTAATATTTGGCTCTCTAAATGCAACCAGATCAAAACTATTACTAGGCCTGAATAAAAAAAAAAAGGCTTAAATGAAGCTAAACTAGCTCAAGCAAAAAAAAGAAAAAGAAAAAAAAGGACCAACCCATGAATACATTTGAGAAATCATGTCACTAAATTCTACAAATGGCATTTACCCTCTGAGAAACAATTTTGATGCAAACTTGACAAATTCACACATTTCAGATCAAAACAGTCCCAGTAAGAGGAGTGCCAGGTGCAATGTCATTTTTAGTTTCGTTGTGAGTGACATCAGTGTGTGGCTTGTTCCTGATAAATTCTGCTCAAAGTGACACGACGGCAACACGAGTTTTGACAGAATATTTGTTTTATTTATATCTCAAAATGTACAGGACAAATTAGAAACAGGTATTGCACACATTTAAAAAAAAGGAACAGGCAAAGTTTTTAGTGCAACCTCCGTAGACGTGACAACGCACAAAACACAAAACGATAGAACACAAAACGACAGCTCGAGCTCAGGCAGAAAGAAACAGAGGACTGAAACAAGCTCATTGGAAATAGGCAAATATAAGTGACTGGTATATTACATAACTGCATACATTTTGCAATATGTTCTAATGATATTTTGTATAAGTTATTTATTCCTGTCTTTTATATGTCACAATACAATAATTTCAAACTTAATTTAAATACGAAAAAACCCAAAGACTGTCATTTTCAACACAAAAAAAACAACAAAACACTACACTAGATTTGCCTAAATGCATGCAATTATGTTTAAAATATATGTATTTACAACTTTTTACATATTTCTACATTTTTTTAAAAGTTATTTCCAATGAGGTCGTTCTAATCCTCCATAAGTGGTCATTAGGAAGTAAACAGGAAGTGAATGTGTCCAATCAGGAGACACAAGTGCACTTTAGAATTCTGAGAGGGTGGAGTCATGCCAGCGCACACTTATCACAACGAGGCATGCATATTCACAATTTAGACTGTTTTTGTCAGTATTAACAGTTACAGATTTCAGTTTCAACTTGTCAAAAGTAAATATAAATAAATACAGGATTGTGGCAGAAAACGTCTCTTAAACGACACATATTGTACTTTATTTTGATATATTGTTACTGGATTTTTAACATGACCTTATTGTTTTGGCATTCCATGTTTTAAAACTCAGAGCTAACTTTAGTTTGTGCTTTTATTATTGATTCTTATGGGACTGGGATATCTCTTTCAGTCAGAGGAATAGGGGAAGGGAGAAGTCTATTGTTTTTTTAGTGTTTTTTAAATGCAAAATTGTACTTTGTCCTTAATAAACATTTACTGGGAGGAAACCTACGCAGAACATGCAAACTCCATATAGAAAGACACCAGGCGCAACAGAACAAGAGGGAGAAAAAAACTAGTAAGTGCTCCTGCACATAAACTATAAAATCATCTAAGTCAAAGTTGGGACTGGTTTTTAACATGTCCAAGACTGTAATAAAATGCCCAAACAATTCCAGCTTAGATTCACATTTTATATGAAAAATGGGCCATTTTGTGACACATTTTCACCTCCTCTGGGAATTGGCTTTTTTTTAAAAGTCTGTAAAAAAAAAAAATAAATAAATAAAAAAAATTAATACTTTAAAAAAATAAAAATTCAACTTTGGTATTTCAAACAGAACAGAAGTAGATCAACAGATTTAATCAAAAAAAGTTTGAAAAATAAATATTTTATTATAATTTTACAGTCATCAAAAAAGTGGAGCAAAAGGGAGCTAACATGAGATTATGCAGCCCAGTCTCCAAAAAAAACGTAGCTATATGTAAATAGATAAACGTAGATATTGTATATCTATGATTTCTTCAGAGAATGTGTTTCATTAGGAACCTTTTTTTAACGGGACACAAGAGTTAAATCATTCCCCAAATGAAAAAGTCAAATAATTTTATCGTTTTATTATATTTAGCTGCAAAGCTCTTTTTTTACCCAACAACAAGGATCTCTGTCAACCCTCGGGCTTTTTTCTATCCTTGATGATGTCCACAAAAATAATCCACAGTCCCTAAATTGCGGCCAATGCTGGAAAATGCAGCTATCTTAACTAACATGGCAAAGTTAAGTGGGGAACGAAACAACTGCAGAAGCCAGGTATGTTTTGGAAAAAGGAACCAAATAAGCTCAGAAAATGTACTATTTGCATAATATGTGTTGTTTAAGTCGATATTTAGATCAGGACAAGACAAGTGTGAACGCACCCTTACAAAGACCTGCCACAATAGGTCTACAACAAGTCCAAACAGATTTTAACAGGGAATAAATCAGAACAAAAGCAGGATACATGTATAATGTACTACCAAGGGCAGCAGTACCACAATTTGAGAACCACTGTTTTAAATCCAAACAAGAAACAATATGTGCAAATACAGTAATCAAACTCCTCTTCAAGACAACCATCTTTGGTCCTATTGATCAAATATGTAAATAAAAATGTAAAAGTAGGTCCAAACCAGAACTAAACGACATCTAAAAGTAACAACAAAAGAAGAGTTGTTCAAAATATTTAAGTTTTTCAGACTTTGTGATTCGCGATTAAGAAAAACCAAAAAACTTACAAAGCACATTTCATATCTTTACACTTTAAAACCAACGTGTTCTGAGTCTCATGCTTTTATCAAAATAGTCTTCTTCACACAAGTATTACATTATTACTCTTCAAATGTGCAAAAATGCAAAATATTGTTCAATTGTTCCCTAAGATTGATGTTTGTAACAGTGATTAATGCTGACGGTTTCTTCTCTGACTACTGCTTATTTACAACGTTGGTTTGATGATTAAATAAGAGTAACATTGAGTCTCGGGTCAAAACAGTCCTTGTTTGGTCAGTTGTGTAATCAGTCCTCTTCACACATTATCAGTAGTATGTACAATTATTTCACTTTTTATACTTTCTCACCATTTTTGGGATCCACCAGGGAAACTGTAACTCCCAATTAACAATATAATTCTTAATAAGTAGTGGTTAATATAAGGAATAGGTGTGAATAACTGTCTAAGGATCATCGTTTTACTTTTGTTATTTTGCCGATGTTAAGGTTAATTAAAGGCAGCTAAGCCCACTTTCAGCAGCTGTGGCTGTGTGAATGCAAACATGACAACTGGTTGGTTCCTAGAAAAGAAAACAATTCAGTTTGAACCAGATTGTGATTAATTTAAATAATCAGACCCAGTGCATGTGTGAAAAGGACTGTCACATCTATAGTGAGTACTTCAGCTGGTAGTGCAATCAGACTAGCCCCTTTTTGTCTTTTTAATAGAGGTTAATTCTGTGCTTTAACATTTAGAACGAGTTACCTGTTAGATACAAAGTGGGAGGATATAGAGGGATTATCGGTTTATGGTAATTTCTGCTCTAATGCGCATTCGCCTGCAGAAAGATATGCTGTTCATCTAGTTGGCTGGGGAAACTTCTTTGAATAAAACAACGGGACGAGAGCTAGCTGTTTTGGATCAGGTCTGAACCAGTGTGACAGATGTCTGGCTCCTGAAGATTTTTTCACTCGACTGCATATAACATGTAAGGATCGTAGGGTCAAATTTCATTCACAAATGTTGAATTAGCAGCATAACATTAGTTTTACGCGGTAGTAAACTCTGCTGACAACAGCTTGTGTCAATCAGCGGAAGCTCTTTCTGCATACCGGGTGAGCGCATCTCCCGTGTTTATAAACAAATAATCCCTCTATACAGGTTTGAAATAAGTCCAAATGTTATACAGTATAGTCTTAGTCCGATCTAGGGCTGCAACTGTTACCAGATAATGACTAGTTAATTGTTAACTCTTTTAACTGTTTAAGTGTATTCGTTTTGGTTGCAATTAGAGGAGAAATAAAGTATTCTTACAAGCAATAAACTGAAACTAGAGGAAGACCTAAGCACAGCCAATCAGAGCACAGCCAATCAGAGCGCTGCCTTCGGCTCCAGACTAGAAATAAAACTCTTTTTTTATTCAGTTCAGACAGTATTCAGTGGTCCCATTTTTTCATTAAGTGCTGTATTTATGATATACTTTATAATTGTTGTTAATCTGACTAATCTGGAGAATTAAAGAACTACTAAAACAATGGTGAGTTGCAGCCCTAATCTGACAATGAAGGTGACAAAGTCTGGACCGGAGCAGTAGTGTGGCAGGTGTACAGCAGGTCCACAGCACTGCTCAGGCCCCCAGCAGCTTCTTCACTAGGTACCCAGGCATGCTGTAGAGGAAGAGCCCCAGCATGACCAGCAGCAGCAGCGCCAGCACCACCTTTATGATCAGCCACTTGTATCGCGTACAGATCAGGTACCGCACGGCCTTCAGGGGGCTTAGGAACCACAGGAAGGTCGTGTCCGGCCGGCTGGAGGACATCCGGGTCAGAGGTCGCACAGGGGGAGACAAGGAGGAGGGGGAGTGAAATGGTGAGGGGGACAAGAGAGATACAGCTTGCATTAGCACATGTACATTTATAGGATGGAGGGAACCAAATCTAGCACTTAGGAATTGCCTGTATCCTCTGTTCACACGTCAATTATTGCAAAATAAAAACATTTCAGAATTTCACCTTCTTACAAAGTTGTTTCTTCATCAAAACCATACCTATGGTGCCTCTTTTCATGTAGATACATGTTAATATCTAATATCTGTGTTGTGTTCTGTCTACTCACTGACACTGTTTAACTCTGTGGAACACTGAGCACTTTTGTCTTTATCACTTGTGGCTTGTGTTTTCATACTGATGTGTCGCTGTAAAAAAAATGTAATTTCATGTCTGTGTGGCTCTGAGATATGGCTACATTGAGAATGAAAAGTAAACATATTCAGATTTTTTTGTATTTCAATTCATTTTTCTATACGTTTACAGTATGTTTTAACATCCCTTTATGTAATGCAATAGATTAAATGTCAGATGCACCATGGACCAGAAAAAAAACATGTTCTCTTGTATCCAATCATTTTCTGTTGTATATAATGAAACCTCCAAAATACTATTAATGTACATTGCCATTGACACAAAGTAAAGACTTCACAATGAGTTGCTATGACTGAAGATAGACCAAGATTTTGAGTTGCTTTTCAACATTTTATGTAAAACAATAAAAAGACAGTTAAAAGTGTGTGGAGTGAGTATGAAAAATGCCCTGTTACGTTTTGTTATGATCATAAATTATAAATATGAAAAAGGCTACTTGATTTGAATCAAAAGAACTCATGATAATGACAACACATTTCTACTATGGCTCTATGGAGGTTGAAGTCTTAGGTCAATGAAAACCAAAGTGAAGCTATGGATTATTTGTAGTTGAAAAGCAATCTTTTCTTGAGTGTTTTTGACACATAACAGAACCAAATGGAACGACAAAGGACTCCACAGAGACAGCTACAGGGAAACAGAGCTTCCACAAACAGCAGCAGATACAGTAGGTGGGTGGGGGCTACCGGCGCTTCAGGCCCCGAGCATCTTCTTGACCAGGTACCCGGGCAGAGAGTAGAGGAAGAGCCCCAGCATGAGCAGCAGCAGCACCACACCCAGCACCTTCAGGATGAGCCAGTGGTAGTTGTGCCAGATGAAGTAACCAATGGACTTGAGAGGGCCCAAGAACCACATGAGACTGGTATCCGGGCGACTTCAGGAGGAAGGAAGGAGGAGAGGGGAGGGTGTAAGACCAAGGTCAAAGGTCAGAGTGGGATCAGGAGACAGGGTAGAGAGAGGGGCAGACAGAGGGAGAGATAGGTGAAGAGGAGCGACAGTGCAAACAGCAGTAGTAGTCGTTTGATTACTATTCAAAATAATCTAAGGAAACTGCTTTTTGCACTGTGTGCCTGGTGTGTTGCAGTGGTCAGATTTACTGTAGCTCTGACTGTAACGTTTGTGTGAGCAGTGGAGTGTATGACAAGTGTCAGGTGAGCTTACTTTGGTTTTTCCAGAGGATCAGGCTCATTTCGACCCAGGCCGACCGGGCTCTTCTCTGCCTCCTCTGCTGTGACCAGGTGCAGCTCCGCTTCTACTTTACCCTGCAAACACATGTGTCATGTCTTATAGAACCTATAGAATACTATTGTTAGGTTTAAGTTAGCTTTTTAAAACCCCCAATAGACAACCCAGTAACAGCTGTGTTTCTCCACGACAAGCAGACACGTGTGCATTCTTGTGTTAAGTAAATTCCATTATGTAATCAGGTAGACAGAATAACCAAAGAAAGTACATTTAGAAGAAGCTGAGTGATGAATAAACATGGTCTAGTCTCTGAGAAGCACAGAACTTCATTTGGAACGATGTAGTATGTTTACTTCTTTTTACTAGAATTATAAAAATAAAATGTGTGTGTTTTTCACTCACCGTGAGCTCCATTTCATCATTCTCGTCGCGGGCCACAAAGGGCCACCAGCCTTTGACCCTCTTCTGCTTGAAAATAGAGATGGTGGGCAGCTCCTGTTCGTTGCGGATCATGTCTAGTGTGCACTGTTTGGCTGTCTTTGCCCCACGAGGGAAACGGTTTAGGTCCAACTCTATGGCCCCTGGTGGACAAAGAAGCTGTTTAACACTGGAAAGTTTAACCAAGAGAGACAGGACGTGTTTGAAAAAGTTAATAGTCACTCTAAATCATCCTGTGCGAAAAACAGCAGTCTCACAAGACATGCCCTTACCCAAAAAGTCATCTGCAGAGAAGTGGTCGGCGTCCCACACTTGCAGAGTTAGTCTTGGTGGGATCTTATACTCCGTCTCATCCCAGGAAAACATAGACTCCTTCTTTGATATTACAATCTTCTCTTCAGCCATGAGATAATCGAAGGGGAACACAAAGCGCCAGTTGAAGTTTCCCTCTCCGGTCAGGGAGTGATAGTGCACATCAGTGTCCTGCTTATCCTCCTGCTGGCCTTTTAACCACCTGCAAGAGCCAAAGCATCACATTATAGTGGCAATAAGCACACAGATGTACAGAACAAGTGTCAGTATTGGCCATGCACTTTGCCCAGTGTTATCAGTTTTGAATATATTTGTCAATTTGATTTCTTGGATATTAAAAGTGAACAAGAGAGAGGATGCTAAAAGGTTCAGAACAGTAAGCAATGGCTCCCCAAAAATCAAATCAAAATGCACACACACTTCTTACAATAAAAAATGTATTCATTATAAATACACTGAATGGCAGAATCTTGCACAAATCAATTCCATAACGTGCAATTAGTTTGTCTGTGTGACCCTCATTGGTCGCCTCTCATGAGCTGTTTGCAACTGATCCAAGTCACAAAAATACAAAATGTTTATTGCTAGAATTAGAATAAAACAGTAAGTGGTATTTCTGCCAGTACCTAAAATAATAATAATAATAAAAAAATTGTTGTTGATTTTTTTTTTTAATTATACTGTGACTTGATTTTTTTAGATGTAAAAACAAAATATATAGAATTTTTAATATTAGGCAACTTTATTAGTTTTATTGTAAACTCACTGTAGCTGCTTTTTCAGTCCCTTTATTCTTAAATGACAAATTCATCAGCATAATCTCTATTAGAGATTGACAATGACCATGATAAGACATTCTAAACTTAACCTGAAAAAGTGCTTTTCAAAAGTATGTGTGCTTTTGACTTGGTTTTGGAGCACCACAATATAAAGCCATGCAGGTTTGGCACAATGCAGACAGTAACCAAATGCCTGGACACATTTGGCATAAACCACTACGGAAAAGGAGTAGAACTTTTTTATTTTGTTTGATTGCGTTTGGAGTTCAACACTTGAGTTCTTCAGAAAATGAACAAAAGGGCAGATGGTTTTGAGTGTGTAAAATACACCAAATGTAAAAAAAGTACACATGCAATTAGTTTGACTGATTTATTTAGTTTACTGTAACAAAGTATGTAGTTTCATAGCTTTTTGTGGGTCCATATGTTTATACTTAGGGTTTCACAAAATTCATTTCTCACTTTAGTACAAAACCATACCACAAACACCACATCTTTGACATATTTGTACCTAAAATGCAATAATATAAAATTGGTTTTGCTCCAGTACAGGTATATTGTTAGATCTTTTGGCGATAAAGAAATAACTTAACATTGTCCTTAAAACTTCTGAAAAGTGTTGTAAGCTATTAACAAACAGGTACAACCACTAATAAATAGTTTAAAGGTATTTTCCCATGTGGTTGGAGAGATTGTTGTTTTGCATCAAACATTCCACAGTACAGAAATAGAACAATCCATCTCCACAGGCACAGAGACAAACATCAAGCCAAGGTAAATTTTGTAGTCGTTGTAGTAAGAAATCATTGTATTGTAAATTGAAACACAAAAATATAGAATTTTTTTGTATTAACACTAACTAACTATGAACACTCTATAAATGTGTTGGTGTGGTATGGCCTTGACTAAAGACTGTTAGGCATTACACATTTCTTAAAATTGCGTGCTTAGGTCAAAAGGCAAGCGAGGTTTGCGTGCTGAATGAAAACTAGAGAGGAGGCAAAGAGGGAACAAGGAGACAAAGTAAAGGTTTTGAAAGCAAAGAGAAGAGATCAGGAGAGAGGCAGAGGGACAAGAGGTAATTGAAACAGATTAAGGAGAAGACAAGATCCTGGTTCAGTGAGTGAGAATGCAAAAGAGACTAATTAAAGACTTAAAAAGGTAAGGTGGGAAACAAGAAGTAATTGTTATCTTGAAGAAAGGAGAAAACAAGATGAGATGAAGGCTGAAGGAAGAAGAGACACATAGACAAGGTTAGAGCTTTAGGAGATAGAAGAGGAGACAAGATGAGGGTTTTTAGGATGTAAGAGAAGGGCACAAGGTGAGGGTTTAAGGTATAAAAGGAGAGCAAAAGGTGAAAGTTAAGGATATGACAGGAGGGGACAAGGTGAGGGTTTAGAATGTAAGGAAGCAAGGTGAGGGTTTAGAATGTAAGAGAAGGAAGCAAGATGAGGATTTAGAATGTAAGAGGAGGGGACAAGGTGAGGGACAAGGTGAGAGTTTAGGATGTAAGAAGAGGGTACAAGGTGAGTGTTTTAGTAAATAGAGGAGCGGACAAGGTGAGGGTTTAGAATTTAAGAGGAGGGGATAAGGTGAAGGCTTAGGATGTAACAATAGGGCACAAGGTGAGGTTTTAGGATGTAAGAGTAGGGCACAAGGTGAGTGCTTTAGGATGTAAGAGGAGGGGACAAAGTGAGGGTTTAGGATGTAAAAGGGCAAAGTGAGCTTAGATGTAGAAGGCACAAGGTGAGGGCTTTAGGATGTAAGGTGAGGTTTAGGATGTAAGAGGGAAGGGAGGTTAGGATGTAAGGTGAGGGTCCAAGGTGAGGTCTTTAGGATGTAAGAGGGGACAAGGTGGAGGTTTAGGATGTAAGGTGAGGGTCCAAGGTGAGGTCTTTAGGATGTAAGAGGGGACAAGGTGGAGGTTTAGGATGTAAGGTGAGGGTCCAAGGTGAGGTCTTTAGGATGTAAGAAGAGGGGACAAGGTGGAGGTTTAGGATGTAAGAAGAGGGGACAAGGTGAGGGCTTTAGGCTTTGAGAAGAGGGGACAAGGTGAGGCTTTAGAATGTAAGAAGAGGGGACAAGGTGAGGTCTTTAGGATGTAAGAAGAGGGGACAAGGTGAGGTCTTTAGGATGTAAGAAGAGGGGACAAGGTGGAGGTTTAGGATGTAAGATGAGGGTCCAAGGTGAGGTGTTTAGGATGTAAGAAGAGGGGACAAGGTGAGGGCTTTAGGCTTTGAGAAAAAGGGACAAGGTATGTAAAAGATCTAGGATTGGAGAGGACACCGCAGACATGTGGCTAATGTAGGAGACTTTACGAGCCATGCGATGGGTGGTGTGTTTACCCCCTGACATAGATGTCAGACATCTTCTCTCCTGTCATGAAAGCATCGTCCTCTAGAATAACGTCATCAGTGTTCCAAATAATTACACGCAGCTCAAAGCTGGACAGAGCACGAGCGGAGAGAAGAGAGGACAGACACACAGACACCACAAATACAAACACACACACACACACAAATGGACAAGACAAAACAAAAGCATGGTTAAACAAAAGAGAAAAACTGCACGCACAGCGCACACACGGGACCAGCCTGCACAGCACCGCCCGCCTGTACCTACCCCCGTACAAATATGTCACTGGACTTTTCCCCAGTGAAGAAATCATCATCCTCCAGAGTTACTTCGTCTGTGTTCCAAATAATCACCCTGAGCTCATATCTGGTGAGGGACGAGGAACACAAACGTACTTCAATATGGACAGTATACAAGAGCTACAGCTACACTCACCATGTTAGCAACAAGCTGTCACTCATTAGCTGCAGAGTGAATACGGTACAGTTGTACGCCCAGTACAAGTATACACATCAGTATGAAAAGTATGGTAAAACAAAATATTAAAAATTATCACAGTTAAAGTGCATATGACATCAGAGACTACACATTTCACTAACTTTATTTATTGATTCATGCCAACGTACATCACAGATGAACAATGTGGCTGGTCAAAGTCTGGCCCAGCACCACACCTACAGTTAAAATTCATTCTGATATTTGAGCAGTTTTGCGTTTTGCCATTTGACAAACAGTATAATATTTTTTTTTCCTTTCCATATTGTTTGAATTTAATTTTTGATTGGATTTTTTTATTCAATCTGATTGAAAACACAGTCAGCTAAATTAACTTCAAGCAATAATGGTGCAGAAATCCAGATTTGTTTTTGGACAATTGTTATAACATGTAAAATAAAAAGCACTTTATTAGGTCTTACTGCACACAGCAGAGAAACATACCTATACTGCCTAATGATTGGCTGATAAATCTGACAATTAAAATGTGCTAATCCACATGTGTTATGTTCTATAATTTGAAAAATCACAAGAACCTGCCATATGCACTTTAATTACATATTGCATCAATTGGTGGCATTAACATTTAAGATTAGTATTATATGAATGTGACTTCTGAAGAGGAAAAAACAAATTGTAATATCTTTCCCTCTCCCCTGTCTGTCTTGGCTGTACCTTTTGGGTTTTCGTGGAGATATGTCCAGAGCAGGTCCTGGTGCGGGCGAGTCCATAGGGAACATGTCCACCCACATCTCTAAACGACCCTGCACAGACACACACTCACTTAAATGTTGAAGTAAGACTTTGAATGATAAGTAGTATTTAGACAACTTTACCAAATGATTGTTTTACTCTAGCCATATCCATTAGAAAATATATCTAATGCAGTCAAAAGTAAATAAAACGAAATCTAATCAAATGCGTTTCTATTAGACCTGTTCAATGCCGGGTTTGTCTGGATTCAGCAGAGGCCGGGTCTCCACATGCTCTGGCACCAGTTTACAGCCTACTCTGGGGATCTCCTCCCAGTGGTTCAACACCGTCAGGGCCAAATGCTCTTCTGTCTGCTTCTTCAAACCTGCGCTCACACCCATGCACAACTTTTGAAAATTTTTGCAATAGACTTTAAAGAACAAATATTATATATTTGTATTGTTGCTGTGCTTTAAACATGGTCCTGTAGTTTTATGTTCTTATATATTTACACCACACACAAGACTTCATATCAGACAGGTGGTATCAGGTACTGACATTGTGCACCATTTATTGGCTGTAAAGGAAATTACATAAAGGAAGTAAACAATCTTTGAGTACAGTTTTGCATGACATACGTGACTTTGAGATAAATGACTTTGAGTTTTTTTCTACCAATATCTATGAGGTTTTTAATGAATGTCTTTAGGGACAGACAGTAAATCACCAATTTCTCTAACGCCAATGAAAAGGTATCAGACCATGTTTAAAGTGGACAAAACAAGCAACGCATTTTATTCCAGTAGTTTACAAACAACAATATCCTCAACATAATTTATTTAAGCCAGAATTTAGGTAAGCAAAAGCGGACGGATTTGTTGTACCATTTTCGTCCTCGATCTCCGTTGGTGCCTGGAACACGCGACCTCCCACTTGGACCGTCCCACCTGGCCCATACTGAGGAGGGTCCATTTTCCCCTCTTTACACAGCCGAGCCAGGATCTGACTTGGCTTCATCGGGTCTCGCCAAATGTTGTATCCATGACTACAGATTTGGACAGGAAACAAAGCATGGGGCATGGAGTGGTTATAATTATGTTTAACATGTAGTTCTGTGTAACCATCTTGAGATTATTGCTAATTAAATAAATACTTAAATTAAATTAGCCCTCTATGAAGAAAGTTAAGTGTGGTGTGCTCACAGAGAGTAGTGTGAGGAGATGCCGCAGGTGGCTCTGTATTTGCTGTAGAAGCGGTTCTCCAGGTCGATCTTGGTCTCTCCGATTAGGTCGTCTGTCCCCACCAGATCCCAGTCGTACACAGACACCGTCAGCATGGACTCCATCGGGAACGTGGCCTCTATGTCAAAGGACCTACGACCACAGGAGGAAAAGTGCAGCTTGGTTAAAGGTTAGTCATGCAAACACATCACTTTTTTGGCAAACTTGACTTAGCTTTTGAAGTAATTTCACTTTGAAAGCAGATGTCTGTACTTAATAATGAACATAAAAAAAAGACTGAAAAGTAGAATGTATGGTGCTGTTCATTTGATTTATGTGGCCATTTCAGTAATATTATGGTGACATTTTACTTAAAGGTTTGAGTTGAAGTCCCAGGTGTGAGCAAACTAAACATACTCATGAAATTAAACAAAAGGAAGGAAATTGGATTCTCTCACCCAACATCCAAGCTCTTCTGACCCAGTAATTGTTCATCTGCTTTACTCACTTGCCAAAAACAGGATTCAGTTGTTTGGAAATATAGTTCTCCTTGTCTTTGATTTCAGACTTGCCCAGTTTGATCACAACATATGGATCTGCTTTCCCGTTGATATCAGCAGGATGGAGGTCTGTTGCCTAAAAGACATAACACTATATCATTAGAAATAGTGCAGTAAATATATTATGTGTGTTTAAACATGTACAAGCTGTGACCCACCCTGACAACGTAGACTCTAACCAGCACTTTGATTGGATCGTTGTGGGGAATGCTCTGGAACATGCCCATATTTGGGTCGTATCCTGCTTCTCTGGTGATTTCTTCTGACAGAGGAAGCTTGTACATGCACAAGGAACCCTGGAAAAACAGGATTTTGCAACCAGGGATTAAAAAAGAAACACAACTTCTGTCAAGCATTTGCTCATGTGTTCTGAACAGGAAGTCCATGGATCTGTTTCTATCTCAAAGGGGTTTAGATCAATTTAGTGTATTTTAAAAAATAGCATATAATGTGTTGTAGCAGGTATTTCAGAAAGCATGAGCTCACCTTGAATCTCCCGACTATCCTGTCATCGTCCTGTGCGTGTTCATCATCATCCCCAGCCTTTCCTCTGTAAAGGTTAAACGTGTGCAGCCAGTCCTCAAAATCCCCATACTCTAATTCCAGCTCTTTGTTGTACACCTGAAGCCAACAGCAGGCATTCAAATTCAAATCTATTAACTCATATTCTGCATTTGACTCTGGTCCACCATCTCTTGGTGAAGATCAACTTTGCAGGAACATTTATTATGTTTTTGGGTTGACCAATGAGTTATATATTTTTTAAATGGTCAGTAGATTGTGTTCATGTGTCGTCTCGTCACAATATTCTAAATGCCAATAATCTTTAATTCAGATGCTTAGCAGCTGAAATTACCTAACATAGTTTAAAGGTGCACAGTATAACTATCTGGAGGTGAAAAGTCGTTTATACAGTTCAGTAAAAATAGAAAGTTAAAGCCATACTTTGGAACATTGTTAATAGTGATAACTGTGTGGTATGCCATAATGTGAAAACAACTAAAGGACATTTTTTTCTACTGAAGCACCTTTTTTTATTTAGTGTATCAAAGCCATCTAAATTTTGGTCAGCTACACAGTGAACCTTTAAACAATAGCACCTAATCACTGATAGAAATTACCAATCGAAAAATACCTTTTTTATTTTTCAATACACTACAATATTATTTCCATTAGTTAGATTGCACTGTGCCATGAAATACATACAATACAATCTGCAATCTGGTCATTTCCATTACTGAACCATTAAACCTTTCATATTAAAATGAAAATAAGCAACATTAATTTCATCTGCCCTGTATGTATTTGGATTTAATCTTATTGTGATTAAGTTCTATGCACTTACCATGAGTTCGTCCACTCGGAGTTTGACAGGCCTCTTCTCGGTCCCGTCTACAGTCTCTTTGCCTCTCTTTTGTCCTTGGTGAATCTCTTCTCTTTCCTTTGTCCTTGAGCCTGGGGCCTTTGAGGAGAAGGTCGTCTGGTTTGAGCTCTGATGTACAGTGAGTGGACATGGAGTGGACAGATGAGACATGAGGACAAGATGGACACACCACCACACGACTACATGAAAGATGACTTTTGTAAAGTATTAGGTTCAATTGTACAGTATAATAGTAAATAGTTGGTGTTTTGATGTGATGAAGGTGAGCAATGTGTATACATTACAGTAGTACATGAGCACAATAAAACTTTTTGTAACTTACTGTTGTGAAATTTTTTTAGGTTAAGTGGTAATTAAAATACCATGTCATATCAACAATCATCTATAAAAAGTGACAATTTTGTAAAAAAAAAAAAAGTTAATTCCATGCATTTTTAGAAGCAGAAAAAATGGGAATATATATACTACTACTATTACTACTACTATTATTAACTCCCAACATAATTTTGTCTTTCAGAAAAAATAGTTACAAAAGCGAGAAAAAGAAGCATGTTCGATAATGGTAATAGAAACCTGAAATTTAGCTTTTTTTCCCCTCTGCTAATTTTATGGTGACATGGTGTAGCTAGCTGCTTGTGCCAAAAACACAGTAACTAGTAAAAAAGTTCAATGCTAATGACAGGAAATACTCAGAATATACTTCATTACTGAATAATTTCAATTAGTGAATATACATTCATAATAAAGTACAATCTCAAGAAACCATCTTTCATGGAAAGTTAAGAAAATCAAAAAACATAACATGATGCAGATGAAGGACATTTTTCTGATGCACTGATGAAGAAACATCATTTCCCCAACGCAGTTTTATCAAAACCTGGGCTAAAATTCTAACTTTACCCAATGTACCCGCCTGTAAAACTAACTTTAACCTAACTTACAGAAAATACATTAACAGTTAATTATTAATAATTGCTTTTTAATCTACCATTAAAGGAAAGTGTTGCAGTCCTACTTGGCATTACAGAAAGTTCTCTTTTTCACTTTATAACAAAACAGGATGACCATTGACAGTGCAAGTCTTTCTATGAAAAGTAGCCAGAGTGTGCATGCTTACTACCTCCAGTCTCCACTAGAATCTCCAGATCCTCTCTCTCCTCCGCTTCAGCCTGGGCTGCCTCCTGAGCTTTCAGCTTCTGCAAAACCAGGAAAAATCTACTTTTATGCAACAGTCTGCAGGCTAATAATTGTAAAACACTCCAATTTTATTAATAAAATGATGTTTTTATGGTGCGTATCAATATGTGGCTCCTTGTATGGATATGGGTATTGCTAAGAAGTATGCATACTGCAATACTGATATACTGTATTAATACAGCCTCACACATCTGAACTATGACATGTGGGGTTGAGATAATTAACTTTTACCATGTTACAACATATACTTGTAGTTCCTACATTTTTTTTTTATTACCAGGAATATTGCATGCAATAATACATACAGTACATACATTGCATGTGATACAAATGCCACAGTATCTCAAAATCAATTTCCTCCCAGTGTTCCTTACCTCTAAATAATTTCTACCATTAGATAATCTGGATTGTTCAGGCTTTAGATCAGCCTGGACTACAGTACATAGTTACACTTTGCAGTACAAACCTCTTTGAGTGTCTCTATAGAGGCGAAGTACTTGGACCACCAATCCAACACACTCTCATCTGGCTCCTCCTCTTCCTCTGCCACGCCCTTCTTTTTCTTCTTCTTCTTTTTGTCTTTGCTCTCCTCTTCATTCTGTTCACATGAAAACAAAAACAGTAATGCCATGTTTTCCTCTGGTAGAAGCACCTTAGCTAGTTTCTACTGACTTACCATGTCCACTTTTACAACAGCGTCAGACATCTACGTTAGGGCATCACACAGAACACATGGGGTTAATCACCACGGTTACAAGCAGGAGCAGGATCACAGAAGCAGTTACAAGGACAAACATGATACAAAACATTCAGGGCAGAAAACAGCATAGGCCTAAAGGTGCCTATACTCAAAAGGAAGTGGGCAAAGACAACAGTTACTTTAAACAAACCGGCCTCTTTTTTTAGGTTAATTTGCAGACTCAGAAGCAGCTCTTTTACAAACTACACAGATATCTTTTCCTCCTTTTCTGGTTGTAGTTCTCCTTCCTTGGTGTTGCAAATTTAACGTTTTTATTTACTGAGATGCTGACATGCTCTGGATGTGCATTCAGGTCTTGAGTAACCTGGCTCACGCCAGATAGATATGTGTTGAACTCCTATCTCTTTGAGAAAAGGTGGGGCGTTTAGTGAAATACTTCGAGCTGATTGGGTGTGGGGCCTACCTTTTTTTTTTTAGACAATCACAGCAACAACTCGTAATGGTGTATCCAATGTCCGGCTCTTTTTTAATAAATAAATTACTCCGTATTTCTGCTAAAACCGCATCAAAAGCAGCAGAAACACGTACATCCACGAGAGCCACAATCTTTGTTTAGCTTGAATGAGACTCGAAGGCTGCGCCGGGCGCTAACATCTGTCTTAACACCGCCGAAACACCACTGGTTCGGACTCCCAAACCAATTGGGCGGCTGGAAGGCCAGATGGTTTATCTCGTGTTTGTAAATTCACAAATATCGAGAGATAAACCAGCTGGCTGGCCAGGTTAGGTCTTGAGGTGAATGAACACAATTTCTAAAAGGCAGGCCTGGAACCTACAACAGTGTACAAGAACTATGCCTTTCCTCTGGTTTCCCCACCAACCAAAAACATGCAGATTAGGGAAAGCTTGGTGTTAGTCGGAGGTTGAGGCGCCATGTGTTCAGATGAATCCCCTCTGGCTCAAGGCTGTTTGCCATCATTGAGTGAGGAGGGGGTTAGTGTGTGAAGCACTTTGGAAGACATCTGTCTGTGTAAATGTGCTATGTAAATAAATCAACAATAAATGCCGATAAATGTGTAACAAGTTCTGTGCACAGAATGCCAGTTGGCTTGTTTTTAATCAAAATACTCAACTTCTGTACTTATGAGCATTTCACGTTCTGTTTCTATGAGGTTTTCAACACATCAGTCTAAAATTATGATTGCAAGATCAGACAGTGAACAGTAAGTTGCGGTGATGTCTTTGAAAACATGTTAGCAAAGTTACAAATCGGAAGAATATTTCATCAAAGGACGTTTGTGTCTAAATGTTAATGCTACCAGGAAATGCTCAAAAGTACAGAAATTAGTTATTTTGAATATAAACAAGCCAACTGACGTTCCGTGCACAGACCCAATAGCGCACACATGACAGTCAAGTGTTTCCCGTTTTCTGATTGTAAAAGAAATTACACCGGCGAAATAATAACATCAACAACAACAAGTCTGGATGATTTATGGACTTTAAGACAGTCCAGAAAAAAATGTTAGTTTGGGTTGTGATCATGTAAAAAACAAACAAAAATTCAGAGCATTAAAAAGCAAAATAAGACAGGTCATCTGAGTGTGGTCCTTAAGCGTGAGTAGTGCATATTTTCCTAATTATTCTAGATTCTGCTTTAAACCACAATAACTTTCTGCAGTTGAATTTACCCACTCCTCTTTCCCAAAATCACAACAACAGTTAAAGTCAGATTCTTACAGCGTCCAGTTTGACTATGGTATCCATTTTGCGTACGCTGGGGTCGTCCATGTTGATAATGATGTCACCTGCGGGGCGAGAGAAAGTGCGGGAGGAGACGCTGGGTGAGGCACGAGGCTGCGAGCCGCCGTTAGCTAGCACCAGGTAGCCGTTCATTAGTTTAGCTGAAGCATGATCACCAGTGGAGAGTGAGAAGAGCAGGTGTGTGCAGATTCAAGTGGTGGTGGTAAAGACAGCGTGAGAGGAAGGAGATGTGGAGAACAAAAGAAGAGAAGAGAGGAAAACAGAAAAAAGAGGCAGATGGTGAAGCAAAGCAGGCCAGTGAGCAGAGATACAGTTATATTTCTAATAGAACAAAGTAAGACTGAACGTGTACAAGGTTAGAGGAGATATATAATTCTATTTGTTGCTATATTGATCTAAAACTTCTTAGAAACTTGACTTCCTGTTCAAAACTTCACCACTGATAAACCCTGCCTCTTCACAGTGACATTTCATTAACATTACAAAATATTTTATAATCTCTAGTCTTGTCTTGTACAAAATGGAGTATTATTATATTTTTTATCACATTTTTACACAGGGATGTGTGCGTGGCTGGGGCATAGGTGAAAAAAAGGACTTTTCTTAGCACTAGATCCTCCACAGGAATAAATATGCAGGAATCAATTCAAAAGTGAATTAATGATGCAACTAATGGGCATATAAAAGCAGTAAAGTACCTGCGGTGGCCCAGTGGTTGGAGCTCTTATCTGGGGCGCTGTAAATGAAGCGTCTCAAGCTGGTGACTGCGTGTGATCCCACCAGGATGTACCTCCCAAAGGCCCTGCAGTCCACCACACGGATGTTCAGAGGAGGGTGCAGCAGCTCATTCTCTGGAAGGTCCTGCACAAGCAAGAATGTATTCATTATAAAGGAATTCACAGTTGTATTATTATATTGAAATTACACATTATACAGCATGTGTTTTGTAATGGTTCTTTACAGTAAAAATTACCTTGCAACTTTAAATCAGGTATTTCACACATTGTCAGAAGAGAGAGGGGTGATGACAAACCTGGCCTGTATTATAATGAACATGATTTGACAGCAGAAAATCCCCGAGCAAGTTTGGCCATGAAGTAAGGACTCAATAATTCTTGCAGCTGTTTGAAAAAGCCTTTAGAAAAGGTTAAAATTCTTAATTAAGCATTAGCCCTTTGACTGTATTTTATTGTATACTTTGTATTACTTTTAATACTGAAGCTCAGTGTACAGCACTTTGTAGATATTTGTAGAAAAAATGCTTTATGAAATACAAAACTGCAAAAATGGGTAATTATGAATAGTTCATAGTTTTTTGGAGTCTCAGATAATAATAAATATCCCCATTAGATAAGATGAGATAAACTTTACTATACCACTGAGGGGAAATTTGTCTTGGGCACGTAGTGCTGGGTGCAGCAAACAATAAAAACAGTACAATTTAATAAAGCAACCGTAATGTTCACAACCCATTAGCTTCGTTTGTCAAGTATGATTTGTTTGCCAGCAGTGTTTTTATTAGTTTTTTTTTTTTTAAACTGACCTTTGCATGATCACAGCTATAGAATGTGGGAGATTGTTTCAGACATTCATGGTTCTGTATAGAGTTGTATGTTGGAGAAAATGTGCTTTGGCTCTCGGGATGTGACTCTGAGTTATGTTTTGGTTGGTCATACAAAAATTTAGGGTACCCTTGGTGTAATATTTTCCATGTAGTGGTAAGAAGAGTCTCCTACCTTTAGCCAGTTCCGTTTTGCATGCATGGTACTCACACTGGTGTGATATGGACAATGAAGTACTAAAGAGTTTTTCTTTATAGCATTTACCCATATTAACTAGCAGTAGTTGTATTTAGTGATATTTAAAAATATATACATAAATCTAATTACAACTACATGTTTTTTTTGATTAACGACCAATGTTGTAACAATGTTGTAAAGCTCATGTGTCCTTATAAATCATTATGGTATTCAGAGAGATAGACTTGTACTTACCACCTCAAACCATTTGACCAGAGTGCTGAAGTTTGGGTTTTTCTTATAGTTCTGAATGAGCGCAGACTGCACCCCTCGTCCTGCACACTCTATGTCCACACGAGGACGATCCACCTGTGCCAGGTTTATCCGCTTTAAGTCCCTCAAGCCCCAGAACAAGACCTGCCATAAACAAGAAAAAAATCCATTAATCTTGTTTTTGTTTGCTCAAATACAAATGTCAGAAGTTGTGTGAGGTGTATGTAAATGTGATACCTCTATCCGGTAGCGGCTCAGGACAGGCCTGATCCCCAGAGGCACAGCGACTATGGGCCCACTCTCTGAGTCTGTGGATCTTTCAATTGGAGGAAGATCAGCCCGACCGCCTTGACCAATCTGGAGAGAAAAACATGACAAAAAATAAATCAGTTTTTTTTCTCTTAGAGCTATTTAAGGACACAAGGCAGACACAGTACAGACTGAGTGAAATGAAGAAGAGAATGAAAAAGAGCACCTTGATTTGAGGGACAGCAAAGTTATGAACAGCGATCAGAGCTCTCCTGATCTCCTCTGAGTCAAAGGGAACCTACAGGAGATGGTCGTTTGGACACACACAGCAGGACAAGGCAGAAAAATGTTGTTTAGAAAAGGAAATGGAAACAACACTGAAGCAACTGGACGTGGCTGAGTGGGAAAAAAAAATCACTTTGTAGTGAAATCAATCTATAGTGAAATGGACAGTGGAAATAAGAGAAAAACACAAAACACAAACCACCAACTCATTGCAATCTATTATAATCCTTCATTCGGCTGGGAGTGATCCACAGTTAAAAAGTCATCAGAAGCTGTTATCTGAAAAAAGTCTTAGAAGATCCAGACATTTCAACTTTCATCTAAAAGTCATTTTCAATGTGATGTTAGAATGATCTCAGATTAAAAATAATATTTAGTTGAAAGATTAAACATCTCGATCTTCTAAAACTTACAACCTTTGAAGTCTTTTCTACTACAGTAATAGCAATAGTTGTTGTCCATGAGCACAATCAGTATTTTTGTTTGCCTTTATGTCGTTGTTATATAACTGCTTTGACCCAAACCACTACTTTTACTATTACAATATTACCACATTCCTTATGTAACAGTTAAAGAGGACCTGGATTTGCAAGCTGTGACTAAAAACTTGCTGAAGATACAGTACGTGAGAACTTTACTATTACAAAGGTTACTTTACTTTACTAAATGATTTAAGAACACTGCAAAACTTGAGATTTCAGCTGCATGAGCTAAACTTATTGATGTTTAGCATAACCTTAATTGACAGAACTGTATTCTCTCTTTTTACATATATTTTGTTTTGTTTTGCTCAAATGTTATGTATGCAGTGTATGCATACATTTTAATAATGAGAAAAGTTATGTCTGTATTTCCACTTTGTGTGAAAACAATTTATTTAGTTTGACTGTTATTTTAAAATGTACCTTTAACTTGAATTAGCAAAGGAGTGTATTCAGCAGGGCTGAGTATTGCCAAGAGCTTTCTGATACGTATCTCGAAATATGTTTATCCTGATGCAATTCCTTCAATACGATACGATACGTATCAAGATATATTTTACTGATCAAAATGAGAAATTTTAGCAAAAAACAATAGAAAAGCTAGAATTACATTTTCACACTGATTTTAATGTTACATACAAATGTCCAATGAATAAGTGATTTTTTTAGCTCAGAAGTTTCCGCCTTAAAGCAGCCGTCCAGGTTCATATGTGTAAAATGTATTATGTGTTTAAGCATCTTGATAGATATCTCGATACGTCTCCCTGTATCGATACACGTTTTGCCAACAAGTTCGTCACAATATATATATTTATGCATCGTCTTTTGTTTTTATGTTTATTGAATTTATCAACATTTAAGTCAATAAACATTTGAATGACAAAAGGATGTTTACCTGCAGCAGTTCAAAGGCAGCCAGCAGCTCCCCGGCCGTACAGTGGCCTCTGTATATCTGGTAGTATTCCAGCTGAGGCGGGAACCTCGGAGGACCGTAGTGTTCATCACACATCTTTATGGTGGGCTTGGCAAACGTGCGACCTATGAACTCTGCCTTGCCCTGAACACCGAGGAGAGGGGACAGTACCAACAAGTGAGGGAGAGGGACTGTAGAGGGTTAGAGGGGTGCACATTCACACCAACACCACTCAGGGGCAGTATTGTTCAACAGTGGTTGAGGAGGTATTAGTACAGGAAACACATGCAGTTTTCTATCAAACTTTGTGAGATAGTAATTTCATGCTACATTAGATATTGCTAGCTTAAAAAAACAGTGCAGTATTAAAACTCTATTTGGGGAGTCACGAGTGCAAAGAGGAAACAGATAAGGGTGCAATCAGGGCAAGTAAGAGATAGAGACACAAGAATATTAATGTTATCAAGTGCACAGAATAAAAAAGACATTTTAGTAGCAAGGGTTTGGAAGCTATCTGATATTAGAAAGTGTGAACAACTCTATCTTTTGTGGTTTTGGACAAGACAGCAAAGTCTATGGATTTCATGTGAATATAAACTAAACTTATTCAGTATGTTTAAGAAATCAGAAAATATGATCAAACCAGGCTGTAATGATATGTAGTATTCTATCATTAGACCTAAGACGACACTTTAATCTGGGGTTCACAAAAATTCTTAGAAGAAATTTCAAGAGATCCAAACTAGATTATCTCTCTAATAAAAGGAGTTAATGGCAAGTTAATTGCTTGAGTTAAGTAACTTAGGGAAGATTCTTGTTTTAAAACCTTTATAATTTACAGGAAAAAAATTAACATTGTTCTTTTTTCAGGTATTAGCAGTCTAGGGGCTGCTAACAGTTCCACTGGTAAAATGGAGAAAAGAAGTTGGAAACAGGGTGCTACAGTACACCTAGATTCTCCCTTCCTAATGCATTCTTTACGGAGTTTTCTCCACTGCCAATGTAAAATAATCAATAATTAAAGATTATGCAACCACCAACGAGTCACAAGTGGATAATCACAGATAGTGTGTTAAAACCTCTTATGGATGCAGGATATTTTACATAAAATGCCTAAAGCCTATTTTCAAAGACAGGCCAAAGAAAAATCGCTTTTGTATATGTGCGTACCACTGTGTCCTGGTCGTAAAACTCGATGACGATGATGGGGGGATCGTCCCGGAGCTCGCTAGCCTCTCCAAACAACTCCACATCATCAAACACCAGCAGCTGGTCCCACGTAGGGCACAGAGTCTCATTCAGAATCTGACAAAGCAAATACATCAGTTCTATTATACAGGCTCTGACTATGGAGTACAATACAAATAAAAGGAATCCTGTTTGTCCTGAGGCACGCTTTTGTCTGCTTGTGATTAACTATTCTTTGTCTACACATGTCTAGTACAGAACATGCATAAACTAACTGTATTGCAAACAAAATACTCTGAACAGAGGCAAAAATGAAGAAGAACATAATGTGTTATAATGGAGAAACTGGTATCAATGCCAAAATATGAAAAAATCCCAAAGAATGCATGCAACTGGACAAAAGAAATCCAGATTCATAGTACCACCAGATCAGGGTTCTACATAGTTAAACCCCAAAACAAGCTTTGTAGCCCAGGCCTCAAGTCTGCATCAGAACAAACCAGGGAGCAAAGCAGTGCATGTGTGACAGCTTCCTGAGGGCCTTACCTCTGTGACTTGGCTGTGTGTGGAGAAGAAGACCCTGGCAAAGGGGTCTGAGAGTCCGCTGCTGTCTGCTGCAAAGAGGCTGCGGGCCTGGTACATGTGAGCCCTGAGCTGGAACACCTGCTTCACTGCGGAGCAAACACAACAGTTACACCACTCATCGAATCACAAGAGAACTACAGGGATCAATACTCGCCCCAAGCCTTATTTAGACTTCAGCTCACTTTGATTTAGAACTTGATTGTGACTCAAGGGAAAAAATAATTACAAGGATGGATTTGTTTTACAGAAATCATTACTCATTTTTGACAAATCTATTACATTTTGAGGCAATTAACAATAACTTGTACATGAGTTAGTTTGACTTTAGGTCTGCTGTATTCTTATTTGCTGATATTTAGATTTGAGCTTGAATCTGGTGGTATTAGCAAATTAAATAAAATTAAATCTTAGATGTCACTTGAGAATTACTGTTCTAGGCTTATTTTTTATGGTATAAATAACAGATATATTTACAACATTATAGTGATATGACACAGATGTACACTCACTGTTGTAGACGAGCGTAACAGGCGGTACAGACTGCAGACTGGGCGTGCTCTTGGAGGCCTTGACCTCCTCAAAACCATTGGGCAGTCCGTTCAGGAAGTCCTTCTTCTGCTTGTTCAGGCCCAGCCACAGATACAGCTCCAGCTTAGCCTGCACTGTCCAACCAGCAGGGCCAAAACCCTTCTTACCAGGCAACTACAGAGACAACGTACACAGAGTTGGAAACATTGGTCAATTCCAGCATTGAAAAAATAATAATGTGTTAAAAATGGGGCAGGGGATAAAGTCAATAAAAAAAGACAAATTTAGATAATTTACAATAATAAATTCAGCTGATAACTTTGGCCATATATATTGTATTTGTTCTTTTTGTGCATATGCTGTGTTTTCCATTTATTTAATATTTTGAAAAACAAAGACGATATTTAGTATTTTTTATGTTTTAGAAACCTATCAGCCTGACTTTAGATGATGATTATTACAATATATATATATTATTCAAGTTAAGTTTATTACACTTCATTTTTATTTGTGTAGCTTCTCACTCTTCTCATTATTTTCTTTCTAACTCAATTCCACATTCCACAATTGAATTAGAACTCTATACTAGCAGCTCAGAGAATTGCAAATGGGAAGCATGTAAGCAAGCAGCTGTAAAGATAATGATTTGATGTTCAGATTGTAATTCTTTCTTACTGAGATTTATAAAAACAAAAAGCCCTAATAAAACTAAATACAACTGCAAAAATGTATTGATAAGAAAACCATGTTATGTGATGGTTAAAAGCTGATATACGTAGTTGTATGCGTTTGGACTCACCTTGAGAAACACAGCCTTGACTTTTCCGCAGTCTTTCCCGGTCTCCTCATCCACAATGGAGTAGAGCAGGTCTTTGGATGGGATGCGAGCGTATGCAATCCTTTTGTTGTTGCTCATCATCCAAATAAACACATCGGGAATACTGTGCTGAGGCTGTATCAGAGGAAAGTACATACTGTATGCTTGAAGGAATGAAAATCAATCATCGATTCCTTGTCTAGCTGTTAAAGCTCAAACAGTAGGGTTCTGAGTGAAAGTGAGAAGATGTGAAAAGCGAACCTCGTCTGCCAAAAAGCGCAGTCTCTGGAGGAAGTGCTGAGCCAGTTTGAGTTTGTCTTTGACGCTGTTTTTCTTCACTTGTGTCCGCATCTGCTTGGCCTGCTGCCCCATACTGTCCTGAAAAGAGCACAAAGTGAAATCAGCTTCGGTAAAGGAGTACCATGCTATGTCACCCGTTTGCCTCTACGGAAAGGCTCAATTTAACAAGGTATTGCATTGTTTTCACCTGCGTATACCTTGATCTTTGCTCTTAAGTCATTCCAGACCTTCAAGCTAAGTTTGAGCTGGCACAGTCTATTTTGGAGATATTTATCAGTCTGATACTATTCCTGTACTTTTGGCTTACCAAATTATTTAAAACATTGCAAAGCTGCAACTCATCATACAATGTTTCTGATGTACTACTCACTAAGAGATTCTCTATCCTGCAAATTTGCTTGGGAGACAGATGTTGACGTCCAGTTTACAGATGCAGAATGGGCCAAAAAATATCTATACAAAATATTGTCCATACATCTAAAAACTACTTTTTCCAGTGTTCATACAGTCTTACAAACCTCTCTGTAATATCTTTCCCTTGTTTTGTTAGTTTTGTGTTAGAGATTTTTTCTTGTCACTTAACGTTTCCCCTACCTCCCTCCCAACAGCACCTAACACACTGTCTGTCTTTTTTTTTTTTTCTTTTGAGAACTCATGCTATAAATGTTTTACAATAGCCTAATGAGATCTTTCATAGAAATGTAACTGCTTTAAATGGTACTAAAAGTTACCAGTTATTGCCAATAATTATAAACTTGCATGATAAAGGTCTACGTTTGTCCTTAAGCAATAGTAAGCAAGAGTACATGACCAAACCAGCATTACCGAACCAATAAATTTTGTGGAATACTGTCTGTCATTGTATAAAACTGAAGGTTGAATAATAATAAAATGCATAAAAAGTTGTCTATGTGTTTCATAGCCTCATGTACAATCTATCAATGGTTGAATGCATATTAACTTACTCTGTATTCTTGGTAGACATAGAGGACAGTTAAACCATTGGAGAGCTGACACAGTGTACTTGTAGGTGTTATTTTCTACAGTTTTATGTTTTTATTCTTCAGCTTAGACTGACTGTATCTTGACATCAGAACAGAATGTATGATATATAGGGTCATGGCTGACAAGATCAAAAAGATAGCCTATGGCAGTTCAACAGGGATTTGTATTATTGCAACAATAGAAGTGTTTACACCATGTAAACAGATGCAGTTGCATATTTCAATGTTTCATTGAGGCCAGTGAAGCTATACATAAAAAATTCTGCATGCATGTATTAAAGCGATTTAATAAGCTAGTATACACTTGAGAACTTTGGTTTTGTAAAAGACAGATCTACACATAGCCATCTGAGATTTCACATTTTTCAAACACAATGCAGCACAATCAATTAGTTCTAGTGTCTTACCTTCCATTATATGCATACTTAGCATAAGCACACAATGAGATGACAGAAGATGAATTACAAACAGCTGTAATTGTACAACAAAGCTAGAGCAAGGGAAATGAAAATGTAAAAGGCTTCCTTTGCATGTGAAGCCTGAATCATTAGTCTCAATAAACCTGCTGAAGTGGTGCTTATAGCTTTGTTTAGCTGCTGATTTGTAAACAAAGTTTCAACTCACCGTCTCCCTCATGCAGGCTTTGAGACGCTCTCGGTCTAATTTGGTTCTCCCAGCTTGGTTAATGTCCTTGTTGGCCAAAGTTACAAAACGGCTGAATAAATACAAAAACAAAGAAAGAAACTGATGAAGGATGCTTACATGGCAACAGCAAAGAAGTCATATAATGAGACAAGGTAATGTTTGTGTGAGTGGGACCATAAAAGAGACAATTTCTCTTATCTCCAATCTACAATAAACAACCCACTAATACATTATAAAAATATAAAATAAAATGTGCATTAGACTTTAGAAGTTAGTACAAGGATAAGAGACTGCTGGAACATTAGGTGTGGGACATCTAACGCAAACTGTCATTGTGTCCTTGAGCAAGACAAGGACACAACACATTCACACCAGTCCAGAGTACACAAATACACTGTGAATGTGAGTGTTTCTTGATGCAAAGTGCTTTGAATACATTAAGAGGTGGTAAAGCACTATATAAACATGTTGCATTTTAATACATTTAGATCGAAGAATATGCTGTTCTTCAGATCTTGTGTGTGAACGAGTCAGTCCTACATCCATCCCCTGTCCAGCTGCGACGGTGTGGTGCTGTCACTTAGAGAAGTATTTTAACTGCACAGACACAGTCATCCCTTGGTGGTTTTATATAGAATCCTTGCCCTCAGTCTCCACTAGTCCAGTTTGTGACAGATTGTACAGAGTCTGAGTGTTTGTGCATTCTTGCCTGCAGCCCACGCTGAGCTCCTCCAGCACCCCCCGGAGTCTGCGCTCAGGAAAGGCCTTCTCCGTCTTAATGATCTCCTGGACATCATTCAAACCTTCCTCCTGCAGGAACACAGGACCAACACAAAAGTGAGAACAAATAAGGCCAAACAAATGTGTGCTATCTGTCTGTCACCATGGGGATGTTTGCATGATACAAGTCTGATATAGAAAGCAAGGCAAATAAAAAATATATAGGGGAAAAACTACGTATTCAATAGGACTGGGCAATTCAAATGTGTGAGCAACGCAATAAAAAAACTCTTTCTAAAATTGTGTACTTTTTTACACTATATATTTTGACAAAATTTAATTATAAACAGTAAAATTATACCTTATGCTAAAATGCAATTGCGCTATCTATGTGAACAACATGATCCAATTTTGTAATATTAACAAATAAAAAAAGAGAATATCAACTCCAAAACAGAAACAAAACATATTAATATTCATTGAAAAGACAGCAGCAAGTAAAAAAAATAAATAAATAAAAAAATAATAAACACTTTATTCATAAAATATTATGCATCTGGAAAATGTTGGGCATGTTGTAACATTTACTTGTTTAATTTTTCCATAAGAAATATTCAACAAATTGTAAAATAACTGTCAACTGATGAACTGCTGACATGAGCGATGAAAAACACACTTTGATAAGTGCATTTGTGCTTAGACCACAAAAGAAGCATGAATATGAGCTGTTTTTGACTCAGGTGAAGCTAAAAAGATCCTATTTTAGACTGTTTCCGGAGAGCAGATGTATATAATATGTTATAAGTTTTTGTGTCATTTTTGAGGTAGGTACTGCTTTGATACAGTCACAAATCTAAAAAAAATATTATAAGATTACTAAATTTGTTGATTGTTATTTACATAGATCAAAAAGTCCTACATTCTAAACTAATAAAAGAAAGCAATTTTGCAAAGACTATGCGATTCTGAGGATTACAACAAGCCCAGCAGCAGACAGTAGTGCTGCAGTGAATATAGAGGGATTTTCGGTCGACGTCACTCTCCGCCCTACTGCGCTTGCGTCATGCAGAAAGCGCGCCTCTCCATTTGTTTACATTGGGAAACTTGTTCCAATTAAACAACGAAACGGGACGACAGCAAGCTGCTTTCATCAGGTCTGAACCGGTATGATAGACGTCTGTCCCTGAAGCTTGAGACAGTGTTTTTCTCGCCGTTTTTCTCACTTACCTGAAAGTAACTTCTAAGGGTCGTAGGATCGAATTTCATCCATAAATGTTAACTTAGCAGCATAACTTTTGTTTTCGCAAAGTGATAAACTCTTGACGATAGCTCACAACGGAGCTTTTTTGACTTGTTTCCACTGTTTGTGTCTATGTGAGGAGGCTCTTTCTACAGGCGGGGTGCGCGCGCATCGCCCGTGTTGATACACAAAAAATCCCTCTATAGTGGTTGTAATAAGAAGAGAGGGTGACAGACCAGTTTGTCTGCAATCTTGTCCATCATATTAGAGTTGTACAGTCTCCGCCTCTGGTCCTGCCACCAGCTCTTGATGTACACACAAGGTTTCTTCTCAAAGTACGGCAGGTGGAAGTAGTTTCTGAAAAACACCATACAGATAACATAAATACATCTTTGTGTATATTTTTGTAAAGCTCGTGGTAATGGTAGTAATTTAACATACAGTATTTGATTAAAAATAATTAAAATAATCTCCAGCAAAAAAAAACATAATTCTGAAACAAGTACAGTAACTATTGTGGAGACACAGGCTATTTCAATTGGGTATTGCACTGTAACATACAGTAAGTAGAATATACATAACATGTTATTAAAAATATTATTATTAATTAATATTATTATTATTAAAAACAGGACTTCCTGCCTTAAGAGTTAAACTGATAACATTTAATTAAATATAGGACTGTACGGGAAACAACACAGTAAAAACGTCCGACGCTATGAATGATGGTTTGTGGTCAGATCAGCAAATAAAATTATGGCTTTTAGATTTTTTTTAACTGCGACTTAGAGGCACTATATGTCTTACACTGCAGGGCATTTTACTGTACCTAATCACTTTAACTACTGATGCAAATTGTTCCCATTCTTATTTTTATAGCCCATGTGTCTTTGTGAACTCACTTCATCCACTTTCAAAAAATGCACACTCTAGAGGAGTGTGTGTCCTGTGACTGTATTCTACCCTTCTGTATCTGTAATGACTAGTCTCATGCATTTATCCTACCCTATTGTACCTGTCTGTTATGACCAGTCTCGTGTATGTATCCTACTCTATTGTACTTGTCTGTTATGACTGGTCTCATGCATGTATCCTACTCTATTGTACCTGTCTGTTACGACTGGTCTCATGCATGTATCCTACTCTATTGTACCTGTCTGTTATGACTGGTCTCATGCATGTATCCTACCCTATTGTACCTGTCTGTTATGACAGGTCTCATGCATGTATCCTACCCTATTGTACCTGTCTGTTATGACTGGTCTCATGCATGTATCCTACCCTATTGTACCTGTCTGTTATGACTGGTCTCATGCATGTATCGTACCCTATTGTACCTGTCTGTTATGACCGGTCTCATGCATGTATCCTACTCTATTGTACCTGTCTGTTATGACCGGTCTCATGCATGTATCCTACTCTATTGTACCTGTCTGTTATGACTGGTCTCATGCATGTATCCTACCCTATTGTACCTGTCTGTTATGACTGGTCTCATGCATGTATCCTACCCTATTGTACCTGTCTGTTATGACTGGTCCCATGCATGTATCCTACTCTATTGTACCTGTCTGTTATAACTAGTCCCATGCATGTATCCTACTCTATTGTACCTGTCTGTTATAACTGGTCTCATGCTTGTATCCTACCCTATTGTACCTGTCTGTTATGACTGGTCTCATGCATGTATCCTACCCTATTGTACCTGTCTGTTATGACTGGCCTCATGCATGTATCCTACCCTATTGTACCTGTCTGTTATGACTGGCCTCATGCATGTAACCTACTCTATTGTACCTGTCTGTTATAACTAGTCCCATGCATGTATCCTACCCTATTGTACCTGTCTGTTATGACTGGCCTCATGCATGTATCCTACTCTATTGTACCTGTCTGTTATGACTGGTTCCATGCATGTATCCTACCCTATTGTACCTGTCTGTTATGACTGGTTCCATGCATGTATCCTACTCTATTGTACCTGTCTGTTATGACTGGTCTCATGCATGTATCCTATTGTACCTGTCTGTTATGACTAGTCTCATGCATGTATCCTACCCTATTGTACCTGTCTGTTATGACTGGTCTCATGCATGTATCCTACCCTATTGTACCTGTCTGTTATGACTGGCCTCATGCATGTATCCTACCCTATTGTACCTGTCTGTTATGACTGGTCTCATGCATGTATCCTACCCTATTGCACTTGTCTGTTATGGCTGGCCTCATGCATGTATCCTACTCTATTGTACTTGTCTGTTATGACTGGTCTCATGCATGTATCCTACCCTATTGTACCTGTCTGTTATGACTGGCCTCATGCATGTAACCTACTCTATTGTACCTGTCTGTTATAACTAGTCCCATGCATGTATCCTACCCTATTGTACCTGTCTGTTATAACTGGTCTCATGCATGTATCCTACCCTATTGTACCTGTCTGTTATGACTGGTCTCATGCATGTATCCTACCCTATTGTACCTGTCTGTTATGACTGGCCTCATGCATGTATCCTACTCTATTGTACCTGTCTGTTATGACTGGTCTCATGCATGTATCCTACCCTATTGTACCTGTCTGTTATGACTGGCCTCATGCATGTATCCTACCCTATTGTACCTGTCTGTTATGACTGGTTCCATGCATGTATCCTACCCTATTGTACCTGTCTGTTATGACTGGTTCCATGCATGTATCCTACCCTATTGTACCTGTCTGTTATGACTGGTTCCATGCATGTATCCTACTCTATTGTACCTGTCTGTTATGACCAGTCTCATGCATGTATCGTACCCTATTGTACCTGTCTGTTATAACTGGCCCCATGCATGTAACCTACTCTATTGTACCTGTCTGTTATGACTGGTCCCATGCATGTATCCTACTCTTTTGTACCTGTCTGTTATGACTGGTCTCATGCATGTATCCTACTCTATTGTACCTGTCTGTTATGACTGGTCTCATGCATGTATCCTACTCTGTTGTACCTGTCTGTTATGACTGGTCTCATGCATGTATCCTACTCTATTGTACCTGTCTGTTATGACTGGTCCCATGCATGTATCCTACTCTATTGTACCTGTCTGTTATGACTGGTTCCATGCATGTATCCTACCCTATTGTACCTGTCTGTTATGACTGGTCTCATGCATGTAACCTACTCTATTGTACCTGTCTGTTATGACTGGTCCCATGCATGTATACTACTCTATTGTACCTGTCTGTTATGACTGGTCTCATGGGTGGAGTGGTGGACACAGAGGCCAGGTCTCTCTCGTCTTCTCCCTCCTCCTCACTCGAGTTCTGGATCAGCTCGTTTTCCTCATCCTCGCTCTCTCCGTCCTTTTTCTTCTTCTTCGATGATGATGAGCGATGCTAATGCCGTCTATCTGGTTTCCATAGTTACCTGCCACAAATGAACACAGTAGAGATGAAGTTTTCAAGGCCCCAGCAGCTCAATTGTGTTGCAGGTTATTGCATCTGTCTGGTGTTGGCACTAATTTGCATTTACACATATTATTGCTGTTCAACATTCAAATTACAACTTAGTAGATCTAGAAAACAGGAATTTTGGAAAGCCATTATTGAGAATAGATTTGCACTATAGTTATAAGTTGAATACTCTTTCCCAGAGTTGAAAAGGTTAATTATCTCTGAATCTTAACATTTGAAACTTAGAAAGCAAGACTTAATACTGAAGTGTGAAGAAATAATGAACACACTTCCTAAAGTTGGCATCCAGAAACACCTTCAGCTATTTTTATTAGGAACCTCGAATCACCTTCAAGTTTCAAGGCAGATTTTCTCCATTCAAACTTTTAAGTTTGTTGCCACAAGAGACATTGGACTCGAGTGTATGTGTAACTCTGACTAGAAAAAGCACACAAAAACACAAACTTCACATAAGAAATAGAGGAAAAATAGATATTTAGCTAGATAGATTTACGTAAATATAGAGGGGTTATCGGTCGCTTTCTGCTCTATGACGCAGGTCACCTGCAGAAAGTTTCTCTATCCTTCTGGTTGACTGGAGAAACCGCTTTGATAAAACAACTGGCTAGCTGTTTCGACCTACGTTCTGACTACTGAAGCTAGGGGCAGTGTTTTTCTGCTCACCTAGCATGGTCAATTTTTAAAATGTACATTTACACTTACAATTAACAAGATTTGTAATAGTGTGAATTTTTTTTTTTTTTCAAGCAAGGATTGTTTAATCTTGAAGCACAGAGCAAACCAAACAGTCCTCTCGCAGCACTTTTCTGCTGGAGTATTTTGCTCCATCTTCAGTAATGGTTTAATAAATCAATAGCACATAATATTGATTATACAAGCCAGAGCAAATTGTCTCACTTACCTATAGTGATTTCAAAGGATATCGGCTTGTCTCCTATTTTCCGATCGATCATTGTGGCCTCTAAGAACGAACCAAAGAGGAAAAACTCCTCAACTTTTCCTGTGGCGCTCTGTGGGTCAAAGAAAAAGTCACAAGATCACTAAATTCTTATCTGATCCAATCATTTCTCTAGAATTTGCTCATTATAAAGTCATTCCCAAGTAGTTTCACACTTTGACAAATTGAGTTCTAAATGGGGACATGTGGGTATTGTGGACAGGATTTGGAGCTTAGCCTGATTCGTTGGCATTGATTCCTGGCTCAGATAAGAGAAGATTGGTCCATTCCTTCACAATAAAGAGTCATTTGGCAGCAGCAGCTTTGGCAGAAAAACAGAAGATGAGAAAGGGCTGGCGCTTTAAGATCAACACATCAATCACAACACAAGAATAGGATCTCTTTTGGATGTGTACAAATGTTCACTATCAGTAAATATCAGGTGAAAAATTTAACCTTGTTCTTTCTTTGTTTTTGGAAGCACACATCAAATAGATTTGACTAGAATTGAACATCCATTTCTCAAATCATCCCAGATCAGAACCAATACTCAGTTCAGGAGTACCTAGCTCAAGGTGTGTACCATGTTAAAACAAGACAAGCGTTATAAAAAAAATAATAAAACCACTGTACCGGAATTATACTTTTAAAAGCACTATACTAACTTTTTTCTGTCTTCAAAACAATTTCATTCTAAACTTTCCTCAGCAGTAACATGTCTTGCTAATGCATTCCGAACCTAATTTTTCACCACTAAGATTAGCAGCGATTTTCGTGAGTTGAGTCATGATGATGTTATGCTAACAAGAGCTAGCGCAAGGCCAAAAACAAAAATTCACTAGCAAGGACCACAATCTTGAAATATTGAACGCAAGAAATTTTTAAATCAGCGTAAACATGAAATAAACAGATGCCATTGCTGTCTTAAGGCTTCCTTTAGTTACGGCTTTCAGCAACTCTAAATTGTGGTGACTAAAGCCAGATTAAACAATAAACTAGCTCAACTTTATCCTTCAATTATTTGGCATTTATTTCACTGGTTCAGATGCTGTGTGTGTCCTGGGATAATTTTGGATCAATATTGATTGTGTACCCCTGACAAAAACACACAACAATTTGAACGACAGGTCCCAGAAAACACTGCAGCAAGATGAGACACATAAGCCAGAATGGATAGTAAGTCTAGAAATATAAATGCTTATTTTGCTGAGAAGTGACTATAAAATCTAAAATGCACAGGAATGCAGCAAACTGCAAACAATTTGTCCAATTTTTTTGGGGGGAATGACAGTTTGCACAATATATAAATAATGCAATGTATTGTAATGTGTTACAATATAAATCTGAACATACAATAAATGCGTTACAGCTATATATAGCCAGAAGGCCTTATATTTTAAAATGCAGCCCTCGACCAGCCCTGATTCCGATCAATTTAGCCCCAGATCCATTTGAGTTTGACACTTCTGTTCTAGGCGAATTGAGTTGATTTGGTGTCCTTTGACAGTCTTCTGAACACAAAATGCAATCCATAGACTCTCCAAACAAACCTCTGCACCCCACTTTGGGCACTGCTGTTCTAGATGGGCATCACTGAGCTCCAACAGGTCTTGGTTTGATGGCCTTCATCAATGGTCAATAGTGTGAGCTAAATTAACCCCGACAAAGGATTGATGGGGATGGGATTTCCCAGAAGAATTGCACAGACCTACAGGGACTCAGGTGTGAATTGCTTTTAAAGAGTCAGAGGTGAAACGCTGCAGTAGTTAACTTATCAGTTATCAACCAAATAATAGCAATTTTATATCTTCAACATTGGTTTCAGCTTGATGCTGTCAGGGGTAGTCCTTATCTATTCTCATCTGATTATTCAATCTGCATATTTATTTATTAATTTTAGTCACATTTTGCTTAGCTCTAGACCCAATGTTTCTTGTTCGCTCTAGATCTGCAGCTTTTAACATCCACACCAAAACAGGCCCCTTCCATCTGAATAAACACATGAGAAAATTCAAAAGTGGTTTAAAGATATTTCACAAATAACATGGATTGAGAAAACACATTTTGTATCTGCATGAGATTGACATGCGGACTGGTGTTCTACCCGCATGTAGCATCAATTTACTGCTCAGTTTAAGTTCTAACCCTCACCTATGCTCACGAGCTTTGGATAACGACCAAAAAGGAGACTGCGGATATAGTAGCTCTGTTGGAGCTACTATACATTCTTAGCGATAGGGTGAGGAGCTGACCTAAGAAAGCCTCAGTATCCTACCAAAAGAGCTAGAGAAAATGTGAGTGGAAAGGTAAGTCTGGACCTCTCTGATTAGACTGCTTCCTCAACGACCCAGCCCCAGATAAAGCGGATGAAACTGGATGAATGGGTTTGAGTTACCTCTTTGAATAAAAATGTATGTACACTATATCTCCTTAGTATAAACATTCTATGACAGTTTTAATATTGTTCCTCCATCAAAAACATAGAAGGCCTCATTCATGCTCGTTTGATCAATCTTTAGCAAGTTTTTTTTTCCTTTGAGACGACACACTCTAATCCCAGTGGCTCAGAGTGAAGAGACAGCAGACGGCAAGCGTAAATGAAGCAGAAAATTTACTTCTCTTGATGATGATGAAATGTTGTATTCTTTTACAAATACTAGTGGTTCACCTCTGATATGTTGGAGATAAGCTCGCTCTGTACTTCAGTGGAGCAGGTGAGCTCAGGAGAGGTGATGTCCAGGACCTCCACGGCCACAGACAGCAGCAGCCGAGCCCTGAAGGACACACCCTCTCCCAGCCCGTCATTCAGGTCCTGGTGCTCATCCATTAGACTGTACTGTCGAGTGGAGCCGTACATGTTGACCCAGGCAGGACCCAGCGTGGGCAGGAAACCTAGACAGCACACAAAGAGTTTAAGGCACTAACCCGAACTCTTAAAAATGTGATAAACAGAAACTGTTCTTTACAAGCTGACTAGTTATTCAGTGTAAAAAGTATATAAGCACTTTTTGTAAATGTCAAAGGCTAACAAACACATGCTATCAGTGCACTGGTTTTCACGGGATTAAAGTGGTTTATAATTACAAGTGGACCACAATCAAAAAGCAGTCCAATTTGACCCAAGGAGTTGCTTTTACCTGTATTGAAACGAAATCAAACTTTTTACTCTCATTTAGATTGGTCTTGCATTTCAACTTGTTTATTTAGTCTTAGTCTTCAGCTTTCTTCTATCTTAATAATAAAAACAAAACAAAACACATTTTAAACAGTTTAGCTTAATCCAAACACATTGCTCACTTATCAAATACATTCCTATAAATCAAAGTATTCAATGCAGTGAGTTTATGAGCAATTATAATCACTTTCTACACTCAATGATTTCAGATAATTCTTTATAAGTTGTGCTAAACTACCTGGAAAGACACTGGATACAGTCCTTCGACGATCCTGCAAGGCAGTGCAAATCTCTTGTTTGTGTAGTATGAAAGGAATATACAGTGTATGCTTGTCAAGTGACAAAGGTTATGCTTTGTGTTTCAGATGGGAATGACTTATAATCAAGTAAAATATTCTTTACCTGCTGGCATTGTGTAACTGTACATTGCCCAGTTAAATCAAAAAAAAAGAAAAAAAAAAAAAGAAAAAAAATCTTATTCATGTTTTGAGTGCATATTTTCCCCCTCACATATTTTAACTCAAGTTTCTCTCATCTTCACCCACACTGAATGATAATCTGTGAGCCTACGATACATTTTTAGAACCGCTCTAATGAGAATATGGAGACAAATGATCAAATCTAAAATTTAAATGTGTAGTAAGCCTCGAAGGCGTGCCTGGTTTAAGAGAAACAGCCTGTAAATGCTCCTAGCTTGTACTCACACGGTGCCTCATCTTTTTGTGCTACACTCTGCTGAAGATTAATATTACATTTTACATGTACATATTAATGAATACAGATTGACACATATTGATATGCGCCCCACTCCTTTTGTCTTTGTAGCTTTGAAGAATGGGTCAAAAGCAGAAAAGGCGCTTTAGGGCGCTTTGGTATGAGAACTGATTGGCTCTAATGTGGTGGGTCACCCTCATCACTTGTGCTAGTGACCAAAATTGAATGCATGTAAATACTAAATACAAAAAAAATTGTGAGGATGAATTTATTAAATGTATTTCTCTTTTGGACATTTTAAAACTATTTCTTTATAACTCTTCTTTGTGACCAGGACGAATATCCTACAGCCTTTATAACTATAACTCCAAACATGCTTTCCTCACATTTACACCACCTGCTTATAAATGTTTCCTGATCCTATTGTCAGCTTGTTTCCTGTTGTGTTACCATCACATCCATACTTGTACTTGATTAAAATGTCAAACCAAAAATTTACAATGGCTATAACCAGGACCAGGTCAGTGGGGTCGCAGGATTCGATTTACACTGCAACAGACGTAATTACTGCGTTCAAATGAGTGTCTACTGACCACAACTGGCTAATTAATGCTACAATAGAAAATCAATGAGATTGAGATAAACTGCTAGTGGGCTCCGAGTGGTGTTTTCTGGTTCTCTGGTTATTACCTTTGTCACCGTCATTGGAGATTTTGCGTAAATCGATGAAGTGCGTTCCTATGGCGACGTCATTGACCTTCTCAGAATCACGGATCTGGACCTTGATGCGCTTGCACAGAGGAGGGAAGAGCTCAGTGAATACTACCTGCTCATTCCAGATGGGCTCATAGCTGCTCTTCTGAACTGAGGTCTTCCCCTAAAACAGACAAGATTCAGTCATGACCTAATAATTAATGTAGGACTATTAAGAAAGCTATTGACTGCTATAATCATACTTGTAAATCTAAAGAACAAATATAAATGCGGAGGTGATAGTTCATTATTCATTGAAATTCTCTAATGCCATGTTTGGCCATCCAGTCAACATTCAGGCAACATTCAACACTATGGTCAATGCCAGTGTTGGGAAATCTGAAATTCCAGCAAAATGTGCGGCACATCAGAAGCTTCCTCCAGAGCAGCAGTTCAAACACACGTTCAGTGCATCAAAGACGTGTCAGTCCATGACATATATCTGTGTAGATTTGTGCAGAGAGATGAAGGCCACTGTGTCCTAGATGTGATATATATTGCTTGCATTGATGTGACGAAGCAAGCATTCTATTATACTCCCAAAGCTTGCAACAACGTTAAAACTAAAGTGAAACTTTTAGAGTTTATTTATTTTTGCTTCATATGCAAAACAAAAAATGAGCACTGAAATATCTTTTAAAGTTGAGTACTGTATAGGTAATTGTTACAAAATATAAAAATAAGCCTCGGTTTCGAAAGGGCTGGGGGAGCTGCCGTATTTTGTACTGAAGACAGTGGAGAGAGCCGACAAATGCTTCAAATGGCCAAAAAATACATCACAGAGACTTACAAAGACATTTAACAAAGTAAAAATGTGACTTAGTTCTGCTTTAAGTTGATCAAATTTATAGCTACTTTCCAAAAAAATCTTTTTATTTTCAATATCTGATGTTTTTACTTGACAAGCTTTCCAAACTAATGCTGCATTTTGAGATAACTTTGACTTTTATGACATGTTTAAGCTGTACCTTATGGTCCTGATTCCTTTCAGAACAGTGGTAATGAGACGAGAAAATATTTTTCGGGACACCATGTCAGTCTTTTAAATTTCAGTGGGTGTGATTGACAAAGTAATAATCGGGGCTACACCTCGTCTCCCATGTGAAAACCAACGTGGCTGCTGACAACAGAAAACATACACGAAAAAAATGGAAAACATTGCGGGTTTCTCCAGAACCAACAAGCGAAGCAAAAATAAAAAATAAAAATTTGAAGTGAGTGCTCTAAACACCAGACGACCAATCAGCTCCTTTGTTTCATCTGTGTCACAAAAATAAAGTAATCTGATTGCCTGGTGTGTTGTGGAATTGATCAGAAACACAGTTGGGGGGGCATGGTGACCAGACCCACTTTTCACAATTTGTTGAAGCGTGGGCTCTGGATCCCAGGCAATATCAGTAGAGGAGCATGTAGAGGAAATTACTTTCTGTCCAGCGAATTGCACTTGTACGTAGGGGTCCACCAGATCACGGTTCTCTCCGATAAAAGCTTTCTTGACATTGGCCATGATACTGGTGTTCATTTTGGGCAAGCCTTCAGCGCGATGGATCTTTACGTAGTACCGAGCCCACTGTCGCTCTGTTGGGAAGCCCTCTGGGAGCAGCAGGTTTCTGAGAAAAACACAGGGGATGGTAGAAGCAAAGATTAAATACAGATGAGAAACTCTGAGATTCCATGAACACTGTGGCATTAGAAATAAAATTGGTAAATTTAAAAACATATTGCAGAAGCGACTTTAGAGTTTTGTTTGCTCCTAGAGACTTCAATTTTACTCACTCACCAAAATAGATGCCTGCCTTTGTCCGTTTTATAATGAAAAACCTTGTACTCTGCTATTTCTGGCAAAATGCACAAACAATCAGATCCAAGAATTGGGATTTGGACTAAAAGTTACAAAATAGTGCTAATCATCGTCAGAGGAATAAAGAGCAAAGCTTTCTGAAATCATTCACCATAGATTCCAACCAAAAGAAATTACCTCCACACTCCATTTGAGTTGCACCTGGAAAGGCAGTAAACCGTGGTGAATAGGACATTTGTGGTTAAGGAGGATGCTCTCCTTATCTCAGAAAGTCTGGGCCATGTTTGCTCCAAATCCATCTGCTGTAGTTGGTTATTTACAAACTATTTGACAAAGAATATCAATGTGGTATAGCTTTTTTTCCCCACAGAGAAGTCTGAATGTGGATCCGATTAGGACTGCTGGACTGATGGAGTGGAAAGACAAGTGGCCAGGGAAATACTATTGGTTTATGGGGAAAGATAAATAGAACAGAATGTTCTATACATTTATTACTTGATGCCAACTGGCTCTGTGCGCAGAGTGTCAGTTGCTTGTTTATATTCAAAATAGAAGACTTATGTACAACTGGGAATTTCCTGATCTATTTTTTTCTATGATGTTTACTCTGTCAGTTCAAAATGAATGAATACTTGGAAGATCAGGCAGTGAACAAGGAGTTGTGCTGATGTCTCTTTACAAATCAGGAGAATATGTCATCATTGTTAAATATTTAAACAAGTCAACTGACATTCTATGCATCGAGTCGATTCAGGGGCTTTTCAAATACACAGGTATTGACTCCCATTTATCGCCTAGCGCTATAATGCGCTAGGCGATAAATGGGAGTAAAAGGAGTAGGAATAATCAATCGCAGCTCACTAAGCAATGTGATCTCGTCCATTGTGGCGAAATGGGTTTAGGGCTATGAAAAAGTATTCTTTATAATTTCAAGTTGTTTGAAAATGCTGGATAGAAAATTTAAGTTTGTGGTGCAGATTCAGAATTTAGTGACATCCATACATGACCTGATGGAGTCATTACAACAAGTCATTAAGACAGCCAGACATGGGCAAAGAACTGGTTTGAATGTTGTCCCAAATCAAGACTATTCTGGAACTATACTACATGGTAACATAAAATCCCTCCCTTACCCCTCTATCTCGTCCTCCTCCGTCTCATTGGCCTTATGTGGAGTCTTGATGTTGTCGCCTTTGCCCACCACAGCTATATCACACTTTAGGTATCCTTTACATCCCGCTGTTATATCGTCTGGGTCTGACAGCATCGCCCACTTGTGGTAAAACTGATGCTCTGAAAGACAGTACACCAGCGGAATATCACTCAACAACTTTTTTACGTTGGATTTGTTTGCTAATTACCTGGCTGTGAGTAAACGGTCCCCACGTCCATCTTAAAAGAACCCACCAGTGTCCCGCTCCGGAGAAGATTCTTGGAGTGAATAACCTGTACAGACAAGGATGGAGAAGAGGAATGCGTGAGAGTAGATAATTTTATGACATGAAAAGTAACAAATTTGTGTCTCAGACTTGTTGGACAGAGCCAAAGACACTTGTCAAGTTAATGGATGCTTTTGTTCTCTTTGCACATTGGAAGCAAGGTTACGGTCATTGTAATGGTGATCACACAAAGTTTACACTAACTCCTTGCTTGTTTTGTCAGTGTTTTTTTTTTCCTTTCTACATTTACAGAGTTGTCAGAAAGCAATGGAATCTGTCAATGTCTGCCTTCACTGAATAGATGTGGTCCTGTCAGACTACAATCATACAATTCTGACACACTGAAACCTCAAAATTTCGGGGTTTGGAACAGCAACTTGATGAATTGAAAAATTGGATCCTGTGCGCAATGGCACATCATTAAAATATAATATAAGCAAAAAATATGACACTTTACATTACAATGTTATACCTCAACAGTAGAATTATAACAGTAGTGAGGCATACACACATATTTATACAGAATATAATAGAAAAGTATTCAGCTGACACCTCCACCCGCAACTCACTTCTCTTTTATCAATTTTAGACTAACATAAAAAAATACATAGACAGAAAGAATTAACCAGGACAGATCCTAACCATTGCACTGACTTCACAAACATCTGTGTTCAGACCGTACAGCATTGAAGCGTTCAATTTGCGTGTTGAAGCGAATTTTGACGCAACATATCTTAGAAGCAGATACCCTAAACAGGCAACCTAAACGTCCCAAAGCGTGTTGGGCCTTTTGGGGACAAGGAAAATATTTATGCCCTGATGAAAGGCTTTGCTTTGCTATGTAGGCAGATCCGGCTGAGAGACAGAAGGAGGGAGAGAGAGAGTTAGAAGCTTGCTGCATTTACAAAATATAGCTAACTTACCCCATAGGCAACAGATCAACATTCTCCTCTTCCTCCTCCATGCAATGTCCTATTGCCGTCACTGTACTCCTCTATTGTTACGTCGCACCTTAGTGGTTTAAACACCACAATGAACATTTAATCAATCTTTGTGAGCTTGTGGTCAGTCCACATCATATCATGTCCTGTATTGTTTGTTTTGCCATGTCAAGGCTGTCCGATTTTCATGGAGCAAAAAAAGACCAAGTCTTAAAAAAAGCCCCAAAACAAGCAACAGTCGTTCTTTCCTCTTGATGTGAGAGCAGAGCAGCATGCCACTGGTGCATGCTGGTGTTCGATGTTTGAAAGTTTAGCAGTGCCCAACTCGACGCCCGATGAGGTGGCGAAAGCATCTGCCACAGGTTGAAACAACTACTTCGCAAGACGCGAATGTAAACTGGATGCATTGGACACTCCGACGCTGTTCAGACTAAATACAGCATTACTTTGATCTTTGCCACACCTCCTCTAAGATGTGTAGGGAAATCAGGCAAATCATATTTTAAGTGAAAATCACAAAGCTTTAAGCCATGTTGATATCATGTTGTTAGCTAATAACTTAAATCGTGTTTTGTTTTACAAGTTTTTATAATCCCTATTCGATTGTCTCTTGCCTCCTTAACAGAAATAAACTGTCAACTGTCTATCAAATGAACCTAGAATACTTTTTGTCCAAGGCTAAACCTGTCATTTTTGCCATCTATCCACCATCTGTTAGCAGTATGACAATATTGAAAAACAAGTTTCCACAAAAATAGAAAGGTTGTAAGAAAGCATAGTTAGTCCAGTTCTCAGCTGTTTTGGTTACATTTCCCGATATACTTACAGAAAGCTTGATGATCTTGTCGAACATCACATCGGGAGGAATGTGAAAGTCAAAGACGAAATACTGCAGACAGAGGAGAAAAGTTAGCTCATTAAAAAGCACTCACCAACAATGCACAGTGACATTTTCACAACAGAATAACAACGATGACCAAATAGTGTATAGAAGTTAGAGGCTTTTTATAGCACAGAAAACAGTGTGGGAGAATAGATATTTTTTTCCTTTTTTCAAATTTAAGACAGTTCCTTGGTAAGTACCTTTCTCATAAATCTCATCTAAGCCAAACTAACACATGAGTTTATTATTAGCTTGTGTGATCTCTTAACAGTAAGATCCGCAACTTCAAAAAATAACACTGCTCCAAGTTTTAATTAACTCGTTAGCATTTGCTCATTAATACAAAGGTTGGTGGATTGATCCCTTGCATAATTGGTTACTTCTCACTTTAAATTACTCTCTAAAAATGTTTTTCTTCTTCCAAATTTTAACCCAGCAGGACACAAAATGTATCTACACATTACATAGTTTGATCATTAAGTTTTTAGATATAATGTTAGTTTGGCATATTATGATTTAATGCAGTAAATAGGTAAATTAATAATAAAAAAAAGATCCCAGAAGCTCAATGGTGTGGTCATAGCGTTCTTTTCTGAGCCAAAAAGACCAGCCAAAAAAACAGGAACGTTTATGCATTCATAAAAACATTAAATAATGAGTATCATTGATATTTTTGTAAAATTTACTATTTATTGCTTTATTTGCGTCAGATGTATGTATTATTCTCCATAAGTCTGTGTTTAAATTTTTGTTAAAAGTGCTGTTTTACTTAAGTCGAATAACAAAATGCAATTTTAATATTTTATATTTCAAAATAGAAATAAATTATCCAATTATTAAGTTGCTTTTCAGTTCAGTAGATTCAGCCTTCATGTAGTGATCGACAGGTTCTTAAGGCTAATAATATTTTGCTATATTGATTTACTGAGTTCCTAGTATTACCCATAATTACCTTCTAAATTGAGACACAATCCATGTGTCTATTTAGTACTGTTTTACCATTACATCAGACAGGTGTTTGTTTTCCCTCCAGACAGGAAGAATCAATATGAGACTGTCTCTTCCTGACCAAACCACGGGGGGCATACTACAGGCGAAGTTCAACAGGAAGCTCATAGGCCATACCAATAAGCTGACAGGACATACTGTATGTTTGAGATTTTTACAGAAAATGTTCAGGATCCTATTTTATAGAAAGGCTATATTTAAAAAAATGAATGAAGATATGTGCTTAAAAATACATAAGTAAAGTGACTAAATTTATTTCTGCTTTGTAAACCCTCTTCCACGTATTTTTCTAGCCACAGAAAATGTATTTATACATTAACGAATGTTATATATTTAGTTTACATTTCAAATGTATAACTATAAGTCATTTAATTTTAATATTCATGAAGCTTATGGACAAATGTAAATTCTGAAGAAGCTCTCAACTTTACCTCATAATGTTCTCAATAAAAGCATCAATATTTATTAGCAGAATTCATGAATTTGGTTTGGTGTGTAATAGGGATGGAACGATTCTGCAAAAAGAGTCGAATCGTTCGATCCTGGCCCTTCGATCCGATCGTTGCATAGTTCGAACGATTTTGCGCATGCGCTAAAATACACGTGTAGCGGCAGCGGCGTTTTTTGACAAGGGGAACGAGTGAGCGCGTGCGCAGAAGAGTGTTGTGTGTGGGGAAAAGAAGTGGAGTTAGACGCTGGCGCCGCTCAGATTCAACCGTAACTTCATATCGCTCCGGTGTTTGGGAACACGTTGGATTTAGTGCCAAGGATGATGCTAGCGGTAAGAAAACTGTCTATTGGGAAGTTTATCGCTACTGACATGCAGCCGTTTTGTCTTGTTCCCGCTGTTGAACGCGGAGGCTTTAAGCACGTTTAACACTGCCAAGCCTTGCTATAAACTCAGAGCCCAAAACACTTCAGTAACACCGTAATACCCGCGATGTATGAAGAAACAAAGCGTGAACATGAGCAAGACCAGACTGCACGTGAATATGTTGCGCTGACAGCTGATGGGCGGACTTCCAGAGCTACGAAGAGTTTTATTACGATGACGGTCCACTACATCGACAAAGAGTAGGCTAAAGTGTTGCAGACACGCATGTATGAGTCCCATAAAAGTCAAAACCTCTCAGAAGCACTGACAGAAGTAAAACATGAATGGAAGTTAATTAGGAAAAATAACTGTGTCCCTGACACAATGTAACAATGTAAGAAAGTAACATGGTTAATGCTGTTAATATAAGGGTTAGGGCCAAATCTTGGGTGTTTTGCACTGTGCACTTTGCAATGTGTCTGCCAAACATGCAGTGTCCATCAGACACATTTACAAACTTATAGGAAAAATAAGAAAAGTCATTGCTTTTTACATAAAAGCACAAATGAAGCCCACATTCTCAAAATGAAGCAAGAAATGTTAGAGTTGCCAGTTCACAAACTAATATATGTACAAAAATAAATTTAAAAATAAATAACATAGATAGTTTTAGATATCTATTAACAAAATCGAAGAAAATCGAAGAAAATCAAAAATCGTGACGGCAAAATCGAAAATCGAATCGTGACTTGGGTGAATCGTCCCATCCCTAGTGTGTAAGGTTAATAGTTCCTTCTAAAAACTAATTATACCAGTGTCATGAAATATGGTAAATCCAACAAATAAGCCTAAACACAGTCATTCATTGATTAGTTGGTCATTGCACCACACAAGAGGTCAATAGTCTGCTTTCTCGTTTTCTACTTAGCTTATGCTCATAGAATTTCATACTCTGGTAGTAGAGTAGAATGTGATAATGTCACAAGACCAGATGGTAGTCAAAGGTCAGTTTTAGTTCTATTAATTACATTGCACTTTGTTGTTAAATATCTAAAATGTAATTTCAAGCACTTTTAATGTGGTCAATTTTTTGTGACTAGATTACAACAAAAATGCATTTAATTAATATCATCAATATTCAATTAGCTTCCAAACATTTGTATTAAATATTATTGACCTGTAGAACGTCACATGAATACAACCAACAGAATACACCATTCTTGTAAACTTGCCTCGTTGTAGTAAGGACAGTTAGTGGACTCTTTCATAGACGTGTACTTCTTCTCGTCTCCAATCTCCACACACACAACTGGGTCCATGTTCAGGCCAATCAGCTGCCGAGCTTCAATGATTGTGATGCTGATCTGAGGGAAGAATTGAAACCAGGGTTGATCAATCTTGACCAAAATGAACACATTGATATTTTCGGTGCAGAAATGTCACCTATTTATTCTTATTTGAAATTTTACAAAATAACTTCTTTTTTTTAAAATACATTTTTTATTTTTCAAAAGCAATATATAACAATTGTATGTAAAAAAAAAAAACTGGCAATATACTTCATATTTATTTTGTGCATACAGTATCTTTAAAACAACATTCACATTATATAATATAATTTTCAGGATGGTATAGGGTTATCAGTGACATCGGCATTCTCTATGGGCTTTCTCTATCTGTCAAATCACCATCATGCTCTCTGCAATGAACTTACTCTGGGACCAGATTGGTTTCTCAAAGGAGCCTGCACACTTGGCCTGTATGCACTGTTTGTAACCAGGACTGCACAATAAGATAACTAAAGCCATGGATGTGAAACTAAGTGTTAGGTCTTGTGAATCAACTTCTAATACAATTTCAGGTGAAAGCTGTCGTAAAGCAGAGCTCTTAAACTGAGGGTGAAGGTCCAAAAAAGGCAAACAAGTATGTCTTGGACAGTTTGTTTCATTTGAGGCCTTAGTTGATTAAAAAAAAGTGGTAGATGCAAAACACTTGAAAATGTTGGTCTTGTCCTGGTTTTGGGACTCTGAGGTCTCGGATAGGTCATGGTCCTGATAAATGCAGACTTGACTTGATTACACAGTTTTACTCAAAAGCTTGAAAACTTGATTATAACTGTATGTATAAATATAAAGTGTACTTGCTATAGAATAGATTATCACCCAATATCTGCCACAACAGCAAGCCAAGCATTAGTGTTGGCACCAAAAAACCTATCCATTCCTGTATAATTTGATATATATATAGTTCAGCCCAAAATGCAATGCTGCGTTTTAACAATACCAGCAGAGCAGCATTCTTTATGGCAACGCTAAAACTTCTTTTAAATAAATTGAACAGAGGCACTGACTGTGTTGTGTTTGGAGAAAAGAGCACATTGATTTAGCTTTATTTTGGGATCTACACATCCGCAGCACATCCCCACATAAATTGCTTATATTCAACTCACGATTTAAGTTTTTGTAGGAAAGCTTTACTCAGGGTCCCATGTGCGTATGTTCAGCCCATGTGTTTCTTCATGATGTGGTTGGATCAGTCACCATAAGCCCTTTTTATTGGCTGAATGCGTTGGACAGATTTAGGCCTATGATGTGTGCGAGGTATTTCCCCAGGCCACAGCACTGCAGCGTGTGATGAACAAACTCCATTCAACTGGAGCGTCCCTGAGGGTTAATTAGCACTTTTGGAATGCAAAGAACAAAGCAACACTACGACTATCCTGTCAACCTATTCTGGTCTGAACAACTGCTTTCTCACAAAACTAGGGCACTGAATTGAACACTTACATTATCTTTGGTTTGTTGAAAATAAACTAACTGGACAGAGACAAAGGTCACCAACCTGGTAGTCCACTGGCCGTCCTGAGCTGGGTTCCATCTTAATATCTGGCTTTGACCTAAACGAAGAAGTGAAAATAACAATAATGTGGTACACATGAAGTACAAGGGAAACGCTTCATGAAATATTTAACAGACATTCTGCACAATATTTATTTTGTAAGAAGAAAAAGAACTTCAACAACTTATGAAGAACTGAAATAAATGCAGAGGAAAATGGAAGTAGTAAATATCGTCTTTACAAACTTGGGCTTACCAAGAATCTTATAAGGTTGTTGAGATTCGCCTTATGATTTCAAATTCTAATTCAGGTAGATTGCATATTTTATTTCTGAAGAACATATTAGCTATGTCTTCTTTGCAACAGCTGCTCGTGTAGCCTTTGGATGCAGAGTTAAGCTTACAGCAATAAGAAGCATTCTGCCAAAAAAAGAACTGTTCCAAGCGCATTCTGTGGGAATTTGGGAAACTTTTCTGGTTAGAAATCAGCATCCATCTTCCAGGAAAATATATACAATTAATCCTTTTGCCTTTTGCCTGGACAGCTCAAAACAATTTCTCTCTGCATTTTAAACCCAATATCATTCTTAGTGTCAGTCGTGTTACACATTGGTGTATTTGCCAATCAGGAACATGCAATGTCAATATGTATCAAGACAAACATAATGACTTATGAAGAAAAAGATTTCTGCTGAAATATAAATGACCAATGAGCTCATTTGTTGCACGTGAGTCGCACAAGATGCAACGCAAAGTACTGAGGTGTGGTTTCTGGATTCCAGACAAAGTCAGGTTTGGACAGATGCATGTGATTTAGTTGTCAAAAGGTGTACAACTTAGTTAAAATGTTCAAAGTTGCGAAATGTCAAATGTGCACAATATTTTGTATATTCTCCGTCGAGGTTGTTTCTATAAGCGCAGACTGACTTATAAATGTGAGTGTCTCGGGCCAAATTCTCCAGCGCTGGCTGGACGGAAGTAAATATTTGTATTTAATTTTGATAAACCCTTTGTTTTGCTGGTTCACATCAGACGATGTGGTACATTGAGTGTTTCAATTAAAAAAAGTAATTACCGAATAATCACTGCCATTTAGTGTCGCAAACCGCACAACACAAAGAAGATTCATAACAAAACATGTGCTGCTATGGCTAAAACAGCGAAGTGTGATGCATTCGCACATGCTTTTGCGAAATGAAGAAATCTCTGAACTGTGCTGGATAATTGATCAATTATGAAATACCAAAGTCTCTAACTTTCCTAGCCTAACATTTGGAGTTTGCAAACTGTTCAATCAGTCAAAAATAACAAATAAAATAGTCAGCATCTACATTTTTATACTAATATCTTCGTTTTCTTCAGTTGAGTAATAAAGACTGGTGCAGTGCCACTAAACGCCAAAGATGGCGCCCTTGTTCTAAAATTGTGCTACTCACGCAGTGCACCTTTAAAGATGAGCTAAGATTTGTAGGGGATTCTCTTTTGTTGCTAGTTCTAACATGTGAACCAATTCCTAACGTAACCCTTGTCTTTTACCAACCTTACCCTTTAAACTTTGTAACTTTGCATGACCGTCCATCAAACAAAATTTAGGCCTAACCTTTACTCTATAACCTAAACATCCAATTCATTTCTACAGAACATGACACATGACATCAGAGTTTGTTTAGCCAGAGCACCTCTTGTTGGAGACATTGGTGGTGACCGCAGTGACCGAGGCCAGAGACACAGTGTCGGGTTCCAGGCTCCCGGCGATCCTCATGGCTTTCCTGTCTAAGTCGTCCATCATGTCCAGCACTGCAGGCTCATCTGAAACACATTCCAGCATCACAACTCATTACCATGCATTCAACAGCCGAGGAACCATTCTGCTGCCATTTTAGTTTTATTCAAAGGAAGACAGCCAAGTGTAGGCCCAGAAAGAATATGTCTGGGAGCGCATTTGAGTTTTTATTGTCCAATACATTTAGAAAGCTATAACACATATAATACTGAAATAGTGTAATTTTTGGAATTGGAGTAAACGATGTAAGAGAAGAGACAAGACTAGCAGGTGCTAGTTAGTGCTGGCAGCTAGTTTTTATTTTTTAATTAGTGTTAACGCCCACCGTAACACCATTGCAAAAAAGGCGTATAACTGTGCCTACACTCAGTCAAATTAACCTCGTCAAACTACTGCGATTAGGTTGATTAATTACAAAAACAAGTAAAGACGGCCCATCTCAAACAAAATCTTGGAATGTTTTGCTATATTTCTATATAAGTCAACAACTATTAAACAACGATACACTTAAAAGGCAAAAAAACAATAACAAAAAACAACAACAACAAAAAAACATCACCATATTTTGTCCAAGGCTGGCAACCGCATTCCAAGTTCTAAAGCTCTATGAAGTATCCTTAAGCCCAACCCTAAACCTACTTTTTCGCTGATTGTGAAAAAATATATTATTTAAGTAGAGGTCAATTTGAAAAAACTGTGCGCGTATAGAAAAAGATCTCATGCGAATTGATGTTCAGATATTCAAATCCAGTTTTTATTTTGTAGCAACATGACAAATATTGACATACTGTATTAAAAAAAATAATAATAAAATGAAACAAATGAAACAATCTTAAATTTTGTGACCAAAATAACAATTTCCAATCATAAGTATAATCCAAACCCAAATCCCCACCTTAGCCTGAATTGAAATGTGACAAATATATTGTGAAATAAACAGCAAATTTAAAACAGATGAAGAAGAATAACAGAATGCTCAGTTCTGCCCTGTAGCGATGACAAGTTTTTGATGTGTGTAATGTTACTTGTGTTGCTGTGATTTCCTCACCTCTCCTGTGGTCCTCCCGCGGGCTCCTGATCTTGCTGAGCTTCATAGCTGAGAACACTCCTTTCCCCGCTCTGCATGAGAAAAACAAGCCTCATCAGTAAAAGTGTAATCAATGTGCATCGAGCATGGACTGAATTAAACTACTATGTGGTATATGTACAACTTTAATGTACCCTGCTCATTTATTCACTATCTGACAGCCTATGATTGCACTTGCTTGGTTTAAAAATCCTGTAGATAGAGTAGGCACTGGAGAAAGGTTGGATAAGCTCCCTGGAGGTAAACATTTTGTTTTAATGCAGATGAGCTGATCAAAAAGCCATCTATGGCTGCCTAAATTAGTTTCATTTGATTTAGAATAGTTAGATAATAGGAAATTTACTGACAAAGAAGCACTCTTTATCTTTACTCCATGGAGATATTGCTTGTCTTATAAAATGTTTTACAGTACAGTATCTCTTTAAACTTAGATATCTCCATGGTGACAAGCATGTGACGCCACCGAGCCAAGTTAAATGGCAGATCTGTGGAGAGGTGCACCTGTTCACTGTAATCAAGCATTTTTTACACTGTAATCTTTAGCAAATAAGCACCCAGTAAGTAAAATAAAATATATATATTAATCTACGTTTATTGCTATACTAGGGAATATTCAGACAGGGGCCAGAGTTTCTATCAGAAAAGTTACTCAGTACGGCGCTCCATAGTACTCACGAAAATATAAATATTTATCTCATAATTACGAGATAAGATCTCGTAATTACGAGATAATTTAAATGGCTTTTCCCACATTCTGTACACCCACATGCTTCGTATAGGCTAAGCTAGTGACTTTATCCACAACACGAGTAGTCTTTTCTGTGCTAGCTTGATGTTTCTAAATAGCTAAGATGTACTTGTGGATTTCATTATGTTAAATTAAGTGCCTGTGGTCTTCACTGCAATGTTTAAGGTCTACAAAAAAGTATGAAACTAGCTAATAACGTGACTGTGGACTCAAGCTACAGTTAGCAGGCTATTATAAAGACGGCCAGTGTGTGGAGCTGTTCACCCACCAGAAAGAAGCTAGAGGTAATCAGCAGGTTTTTTAAATAAAACTCGATCTTCTTGACTGTTGACAGTTAATCTCACACATCCTTAGAAATGTGCGGCAGTTTTTCTGTGGCTCCAGCGTCTGGTTTTCAATTTATTTGGCCATAAAGGAGAGAAGTGCTGCACATTTGCTACACTTCGCCATCATTTGACTTGCAACATACGGGCATTTTGCTGTTGCGCAAAGTACCCGCTTACTCCGGATGATCCATGCGGAAGTGTAGCAAATGTACAGCACTTCTCTCCTTTATGGCCAAATAAATTGAAAACCAGATGCTGGAGCCACAGAAAAACTGCCGCACATTTATAAGGATGTGTGAGATTAAATGCCAACAGTGGAAGGATTGTGTTTTATTAAAAAACTGCCGATTACCGCTAGCTTCTTTCTGGTGGGTGAACAGCTCCACACACTGGCCGTCTTTTTAATAGCCTGCTAACTGTAGCTTGAGTCATTAGCTAGTTTCATACTTTTTGTAGACCTTAAACATTGCAGTGAAGACCACAGGCACTTAATTTAACATAACGAAATCCACAAGTACATCTTAGCTATTTAGAAACATCAAGCTAGCACAGAAAAGATTACTCGTGTTGTGGATAAAGTCACTAGCTTAGCCTATACGAAGCGTGTGGGTGTACAGAATGTGGGAAAAGCTATTTAAATTACCTCGTAATTACGAGAAAATTATCTCGTAATTACAAGAAAACTATCTCGTAATTACGAGAAAGTTATCTCGTAATTACGAGAAAAATATTTATTTTTTCGTGAGTACTATGGAGCGCCGTAACTCAGTGCACCTTTAAGACTTTTTTTTTAAGCTTGAAAATACATTGGAAATTAAAAATGTGTTTGCCAATTGTCAATAAAATGAATCTAGCATTTCCTGTTATGTCTTAGCAACTGTTCCAACACCTGCCATCTTTAAATTGCTGATAATTTTAATCATTACATTTTGGATCCAATTGTATCTAAATTGATTTGTACCAAGTGCATCTAAATTAGTAATTGAGTTGAAGAAGAAAAAACACTCCAGGAATGATTTGAGAAAACCTGTACTGTAACCAAGCAACTAAGCTAAGAAGATTGCTTCTACTGCAAAACAAGTTAAGTTTGAGAACACACCTGTTCACTTGTTTCTGGAACAGGACCACCACTGAACTAATATAGCAGGAACTGAGGGACAGTTTACCAATCAACGAGATTGGCTTAAATGAAGGAAGAGGTGGAGACCACAATCTGGGATGAGATAAAAATGGCCCCATCCTATTCTTTCCTTTAAACAAGATCAAGCAAGGACGAGCAGAAGCAAGACTAGAAAGCAACCAAGTGCAGATTTCATGGGTTTAGATCTAGGACAGTGACTTTAGATTGTTACATTCTTGTACTTGTTCACTTCAATCAAAATAAATTCATCTTAATCTGAATTTGTTGAGTCTCAATGTTTTATTAAACAAGAAAATCAGTCGGGAATAGAACTTTTCTTCTATCACTTGATGTTGAACCGAAGCCTCCCAAATCAAAACTCTACCAATTATGTTTTTACTGATATCATATGTTCATACTGTTACACCCAAATAACTGCATATATTCACTTATTTTTACCTTACATAACATAAAATCAAACCCCCAGTGACACAAAGCAGAAGGGGAAAATCGCTAATCAAAATGCAACCCTACACCACAGAGCTGCATGTAGCTTGTGACAAACGCTATCACCACATTTTAAGACCCTCAATCACGAAACAACAGTATCCAGTGACGCCACATTCAGACTATTGGATCAGATAGCCTCACACTTTCAATAGCCATCTGCGGCGCGACAAATAAGTATCATCAATTATTAAAAAACAGCTTGCCCGTCCAATTTCTGCAGGTATACATAGGAACAAGGAAGCTATTGAGTGTTATTTTCCGGAGATATCAAAGCGGAGATGTGATCGGCATGAGAAATCTGGGAAAAACTTCAAGCAAGAGAAAAAGGCTTGAAGCAAAGATTGTCGGAGATATTTAGTTTGACGTACAAGTGCCAAGGGCGTTCCAAGTGTATAGAGAATATAGAAATCTTCTTATATGAGCTGAATGGTAAAAAAAAACGCCAACTGACAGCATCGGCACTCATTTATCTGGGCTTTCATCACTGTTGAATATATTTTGTGCACTCAACAAAGAGAATCAAGGACAACATGGTATATTATAACAAGAAATATGAAAATATATTTCAACCTGGCGTCAAAAATGGAAGGAATTTGAATTTAGTGTGACTGAAAAGCTGTATGTTCAAGTAATAATCTTTACCCTTTCTAAAGTGGATTTATATTCACATTACAGCTATGGAACTCTGCCTTAATAGCTCAATAGCTCAATATATGAAAACGCCACTCTCACATATTATGCAAAATGTACATTTCTGAGCTTTTTGCCACAATTGAAAAGTGTTCTCTCATCATTAGTTCACTCAAAGTTCACTCGTGCATGTTTGAAATTCACATTTTCACCAAACACTGGTTCCTGCCCCTGTTGTTTGTATTTACTTGCAATTGAGCAAACAATTCAGATTCCAAGCAAAACATGTAGAGTACAGAATTCTCACATAGCCCAAAAATAAAAAAAATGCAATTTATAATCTGGCCTTAACAAACATTTTTTTGGTTCACAGTTTGTTCTGCTATTGTTTACAAGATTATGAATAAAATTCTCATTAAAAGTCAAAAGAAAGATTGCCAATTGCGTACTGAAATACCAAAATGTGTTCCTCAGAAAAGTATTTTGAATATCTCCAAACACCAGAATGCACTCACTCAAAATTAGCATTCAGAAATTGTATTTTCACTATTCAGTTTCTTCCCAAAACTGGATTAGATTTATGGCATAATATAAGTACAGCTTTTTTCTATACATACCAAAAAGTACAAGAAGTGGTCAGATCTCTAACAATCCGCATTAAAGAAGTTCTTCCTTTGTAAAGTTCATTTAGACCATGGTATTTAGTCTCCAGTAAGTTGTAGGTCCAGAAAATGGAGCAGTGATGGTTCTTTGGAGGATGGAGAGTGACATGGGAGGCAGAGCAGACGGAGGTACCTGTGTTTTGGAAGAGGAGATGGGGAGGGCCACACTACAAAGACTACTGGCAATCTAAGAGACATATGACACTAGTCCTACAGTGAAACTGGAAGTGTCTGCACCTTACTGAAGTGTAGTACATATATCTAAAATGATTTGAAGCAGAAGGTCATCCAGCTGTAATTCACATCAAGTGTATTATTCGAGACACTGCAGGTGAAAAGGAAAAAACAAATATTCTTAATTTTGAAGCTATTAATGTCAAACTTCTACTGTACCTTATTCACATTGTAAAGTCAGATTTTCTTATGTACATTTTGGTGATAGAGATTTATATTACTTTGAAAACTTCTGGTATAGACAGGAAGTACACAACGTACGGTACATTTAAGGATAACAAAGAGACAGAAAAATATGGCGAAAAGTAAAAACAAACATATTTTCAGCTACAGTCGACAGGGAACAAGGTCAGTAGCTATCCATGAAAGTAAAGTAATGTTTTCTGAGTCATTTGTATTGTTTTGTTTTTGATACTAACAGTTTTGCCAGTGTTCAAAGATGTTTTATTACGCTGAACAACATGGTAATGTGAAATATTTTTTGTTCTGTAGCTCTTACGTTGGTAAAGATATGGCATGGAAATAAAAAAGTCTTTAAACCATCAGTTTTTGGCCATACTCCGTTCGACTAGAAGCTACACACATAAATGTAAGGTAAAAAGTAAGTCAAAAAAGTAAATAGCACACAATTTCAGAAAAAACAGATAAACAGGAACAATGAAGGTTTCTCTCATACTTCTAATTGAAACTTATTACATTAAACTCCATAAAAAAGATGTTTGCGGAAATGAGGAAATTATTTGTGGTGTGACAGTTAGCAAACAAGCTAGCTAAGTTGTGCACAGTCACAACAACAGTAGTGATTGAGCAGTGATTTCCATTGTTTCACAGATGAGGTAGTTTGTTCGTATGTTCACCTTTAGTAATAAAAAATAGATTTTTGCAGCAATAAACAAATAAAAATGTAAGTTTAATGCCAAGCTGTGGAATATTCCAGGCAAAGCAACAAACTGTACATCTCTTGGAGAAAAGCAGATGGTAGAGCCTTCAGCTACACAGTACATCTTGAAGGTTTGAAAAGTCACAAAGCTTAAATTCCACTTCAAAAGGACAAATATAAAAAGAGCAGATTTTCCACTCGGAGGCAGAACCTTCAAAGAGCTAACAAGCCAGCGCGCCTGAGACTTGGTGCAATGATGAAATAATAACTATGAAAATATCTGTCAGAGAAAAGAAGGTTTACTGTGCAGCTTACAATTATACAACCACAACCGCACCAGGTGTTCTTCTGATGAAAAATAAACACTGTAACATGTCTTGAACTGTTTGATTAAGAGTTCTCACAATCCAAGATTTTCACATTGAAATTTTAAGCCATTTGTTCTAAACTCACACAAGCACTTACTAAGGCAATCACAAGATCAAGCAAAATGAAATTGTCACAAGAAATTTGCAAATCTAAAAAAGATAAATCTCTTGACAATTGATCTTGTTATGACATCTTTAAATGTTAATTAATCCCTTTTGTTACTTTGTCCTTTGATGCTTCGTTAGAAGTCACTCAAGAAGAAGTGTGGGACCAAAGTTTTAAGATGCTATCCCTTCCTGAATTCAAATTATCTTCCTGTGAGTGCTATCTGTCTATTGTTTTACTGTGGTCGAAGAAGAGTCTGTGATGCTGTTACCAAGCGAGGGTTTAGAAGTAAAGGACCGGAGGGACGACATGGGGACTATTGTGGACTTGGACTCAGGACACAACACAAACTGACCACCATGACTGCACTGGGACTCTGGACTTTCAATTATGCATAATTGTACTTTAGTAAATAAACCATGCTTTAAAGATTTAGACTTTTCAACATGGATATAAAAATTCCACAACTGTTTCCTCCACACAGAGTTGTAACGGTGATCATTTTTTTGTCTCAATGTTGCCCAGCCCTGCGTATTTTCTGAATACCTAATTAGAAAATCAAAAGTAATGGCTGCGAGAATGCAATTTACATTTACTCTATGTACAACGGCATAACAGCAACAACAAACTCACAGACGTAAAATTAAGTACATCAGATTACCACCATGTTACTAAAAGCATTACCAATTCATTCACTAATCCTGACTTTCATCTCTATTGCTTTGTTCATTCACACTAAATAGATATACAAGCATAGAACGACTTTGAAGACTGAAATGAGAAAAGCAAAGACAAAAACTAGGTTACATAACACACGTCTATAAAAATGTTCGCTGCATAAATGTTTGATAGTGACTCGGAGTAGACGTCTTACAGTGTTATTGCATCAACTGAGCTGGAACAGGGCATTCCCTATTCTCCCAGCTTTACACGCCTGTCTAGTCATTTTCAAGCATCTTATTTCATTTGAAGATTTGCATATTTAGATCATAGTTTTTCAGTAAAATTAGAACATTTGCTAAGGAATGCATGTTTTATTACACAAGCTGCATGCTTGAGGAACTAAAAAATTACTTTTCAATCATTTCACTGTCCACACTTTGAATATTTATGCCAAAAGTAGATAAAAAGGGCCACTGTAAACCCGAGGATATCAACACAAAGTCAGCAGTGTCCCCAGAGATAAAGACATACCCAGGCTTAAAAAATGGAAGAAAGAATATACTGTTTGTTTGGTCATTGTGCAAAACTGTGAACGATTTCTACTCCATCAGTGATTGTGTTGTCACACCATTTCTGGTTCATCAGACTATAGTTTCTGATGATCATTTGTCCAACTCCCTCTGACAGCTGACCTCAGCACAGAAACGGGCGACTGATTTTATGTAATGATTTCCAATGTGAAATCTGGTTTGTTTTTGTTTTTTTAATCACACTGCTTAATAATGCACTAGAATACAATAAAAGGGTGGTGTATATACAACAAATCATAGTTTGCAAATGATAAAAGTATTAAAACATAGTATTAACTTTGAACCCTGGTCTTCCACAAGGCCCTATACTAGCACATGTGTTATTTATATATGCAACATCATAAAGCCTTCCAAAACGCTTGGTGTATTTTTCTTATCAAACAATTAGTGTGGCTTGTTCAATCTTTAGAGCCTTCATTAAATAGACAAATGTACCATTTTGGTTTTCCTTTGTTGAAGATACTATTTGTTATCAATAAAATGAGTCTCCGTCATGCAAACAGCATTTTTAACGCTACTGTATCAAGACATCATCATTTTGAGTGTCTGTATTAAGTGTTAAAAGTACATGACTTAAGCATCTAGAAAAACATTGCACAAAATAACAAGGGTGTGATTTATTTATGTCACATAGTCTCGCCATGTAAGACTTGTTAATTTTTATTTTTCAAGCTGCGGTGTACTGTATGTGTGGTGTAAGACTGGTCTTCTGTAGAGTAGAGAGATGGATATTCATGGTATTGAAGGAAAGAGGCAGAACAGTCTATTTTAGCTTTGAACTCAGCAGCCTAGACCTTGCAACTAAATTATAGATTCTTACAGACTAACAAGTCTACAGTGCGGCTTGAATATGTACTTTTTAAAATTCAAATTTAGTTGGTGAACTTTGTTTTCAGGTGCGCTCAGTGGGTACTCAAAAGTTAAAACTTTTTAAAGCAGAACTAAGTAACATTTTTACCTTGATAAATGTCTTTGAAAGTGTCCGTGATGATGGTCATGTATTTTGGGGCATTTGAAGCATGTGTTACCTCTCTCCGCTGTCTCCTGCAGAAACTACGGCAACTGCATTTTCTCCATCTCACCCCGATCCCGACCTGAATTACTCTCCTGAAAAACTCTAGCTCTTTAATTTTTTTTAATTTAGCAGTTTAGACGTGTTTTTGCTGCTTTATTTCAATCCTAAAGTTACGCAAAAATGTAAAAAAAAAAAAAAATAATGTTACGTTTGGAGTCAGCTGGCTAGTTCAATTACACAAGAGAGCTGTAGGGGAGCGCTACTTCTGAAGTGGAAAAAGGTTGCTTTGTGTCACTGAAGTTTGTTTTTATTTGTGTTTGGTTGTTAAAAAAAAACTCAACTACAGGAGGCATACTCACTCATCTTTCTTATAGAGTGAAATGTTTTTCTTGAAACTTGGTGCCCTTTTTAACTTTTGCACTTGACAGCCCTGAGTTATAGCCAAGTAGCAAAGCTGAGGAAACAAACCCAGAGCTCATTGAGCGTGACATGTATACTGCAGGCTGAACAGAAGGCAGACACGTAAACCAACATTTGCTTGACACAATTCTCTTCTTGGTTCTCCCATGCATTTTAAATGGAGGCATTTTAACAGGCTAGATAAACAACACATTTACTGTTTGGAATCATGTGTAGTAAGCTTTTAAGTACACAGAACTTTGTCAATTTCGTATCTTTAAACAAAAATGTAATACATGTCTATTTATTATTACATTTTTTTTAATTGTTTATTTATTTTATTATTGTTTCTTGAAAATATAAAGGCTCTTTGCCAAATGTCTGTGTGCAAATATAATCTCTACAGTCTAGCCCTTTGTCTGTCGTGTCCCGGTGGTGGACTGCATGCACTATTCAGCATGCGCTCTGCCTGCTGCCACTAAAGCCATGCAGCCAGTGATTTATTTATTAGGAATAACAAAAAGCCTCCAAACCCCGCACACTCTGACTGCTGTGGATAGGACTGAATGAACACTGCAATAAATCATGCCTGAAATGGTAAAAGTTTTAGTGGGCAGCAGGGGAAGACCAGAGACGGAAAAATGTAGGCGCTATAAGGATGACATTATGAGAAAAGACAGGAACCAATTTGCTGTCTAGTCTTAATAAGGTGTGACTGTGCTGTGTAATGAAAACTAATGGCCAGAGTTGAACTATGAGGGCAATTCATTGTTGTAAGAAGCAGCATCTGTGACCTTTGGATCAAGCGATATAACGTACAAGATGGAATGGCTTGTTGTAACGTCCAAGGAGTTCCAGGAAATCAGATATGAAAATGGAAAAATACTCCAACAAATTTGACTTTCAATCATATTTTTTCAGTCATTATCTTGTCATTGTCAATACATCTGAAATGTAGGCCTATGTTTTGGTGTTTATGTTTTCTTATCAAGATAAGAGACATTTTTTCTTCATAAATTGCCACTTTACTGGTTAAAAATTGCGAGAAACAATATAAAAAATCAAACAAAACTAACTGTGTGAACCTGTCATCTGCTCTTTAAAATACAAATGTAAGCTTGAGTCTAACTTTAAATCCCTACATTAAAATTCATGAACTTAAAAGCGTTGAGACACCTGAGTGAAGGTTTCTAAGCAGGATTACAGCAGCCTTGACGTGACTTTTTTTGAGCATTTCCATATTCACTTTCTTCTCTTTTTGAGGTTTAGCCTGCAGCAGCTTTTCTCAGGTCTGACAGGCAGCGCGGCGTGGCTCTGCAGACAGGTGTCCTCTCTCTCTCTCTCTCTCTCTCTCTCTCCCTGTCTCTTTCTCCACAAGGGCGCAGGAGCCAGGAGTGAGCCAATGCTAATGTGACAGGGATACAGCAAAGCAATGTGCTACCCAGAATTTCATTTACACGTTTATAATCATATTATGTAAGGGTTTTAAAGAATTACATTTGCATATTTATTAGTGTATATATAACTTATTTTCATATACAGTACAGACCAAAAGTTTGGACACACTTTCTCATTCAAAGAGTCTCATTTTCATGACTATGAACATTGTAGATTCACACTGAAGGTATAAACACCATGAATGACCAGGAAGGAGAGTGATGCGGCAGATGAGCTGGCCTCCACTTTCACCAGACCTAAACCCAATCCAGACGGTTTTGGGGTGAGCTGGACCGCAGAGTGAAGGAGTTCCCAGAGATGCTTGAAGGAGCATCTCTGGGAACTCCTTCAAGACTGTTGGAAGAGCATTTCAGGTGACTACCTCTTGAAGAACCTAGAATATGACATATTTTCAGTTGTTTCACACTTTTTGGCTGTGGACTATGCTTCCACATGTGTTAATTCATAGTTTGGATGCCTTCAGTGTGAATCTACAATGTTCATAGTCATGAAAATGAAAAAAAAAAAAACTCTTTGAATGAGAAGGTGTGTCCAAATTTTTGGTCTGTACAATAGATGTAATAAGATATAAGAGACATATTATGTTAAATGGGCTTTAAACTTTACTCGAAGTGGAATTTTGGTTGATTGATGCATTTTTGAGTAGAGTTTTGATTCTGGACCTGAGCCTGAACCTAGCCTGACTTTAGGGCTGGGCCTGGGCCTATATTTCTCGCTCAGTTGTCGGTCTGGTCCGGGTTCGACACATCAACACATGAGACACATTAGTAATGTGCTTTTTCTGTCAATAAAAAGCCACAGTTCAGTGAGTGGGCGGGGTGGGCTCGCTTCAGGCTCAGACACGCAGGGAATGACTCGGGTTCCGGTCAGGTTCGGACACTACGAACACACGACTCAGGCTGGGTCGGGCTGGTGACCGATACCAGACAATTGGGATATCCCATTTATGTACCAACAACAAGGACTAGCACTGAAATTAAGTGTTAAAACCACTAAGCACAGCAACCACAACAATAATAAATATGACAAGATTTTTATATTTTTTTTAGTACTAGTGTGTATTGTAAACAACTCAGTTTCAGTTTCAGTTTATTTGTAGTTTCAGTCACATCAATTTCATCAAAAAAAAAAAAAAAAAAAAAAAAAATTAAAAACATAAATACATAAGATTATGAGTGACCAAAACAGGCAGAAGCAAAAACAACTCCACTCCACAATTACAAAATGCAAATATTGATTTGGTTTCATCAGCATTATACTGTGCAGTTCTAAATAATGGTCAAGGCTAAGATCGCCTTCTGAAACAGCCAAGTCTTATCTTCTGTTCCTGCTAAATTAGCGCTGTAATTTTGTCTTTTCTTAGACCCCCAAAGTGCTGGGAAAAAGACAAAATGCTTAAGCAGAGGCAGCCTGGTTTTGCCTCATTCTGTTACATAACCCCCGAGGGAGGCAGAAAAAGTTTGTTTGTTCTCTTCAGGGTATTTCTGCATGCTAAATGGCTTGTTTTAAGACATTGCCTCCTCAGTATTATATATCTACAAACATGTACACAAACCTACATAAGCCTCTACATTCTCCACACAGCTGTTCCAAATGCAGCATGGATTTGGGCTCTGGCAACGCTGCTACACTCACTTTGAATTGATTCCTCCCACAGTGTTTTCTATACAGAATTCAGTAGACCGTCCAGTCCCAAGTGAGATAGTGCAAGAGTTGCAAGAAGAAACCAGGTCTAACAGCACTTATACCAAATCAATGCTACTTGCTTATACTGAGATGATGTTATGGTTTAATGTATACAAAAATGTGTACTTAATAATACAGTTTGTCAATACAGAAATTGTCCAGTATACTTATATTTAAAAGGTTGTAACTGCTGTATGAGGACTATAGTAAAATGTGGTCTGGAGAAGCAACACGAAATGTGTACATCTGTGTCAGAGGCAGAGATACACCAGACAGTGGCAGATACAGTATGTTTGCTGTAGAAAAGGAAAAACATGTTGTGGTGGGTAATGAAAATGTCAGTCAAGGCTACAGGTGTTCTGGTCCACAATCATAGACTGTATAATCATGTCCACAATACATGATGGAGGCTTGAGTGATGCTGCATCTGTGGTAGTGTATTGTATGTTCTTACATAACATTTGGCATTTGAATGAAATTAATATTGATTTGTGAGGCTTGAACTGTGGCACTACTTTGCCCTGTTTAAACCAAGATCAAGTTAAAGGTGGACTATGTAACTGGCATGAGTTCCACCGCCTGCTTGTCTCTATGAAGAAATTCCACAGTAGAGCTTTAAACTCTCTCTCTACACACACTTTGTGAATTTTTAAACGCAGCTCATCAGAATCAGACTCAGACAATTAACAAAATAAACTACTAAAATACATGTCTTTATTATTTTATGTAGATTTGGTATGGTGGCAGACCATCTCCGCAACAGCGCTGTTTTGTTCCATTGTCCAAACAGGCGCGTGCTCGCCAGTGGTGCAGTGATTAAAGGTTTCGTCATTCGTGATCACTACGACATTGCGGATTTGATTCTGAGCCTGAAGAATGCATTTACCATGTCTGGCCATTTCCTGCTTCAGTTGTGGTGTCAAATTAAGTCTTTTACCTAAGTCTAAAATTACATAAAGAAATGCGCCAATGAATATTTGACACCAGCAAAAGCAGCAGAGACTGACGATTACCGTATTTGATTCTGTTGTTGATCTGTGAGTGCTAAGCTAATATTATTCACGAAAACAAGGTAGCTGCGAGTTTTCGTTGTTTATGTCTTTCAAGTGATCATGGTATTGAGTATAAGTCACACCCACCGTCTTATAGATATAAAAAAAAAAAAGAAAAAAAAGACAACCAGATATTTGCGGGTTTAATACGCTACAGTGTGTTCCAAAATTTTATATTTTAGCACAAATATGGGTGACACCTGCAGCAGTGCTTACTTCCTGAAGGTGGGTATGGATCCTTGCAGTGAGCGCCCTGGTGATGTGCCTGAGCCGTGGCTGGACAGAAGGCTCTCTGTCTCAAAGCTAAAGATCCCATCTCGGTCGTCAGGTACATCCAGGAACTCCCCTTCGCTCCAGGAGCCCACAGTGCCGTCCATGGGCTGGTACCGGATCTCCACCGTCACACTGGTCTGAAACACACACACAGAGTTTCTTATCAAACTGCTGTTTTAATTACATCAAAAGATAAAAAGTTAGGAGTTCACACACAGCAGAGATGAAAAAGAGACAGGGTTAAAATTTGACTAGAACTATACAAGTCATCAACTCAATGAATCAGTTCAACAACTCAAACCCTACAGCCTAACTTTTCTGGACATATTTTTGGTTTCCATTACTATTCTATTGTTGATACCTTTCATAAACAAAAGTTAAATTCATTCATTCATTCTCTACCGCTTAAACCCGTTAGGGGTCGCATATGACTGCAGCCTAATAACTTTAGGCCTTAGGCGAGGGAACACCTTGGACACTGGCCAACTGGTCGCAGGGTTAGACAGACAACCATTCACTCACTAAGGGAAATTTACAGTGATGCCCAATTAACCTAAACGAGCATGTTTTTGGAGGTGGGAGGAAACCGGAGAAAACCCACAGTGACACGGGGAGAACATGCAAACTCCACCCAGAGAGATCATGAGATGTTGATGTGGTAAGACCCGGGAGTCGAACCCACAACCTCCTTGTTGGGAAGCCAGAGCTTTGCTACCGTGCACCCCAAAATTTAAATTAACTAATGAAAACTAGAAATCACAATCTTTTACAAATAAATACAAAGACATGCTGTGCTCCCCTAAGCTATGTCCAGACGCAGGTACTTTTATGGATTTGTGAGGAGTTATAGTGAATCCAATAGTTCCATCATGAAACAGCCACAAGTTTAAAGACATCTCCGATAACCCCAGCAGTGTGTCCAAATGACCGTCTAATAGTGTTTATAAAAAGCCTCTCAATCTCCACGCACTCACAAACAATAAATCATGTCTGTTTTCAAGCTGCTGCTGGGAATTCAACTCATTACGTTCATATGGGCCCGAGACATTGTAGTTTGTCTTTGACGTCTTCTGGGAGGCTGAATTTAGACAAACCTGGCACCTTTGATACTGCCTGATCTTTATTACAGAGCGGACAATTTATTTATCTGACAGAGATGGATGCATATAGCAAATATACCCAAAGCTCCAGTGGTACGCTGCAGTAGCAGTCTCTGCCTTGTATTTAATAAACTGGGAGTGTTATTAAAGGAACAATCATACCTGAAGTTAGAATACAGCTGTCATTTTAAATCTCAAGACATTCTCCCTTGTACAAGTGCTTAACAACTTTCACTTTTCTCTTTAAAAATTTCAAAAAGATTCCTTTTTCGAGAATGAGATATTATTGTCATCCTTTACTCACCTATTGCAATGTATAGTGTGTTATGGCATCTTTAAATCTTAATGCATCTTTTATGTTACTTTGCCCTTTGATGTTTGTTAAAAAAGTCACTCAGGAAACCCAAAGACTCTAGGACACTGTTATTTAAACTCTAAATGCTAATGTTATCTCAAACCCTGTGTTGCTCTATCTTTATTGTATGCAATAAAAACTCAGGTTTCTCAGGATGCCATATGCCTCAAGTGGAAGTAACTATTGTTGCTTTTAATAATGCATATTTGTACTTTTGTAAATAAACTATACGTATGAGCTCAGGCAACTTTTTAAAGATTTTGATTCTTCCACGTGGATACAAAATTCTACAACAAGTGTCACAATATTCTTTGTGAAAACATGTTACTCTGCAACACTTTTCACTTTTTTCTAATAAATAAACAAATTCTGTTCTTGGAAATGTCTCCTAACTGTCATTAGCCTTTACTAGTGGTACTAATAATGCTTCAGCTATCAGCAGTAGTTTCAAATTAAAGACTGTCATTTTATTTACCAACAATAATTTAGTTTTTTGAACAAATACCTTTTGCATGGTAATAAATGGCTGAGCAGTACAAAACAGTAACTCAGTAGCCTTCTGGTGTAAGAGTTTGAGCTCTATCGACATTGGTTTAGTCAGGTGACCATGTCTTTGCTCGTGTAACCTGGTAGAACTCAGCACAAAAAAGACCACGTGGGTTCACCAATCTGTGTATGTCAGCAAAAACATGTGATGTAGAGCAGAGGCCCGACTTTGGAGAAATAATGTGTATTACAAAATATTTATATATATGAGCAGTTCAGCATTCAGCAGAAGGTAATCAGGTGTGAAGCCAAGGTGTTTAGTGGATGAATATAAAGACAAAGAAATGTTGTGTCCAAGCACGGTCGAAACTGTCCAGTATATAATCAAACTTTGGTCTGTTGAAAGAATCCATTAAATATAGTGGTTGTTTTGTGTCTTTTCTGGTTCAGATGTTTACTCAAGACACTGCGACCTTACTAATTGCCTTACAATTGAACTCATCTGAAAATAAGCCGCTCCAGCTAGATATAGAAAATAAAAAAAGAGTCCATATATAGACCGCACGTTTATAGTAAGTCTGTAAGAATCTATCATTTAGAATTAGACCCGGCACACAGGTTTAAAATCAGTGACTTAGAATACGCAGCATAGGTGGTTGTCAAAGATAGCTTAACAACAGATACTTAGTGGAATTTACATGAGCACTGTGTGTAGTGTTAATGCAATATTTATATCTGTATTATATCAAAATTACAACTCGATCCATTGTAGTTTGTATGTGCGCCTTTATACTTTGTATTAAAAACCCACATTTTGATTTTAAGCTTGATTTATCTCTCCACAAATCATTTTCTCATATCTTTTCCTTTATGATGCCGCAGCCGTGAACCGCGCTCACTGATCTCTGCATGTAGTTTCATGAAAGAACCATGCATGACATATGTTGTGGCTGCACGCGCCCCGAAGCCGTCTCCTGCTGCGTCTCCGCACTCTCCTCCACTCCTCGACCCATCAGTATCACCCTCATCTCTGGATTACAGCATCAGCAAAACCCAGCTCCGATAATGTACTCTGCACCCTGGGGCTCGCTCACTTCATTTCTCTTTTACAAATTGTTTTCATTCCTGTATGCATTTCACTTTTAAATGGTGCTACTGCTTGTGCATTCAACAGGCTATTGCTAATGAACAGCTAGTGTGTGGTTTAGTGAAAGACTTAAAGAACAAATATGATGTACACTATGATTTGTTTGTGTCTTTTTCTTGAGGAGAAATACTTTGGCATTATATGTAGTAAAAATGTCTAATAAAGCTCTCATGACACATAAGATTGAGCTGCCCAAAAAATTATTGTAGATAAAATAATCAAACAGATCTTGTCCAATGAGCTAATGCAGCAACTAGCATACTGTACAAGAACTGCCCTGAACTTTTCAAATCGATTTTGTGTACTTGTTCTTGAGTGAGTCTGTGTAAGTTTTGAATGTTTTATCTTGTTACTGGACCCCTACCTATCTATCTAATGCGAAAATAATGTGGCTGTGCGATTCTATAGGAGGCGTCTTGCTGTGTAGCTCGTAAAGGCACCGGGTTTTATGGGTGCAGAGACGTCAGTAGCTTCCCCTCTGTCACTGCTGCTCTTGATGGATAGAGCTATTAGGTTTTAGTCTATTTCCTTGTGAATGGGACAGTATTACCAGCTAGAGAGATCCATAGGAATTCTGCAAGGGAAGAAGGAAGGTATAGTAGTAAATGTCATAAAGCTTATGTCAATTTAATATGTCTGTAATGCACTGGATCCAGCAATTCATTTTAATGTGCTACATACAGCAGCTTGGTGAAATCCACTCTTTTTAAGGGATAAAATTTGCATCTGCCTTCACAGATTTTTCTGAAGGAAATGTAAAGCTGGTAAAGTATTATATTATTCTGAAATAGGCAGATGTGGCATTATATATTACTTGCCCAAATGTGGTTAATTATTGGTATGTCTTGATGGAATTTGAAAATCTACTCTGTGTTTTTCAGTTTCATTTCAAGTGTTTTCGTCACTTACCTGATGCCTGATTTATTCTCCACAATGTGTAATACGCACTCTTTATAATGTTTACAAGTGACTGGTGTTGGCAAGGGAACAACAGTTAGCTACAGTGCTAACAACAATTAACAGAGCACTTCTTAAACAATCAGTTATTTGACATGGACCTCAATAGATGGATTCAAAATATATCTGTGCTGGGGGATTTTAAGAAAGAAAGAAAGAAAGAAAGAAAGGTGGGTATAGTGAATTTGAAGATTTTTATTTAGCAATGCTAGAGTTTTTATCACTATGAAACCTATCGATTTGTTGCTAAAACAGACATTCATTCATTCATTCAGTAAAAAACAAAGATTAGTCATAAATCTTCCAAGAATTTACTGTGATCGGCTAAATCCACCTGTCACTCACTCACTCTCTCACTCACAGCATGCTAGAGGTGGAGCAACAATAGTGAGAAGGATAAAACTCAGCTTTGTCAACAATGCTTTTAAAGTTTCCAGCATCCTTTAATGTAATTGCAACTTTAAATCTAATTGAGTACTTATTATAACAAAAAATATGTCTTATGGCAATCACTACCATAAGACAAAAACATGTCTTATGGTAGTGATTGTCATTTTACGGCTCCATGGCCAAATCCGGCCCTCCAAGCCTTTTATTTATTTTTTTATTATTATTATTATTATATAATTTATGTGTTGACGCGATGCAGCTCCTTTTCGGCAGCTCCCCTGCTGTTTATGGCAGACCACAGAACTTCAGTTTATCTAAAAACACTGCTCTGTAAAAACAAATGATGTAGCGCCGCAGAATAAGTAAATAAAGGCTAATTGGTGATCCATGTGTTGTGTAGTCTGCTCGGAACAGTACGTGTAGCACTAGAAGACTTTAGTTTAGAGTGTTTAACATCATGCTTCATCATAAATGAGCTTTTACCTGCAGCTGTGAGGTGAGACAGGCATACTGTATGTAATGTGTGAAAAAGCTGTGCGTGGTCTTAGTGCACTAAAGAATAAAGTTAGCGTTTGTGGCAGCTGCTGTGTTTATCATTAGATGAATCAGGCACTGTAGTGTTATGTGTTTGTAGGACTTGTGAAATCATGGCTTAGGTCAGCTTTAGTGCTTATTTAGCCATGGTCATGACGTGTCCTGTTTAGGCTTAATGTAATTCTAATTCATTATTATTATTTTTAAACAGGCCTGATAGTTCACAGTTCAAGATGATCCTATTTGGTTTCATTGCTTGTTCTGGTGCTTATGAGAAATACAGTATCTGCTTGGCTTACATCAGTTCTTGCTTTACATCTGCTTTGATTTGCACAAGTTTAAGAGTATTTATTCTCATATTAAAATAATTCCTATCATGTCATACATCACCTAATTGAAAGAGAGTGACAATTTTCACATTGTGAAGCCAAAAATATGGGCAACCATTATTTGTCATTTCATTCCCATTTTTTTCAAAACCCAGCTATGCTCACCTTTATAGAAGTATTGTTGTCATCGATCAGTGTGTCTGTGATCAGTAGATGTCCTTCCTGGGCCACTTTCTGAAGCACCATGCTGAACGTTCCCACCAATCTGTAGCAAAGCAGACAAAAAACAAACACCATTAGTGCTATGCCATTCACACAGTGCACTTTGCTGTCCCATTACCTGTCCACAAGTCTGTATTATCTATTGACACATGTCTATTCTGCATGTCTTCTCTGTGAAAAGACTATTGACTGCATAAAAACAAGGTAGCTTTCATTCAGAACTAGTTAGCATGCAGGTGTGTGGGTATCGGGACAACACACAGAAGCTTTGAAAGTGGATGGTGTCAATCAATCCTCCTAAAGCTAATGGCATTTTTTCAACACATTTTCTCTCTGTACTGACTTTTGTTTCTTTTCAACTAAGCATTAATAGTGTCTCGCTTTTGTTTTATAGCAAAAGCTCAAAGAAGAACAAGCAGACAAAAAGCAAACATCGATGTGCCTTGGTGAAAGTCTGAAGCAGGGTAATGAAGTTTTGTTTTGCCTGGGCAGGTCAAAATTTTTGATTCGGCAATAAAAAGGTGCACTTTTGTTATGAAAGTCTCTGTTAAGCTATAGAAAAATTTGCCACGACCCTCAAATATTAAGATTTCTAAACAGTACAAAATGATAATTAAAATTATTAAATTAATCAAATAAACTATGAGCTTAATTTTAAGCTCAATTTTCCGTCTTTAGATGTTGCATGAACAGCCTTGGAGACCCCTGTGTAAAACCTCTTTGGAAACCAATGCTTTATTGCAAAATAGTGGCGCTTTTAATTCCTGGATTAAAAAAATAATAATAATAATGCTGTAAGTTTGATACGGTGGTCCTTCACTGCTTCTAATTTTACTCTTTGAAAATCTATTTATAATCTGCAACTTTAAAATTATAATACAATCATACAGAACAGTTTTGGTTCAACATTTGTGTTTTAGTATGCTTTATGCCATAGTGTTGAAAAGTATTGTCAAGGAAACAAAAATTCTCCGGAAAATAGCAGGAGGAGGCTCACAATTTACGCCTCACATCACATTTAAAAGTCAATTTTGAGGAGAAGCTAGCCCACACAGAGAATAAACAATAAAATGAATTCAATGATTACAATTATTTTACTTTGCTGAAAAGTTATACATTTCCAATATACAAAAATAGGGAGATTTCACCCTATACATCATGAAGCAGATACTGTTTCTGTCCCACTGAGTTGGCAGACCTCTGCAGAGGCAAACCCAGCTCCAGCCCACACTCACCACACCAATTAGCTCTGGTGAATAATTTACTGAGCTTCTTCTAAAACAGCTGCTCATGATGCCATCCTTCACAAACTGGCACTACAAAGTAGGACACATCTTTAGCCAGCCTTCAGTCCAGTCATCTTTTAGCAGCTTAAGTTCTCCCATGTGTGGATTTTAAAGAAAGTATTTATACAAGCACTTCTCACAGCATTTGGTGTCAGTGGTTGTTGTGCACAAATCGAAGAGAAACTTTTTAAAAACTCATTGACATTTGGACCTCTGGTAGACTTGTTACAATTACAGATTACAAAGTTTAATATATTGCTAGTGAAATATCTCACTATAAATAATTTTGAAGCTTCTTTATGGACTGTAACGATTTGCTCTCATTTCTACAGTAATTTACATTTCTACCTGTAGACTGCAAAGCAGAAATTCCTTCAAATTCGCAAAACTTTTAACAACACGTTTAAGAGGAACGTTTGCTCAATAGTAGGATATTGAAAATATATTTATATAATGCTGTTCCAACTTTCAAGGCGCTCAAAGCACTTTTTTATCAGTGAGCCTCTCTCCCATTCACATAAGAACAAGCACACACATTGACAAATTAATGCAATTGAAGGAGGTCACACCATTCAACAAAGAAATAGATTATAATTGAGATCTGATGAGATCTGCTTTGCGGCCACTGAAGATTTTGCACATTTTCACAAAATTCACACTGTTACTGTGGAAACTTTTCAGAAAAACATTTTGACAAAGAACTAACCAGAGAGCAGCAACAAACAGCTGATCAATCACAACAGGAGAGACGATTTAATTTAATTTGACTGCAAACACAGATTCGTTTTAGGTTTTTTTAAATTTTGTTTTGATTTTTAAGTTGTTATGGAAACAATTATATTCATCAAATTAATTTATTTTTATGGTATTTTTTTCCCCCATAGCAAACCACTTATATCACCACCACCACCATACTAAGTACATCCTCAGTCATGTTGGCACCAGAACATTTCCTGATGCTATATTGGCTCTTAGCAGAGAAAGCATCATGCATAGAGATAGTTGATCTTTTTGCCTCAAGGAAAAAAAAATAACAAAACCACCATTGTCAATGGAGATGTATAAAATGCATGTAATGCAATGCTTGCCCACCGCCTATTTGGGTCAGCCAATCCTTTGTGACTCCTAATGTTCTAGTGATCTCCTATGATCCAAGTAACCATGCATTGTCCTGCTTAGCTCTGATATCATCACTATCTGATATTTTATGAAAAAATTATTCATAAATTCTTGGTCTTAAAAATGTTCTGTACACCTTATCTAGATTTCATAACATTTGGTCTATTTTCTCAGTTTACTGAGTGAAAAGCACAGCATCGTTAACTTGAAGACACATTTGAGCTTCACCTATTCGATGTGAGCCAGTAGAAACGTGCCCTAAATGAACGTTCTGGGAATAATATTAAAAAGCAAACAAAGAAACATGATCAGATGATGATAGACCACCTAGAATTCGATGTGCACACACACACCTACCTCTCCGTCTATCTGTCTGTGGACATACGTCTTTAGTGTTAACCTTCCAGCAGCTCTCTCACCTCTTCTCCTAATGGCTTCCTTCACCCCGTTTGGCCCACACTCCCATTAGTGACACACCACATAACACGCACAGAGCAGAAGATCCACAGGGAAACGGATAATAATGACAAGCGCTCAACAGGACTGTGAAATCCATGTCCAGATGAAGGCTTTTGAAACCGGCACCATTTGTGCGCTCTCTGGGCCAAATACTGGTATTGACAAGGTTAACGAGGGCAGATGTTAAACAACGCACAAGTAATGTTTTTGAGATATATAGTGCCTTTTAGGGGTGTGAATTGCCATGAATCTGGCGATTCGATTCGAATCACGATACACACCTCACGATTCAATTAATCCCGATTAATCCCGATACTGACACAAACGATTATATATTGCAATTAATTGATAATTATTTCTGTTTTTATAGATCTATACTAATAAAGTACACTTAAAAAACTAAATGTTATGAAATAAATTGTGTGCCAAGGGTTAACATTAGATTGTCTTCTTAAAGACAGTGCTGCCCCCTACTGTCCTGGCTGAATATGCACATTTTGAACCATTATTGACATTGAATTCAGTTGAAATCAAGGTTACAAAGCATCCTCATTAATATGCATGACGTCATCAAAAGAATCGATATCGGAATTTTAGTATCGATTCGAGTATCGCGGGATCGAGTATCGCGATATATCGCCGAATCGATATTTTTTGACACCCCTAGTGCCTTTTAACTTTTTAAGATATGAATACATTACATTTAGATAGAACTAAATATAGGACAGGGCAGCTTCACAAAACAACAACAGACATTTAATTAAAGAAAACATAGCAACTCAGAAAACAAGCACTTTGCATTAATATTACTGACAAAATTGTGTATCTGATTGATTGTAGAGATAATTATGAGATGTCCAGAAATATGGATAAAAAGTGACACTACATTTAGTGGTACAAAAATGGGACGATGATGCCTTTAAAACCCTACTCTGTAACATTCTATAGACAGAGAGAGCAATATCATCTTCACAGAGAAAAAACAAAATCTTAAACATGCATCTTTATAGGGCTGTAGTCCTTTAGTCCTTTAGTCAATCAATCAGTCGATATACTGTATTTGTATTAGTCGACCGATGTTTTTAGATAGATCAAAGGTTTCATATTGAACAGGGCCAAAAAGAGGTGATTTATTTGAGTATTTCGTATATTTTGTATATCTATAGCATGTTCCCTATTCATTGTGTGTATGAATTGTTGTTTTTGTATTAACTCGTTTGAATCTTTAGTGTTTTCTTTTGGTTCAGCTAGATAAAATAAAACATGCTTTTTAGCTTCAATGTTTTATGGTCTACTACAGCCCTACACCTTTAAAAAAATATTGTGACACATTTGTACTATCTAGTAGCCCTTTTAAGTACACCTTTGTAAAACCTCTTTACACATGGCAGGGTTTGGAGTTTGTGTGTATGATAACTTTATTTGATTAAATATTTGAAGATTATTCCAAAAATCAAATACTATAAAAAATCAACGAATTTGCTCATTAGTTGCGCCACAGTTCTGGCTAAATGTCTAAAAGAGTGAAAAAGGGTTTTCTGAAAATAATTACACTACAAATTATGTCACCTTCATCACATTTTCTCTCTCTCTCTCTGTCTCTCTCTCTGCTTCTTTCTCTCAGTCTCCTTTTTTCCTGAGCTCTGTGAAGATGAATGAGTATTCTGCTGCTAAGCGATGCTACATTTGTCAGCATAACTCCAGAATGCAATAATAGGATGCGTTTGAACCAGCAGGACTTCAGAAAAGTCTGTAATAAAAAGTGTTTCTTGTCCCGAAGGCATTGGGAATGCCTTTGAGGAGGTGTGCTGTTCCCAGCTGAATTATTGCGGCTTTAGTAGAGAACATGACTAGAGATGAGAGCAAAGGAAGAAGAAACGTGCTCAATATAAAGGGTCTGCTGAGTCTGGGGAAAAAAGGTATGATGCACTCTGTGCTTTCATGCAACAATTTGACGAGTTTGGGCATTGCAGGTACGACAAGCAAGGTATGACCACACAGCAGGTAAACCCACCTCATTTACAGTTACACTTGCACTGTGACAACAATGTATTACAGCAAACATACTTTTTTTCATTGTTTGCTATGTATAGCCAAACCTTTCCAAAGTTTCAGTTTCCAGATACATATGGCATATTGTGGAGCATTTCAGGCAAAGCTACAACATCTTCATGTAGACCACAGACCAGAAAAAGTCATAAAAAAGACCTTTTCAGAGGTTTAAAATAGTTGCTGCAGACACTAGGGAAAGTAGCGGCCAGTCATTTCCTTTCTCCATTGTCTTGCTTGTCTGAATTATTGAGTGCAGCTGGGCCTATCGAGTTCAGCCTCACTTTTAACACTTCAAAAGATGCCATTTATTATTGATTCACAAACAATTTACTTTCATTTGCTCCATAATTTACTTCTCAATTGGACCATCAGCAGCTCCACATTCACTGTCATGTGCATCACTTGTCTTTGTCCTACAGAATCCTGTACTTCTTGGTTTAATCCTGGCCGGTTAAGAACTTATTAAAGCCATCTTTATCTGTCTAGTCCTTCTTTGACAATGGCTTGATGCAGGTTTAAGTAACTTCTTACTTACTTACTTAGTTTGACTTAGAACTGAATAATGCTGGAATACATGACTATTCTGGCAAATGGTAAATGTTCAGCACTTCAGCATAAATAACTTAAAATCTGTTCTGTCCCAGCACCGATACATTGTCAAAGAATATATTTGGGTAAAAACATGTTGCAGCCCTATCTATGTCTAATAGCGTTTTGCTCCTCAAATCTAGAAAGTGCTCTTCTTAGCATTCTGTTAGCATCTGTTAGCTAACCACCACAGCTCAACTGACACTGGCTTGTGAAAGTTTAGAAAAGGGCTCATTGTGATTAAGAATTGTGAGGCACAGAATGAATTAAATAAGTGACGTTAAAGAGGGATACTGAAGAAAATAGTTAAACTTTTATTGTTTTATTTGTTTGATTGACATAATTATGACTAAGGCTGCAATAACGAATATTTTTGTAATACATTTTAGGGTTGTGTCAAAAATCTGATTCTGAACATTAAACAACACTAAACCTGGTAAAGAAATCAGATACTTATTTCATCAAGTATTGATTTACATTCACAGGAGAAAATTAGATTAGGGTACTGTTTTAAAATAAAATTGAACTTCATCAAAACTATTTAAAACCAAAATGTTAACTACAAAAAGTGTTTGTATTTTCTGATGAAAAATTCAGTCTAAACTATAGATTGATTGACTTGGAAAAAAATAAAAATAAATAAATAATTATCATTATCATTATAGTAGAATAATTACAATCAAGAATCAAATCTGTTCCTTAATATTAAAATTTAATTTGAAATTTTGCATCATAACAATACCAGGCTCGGCCGAACTGATTTTTACACCAAAAAACACTACATTTACCAAATACCTGCTTGTCAAAGCCTAATCCCGTCAGATCTCAGAAGCTAAGCAAGTTAGGGCCTGGTTAGTACTTGGATGGGAGACCAGTGGAACACCAGGTGCCACAGTGGGACGACAAGAGTGGATTGTCATTGTGTCCTTGGGCAAGACAGTTAAACCACATTGCCTCAGTGTCTCCATACACTGGGCGCTTTGAGAGCTGGAAAGGTAGAAAAGTGCTATATAAAAACACCATTTGCAATTTACCAAATTATCATATCATTTCTGTTTAATCTTTCCACAGCTCATGGGATGTCTGTAACCTACCAGTTAACGATTATTCGATTACTTAATTAATTGGTGATTATTTCAATAATCGTTTAATTGCCATTAATTGATAAACTTGTTGCAGCGCTACTAATGACATAATACTGTTAACATGCTACTAAATTATTATCAGTATTTTAGTTTATATACACAGTATGTGCTTCTTTTTGTTGTTGTTATATCTTAACAACAACAACAACAACAACAACAACAACAACAAGTTTATCTTACAGGTCAAATACTGAAAACTTAAAGAGTAATCAGTGTACCACCAGAGGAGCCACTGTTATAGCCTGTACTAGAGAGATAAAACTGGATTGAAAAGCATGTACAAAAGAAACTCATGGACATTCAGCTCCAATTCTTTTTATTGTGTGTCTGTAAAGAGGAATGTAAATGAAAAAATGCTTGAAAGTAAAAGCTGTGAGCACTGCAGATTTCCTCACACTTAGGCTAAGACGTGTTTACTTTAGTCAGTATGGATTATTGAACATGAAATTTGTTCTGCTTGGGCAAATAAAGTGGTCAGAACAGCGTGTTTAGAGTATGAAGCTCTTAGCACATAACCTGCAGCTCCACATTTGCATCAGCTCATATAAAAAGACTGTAATGAAAACACCGAGGAGGGCTGCTGCATTGTCTGTAAGAAGACATAGATTCCATAACGTTCTTGTGTGTATAACTGCTATGTTTTATGGGACTTCAGTGTATAAAACTGACAAAGGCAATGACCTCGAACGTTAACTACGTAGTCTCAGCTCGAATATTAACATAAACCAAGGGGAGCCTTTGTGCACAGCTATGTGGTCGAGTGTAATAAAATTGAGACACTCATCTCGAAATGCAAAATATAATTCATAGTTATAGAAAGTTTTGGCGCCGGTAGACAAGACACAAGAAACATAAAATGTGTTACATTTCAAAACACTGTTTGATACCCTTGTGTTGTCCTTGCACACAATGAAGTTTGATGTTCTTTGGCAGAAAACAGCTCTAGAGAGGCTTACCGCTGCTGTGTGATGATTTTGGACAGAAAGAAATGGAAAATGAAAGATACTTAAAGACTTGTCTGTGTAACTTCGGTTTCATTTTTGAAGATTCTTCTAACATTTCTGCTTTGGTGTTTGATTGTGACAGGGTGGCACTGTGGAAGCCAAAAATAAAGTGCCAGAAATGAAAACTGACAAAGATATTTGGGCCTGAGCAGATTTATTTTAAGAGCTCTAAGCATTAATGGATAGGAAAGGTGTCAATCAAGCAGTGCTCTTCGTATCAGTCTAAGCTAGATTATTAAATATAACGTTGAATTTGAATTCCAGTATGAATGTATAGCTGGTGGTTGTAGGTTGACTATACTATTTGTGAGAAAAGTTGTGTAACTGTTGCTAAAGCAGAGACCGAATACAACCAACAAACTCAGGTATCCATCCTAATGAGATTTCCTACAGCAAACACCTGCTCCATTTTCTGAGGCGGAGAAATAATCCAGCCTCGGACAAAGAATAGGGACTTTAGTGAAATGAGGTCGACCTTCAGATCTACACAAATCTCACCTCCATCCTGACCGAGACTCAAAGCAGCGGTGTCAAGGACAACATAGCCTCTCTACAGTAATACAGGTCAACATGCAAGAGGGAATCAGCTTACTTCCACAATTTCACTATGTATTCTTACGGAGGAATGAGAAAGAAAAGATGTTGGCAAGAAAATTACTTGGTAGAAACTACCAAATAATCCTGAATTATTTTGTGAGTCTAGAGTAAAGTTATTATTGTTCATATTCATCAACAATTTTAAGACTCATGAAAACATTTTTAAGACCTACAACAGACAATTATAGACTTTTTAGCCCTTAAATTGAAACTTTTCTATTTAGGACTTTTTCTTAAGACCCAGCAGAAACAGTGTATAGAGCCTTTTTACACTTTAAGGTCAGTCTGGTGATGAAATGATCCAGTCTGTGCACACAAAACCAGCAGGTGTGAGAACATATGCTACAGCTTCAGATAAATTATTAATGTGCTCGTATAGGCCGTGGTAAGGTATTGTCCTTTTTGTTTTTTTGGTTCGATTGGTGGGCCGATCTTTCTGTCAATCTGTCTGTCTCTCTAGCAACAAGATTCAATAGTTTAAGTAATTGATACCTGTGTGTGTCCAATCTACGTCACACAACTTAAAACTAAGATCAAAAACATCTATGAATACATTATACCGTAAAAAAGAAAACATAACATATGCTTCTTCTACTTTAGCTTTTGTTTGCTTTAGTCACAATAGTATCACTGTCTAGATAAAATGTTTGTAAAGCTCCGTAATTGCCGTAAGCTTTCAGCCTCGTTTTCTGTCTAATGAGAGAGGATGAAAGATTTCAAGTTTTCAACTGTCACATTTAGAAGTTAAAAAACAAACAAGTTCTTCTTAATCTGTTGTTCATCACGATCCATCACCCACAGGAAGCTTTGTTGAGGGCTTCATTATGACTCTATGATATCCGCTTAAAGCATACAAAAACTCATAAACACCATAAAACAAAGGACTTAAAGCTTAGGTAAGACATTTCACAGATAAACAACAGCACGCTTAAGGAGAGACACTACAGGCAACGCTCTCACTTTAAAGCACTTTAAAGACATGCCTTGTTGATCAATTTGTCGACCAAAAGGGAACGTGGCAAAAGCGTTAAAAGTTGTCCAATATCTTTATGATCTGATCACCTATTAGATCTGCATCGCACGCTTAACAACACTATAAAGTACAAACAAAATATTAAGTAATGAAATAAAAATGCTAATAACACTCCTACATTTGAGCAATTTAATGCCATACTTTGAAATTTTAATTTTTGTCCCATAGAAATTTGTATATTCTAAACAAAATAGTTGGTCGACTGACTCAATATTTGACTCATTATTAAGGAATTTTTTACAACAGCAGATGGTGTGTGGAAAACCAGCACTGTTTTATGCAAAGTAGAATCACAATTGTCCTATTTACTTGGCTGTTTAATTGATATTGTCTTGTGTTTCCCAACTGATGCCACCAAACACTCTTATAAAACTGTTACAACTTTGCTCTAATGGTAAATTATTCAAAGCTTACTGAAGATACAATAAAGAGTAAGAACATTACTGATCTAACAGGATTTACTATTCTGTTCATTTCTTTCCCTTTTAATTATTATCATCTTGTATCAGTAAATTCTTTAATGAAGAAAAAAGTTTAAAGTAATGTACATTTGTTTGGTATCGACGCAGTTGCCCAACACACTACATCATTCATCCAAATCCTTGTCTTGGACGTTCTGAAAAGTCTGCCCACCCACTGTCCACAGTCTCCACATGTGTCCGGTACAGATAAAGCAGTGTGGATGGCCTGCAACATAAAGAACCTCCTACACGGACAGAGCGCAGGCTAATGATCACTGTGGGCCGTGGTTAGGCTGTCAGTATGTCCACGGGAAAGCAATGCTATTCTCTTTGTTCCATTGCCTACATGTTTTCAGATAAGGACATGTGAACCTTAAGGCAAGCTATGCACTGTGGAAGTACACATATAGTGGAGGCTGGTTTTGGAGGCTGGTTTTATTTCTCAGAGTAAATAAGCAGAAAATGACACTGTGGAATTAGTGTCACCGGGCTGCTGGGCGTAATAACAGGTTATCTAAAAGGTTAAAGCAGTTGACATTACAGGAGATGTATTATGCAAAATCAGCTTTAATGAGTTTTAAACCTTGTTATATCAGTGTTTTCTCATCATTAGATTACTTTAAGTTGATTGATTCTGAATTGAATTGATCATGCAATCTGATTATGTCTGATCCTTAGCCTCACAGTGTAAAGTAGAAAATCAAAGCCTACTTTGATAGTTTATCAAGGATGCATTCCATAAACTTTCAGCCAGTGTTTTTTTTCTGGTCAATCCTCTTTTTTATAAAATTACAAGCATTTATAGCTGAAAAAAATATATACATCTATTAACAAACTGTACATGCTCACAGAGCACAGGATAGATCAGTTTTGTTGCCAAATATCAGCATCGATTCTAAAAATCCATATTGAATAGCCTTGAGTGAGACTGAAGTGTAATGACAAAAAGCACAAAGAACAAACTGATGTGTCTCACTTCACTGTGATGTGAACGTTCTAAATTGCAGTGTTTCTCTCGTGTTTCAGTCACAAAAGTTAGTGCACCTGATCATAATTATTCATAGTTGTATTTATGTAGGGAAATAAAAACAAAAATTCAATGGGTATTCTAAAAGGTTGCTTAATTGATGACTGTTCCAAAATATATTCATTGCAATTATTTGATTAACTTGTTTCAGCTGTAATCTCCTTAATTCTCCTGTCTAGGCTGTCTAGGCTACCCCATGTACGTGGGACACAGCCTTGGTATATAGATAGATAGTAATCTCCTTAAGTTATTCAATTCACAGTATCTAGAACAGGAGTGTCTCATTTTAATGAACCACAACACTTACAATAAGGCATTACACATTTATTTTAGGTTTATATAACATTAAAATGTTTGTTACTTTGACAATGATTGAACAAATGCTCAAATTTGACATTAAAAACTTAAGACTTTTTGTAAATTGGGCCAATCAAGCAGGAAGTCTGAGGGCTCAAAAAATTGGCCCAAGGACCGCATTTGGGCCATGGGCCACAGTTTTGACATGCCTGAACTAGAAGAATGTTATTAGGGATAAAACCGACCACCAGAAGAAAAAAAATAAAACAATAAAAACAAAAAAAACATGAAACACTGCAACACATTTGCAAAACTGGAATTCCTCCAGTGTGGGACAAATAAAGAAAACCTTATCTTACCTTAAAATATGACACGTGAAATTACTTCCTATTCAGATATTTCTACGTATAGGTCCACAAAAACAAGGTAAGATTTTGAAAGAATTTACAATAAAGCTGTAATTTAACCTTTATTTTATTTTATATTTTTTGCAGGACATTTTGAAACTCAGTTTTCCAAGAGAGGTACATTTTCTTCATGAGATCCCATGGCACATCATCTTTACTTCAAATGAATGATCCTGTCCTTTAGCTTACATTTGAAAACATTTACTATTCCTGATATGTTGAGCTAAATATGTTTTGGTATAACGCAATTGTAAACTGTACAGATTATCGGAGAGCCAAGTTAATGAACAAATGGTATGTATTAGAAAATTACACGTAAAGCAAATTAGAAAATACTTGAAAACCATTTACACACAATGGGACACAAATGACTGTACATTAACTAAATTGTGATGGTGGATTTGCCCACATTAACGCTCCCTGTTGCTACAGCCTTTAGCTAATCTCACCTGCCTTTTGATGAGATTGTTATAAGCAACACAGATGACTAATGTGACAATTACTGAAGATGTTGTTTCATAGCTTCCCTCCTAAAAGTGCTACCAATTTAATCTAATCCATGGCATGTTCAGTGGTTCCCTGTAGTTTGTTACTCACCACATTTATTCAATTTACTACAAGGCTCCAAGGGAAAACCAGTAATGTTCCTCAAGCCGAAAAACCAGCTTGATGTGTCACACTTTATTGGCCTAAACAGCTTGTTGTGAATTCAGTTAGAGTTGCCTCAGAGGAATAGAGTGGAGCTTACCGGTTGGAAAAGACTTTGCTGTAATTGTAGATTTGGATCTCGAGCATCTCGTTTCCGTCCAGACGACTGGCAATGGGCCAACGAAACATCTGCGCACAAAAATTAAAACTGGGGTTACATTTAAACATGAAGGAGTCCATACTTTTTGACTTTATAAAGTTAGGTTTGGATGGAACCTATATAAATATACAAGTAAAAGCTGGGGTACCTTATTTTCACAATTCAAAACAAGAAGTAGCCGAGATATCAGGTACAGGTTCTCAAATGTGATAGAGTTTAGATGTCTACAGATTCATAGGTTACGTATTTGCGGAGGCAGCAACACATTGCGCTCTGCAAGCGTCTATGGAAGTTTTTTGGTGCCAATATTCAAAATGAGAATTCAATGTACAATTTAGAATTGCAATTTTTAAAATGAGAATTCCTTAGGCAATAACTGTGTGCAATCTTCATTTCTAATGTGCTTGTTAAAATTGCAATTGGCAAATTGTATTTTAAATAACAAATTGACAATCCATTTTGTGAATTAAATTCTCACTTCGACAGTTGTAATTGCCACTTTTCAACTTAAGTTTCAAATTAAACCACATTCGATTGCATTGCACATTTATATGGTGTTTTAGGGACAATATTCAATTTGAAATTTTACTGTTCAATTTAGATTTGCATTTTAGAAATGACTATGTAATTTGCAATTTTAATATGTATTTTTTTAAAACCATTTGGCAATTATTACTTTAATTTAAAATTTGACAATCCATTTTGCAAATTGAAATTGCAATTTGACAAATGAATTCTCACTTTGACAATATAAATTGCCACTTTTCAACTTACGTTTTAAATTAAAGAACATTAGATTGCATTGCACATTTATATGGTGTTTTAGAGACAATATTTAATTTGAAATGTTAATGTTCAATTTAGATTTGCAATTTAAAAATGACTATGTAATTTGCAATTTTAATATGTATTTTTAAAAAAAGCATTTGGCAATTATAATATTAATTTAAAATTTGACAATCCATTTTGCAAATTGACATTTCACTTTGACAAGTGGTTTTGTCAGTTTGCAAGACGAGTTTGTATTGCATTGCATGTTGTGAAACAGCACCACCTGTGGATTGCAATTGCATATCAACGTGCTTTGTCAGTGCCAATATTCAAAGTGGATATGCAAACTGTCAGCTGCCCATCAAGGCGGGACACAGATGTCCCTCGGCCAATCAGGAAGCTCCAACACAACAGACACACAGGCTCAAGGCTGTGCTTCCTACTTTAGCAAAGTTTTCTTGTGGGAGTCGGGCCATCTCAAAATGAACAGTGGATAGCTACACCTTCTGTTTTGGTAAGTGTATACTCGTCTTTCTGCAGTGTGTAACAATTACATACACAACATTAAGCCTTAGCAGTAGCAGAGCAAAGTGGTTGGTGCTAGCTAGCGAGGCTAACGTTGTTAGCATAGACTCCAGTAGTACAGAAAGCATGACACATACACATACTGAAAGTATTTTATCTGTTCACAGGTTAAGTACAAAAGTAAACACGATTTAGAGTAATGTACGATCATGCTAGTGAGACAGCTATGGCTGTTTTTATTCACTACACTGTTATTTCTGGTTGTCAGTGCATTTGGAGACTTGTTGCAAAGCTAATTGTTTTTAGCTAGCAGAGGCAGGTTTACCAGCAGGGAGTACTATTGCTAACTCTAAATATGTCAATATATTACTAAAATACAGATTTCTGACACTTTATGTTTATGTACTGTATATCATATTTTATTATATTTTCTATTATTTGCACACATTTGTTATAGGGAACTAACAGTTCTGTACAATCATTAGTACAGAAAACATGGCACAGATGCAAACTGAAAGTATTTTGTGTGTCCACTGAAATAAAGCCAACTAAAGCCACACTTGACTCATCATTTAAGTGTGCAACAGATGGATAAATAAATGATAAAACTAATGTATCTGCAACATAAACCCTATGTAGCATCACAGAGGCAGATAATCATATTATGGACAGCAAAGTAGATAGTACAGAATGTGCATTACTGCATAATCATGTCTGTTAACATTTGTATGTAACAACTGTGTTCTTTCTTTTATAGATCTGACAGATGTACAGTGTCATTGCACCGATAGCACAGCAGCACAGACCAACTCAACCAGTATCATGTTCAGTTGTACCACTACTATCTGTGTGGCGTATGCTCCTCATTGTATCTGTGCTGTAAGTAAGGATTGGGAAGGAGACAAAGCTTGTGTAAAAAAAGTACAATTTTCTCTGAACAGGTGATCTTTAACTTATCTCCTAAACTACAGTCTTCTCTCTACCGTCTTTTTGCAATGCAAATGCCATTGGCCTTAGAAATGTCACTGGTGTGTGCAGATGCTTATGTTTAAACCTGATATTTTTGTACACAGTCTAAAAAAACAGGTTTGCTTGTTTTCTTTTTGAGACCCATCCAAGCAGCCAACACAGCTTGCTCTTAGATCTTGCCTACTATTAAAAAAAACAATCCATGTCATGCATCTCTAGCACCAAGTTAGGCAGACTGACATAACATTATCTGTGTTATATATTTATGGATAACTTTTTATAGTAACACAGTACTACAACCCTGATTCTGTGAGCTGCAACAAAAAATGGACAGGACACAACAGAGACCCTTTAAGGCCACAGTGGAGCTTCTTAATTTTATTTTAAAACAGTGTATGTTTCTGTTATCTGTGTGTGCTGAGGTGCGTGTGGTGCGAGTGTTAGGAGGATGTTGTGGTAGTTAAACAAGATGCTGATGGGTTGGCATGGTTGGCGTGAGCAGATATCTGTAGGCCTGGTGTCTGCAGTAAGAGAGAGGTCATCTGTCTCCTCTGCTGATTTCATAGGCCTTAGTTGTCCAATCAGTCACCACCTCCTGCTTAGGGCACAAGAGTCGTTAGTTGAGCTATGCAGGGTGTGTGCTCCATGTCCACAGGGCTTACGCTAGAGGAAAGTAACACAGCTCAATCCTTACTTTTGCTCCTTTTCTCCTCTAAGGTCTTCAGGCTCTGTGGATCAGGACATCTCCTGATGAAACTGCTGTCAGGAGGAGAAGAAAAGAATCAAGAGCAGTGCAGTCTGTGAACATGTCTCCTCATTTCTTCAGCATTTACTAGTTTAATGACTGGTGTTTTCTTACTGTTGCAGCTGCATTATTTGATCTGACTTGTGACCATATTCATCTTTAGCACGTTCATCTGTTAAAAGGAAAAAAGGAACCAGAGTCATCACAGACTTAATGAACAAACCAACAGAAGGTACATCCTGTTAAGTCCAGAACAGGGCAGACAGGAGCAAGTTATTGAGGGCCAGGTGAGTGAGGAGCACTTTGGATTGGTTTAGATTGTAAAGACTTCATCATGGTTACAAAACAATCATCAGAATAAATGGTAAGTAATAAGATTAAACGACTTAATGACATGTATCATATACATGATGCAGTGTATTACATTGTTTGTGATTGTGTTTTGTGATGTAAATAAATGTTTTATTGTGATAACCTGTGCATCTTGCATTACTATTATACATATTGGTTGTTTGTTGTTGAATACCTGAATAGTTCAGTTACAAAAACCTGTTTAGCCTCTACAGGTACACCTGGCAGGCCGGCACGTTGAACTTGCAGATTTACAACAGTTGTCATACACCATTTTGAGTCCAATCCACTTCTGATGAAATCTGCGAATAGCAATGAGCACATATGAATCAAATAGAGAACACATGATCTACATGTGCATGGTGCAACCTGATGGAGACAACAAACATGTATTTAGAAAAAACAATGTGACAGAATCACGGCCAGAACTCAATGGTGGCACCAGAGAACTGCAGGACAGTTTAACTTATAGCTTGCATTGGTCCAAGAAAGAGCTCCAAACTGTATAATCCTGATGTGCATGATTCTTGTGTGCTGTAAAGTGTATACTCACACAAATGATGAAACTTTTCACTGGTGTGCGTATTTCAAGAACCTGGAAAAAAGTGTGTACATTCAGCAGTTTTTCCTCTGAGAAAGAACAGAATTATAACATGAGAAACATTACAGCAGACTGGACCCATGTCTACAACTATGACGACATTTAGAAGTGTTTTCATACATAATGCGGCAGTTACAGTATGTGATTTATTGTTTGTGAAAGCTGAATTTATTGTGAAATAATGTGAACTCCTGTAGAACTGTTGCATCTGAGAGACCAGTGTGACTCACTAAAGTCAACAAAAGTGCAATATAAAATACTATATACATAAACATAGTGTCAGAAATCTGTATTTTAGTAATATATTGACATATTTAGAGTTAGCAATAGTACAACCTGCCTCTGCTAGCTAAAAACAATTAGCTTTACAACAAGTCTCCAAATGCACTGACAACCAGAAATAACAGTGTAGTGAATAAAAACAGCCTTAGCTGTCTCACTAGCATTCACACATTACTCTAAATTGTGTTTACTTTAATACTTAACCTGTGAACAGATAAAATACTTTCAGTATGTGTTGTGCCATCCTTTCTGTACTACTGGAGTCTATGCTAACAACGTTAGCCTCGCTAGCTAGCACCAACTTTGCTCTGCTACTGCTAAGGCTTAATGTTGTGTATGTAATTGTTACACACTGCAGAAAGACGAGTATACACTTACCAAAACAGAAGGTGTAACTATCCACTGTTCATTTTGAGATGGCCCGACTCCCACAAGAAAACTTTGCTAAAGTAGGAAGCACAGCCTTGAGCCTGTGTGTCTGTTGTGTTGGAGCTTCCTGATTGGCCGAGGGACGTCTGTGTCCCGCCTTGATGGGCAGCTGACAGTTTGCATATCCACTTTGAATATTGGCACTGACAAAGCACGTTGATATGCAATTGCAATCCACAGGTGGTGCTGTTTCACAACATGCAATGCAATACAAACTCGTCTTGCAAACTGACAAAACCACTTGTCAAGTGAAATGTAAATTTGCAAAATGGATTGTCAAATTTTAAATTAAACTTATAATTGCCAAATGCTTTTTTTAAAAATACATATTAAAATTGCAAATTACATAGTCATTTTTAAATTGCAAATCTAAATTGAACATTAACATTTCAAATTAAATATTGTCCCTAAAACACCATATAAATGTGCAATGCAATCTAATGTTCTTTAATTTAAAACGTAAGTTGAAAAGTGGCAATTTATATTGTCAAGTGAGAATTCATTTGTCAAATTGCAATTTCAATTTGCAAAATGGATTGTCAAATTTTAAATTAAAGTAATAATTGCCAAATGGTTTTAAAAAAATACATATTAAAATTGCAAATTACATAGTCATTTCTAAAATGCAAATCTAAATTGAACAGTAAAATTTCAAATTGAATATTGTCCCTAAAACACCATATAAATATGCAATGCAATCGAATGTGGTTTAATTTGAAACGTAAGTTGAAAAGTGGCAATTGCAACTGTCAAAGTGAGAATTTAATTCACAAAATGGATTGTCAATTTGTTATTTAAAATACAATTTGCCAATTGCAATTTTAACAAGCACATTAGAAATGAAGATTACACACAGTTATTGCCTGAGGAATTCTCATTTTAAAAATTGCAATTCTAAATTGTACATTGAATTCTCATTTTGAATATTGGCACCAAAAAACTTCCATAAGCGTCAGTCTAGCGGCCTCCTCAGTTTGAGGGAGCGGGAGAGCGCGAGTCCGGTCAGGATGCAGGTCACTAAATTAGTAGACTATTATATAAAAGGGCAGCTCCATTTTCAATATGTCAAAATAACGGAGAGCCTTGAAAATTTTCAAAGCAAAATACAATCGGTAAATGACGGAAAATTGTCGGTTAATGTCACCTCTGCTCCAGAATCAGAATCTCTCTCTTTTCCTCACCTTTTCTCTTTTTTTCTCTCTTTCTCCTCTTCTCCTTGCCCGCGCCATTGAAAGACGTGCCTTCTCTCTCTTCCTTCTTCCTTTTTTACTTTTTTGCTTGCTCCGCCTTCACTCTCGCACCGCACATCAAACATGCACCTACCCTTCTCACGCCATATATTTGGTGACTTTTAACTTTCATATTTTGTCACTGCGGTGGTTTTGTGCTGTGTCGCGGTTGTCAATCATCCTTGACCCGAACCCTGCCCAGCCCAATAACTGAACAAGAAATGTCGACTTGGCCCGGCATTCAATTTAGCCTAAATTACGACTTAATAACATCTTTACCGAAAACAAAGTGAAACTGTAGAAGACCATCCAAGCGCAATCCAAAAGAGTGCTGAGAGATAAAATACTTGAATGCTTCAACCAGTATACATATACCTTTTGGCAGGAAAAGAAAAAAAGAACACTAAATTAAAAAGAAAAAATTGGTTTAAAAAGAAGCAATTATGATAAATCAACATCTCCTTCTAGAATGATGCAATGGGTTTTGAAAGTAAATTTTACAACAAAGCATCAGCAGTGGCCAAACATGGTAGCGCGGACAAACGTACTTTTTGACTTTTGAAAAAGGTGTAGGGTAATTAGTACATTCGTAGATGAGAAAGATGTCTGAGCTTCAACTAGATTATACAAAAACAACACATTTTTAGGTAACGCTTTGATCAATCAGATTCAAATATTCACCACAATGTTCTGTTTTTTCCGACGGCTTTCAGGGACAGTCTATCTATAGATTAATAATGTGCAGACCTCAATTCAAACTGAATGATGTCCATATCATTCTAGCATGAACCAGGATACACGCTAGTAAAAATTATCCAACTCATGTCCCTGTTGGGCACTAACTTAACCCACTGTACCACAACCAACAACTTTTAAAAGCTCAGTTCTAGGGTAATCACAATATATAAAACTACAAGGAAGACCTTCTTTTTTGCAACAATCATTGACTAAAAATAGCATTGGAGGGGAGACAATCGATTTCAATGAGACTATAATAAAACTGCTGCAAAAGCTCATTTCAGAAGGCGTCTGGAAGTAACTCTGAACAAACTAAGATCATTTCCCTCTGAAGCAACTCTTTATGTAATTACAGGAGTGCAACTGTCAAGATTGGATTTCAAGCATCTAAATCCAGCATTTAATAGATTGCATTTTGCTCCACAACTGCCATATTTGGTAGCTCACACAATGGTTATTACTTTTTTTTAATCAATCAAAGTTGGACTGAACAATTTGATCTTCAGATATTAGTTATTTTCCTGTTAAGTATAGTTTTAACAAAAAGATTATGCCCAAACTTCATGTCACATTTTCTTGAAAAAAGCTTGAAATATGCAATTGGGAATACTTAACTGATATCTGTTGCTTAAACTCTTGTCTTTATTTTTGTAGAAATAATACAGTAAAATACAGATTTTAGAGCATGACATCAATAAATGACACGGCCAGACGCCAAGGCTGTTGTTCCCCAGTCCACCCCAGCTCTTCTTTATTCACTACGCAGCAACATCAAAGCTCATTTTATAGGATAAACAGGAGTAATTACTTATCATTATTATAGTTTCAAGCTATGCAATAAAAATACAAAATACACAAAGATGCTTGAACAATGCCTTTAATATGCATAAAAGTGCTATTTCTTACATTTTGAGCATACTTTTTTACCAGCAGGACATTTATTATTCATCATCAAAACATCTCCTGGATATATCATTTGGTTTACTTAGCCTTGAGCCCAAATAAAAAATGCAATAAACTATAAAATATGTTTAGGATATCCTTGAGAAAATCCCACATGGCATTTTGATGGATACAGCGAGTGCATTTTATGTCTAATTAGCGGATCTGTTTGAGGATAGTAGATAGGTGCATTTATGTGCTGCTGGAGTGCATAAAACCGATTTGTGTGTGATGACAGGTAGACTAAGAGCTTTTGTCAGTTTAATTAGCCTCAGCGAGTTAGATTCACTGCTCCACACACAGCTGAACACAAGGACTAGGCAGGTACCATATGTTTACATCACAGTAAAGACTGTACAAAAGAACACATAAAAAACGTGGATTATGGAAAATGTACGTTAACCTTATAGCCAAATTAATAAACCTTAAACCTGCCTAGAGTTGTATTTAACACTTTAGGAATTCTTAAAAGAACTTTAATAAGTACTTCTCCTCTGAGCCTAAACATTGTGCATCATGTCTGTGAGTGTTTTTTTGTTGCTGTTGTTGGAGTGACTTACTAAAAAGATACATCAATCAAGCATGAATGAAGATAAATATTAGGTAGCCTATATCTTTGGTGAGGGAACAATATTATAACAAGTTAAAAAAAATACAAAAAAGCCCATTTAATATGGATCCTTAGCTGATTTGCCTATATAGCCTTCAACCAGAACTTTTGACTCAATACCACGTACACCTGATTCACCACCAACTTTTGTATCATGAAATCTACCTAAAAAGGCAAGGCATAGTTGTGATAGCACACAGTATTATTGCTTATTAACTGACCTAATGGCAGCATATAAACATTAAATGGAGGGGGTCCTAAGATTGACCCCTGGTGCACACCATCAAGGCCATGTGTTCTGACACGCGATTTCCAATTTTAACAAAATACTTCCTGTCTTCTAGATAGGACTTAAACGACTTCAGGGCAGATCCAGAGATGCCCTCCCAGTTCTCTAGTCTGTGTAAAAGGATGTCATGATCGACAGTGTCAAAAGCAGCACACAGATCCAACAGAATTAGGACAGAGAATATCCCAGCGTCAGTGTTCAGGCGGATGCCATTAGTTACCTTGAAAAGAGCATTTTCAGTGCTATGGTGGGCTCTGATCAAATGTGTTGTTTAGTAGGAGAAAGTCAGTAAGTTGTTGGAATATAACTTTTTCAAGAACTTTACCTAAATTGACAAATGTGTGCATTGTGGAGTTGATGGTTGTTTTTAATACCCTGAACCTTGTCTTTAAAGAATATTGCATTACATTTAGATGTAAAAGTTCTAACGACAACTGAGCTGGAGTATTTATTAAATCTGTTTACAGACATGTAGCACTCCAGTTAATCTGTTTCTTTTAGTTCATCTTAAATGTGTTTTGCTCAAACCTTTGTTGTAACTGGCGTGATAGTAGAGGTCACTGGACAGATGGGTACATGTTGTCGTGGTGATTCTAAAACTCATTGACCCCCTGCTAATGTTAGGCTCTAGTTCCTGAAGAAGCTCCAGGTGTTGGATGGGTCATTTATCAGAGCAGTCCCATCACTGAGCCCTGGGGTGCCCCCCTGCTGTTCTCATCCATATCTGAAACACTACAGCAGTCTGCTATCACCGCTCCTCCTCTGCGTCTGCTGGGGATGCTAACGCTAAACACTGAAGATAAAAAGCAATGCGTTTGAGATTGGACACATTTCATTTTAAATCACCAATCTGTGTTTAAAATCAAATGCTAAAGGAAAAGTATTTACAACTGCTCCAGAGTTCAATAAAAGGTAAACAATCCCAGAAAGTGAAGGCAATCTTAGTCACAGCTTGTGCCAATGTGGACTTTTGAGCTGAATTTTACAAAAATTCACTTTTCACTTTGCTGCAGACAAAAATAAAAAGTATAAATAAGTATTCAACCCAAAATGTTGAGTATTATAACATGCAAATGAGTAATCTGCTTCAAAATCTTCTCATAAGCTTTTGGCTCACTCTTCCAGATAGTGTGGGAAATGAATTGCACAACAAACACACAGATAAGAGCCCATAAGGACCGCACTTCAAGGCTGATTGTCTTATCAGTATTGGCAACTTTTCTCTCTGAGCTCAGAATAAACTTTAAATTATGTTTGTGCTTTGCATTAAATCAACAGATATTTTCCCTCCAGACTTGTTTTCAAGGGTTTATTTCTACATATGCTTTTTAGACTCCTTGTAGTTATATACTTCCTTATTATATTGGCCTTATTTATGGTTGCTGCTTGTGACTATGGCAGTCTTAGAATATGAAATGTAAAGTTAATCTTCTCCACAGAGAGCGAAGGGGCCCAGCGAGAGGGAACTGCGACTTGGATGACAGAAGGCACAATAATTGGAGAAAATGATGGCAGCAGAAACAGCAAAATGCTAATACAACTGCAAAAGCATATAGTAATAAACAGAAGTGAGTTAATGTATGTTTATTCAGAAAAGGCAATCCTTAAATAGGCACCTCATCATTTAGAGTTTAAACCACAAATTGAATGGATGCATGTGTTTCATTTGGAACGAAGCCACGATGTCTAGTAAGGCTGCATTATGTCATAAAATATAAAAACTAGGTAAAATCATCATGTAGCTTGTTTGGCAGTATTTTGCCACATTAGTTCACTTTGAGTTCAGTGTAATTATTCCCCAGGAGTGATCCATAGAAGAAAAAGGCTTCAAAGATTGTCATCGGGACAAAATTTTAGAAGATCAATTGTCATTTCGGAAGCAGTCCTGGATTTAAATGTTCTTTTGCCCATTAAGAGGAGTTTAATCTTGAAAGTGCCGAAACCTGCTCATAAAGTAGTTTTGAAAATGGCTATTGTTGTGACTGATATCACACTAACCTGTCCAGTATGACTGATACTGCACTCACCTGTTCATAAACTTGCTTTGAAAGGGCCCATCGTTATGACTTATCAAAGCTCTGTACATGAAAAGCTTATGAATTCCCACTTGGTCTGAGTAGTAGGGACATTCCCAGTTTAAGGTAATATGTCTGAACTGGTGTGATGACCATTAAGTGACACTTGAGAAACCCAGGAGTACTACCGCATACTCCTGGCAAACTTAAAACTGTAACTTTCAGGTGAAAATGTATGGCGGCCTGCATCCTAATGCCACACTTCGGGACAGAACAGAGAAGAATACATTTTTTTAAACTTTTAATCAGTCTACATTTAGCTCTCTATTACAGACGAAGATGGGATACTGAAAATGTATTCTTTTTTTCTCTCTTCTCAACAAGTTATGTAGCTAATCAAATTATGTTCTGTGGCTCTTATTACATTAAGCACATTACATATACATTTCATAAAGAACTGACCTTAAAAAAAAATGCTTTGAAAGTTTATTTTTTATTTGACTGAACAACAATTACAACAACCTACAGTATATAACAGCCTAATGAGTAAACAAGGTAATGTCATTGGGTTACACTTAAATGACACACCTTGACTACTTGAAAGTATTGTACCGCTAGTGTTTGGCTGAAAAAGCTCTTGTTTATACTACATTTGGACAAAAGGGCAAGCAGCAGGGGGTGAAATGGCCATAATGTTGAAAGCATAGAGCCAGAACTCTTCCAATCATTCTGCAGTGGAGACAAGGCTATATGAGTGTCTGCAGGGCAACAACAAAGTCTGCTCACAAGAAGTACTCGGGACTTATTTTGAACTAGGGCTGGGCAATGTGGGCAAAAAAAAAAAAAGATTTTATAGGACACTTTGGACAATTACACTTTAAATGGATTTTAATCACCAAAGACCACAGCACTTTAGATAGAGAGTTGAAAGCTGCCTCAATGTCCAGCCGCTCTGTCTCTTTGCAGGCAAACAAATAGTGAGGTTCAGAAGTTCTATTTTTGATATTTTATAAACTAAATAAAAACAGACAATCTTATGACAAGCTCTAGAAATGACTGAAATGAATCAATTAATATATGTTTTTGGATCTACATTTACCCCCAAGAGAACATTTCGTTCATTTGTAGAGTATATAAATACTATTTCATAAAAAACTTAATTAAGTGAAGGACATCAACTATAAAGTAAGAGCGGAGGACCCAAGGGACCCCTGGAGTTAATGAATCTGTCTTCCTACCTGCTGAATTATTTGCATTATAATTTATGATCTATATGCACATCGAGGGAACGAGCATCTGTTGTGTTGACTCCACATATTTTCAAATATCATTATGATGGGCTTTGAACAAACACATAAACCTCATACTCTTAGCAAGGAAAAACATTGTTTTTGTAGGATTAGGGCTGCTTTGTGGAGCTCAGCACAGCAGGAGCTGTCAAGTCATCACTGTCTGATGTAAAACTGCTGCAATGCACTCTTCACACGCATTTGCACTATTTTTCATGCTTTACTGATACAAAACTATAGTATTATAAATATTACTGCTGGGAATATCCCATCAAAATAAGCCATTATTAGAAAAACATGACAACTTGCAAGGACAAATTTTACACATTATTTGCAATGTTAGTATATTTATTTTGGTCGTCTTATATTTTATGTACTGCCTAAAAGGAAACTTACAGTGAGGGCGAAAAACTAACCTAGCTTACCTCTGACATGCTAATGCAGAATCACTGATCATGTTAGTGACCATATGTAACCACACCTGCTTGTCAAAGCCTGATCCCGCCAGATCTCAGAAGCTAAGCAAGTTAGAGCTTGGTTAGTACTTGGATGGGGGACCGCTGGAACACCAGGTGCCAGTGTAGTTGTGTCCTTGGGCAATACACATTGCCTCAGAGTCTGTGTACACTGGGTGACTGGATCTTTGATTGTTAAGTGCTTTGAGTGCCTTGAAAAGTAGCAAAGCACTATTTAAAAGAACCAAAAACTATATAATAATTAACTAAACAGCAATGAACTAAATTGAACCTGTATATTTATGGACCACCTTTGTGTTAGAAAAAAGAACCAAGACTTGACTGAGTTCATAAAACAGGAAGTTTCATAAACAATAAACATTTTTTTTATTTATTTATTTTTTACAATATTATCAAAGAAGAGGCTAACAACTCTCGCTTTTGACAGAAACGATAAACAATGTTATGATGTGGTAAAGCTATTTTTGAAAATGAAAAACTACAAAATATTTTTAGTCCACATGAAGATCTAGTTTCTATAATGATTTTAATATTAATTAACAACTCTACTGTTAATTAAAATGTGCTATGGCTGCCTTTTCTCTTAAGTTCAAACATTCATTCTCGAAAAGCATAATAGTTTTAATGCTGGTTTAAGTGTAAAATAAAAAGACAGAACTCAAGCAGGAGCTATAATCATTTGCTGATGAGAGAAGTCTTACATTAGCGTTCTGGCCTCATGACCTTTGATAGCTAATTGGAGACGTGAGGGGGCTCATTATAAGAGCCTGTAGTGGTCTAAAGGCCTGGTCTGCCATGTCCACTGAGAAGAACTAAAGACCTAATGTAGAATCTAGTGGTACAGCTGTGGCCCTGGAGCTGACTGAGCACCTTTAACAGCACTCCTGACTTGCACTCAAGAGTAATTGCAGTTTTCATAGACTCGCAGCACGAAAAACAACACTTATGAAAGAGATGGTTTATGGAGGGTTTGTGTTAGTCTGGTGATGTTGCTAACATGACCTGTATCTTTGTGAGTATCAAATCTTTTAATAGAAGTAGTTCAGTTTCATTCTCATATTGGATTCTATAGGTTGATTTCACGTGACATCACAACATTAGACTGGCCAATGTTATTTCAATGAGGTGGAGGGCAGGTAAAATTAATATAGTTTAAATGCAGTTTATTTTTGCAATGCAAACCAGTAATGTGTCTAGTCATCCTAGAAATAGCCACTTTTTAAATTAGCTAAATAATTTTTGAATTATTCCATGGCAAAGTCCAATGTTATTAATATGAAAAAGTGCCTCTTGCCCTCCACCTGGCTTGTAACTGCCAAGAATTCTAGAATGTGAAACCCACCTATTCTCATGTGTCCCTCCATTCTCTTGTGTTGTCCTTCTGGTGTGATTAGGAAAGGATTATATATTCTTTTTAAGGTGAGTCACTTTTTGCTTTACAAAAACTTAGACAGGAATAACTGAAATCTGAACTTCTAAAACCATCCCCTTGGCTTCATGTTTCAATAATAATGATTTGTAAACTAATCACATCAGAAAGGCTTGACCAAAATGTGCAAATAAACAGCTTCAAGTGGACGAGCTCAGTAAGCAAATTATAGCTGTCAGTGGTCCTGTATTCTCTGCAGTTAAACGTGAGGATGAGCCTTCTGTGAAAATATTCACTTCGTATTTCCCAAACCAGTCGTCGAATATAGCGAGAGTCCATCTTTGCATTTAAATTATTCAATACTTTTCTCGCCTGTGTGTGCTTTCACCCGAGTTTACCTCAGTCTATTTCAATCACCACAACTGTTACTCTTTGACAAGAGGTTGGTTCAACATTGTGTTGTAGTACAGGTAATAGTTTTCAATAAATCTTCAACGTCTGTAATTGCAATAACCTTCAAGCAATTGATGCACCTACAGAAGGGCTGCAGCAAAAGTCTTAAAAGATGTGCACCCCATTTGAAAATTATACAGACTTCTTGAAGGTACCTCTCACTGGACTCTGGGTAGGTATCATGTGTTTTTATGTTAATGATACTGGTAATGTTAAATTTGCATAGTAAATTTAAGTAGCATCATTTCTTTAGCGAAGAAGATAGTGGATTTGAGAGGACAGTTTGAGCTCAAACAAGGAAATATATTGAGCAGAGGTTTATGTCTACGTATGGGTTGTATGGAAGGAACAAAGAATCCTTCTCCTAAAGACATCAACTGTAGAAACATGTTAAAATCATATATTGGCTTATGATCAAAGCATTGTATCAAACACCAGTGACCTGCATGAGACAGGAGGTCTGTGTAATATAATGTAGTTTGATATAGTTTGACCAAAAAAAATTATGTTTGCAAAGATTTGTTTTGGAAAAAAGTATCACAGTCTATTCACTAATCTTTTTTTATTTTTTGGGAGAAACTGTGGATGCAAGTAGAAAAAATATATCTAATATTTGTCCTTTTGACTACCACCACATCCAAGCGCAGATTTTATCTTTTTTTTCAATTTCAAATAAAATCAAATTAATTAAGTCCAAAATTGCCACAACAGTCGTCTCTGAAATCAGAAAATCAGAAACCGTCATGGGTTAAGCATGTCGAAGCAGATAATTCAACTGTACAGTAAACAGGCAAATGGATAATTGTCCCAGAAGATGCCCCGATCCATAGACCCTACTTCTTGCCAAAAAGGCCCAAACTGGAAAAAAAAAAGAGAAGAGAAACAAAACAAAACATGGCCTAAAATGTGGCAAAGTTTGGCATATGTTAGCTATTAATAATTATGTATTAAAAAAGGAGAAACACTGAAAGATTTGCCTCAAAATATTCAAATTACAGAGGGCTTCACCAGTCACCAGTGGTGGTATTGGGGCTGCCAGTGATCAACAGCATGCAAGTGTTTACCACTTACAAATCTGACAAACCAGACCATCAAGAGCATAGAAATTCCACAGTTGATTTTCACAGTCTTTTCAGCTTTGTTCATTTACCTTTGTCTATATTATTGAGTAAGCCCTTTGTGGAATACAATAACTTAAGCATTTTTTATTTTCTACCACCAAAGTAGGAAAAAAATGACATAAAAATCAATGTTTTTAAGTATTGTGAAAAAATTATGATGAATCGATCCTTAGTCAAGAATCAAATTGAATCATGAGATACCTGAATTGTTAAATGCCTATTAAAACAGATAAAAATGTTAATAGTTCTCAGTCTTTCGTAATTGAAAATCATTTCCTTCAAACTAAATATTGCTCAGGAGATACACATTATAGTGTTGTTTCTAAGTGTAAATCTAGCATCTATAGAGATCTTCTCCAGCTCCGCTCTCCTGCCTCCGTCCCCCAGGGTGGCTGGTGTAATTGGGCTGTCTCTCCCGTCCCACAGCTCCTCTCCTGTCCGATTCCCTCCATCAGCCCAGACCTGGTCTCAACTCATTTAACCCATGTCAGATAGGATGTCCAAGACTATAGGCAATGGAACAGCCCTTTATTGACATGGACTGCATTGTGTTCCATTATAAATTTGGCAGCCACCCACCATTACCTGACAGCTTATTCAATGCATCTCATTTATCAATTTAAATGTGAAGGCTAATGCCAGCAAAAAGTAATTATAATCTGCTGTGGTCTAAAATAGATTTCGATGTTTGTTTGTTTTTTTATCATAAAAAAAAGACAATAAATATCAAGATATATTCTTGATTTTAAATGTCATCTTTGCCAAAGTATTTCTCCTCATTTTAAACTTGTGATTATTTCAAAATGTTAAATTTTATTAAACTTAAAAAATAAACCAAACATATATGCGGAGAAGAAAAAGCCACAATTCAAGTAATTTTAGTTACATTTACTGTATTCTGTGTAGTTAAAGCTGTATTTCTGAAGAGTTCCATGCATGATTACTATGGCAGCTAATAATGTCATGTGTTCTGATTCTGAAGTTTGCTAAGGGAATCAGTCTGCATTTCAAGTCATTTGCATTACGTCACTCAGGGAGAGTAGTCACAGAGCAAATTGTCTGAAAACTTTTAAGTTCCACTCCAACAAAACCAAGTTGACGTGGATAAAAGCCATGGAGAAGATCAAAGTGTGTTTGTCCTACCATCAGCTTGATGATAAATTTAAGAAAACTGACAACCTGGAGATTGATTTAGAATCCAGGGATTGTCTTCACCTAGAGGAGACTCAAGTCTACGAAGACTATGAACCTATGTTAGAGAGAGAATGCAGTGGTGGCTTGAAAAGGAGAGTTTCTACAAAGTCAATGAGAGAACGTTCCAGTTGAAGGAGGCCGAGTGGATGAAGGAGCGCACAAGGCTGACACAGAGGCTGTCTCAGTTTGACCAGCTCTTGAGAGAAAAGATGACCCAGGCCCACACTCAGGAGCTCAGATGGGACCAAGACATGGCTCATCTGAAACAAGAGCTGAAGACAAAAGAGCAGCAGCAGGAAGAGGAGCAGAGCAAGTGGGAACTCCAATTCAGACTGTTTCAGCAGAGGGTCAATTCAGAATATGAAGCTTGTGAAAAGCTCTGGAAGGAAGAGAAGGCCCAACTAAAAGAAGTGCAACAGAAAATGCACTTTGAGTGGAAGGAACTGGTGGACCTAACTCTCACACTCGAAGAACGAATAGTAGTGTTGGAAAATGAAAAACAGACTTGGCAGGTGGAAAGACTCAGTCAAACCAAAATCTCTGCTGCAGTTCAAGAGCCTCAGCTTCAATACGAACACGACCATGTAAGCGAGGAAGCAGAACTCCAACTAAGCTTGCACAAGAGCAGAGGTCATCGAGCAGCACCTAAGGAGGGACAGCCAAAGCCCAAGAACAAAACTAAATCTTGGTATCGGTATCTGCTGAAATTCTGGTGCGTTTCAGTGAAAGACGACAAGGGGGATGAATTTTGAGTCTCTCAAAATTTCCAGCACAATTCAAGCGTGCAATAAAGTTCAAACATAACAGCATAATTGTAATCTGTAACACATTCTTTGGTTTATCTTAAATTATAAAAACTATGAGTCAATAGTTAAACTTTAACGCTGTTATATTAGGTCAAATTATGTTCATGTTTCTAATCATGACTTAGTTTGCTGTCACAGGCACTGTAGTAGATATGTGCAATGGCAGAAGTAGAGCTTAGTTATTTCTAAGAATCACTGTGGTCAATAAATTACATTTACACAGTATTTTTGATTTAGGATTCAATAAAATGTACCATACATGTATATATGAACTCTTACAAGCATATGAAAGATATGGTTGCAAGAATTTTATGTAAAACCATTCAAAACTATCTTTTAATGTTTTTACTGCCTTTAAATATATATTTTTTTGTATTTTATTTTTCTACATTAGGGCTGGGCCATTAATCAAAAAATTTAGATTGACTTGTATCAAGGCGTCAATTATTAGGTGATTGGTTTTGAATCGAAAGACAGAAAAACCACTCCTTTGTCAGTAAAAGTTTGAAGCAAAAGTCAAACTTTGAGACAGAATATTGATATATAGTTTCCAAATTAATATTATAAATCTGACATATTAATTGTCTTTGTTTTGTTTATGTTCATTAATGGCATTTAAAATTTGTTTTTGAAAAGGTTAAACAAATCGATCAATCTGAGAAATAAAACTGTGATTCCCAGATCGCCCAGCCCTATGCTACATGTTCAAAATGTACTACAACTTGCTTTTTTAATGTGTATAATTAGTTAAATACAAAGAAATATTGCTAAAATTACATCTTGAAATCATAGACCAGATTTACTAAACAAGATAGATAAACCAGACCAGATTTTTTGTTGTCCTGTGCAGGTTTCACCCACTGTTCGATCTACAAATAAATTCTTTTATCTAATACCTACAAAAACAAGTGGGTCAAGGCTAAAACTTTATTTGACTATCTCCACAAGTGTATTTATAATGACAAATAAGCACTTTAGTCAGAAGACAGCAGACAGCGAAAAGGAAAGGGCACAGGAAACAAACGGTAAATGTTTTAGAGTTCGGAGTGCTGACCATGAGATATACTGTGCTTTATGTAGCAGAAAATTGAAGATAAAGTTTTGACGGCAGCTTCATAAATTTTGGAGGCTTTACTGCGAGCTCTCAGCTGTATCTGCTCAGGCACAATCAGGAGGCACCAGCTTTCCAGGACACGTGGTAGCTACAGAGAGAAGCAACACAAGCACAGAGCAAGCATAAAATAATTACTGCTGAGAATAGCAACTGCTGGAATAAGGTAAACACAAACTTTGATTCTTTGAAAACCCGGTGTCCAATCAGCATGTTAGTTTTGTTAGCATTGCTGTCAGAAACAAACCTCAGACGCAGTTATGAAAAGCTCCTTTAAACACAATGTAGTAAAAAATGAGGACCAGGATGCATTAGATAAGTGAGCAAAACCTGTGTACTGCTACAAAAGATATTAAATGAAATGGTTAGTTTTTAGGTTTTTATTGAAGGGTAACTTTAATCCTTTGAAATAGGCGCGGTGTGATTCTGAGACCATGCCAAGAGATATAGGAGTTACATGGAGACTCCACCTCCTGTCTGACCTCATGGTTCTTTGATACAGTATCAAACATAGATTTGGAATGTATTTCACTATAAGCTACCAGACAATGTGTATGCTCTGAATGGGTCTCTTTAACTTGGATAAGTTGTGACTGCTTAGCGCATTATCTTTCCTCTTCTGGGGACAACAAGACGGCAAAGCAAACCACAGAGCAAAGAAACACTAATAGTCTATTTATTTCAACTATTTCTCATTTTGGACTCAGGTGAATAGTAGTAGTTATAAAACTACAATAAGTGTTTAATGTGCCACAAAACAGCTGTAGCTCATAGCAGGTAAGTTTAACCTGGCATCTGCAAGTTGTGAAATTCACTTCTAAACTCATTGCTGCAATAGGGTTACATGTTTTGCTGGCAACAATTCCAAACAATATTTTTAAAAAAAAATAATAAATCAGGTTCACTGCCTTTAAAAAGGGTTCTTTCTTCCTTTTTTGTCACATTGGACAGTTGAAGTGTAATTAGCAGTCTACAGCCTGGCTGTAGAGAAACAGATGGTGGCTGATAATGAACAATGTACTTGTCAGGAAGTAGCTCCTAAAAAGGAAAATTATCTATGCTTAGCTTCCAGTCATAAAAGCAGTCACTCTTCAAAAGTGTTCTCAGGAATTCATTCTGCACTCTGGACGTTGCCCTTTGGACTTTCGTTAATTAAAAAATGACAAATATAGGTATAAGCAAAAAAGCTTGGTAGCAGCTAATAAGTAAAGTGTAATTATGCAGAGTCTCCCAGGGCAAGGGCTTTGGAGTTGTTCCAGCATTATAAAGAATAGCTACGTTTTTGCACACGTTACAAAAAAAGAGAACAAAACAAAAGCACAAATACAGAGAAAAAACAAAGTTAGCTTTCATATTTTAAAAGTCTTAACCAATTAGTCACTGAGTGGTTTTGACTTTTGCTCACAGTGTAAAAACAGGTTAAAATGACACCACAGCATTTTAAGACAATATTTGAGAGCCAATGGTGAACACTCTGAATAGAAAGAGTTAATAAAACAACAGGACCACAGAGATTTCTCGTACTATTCTTGCTGATATGTATCAAATTATAGTGGAAAAAGAGCCAAGCTTTTTTAGCAATAAACTTGTCTTCAGTGGATTTAGTCACACACACGTGACACGCCAAGTGACCTCTGGCAAACTGATTGTCCCAAAAGTGAGAAGTAATTTTATGAAAAGAACCTTACTCTATAGAGGTGCTGTTGCTTGGAATTCATTGTCGACCAATATTAAGTCAATCAAAAACAGATCTCTTTTTAAAAGTAAAATTAAACAATTGTTTATTGCCTGAACAGTGATGCAGGATGAATATTGTTATACATATGTTTTTATGTAAATGTCAATGACTTTTTGTACCATGATCTAAATTATTTGTAAATGTATTTTTTATCTGTAACTTTTTATACACTAACGGACCCCAGGAAGACTAGCAACCACAATGTGGAAGCTAATGGGGATCCGAATAAAGAATAAAGAATACACACAAAATCGAACTTGTTATCTTTCTCTTTTTATATATAGAAACAATGTTGAGTTCATTTTGGTAATGAATGTAAATTTACAGCTGTGTGGCAGATATAATGTTCTAAATCTTTAAATGCCATTAGTAAAGAAGCTCGGCAGTCTACAGACAAAAATAGTCATGCTCTTAGTTTCGTACTTCTTTTTTAATATAATGTTAAAGCCTTTTCCATATTTGTTTAAAGTCACACTATACTGTAGGTTTTAGTTAGGTGTGTCACATCATGTCCTAAAAAGTATGCCCGTATCTCAATAATTCTAAAGACACTGATCAAAATTGCAAACTCACAAGATAGTATGGGTTTAAAGGCGCTTTTCACAACTTTCCAACGTCCAAAATGACCTTGATATTGAACGTTTGTATCACATATGTACAATTTGGCTTAAAATTGCACAGACATGCTATCCACAATTTAAATGGTAAATGGTCTCTATTTATATAGCGCACCTTACAAGGCACTCAAAGCGCTTTACAGTCAGGGATCCACTGGACACAACGACAATCTACTCCTGTCGTCCCACTGTGGCACCTGGTGTTCTAAGGGTCTCCCATCCAAGTACTAACCAGGCCTTTTCTTGCTTAGCTTCTGAGATCTGACGGGATCAGGCTTTGACAAGCAGGTATGGCCACCTAATTTGTCATTTGTCTTGTGTGTTCAATAAAATGGAAGATTACATTTTTTTCAAATGTGATCAATCATTATATAAAAATATATTGAAAAATTATATTTTGAAAAAATGTTCCCAGATTGCCCAGTCCTAGATAACCTTACTCCTAAAAATGTGGCACTGCATGAAGCACTGTATATTCTAGCCTTTCAACATCACTACCTCTCGACGCTTGAAGCAAGCCATGAAAAATTCTGCTCCACTCATCATTTATTAAAAGTTTTGCAGTGACGGGACAGCACCTTCTAGAAGCATTGCTGAATCTTCTGTTAGCAAAAGTTCACTTGAGTGTCTACACCTTTTCGGTCAGAGCTGAAATGTGAACTCCCAACCTGGCAACACAAATGGTGAAGGGGTGGTGTTACGTTCAGAAGTACATGAGGTGAGACCTGTATTAGTTTAAAACCTCGCTCAGTGCTTGATAAGTTCTCAGATAACACAGCTGTCTCAATTAAAGTCTGCCTGCTTCCTGATTATGAAGAAAGGGAGAAGTGGAGTGGATCCAAACTCAATCTTCACTCTATCGTCATAATGCTTTAAACGAGATTAAAGTGTGATGGTAAAATATACGATTATGTGTTCAGAAATATAGTAAGACAGCTTCTATAAATATCTGAACTCTCTGAAAGTTGTAAACTAGACTACAGAAGAAAACATCACATGTCTTTAATGTTTCTGTGTGTTTTTTGTATTTACTTTAATAATAAATGACTAAAGACAAACAATTATTACATTTTGTGTACTTTTACTATGTCCATAACATAGATTTACTGCACTAGGGCAAGGCAATACAAACAAACATACCTACCTCAAAAACCCATCTCTGGTTTTAGTAAGTTTAAGATTAAAGTTGGGTTAAGTTGTAAATTATTAAACTTTGTGTTTACCACAAAATTGAATATGATTGATAAATGTGGCACTTTGTGAAAAAAACAGACCTCTCAGTACTTTCTAAAATGAATAATAAAGAATTTTAATTCTCACCAGGAGCCAAATGGTGCGCTCTGATTGGCTATGCTTTGGCTATGCTCCAGTTTCGCTTTGTTGTTTGTAGAAAGACGTTAATTGACTATAATTGAGACCAAAATACATGTCGATATTATTAACCATGTGTCGAAGCATTTATGAGAGGAAGTTGTCAGATTTAAAACCTAAATTGGGTTTGCTGTGTGAAAACCAGGTACCCCACCTTTAAGGTCTACTTCATTGTCCCCATAGGAAACTTGCCCTCTGCATTATACACATCTTTCACTGCGCCTAGAGCATCTCCTCAGAAGCAGTGAACGTCTCAGTGCAGCACTTGGGGACCCATTTCCAGATCTTCTTGTTGGGCTTGGTCAGGGTTACTGTAGCTGCAAGATTTATGTATATTGATCATGCTCTCAGAGTGTAAACACTAAACTTACCGTTCATTTAAGCATATACAGGAAAAGCATTAGATTATCTCATAAGGACAAATTTTTATCATGCATACAATATACTAACTATTGCCTAGCCTTGCAAATTAAATTAGTACAGTTATATTTTTAACTGCAATACATAGATTTTGCAGTATATGTGTGTAATAAGAAAACTCTCAGCTCATCATGTCATTGCAATATGGCTAAATTCTTGAAAAAGATGATTTTGCACTTACACTTTTATACAGGTCAGACCATCATCTGCAATATACTGTAGCATACAAACAGTTTAAGATCTATACAAATCACATTTATACTTCACAATATAATATTATTGTTGCACAAAGCTTCAAACCATCAATTCTCCCAGCACCAGTCTTCCGAAGACAATAAGCTAACAGCGTCTGACAACTGTTTTCAAAAAGACATGGGACTGGCTGACATTATGTAAGCAGCGCTCATTAGAAAAAGTGGGACTCTCCGTGTGAAACTGTAGCGCAAAACGCCCATCGAGAAGCAACTCATTATCTTTGCATGATAACATTTACAACACGGCTCGAATCTCATGTTTGCAAACCACACAGTATCCGTTCCTCTCCAGCAATTCTGCATCGACAAGTTCAAATTTGCCCACGGCCAAAGAAAAATCAACAACTGGCCTCATGGTAGTTGTGATCTTCGTCTTGCTCTAGTTCTGTCCAATGATTCACCGAAAGGGAAAGCCCAAGTGTGCCGATGCTAAAAGCCAGCGCTCCCAATATGACATGAATAATGGATAGAGATTTCCCCCCATTCCATCTATCTCCATACGAGTTCAAAGGCGGTCTTGCTAGTCCATGCATAAAGCAACACAAGACACAACTCCGAGGCTAATGCTGCAAAGACGCTAACTCCGAGGGCAGGGATGGGCTGAAAGTTGGTGAGCCGTGCGAAATGTCCTGCAGTGAATTGAGATGTCAGCAAGTGATGTGATGAAGAATTGGCCTAGTATTCTGATAAGACACCAGCAACCCACCCCAAGGCAAGTGTAAACCACGATATGGAAGCACAAGTCATCCCGAGGGAGGCTGGGTGGTTTTATTGATGCTGAGTGAAGCTAACGACCGGACCAGTGCTTGGCCAGTGCAAAGGGTCAGCTTGTCCTAAGCAATTTCATACACTTGTTTTACTGTGCCAGCTACTGGAGCGTTAAGTCAATGTTTGTTGTGAATTTGAATATTTATCTAACGCAGAAACTGCATAGTGCAAGTTCACCATGCTGACAGAGGAAAAGAGCAGCAGATGTCATGAAAAATGTACAGTACTTATGATTTTGAATATAAACTGGATGTTAAGGAAGGGCATTCGGGGTTAACATGTATGCAAAGACTGCACTGAATTATTTTGTCTTGGGGATTTTTATATGTTACATATTTGCTAGTTTCACCCAAATAGACAAAGCTGTTTTCTCTTTTTAAAATTCATATGTTTTGGACAAAACCTGTACCCACGCAATATTACTCTTTATCCTTTTATTCTTATTAACATTTGTCATGGTTTTGACATTGGCACTGAGTCTAGTGTCATCAACAAATAAAATAACTTTTCTGCACAAACTCACACTTGATTGGTGTAAATGCTAGAATTTATGTTTGCAACAGTTTTAATCTACTAAAATCGACATTAGAAAAAGTCAAACTTAAATCTCGTAGCACAAATGTCTGAGTGACCTAATGCTCTTTGTGGCACACTAGCTTATTATTCAAGAAGCAGCTAAACTTAACTATATACAAACTAACATCCAAGACAAGCCTAAGTAACCTTGCAACAACTGATCTGATTGTATATCGATTTGCATTATGTTAGTTATTAACCTAACATTTGCTCTGACTGTTGCTGAATGCGTCATTTGGCTATTTGCCTGATTGGTGCACCAAAACAACTGCTCCTGTTATCTACAAAGGAAGCGGCACTCAGCATGTGAACCCAACAGTAAATTGTGCTTTTTTGTTCAGGCTAAAGTGAGTCCAAACTTTGTTTAGTGTGGCTTAAAAGAACTAACAAAGGCATTCTCTTTCTTCCTGGTCTGCTACTCTTCACTCTTTATTTCTGTATTGTATACCGGCAAAACATCGTCTTGAATTCAAATGTCAGCACCTTTTCATGTATCTACTTGCATTATATACATCAACAGAGAAGAAAAGTCTAAAGTTTATGTTTTATTCCTTAAAACCAACAACAAACAACTTCAAATGCAACTGTACTCCTTCTAAATCCGAGGGCCCAGAAGCCTCCCCTTTTTTCTTGATAAATTGCTTTTTGTTCGATGTCTCGATCAGTTTCAGTTTGAATTTTAGGCGATTTCGGTCAGACGTGTGAGGGGAAAATAGGTCAGAATGATAAAGGGTATTGTATCACAAGTTCATTTATCAGTGGTCCTGAATGTTAAAGATGGACATGCTAGTGAAGGTATACATGCAAACTACCACATTAAGAAGTATCACTGAACTCCAAATGTCTGTTCTGTCCCTTCGATATCAGGAGGCATTCTGGTATCCCATTCCTCCAACTCCTTTTTAGATCCACAAAAGAACAACATAATTTAAAAGGGTATTGTCATATTTCAATGTGTAGCAGCATGTTTTTTTTAAGATAAAGCGTGTAGTCATTTTTGCTTTTACATATATTCCTAGTTAAAGCTTCGATAATACTGTGGAAATTACTTTTTTTGTCTTTTCATTGATAGAAAGTACACCATTGCAAGATAAGACCAGTGGCTTAACAATGTTTTTTGTCTCATAACTATTTTATATAATGCTAAAAAAATGGCAATTTCCAGTTAAATTATCATTGTGAGGCGATTTGTTATAGGCTGGTAACTATGCTCCACACGTCCAGAAATAAGTAAAACTGGTCAAGTGAAGCAGGCTATTAGCACACACTCTTGGCAGGACACAGGTCAATGGCGAGAGGGAACCATTTTGGCTCGGTTTCCTGATTGCAGCAGTAATTGGCAGATAAGAAGAGAGACTGGGACGGATCAGTGGTTCAGCAGGTGTAGCCTCTGCTCTAGAGGGCTGGCATGCCTCTCTGACCTGCTACATAGCCTTGCTATAATGGCAATTTATTCATGTCCATAAAGCTCGGCGTACACTATAGGAGTTTAAAATGTTCACCCATGTATAGCCATGTTAAAAAAGAGCAGTTCACAGACACAGACATGTTAGAACATTGTTTCACAGCTGCATTATATTGCAGTAGAACTAAGACATTTCACACTTGCAGGGTTCAGAATAGATTTTCTAGACTGTGGAGAAGAGTGCGATTCATGTGATCGAGCACAGTCTCACAATGAAAATAAATACTTGAAGCAAATAGTTGCCGTCATGTACAACTCTTATATACAATTAATAGAACATAAAACATACCAATGATTTGTTTGTAAACAAAGCATGTGGGTAAAATCACTTAAGGTAAAGGTTTTGTAATGCTGCGTTCAGACCGGACAGCGTCTTGGCGTATTTGCGTCCATTTTCAATGTTAAGTCAATGTAAACCCGCGTCTTGAGCGTCCAGCGAAATTTCGTCGCGTTGGGCGTTGAAATTCGCTTGTTCAGACGTCTGCTGCCGCCGCGTCTTGCGGAGAAGACCCTCAAACCTGCGGCGGACGCTTTGGCTGCCCCATCAGGCGTCGACGCCAGAGTTGGGCTCTGCTGAACTTTCAGCGTCTAGACGCTCGCGTCCACCAATCAGAGACTACACTTCTGTACACGTCACATGTTGTTCCCCTGTCACACCAAGAGGAAAGGACGGCTGTTTACTGAAGTCTTTTAGTAACTTTTTAACGAAAGGTGGCTTGTTTGGGGCTTTTTTCAAAGACTTGGCCGTTCGTTGCTTTGAAAATCTGGAGACACGGCAAACACGGGACATGATCTGGACTGACAACGCGCTCTCGTGGATGTATTAAAAATGCACGGTGCCGTGTTTAAACCTGCTGTACAACGGGAGGAGACGAGGACGGGACAGCAAAGGGACTGCCTGGAGGAGAAGAAAGTTGTGTGATCGGGTAAGCTCCGTTTTATAAATGCAACCCGGTAATGACGCCACCGCCTCTGGCGCGGGGCAAAGCTAAACATGTAGCCGGCGGAGAGCTCTCGTCTAGCAGCTACTGCCAACAGAGGAACACGGTGAAGACCGAGGGTCCAGAAATTTAGCAAAGAAAAGGTAAAATAACAGTGGATTTGGTAATAATACCCACCATTTCTCGCCTCAAATGGTCTCAAAGTTTAGATTTGACTCTTATAAACGAAAATATGACAACTTTTAACTTACGCCGTAATGGCGCAGCCGCCGGGGCAAAGCTAAACATGTAGCCGGCGGAGAGCTCTCGTCTAGCGGCTACTGCCAACAGGGGAACACGGTGAAGACCGAGGGTCCAGAAATTTAGCAAAGAAAAGGTAAAATAACAGTGGATTTGGTAATAATACCCACCATTTCTCGCCTCAAATGGTCTCAAAGTTTAGATTTGACTCTTATAAACCGTTTTATAAATTCAACAAGCCTCTCTCTCTCTCTCTCTCTCTCTCTCAACGTGGTCTGTCTACGAGCAAAACAAAGCCTGTAAACAAGCGGGAGCTCGAAGCGCTTTGGGGCGTTGAAAGTGTCTTTTTGTCCACCAAAGCCTTGACGCGCGTCAGAGCAGCTTACCCCAGGGACACACTGCAAGCGTATTTCGCGCTACGCAAGCCCTACGCGCGTTAAAAATAGCCCAACGATGCACGCGTATCGTTTAGAAAACATGCAAAGTTAATGAGACCGGCCACACACCCGGTGCTTGACGCGCGTAGCGAGCGTGACGTCGTGCGAGCGTTGGGCGCGTGAGAATCGGGAGCGAAAGAATCCAACCTATTTTTTTTGTCGCTTGACGCTGGCGTAGCTGCGTAGAAGCGTAGAATACAGAGAATACAGAGAAATCAGGCTTCTACTGTTGTATGTGTGTACTTGCCATCAGCACCACACGTCCTGGGACAGACCTGGGCTGTGTGACGAAGCCCTGCTTCAATAGGACTGCCTGCTTGAGTTTTCATATTTACTATTGAAAACCTCGCGTTTGCGGTGATCAGCCGGTCCAGAGGGGAAATAGAAGCCTATTCATGAGGTTATTTTCACTATAGACGGGATACATGAACAGAAACACAGACAGACAAACTTGAGCAGCTTTCCCATTGAGAAACACAGGGTGAGTGGCTCGCGTTGACGCACCACAGGCGCGCACGGGGCATCTGCTGCGATTGGCGGTGTGGCCACCCACGCGTGGACGCACGGCTGTAGTTTCGCTTGTTCACGCACGTCATTTTTGTCGCTTGCTGTGTGTCTGGGCCCTTAGAAGCTTATTGAGGCGTCAACAGCATAAATAACCGGCGAAATTTAACGCGCGTTTAGGCGAATTTAGCTGTCCGGTGTGAACGCAGCATAAAAATCATACAAATGGTTAGTTGTGAGCAAGGCTTCTACTTTTGGTTATTTTGTGCTTTTTACAATATGCTGCAACTCTGCTCCACAAGCCTGACAATTCTTCCTAGCCTAGAGACTGTGCAAGGTCAACTTACTGCACCAGAGCTAAATACAATCTATCAGACTTCACCTTCCCTTGAAAACTCTTGACTGCAACCAAGACTGCATCCTCACCTGACCCCATCACCCTGAGGAGACGCTTGAAAGGTTAAAGATAGATCACTTTTTCTAGTAACCGATTTTATTAGGGTTAGGGTCAATCAAAGAATTACTTGGTAAACTAAAGATATTTCCTATCGATTGATTAGTTGATTAAAAAGAGGGCATGGCAAAAGCTGATCTGAGTATTTATCTTGTAAATGATGCACTTGAGAAGAGGAAAACTGCAATGGAAACTATGTAAAAACAGCTACAAAAGTAAATATAAAATGTCTGTGACGCATAAAATGTAATAGGGAAAAGTGTAATGATACGTAAAAGAATCGCTCCCAAATCTTTAGCTAAGTCACACTACTTTTGTTTTGCTGTTCTATGTAAATACTTATAGTTTAAATAAAATAATTAATCTACTAAAACACCATCAATTAACTGACCAAAGACGTCAAACTGAGATTGTGTTTTATTATGAAGCACCTTGTAACTTTGGGTCCTTTTCTTACATATATCTTACCATGAAATTAAAAAAAATGTTACCTCAAATGACTTCCTGCTACACACTACTACTATAGGTCATACTTAGAGCTTGTTAAAATCCAAGAAATGAACGGCGCTTTTTCTAATAAGGCCTTGTGCTGAGAAACGCTAATAGAGCATTATCTTGTCCAATAGAATATGTTTGTCACACTCACCTCATTAAACGGGGCCACATCCTCACAGTTCTCTGCCACACGACTGTAGAAGGATAGTCCTGGAAAATACAAAGGACTTTAAGTGTGTGCAGAGATCAGCATTAAGTCAGCATTCTTCATCACGTTTATGCAGCATGAAACATATGACGCTAAGGCGGGACAATCTGCTTTTATGATGAAATCGTGAGCACTATTTTTCAATTTAGTGCTAAAAAATAGCCTCTTTTGTCAACAAATTCATCTTTTTAGTCAGTCTCGATAAGGCTCTGAGTAAATCATAGCCAGATTTACCAAGATTTAGCCAATGGAGGTCACGTGAACTATTGACAGTCTGATAAAATTCCTGTCACTTTTGGTTTGGGGATTGCTCTATTGTTTGGTTGTGTTATTGGACTCGAAAATGTGTAAACGCTGCAAGAGTTGGCCTGAGGATTAGAAACGGAAGGTAGGGTTCATATGAAACAGGCGGATCTCAAAAATAAAATTATTCTGGCCCCCAAAAATTCCGATAACTGTGTGTGCATTTCTTTTTTCCTTGAGTGTAGATTTTGTAACATCTGAAGGAATGTAGAAATACGCGTTTTGCAATGCACTGTACAGTAATCTTTCTGAAGAAGTAGATTACTTTATTTACTTGTTGAAACCAATAGAAAAATTCAATATATATACAAAATGTGATAAAGATGAAATTGTGTTCTGGTTTAAAAAATGGTGATATTTATTTATTTCCATATTTATCACCTCTACATGATACATTATTATGTTTAGTATTATTCTCCAATAAACATATTCCTCCAGGACAAACTAGACAATTTTCTGCTAGACTCACTCAATTTAGAAGCAAGTTGCTTACCAAGCAAAAACATCTATTTCTAATGGAAGCAATTTAACTCTCACCAATCACACTATTGTACTGAACTGACCATTTTCTTCACAGTCTACACCAGTTTTCCTTGCTCAAAGTTATGCAGGTGCATTCATGAATTTAAATGACCCTAGAGAATAATTATTAGAAAAAAGCTGTCCAAATCATCAATGCTGGGCTGTGATTCATTGACCATTCTCCAGATTTTACACCAACTTGTGCCCAGAGCAGATTCAACAACCTCCTGCTCCCACTTCCCATTATGTATAAGTGATAAAATATGAATAAAGATTACCTCAAAATGGCAATGAACGCTGCTTTTAGATGCCTCCCACATACTGCTCGAGTTACTACTACATCCCTGCAGACATGGTAAACTTTTATAGAGAACATGCTATGCTTTTCAGAATTGATTTTTTAGTAAAACTTTGGGAGGCAGAAGAAAAATTGTTATATTAAAGTTGTTTTTCTACATTAGTTTATTTGAAGTAGGGTTCTATTCAGTTTTAGAAAATATTGTGAACGTTGCTTTAAGATGCGTAAAAATTTAATATTGAGCAAAGTAACGACACAAATAATCACAACAATTTTAAGAGATTGCATTTTGGCTTTGAGACACTATTCAAACAAGGATGATTACCACATTTAGAGACTGTAAATAACATCTTAATGCATCAAATGAAAATAAAATACAGACTTTCAGCACATTCAAGATGTATCCGACACAAATTAATTGGATTGTGTGGAAAACTAGCAACTTATAATGTATTAGGGCACAGTAAGGTGTGAAAGAGCATTCAACTTCTTCAGCTAATTCATTCATTATTGTTGCAGATGCATTTGATTTGTAATAATTTAAATTTCAGAATCAATACAAATTGTGACTAAGACATGGACTGATAAATCAACTAAACAACTACAGCCCTAAATATCATGACCTCTTTTAATATACACAACCAATCAATATTTTCTACCCAACTCGCTTAATAATCAATGTCTGTTATTTCAATTAAATAGCACTGATAAGGCCAAGCTTACAGACAAATGCAGCTACTATATATCAAACCACAGATAGGGAAACTTAATAATGCTAAATAAACATGTTTCTGTGCAAGCCCGGAGTTAGCGTAGGCCGACCCATCGGAGCGTGTTATTGGCTGAGCTCACCTGGAAGCTCTCTGAATGAAATGTGCGACTTTCATTGTCCCGTTCGTTTGCTTTGTTTACTCTGTGACACTAGAGTACACAGAGAGCACCTGTGATTACATTAGGCTGTTTTCTGCAAATATGAATATAGAGAATTCAAAGAAATATTGAACCTTACTCCATTTCGATCCAATTTAAAGGAACTTGAAGAACATATAGCTTTGACATTTGTAATGCATGTTGGAAAAACTAAGAAAACATTCCAGGAATAGTCATAAAACAGTTGGACACAATAGGAAAACTATAGTATATTACTCTGTATTCTTAGATTTGAGGAGACAATCAATTCATATTTTATTTATTATGATTCTAAAAAATAAGCAGGCCTATAGCAAAAATGTTTTATAAAATATTATAAACCAATTTACTCTAGTGCAGTGGTTCCCAACCTTTTTTCCTCGAACCCCCCCTGACTGAACGGGAGACTTGTCGAGCCCCCCTGTTTAAACCGGTGGCCTCTAAATTGTAATTGTATGATGGAAATTAGGATTAAAAACATTTATTTCAGCCAAGTAAACAACTATTTTGTGTTTTGGTGCTTAGATTTGTGTTTTTTTTACTAATAAAGTTTCACTTTTAACCACTTTTAGAACTTGACCCTCTGACCAGACAAAGCTCTGGGGACCCCCTGGAATCTCAGGCACCCCCACCCCCAGGTTGGGAACCACTGCTCTAGTGATTTCACTCACAGATTTCTACAGAGGGATTTTCGGTCGACGTCACTCTCCGCCCTACTGCGCTTGCGTCATGCAGAAAGCGCGCCTCTCCATTTGTTTACATTGGGAAACTTGTTCCAATTAAACAACGAAACGGAACGACAGCTAGCTGCTTTCATCAGGTATGAACCGGTCTGACAGACGTCTGTCCCCTGAAGCTTGAGACAGCGTTTTTCTCTCTTTTTCTCACTTACCTGAAAATAACTTCTAAGGGCTGTAGGATCGAATTTCATCCATAAATGTTAGCTTAGCAGCATAACTTTTGTTTTCGCAAAGTGATAAACTCTTGACGTTGGCTGACAACGGAGCTTTTTGGACTTGTTTCCACTGTTTGTGTCTATGTGGGGAGGCTCTTTCTACTGGCAGGGTGCGTGCGCATCGCCCGTGTTGATAAACAAAAAATCCCTCTACTCCGTTAACTTGTTTGTTATCAAAAGGAAGTACACCAATAAAAACAAAGAAAAGAAATGCACAAGCAAGTTGTCATCAATTATAATTAAGTGGATACTAATTTTGAACCAATGTTAAATTAAAGCTGTGGTACCGGTTTTTTTTTTTTCTTTGTTTTTTTGATCTGGTTATTGTTTGTTTTTTTGCTGCAAAAATTGAAGAAGCTTTTTAAATCTGTCTTACTATTTCCCATCTCATTAATATCTATTATATGGAAATATTAATATCCACATGTATTCATTGTGGCTATGTTAAGGCTTGAGAACAAGTGAAGCTGCTTTCAGGTATCTATAAGAAATAAAATTATTTATAATTCAGTTCAGACAGTACACAGAGGTGCTGTGTAAAAGACAAAGTCTAACTTACAACAAAAAAGTCAGGTACCCCAGCTTTAAATTTTGGTAGGACAATATGTTGTTGTGATGTGACTGGCTACAAGCAAAAACAACGTTTAAAAATCTGCTGCATGACATTGTACTTTATAAAGTAGTGGTAATCAATTTTGCAGTTGTGAACAATGTTTCTAAGCCATCTTAGATCACTTGTGTGTTTTGCAAGGAAAATGTACATCACTAAGCCAGTGATACTATAGTTTATTACTAAACATATGAAACACAATAAGTCTACTTTAAACCATTAAATTAATACGACAAAAAAACAACAATTCTTTCAATTCCAAATGTTCTACTTTAATAATTTCCCTCTGAATACATTCAAATACAATGTCTTCTAATCTGAAACATAACAATTTAGCCAGGCTGTAGCTCTTACAAATCAAAGAGACAATATTCCACCTACATTATTCAAACCAGTGATCTGGGCTTTGAACAGGAGCGTGTGTGTGATGCTTATGTAAGTGGAGTTTCATCAGGTTTGCCTTGATGTCAACACTGGGAATAAAAGGTAATTTGAAAACAGAGGTTGAATAAAGGGGTAGCAGGAGAGTCTGTGTCGAAGGCAGGCAGACCGGAGGGATGGGTTAAAAGAGGTAAACATATGAAGTGAAGTGAATGGCCTCCAGATGTGCAGCTTATTACATGAGCTAAAAACATCAAGTGAAATTAATGGCATATATTCAGTGGTCAATTCAAAGTTGCTCTCTACATACTACAATACTATAATATACTATAAGCTATAGAGGTAGGTCATTTGCCAGAAAACCACAATTTTATCACTTAATATGTTGTAGCACCTAGACTAAAGTCATCTGCATATGTTGAATGCCTGACAAAAATTTGCTAAATTCAGCTAATCACAACATGGTGATGAGTCAGCAATACTAAACGCTGAGCTACGTGTAACAGTATCTGATTCAAAGCCATCTCTGTGCTATGCGTGAGAGATTCACAAGTGTCTCAACAGCCATAGAAGCAAATTGGAATCCAATTGGCTCAAGGGCAGATGTGACAACAGCAACTAAGTGGAATGAGGGAAACTACTAAAGCTCAGAGGCACTGCACCTGATCTTTACGGACTTAAAAACATAATTTAATACTAAACTTTTTGCAGCAGTCCAAATGTCTTCACACAGGTATTCCAAGCAACTGGCACAGTAAAAACACACTTCCTGGTTTTCACAGAAAATGTTAGGATTAGTGACAATGTTGCATTCTAACTACATGCTAAAGGAAATAACTTTTTAAATACATAATGGCCTAGTAAATAACAATAATAATAAATGATAATTTTAGTCCAACTCAAGTTAGTCATTTTGATACAAATCATATTATGCACCTTTTATATATAAAAAACTGGTTTTCAGTTAGTATATTATTGCAAATTTATACACATGCGTCTGTCAAAAGGGGAGTAAAAATACTAAATAGAGGAAATATCACCTTAACGCCTTGTAAGGAGGAATACACAGCAAGCTGATTTCATTTTCAGATAGCCCTTATTTTTCACCAGATGCCATAAATCTATGAAAATCCCCTTGTAACATTATTTGAAAGTTACACACACATATGTTATGTTTTATTTCACTTATCACTTTTCATAGTATTTTTACTATTTTTATCAATTGTCAATTTAATATCAAGAGTTTGCATATCGTTGAAACATCAAAATGTATTTAATTTTTTGATGTATTTACTTACTCTATAAGTAGTTTACATTCGTACTAAAACTATATAGCAGCACAGATCACTGACTAAATCAAAGCTTGCTAGTAATATTAATGCACACTAATGTATAATGTATAATAATATGCTATAAGTACAGACACTGGTGCACTCTGATGCACCAAAGTTTCCCGCAGGCTTATCAGTGTCCTCCTAATTCCAGTCCAAACTTATAATCTGATAGTGGTGTGATGATGGTGTCAGAGGAGAACAGAGAAAAGCTAATCAAAAGTCTTTGTGTGAATGACAAGGCTAGAGTCAATCTTGTTAAAGGCACGTCCATATGCTGCAGGCTACAATTCCCTCTGCGCCGCGTCAATCTTTAATACAGCTAAGATAACACGAAGGATTAATAATTTATACCAGCGTAGTCAGGAATTCCCATTTAAACCAACATTTTTGAGCGAGAAAATGGTCTTTTTATTGCCTTTTTATTACAGTTCAGGACCAGTGCAGTAGATTACAGTTGGACTTTTCTCATAGCAGAGGCCCCTCAAGGGGGTAAGTCCTGATTTTTGTTGTTCTAGTTTGTTGAAAGCTGGGGTTTTCTGATTGGCTGTGTCCGCTCCAGACAGGAAGTGCAGTTAAAAGCATTGTGATGACAGTCAACAGGGAAATGGACTGAGGTTGAACCACACAAATCAGATTGGCATTCGGGAGTGATGGAGAACTCCTTAGTCTAAGTCATGATGTAAAACAAACTGATGTATTTTCTTCAGGCTTACATTTGAGTGAAGCAGTCAGACTAAAAATTGCTGCTAAGTTGAATTTAAAAACTAAGGGGAGTTGAGCCTTTCTAAAATTGATCTCTGGGAGGTCAAGATTTTTAAGTTTTCTTAAGAACCAAGAAAAATAATATTCAAATCAATCATAACCAGTAAAACTGGGAAATAATTGAAGATTGAGGCATTGATCATGAATTATATCAAATTGTAAACTATTTTGTTGTTATTTTTATTGAGAACTCCACAGACAATATTTGGTCCTGGTTAGGAGAAAAAAAATTGGAGGAATAAGTTAGAAGCCTAAATGGCACGGATTATGCACAATAAATGTTTGAGATCTTAAAAACAGCTAAGAACCATTATAGAACTGAACGTAAAGACGTGAATGATTGCATAACAGAATCTTTTTTTTAACCAAATCAAAATTTTGTTTAATCTTTACAATGACTAAGTGAATTGAATTCAATTCATAACTCATAACTCTGTGGTCAATAAAGCTTAGCATCACAGATAATGCTTACTACAGAGTTGATTTAGCCAAGAGAAGCTTTCACATTTTGAAGGCAAGGCAAGGCAAGGCAAATTTATTTGTATAGCACAATTCATACACAAAGCAATTCACAGTGCTTTACAAGGCAGGAAAATGCATCAAAATTACAATAATTAAATAATCCGCATAAAATTTACTTTAAAAAGAAGTAAAGAAATAAAGAGTGCAGACAAAGTATTTCAGTCATATGCACAGATAAAAAGACATGTTTTCAGCCTAGATTTAAACATTGTCACAGTCGAGGCCTGTCTTACATCTTCTGGAAGACTGTTCCAGATCTTAGCTGCATAAAACTGAAACGCTGATTCTCCATGTTTAGTCCTGACCCTGGGCACCAGCAGGAGGCCGGTCCCTGAGGTCCTCAGAGTGCGAGATGGTTCATAACGCACTAACATGTCAGAGATGTACTTTGGTGCTAGTCCATGGAGAGACTTAAACACAAGCAGAGCTGTTTTAAAGTCTATTCTCTGAGCCACTGGAAGCCAGTGCAAAGACCTAAGCACAGGACTCAACGTGTTTGTCGGTCGCCTGCGGAACAAAAGATCCTGGTTCGACTCCCGCTCAGGACGGTACTAACCACTATCGTCACAGCTAATTATTTATTTTAAAACTTTTTTTTTTTTTAACTACTGTCTCAATTGAGCACTAGAAAGGATCATTGTAAACACAAAAATCTTGTCTTTGCACATATCTCTAACTTTTTAAGACTTTATTAAACTAGGAAAGTCCTGGTGAGAACAGGAGATTATTTGATATGTTTTTAGTTTTCAGAAACCTGTACAGACACAGGCAGAACATGCAAACTCCACATAGAAAGAACTCATGCTGCCAAATACTTAAACCTAGAACCTTCTTGCTATGAGGTGAGAGCGCTAACCCACACCAAAGACATGTGAAATGTTCAAAGAGTTAAATCTGTACATATTAATCTAAGTCAATCCGCATTTGCAACCTTTTCCTAAACTGATCGCATCACAATGTTCAAGTCAATTGTGATTTTGCAGGAGTTAACAGTAACAAATCCCATTATTATCACTAAAACATTAAAAATCAGTAAGCTTCAAATGGTGTCAGAAGAATGCCTGGACCATTTGGTTGTTATGTAATGTAATATTCTTACTTTATGAGTGTAACTGCAAGTGATATTTTTCAAGATGTAACCACAATCACTTTGGAATTTAAAAGTACAAAGCTAGCTACATACGACTCATCATTATTCTTTTAGCCTAAAGAGAGATGGACAGCGATTCACTACCATGTTAGCGTAGCCGTTCCTCTGCCCTGGTTTTGTCATTTCCTCTGCAGTCTTGTGCTCTTGTAGCTGAATGAAATAGGTCAGCGGTGGTACAGTAGAGCATGAACACTTTTGGGGCATTTGGAATAGAAAGCAGCTCTGATACATGCAGACAGTTAGACCAGAGGGGACTAGTACATGGTTCCACTGTCAGGTCTCTACCACGCTTCAGATGTTCTTAAACCCAAGACAGGTCATTACAGCAGGCACACAAAAGACCTTCACACTTTACACATTCAGATATTGTATGTTAAGCAGGCAAGATTCTGTTGTTCAAATGTGAAATCTAGTGTGGATATAGGGAGAACATGCAAAATGTACACAAGTATTGATGACAAAACTGAGAGACAAAAACACTAATCACTTTGCCGCACTGAATATTTCAGCTTCATTTATGCAACTTGTGTTGTGGTAGAGAATGTGCAAGAGGATCAAGAAAACTTAAGTTCAAATTTAAATGTGCGGACTTTCACCTGCCTCTCCCTGAGCAGTTGATTTTGTACAAATGAAAACTAGCTCGGGGCTAATCAACTCTGTAGTAAATAAGCAAAAAATATGAACTGTAAGTTAATATTTTAATCATATTCAAGTTTTGCAACTTTCGCCTATGAGATTTCAGAGATGTGGCAAAAAGAGATCTGTGCTGAGACAGACAAAAACGATCCAGCTTGCAAAGGTTTTATGTTTATTCTTACACAAAACGACATACAAATGTATACATTTAATCTGTATTTTTGACTAAATGCTTGCCTGTTTAAGTCGAAGAAAGTCTATTGTCTATATATATATCTCGTGAAAAAATTGATATATGTGGCAGCACAGTGGCAGTGCAGATAGCGCTTTGGCCTCACGGGTTCAACTCCCGCTCGGCCCAGCCTTTCTGGGTGGAGTTTGCATGTTCCTCTCCGTGTCTGAGTGGTTTCCTTCGGACACTCAGGTTTCCCCACCAACCAATAACATGCATGTTAGGGAACGGTTGGTGTTGGTCGGAGGTTGAGGCGCCAGGTGTTTAGGCGAATCGCTTCTGCTGAGCTGCCCCAGGGCAGCTTGCCATCGCTGAGTGGGAAGGGGGGTTACTGTGTAAAAACTCTGTCTGTGTAAATGTGCTATATATATAAAGAAATCGATCATTAATTCATTCATATGTCAAAACAACAAAAACATGTTTATGGATTTTTAAACTAATAAAAGAATCAGATGATTTGAACATCTTTGTATATATGCAAACTACAGAATTAAGAAAACAGAGACTAATTATGCAGCTATAATTCTCAATCATTGCAGCTAATACTGCATGTTATCTCTATTGTTAATTGGTGGACAGATGCCAAATATTTAAATATATATGTGAAAAGGAATCTCTTATGTCTCTATTACCTAAAGGGTCCTCATGACTGTCCCATTCAATAAAGAGAATGCAGAGTGGTTTGTGTGTAGTGTAGCTGCAGGTAGAGCAGCTGGTGAATACTGGAACTGGTCCCAAATAAAACAATAGAAAGAGCCCTCTCCTCACCTCCTCACCTTCCTCAGGCTGTTCCTGGAGAGTAATCAATGCTAAAGAGCCCTGGCCACCAGGCTTTATGTCCACACGGACAGGATTAAATATTTAGAGCAAACATAATGCATAAGTGTCAGAGAGTACTAGTGTTAACATGTTTACAAGGTATGGGGCAGAGTTAAAGCAGTCTTTTGTACTTCATACAGTTCCTGGTGCATTCATAAGGAAGATGAAGTCGTAGTTAAATCAGTGGACCTGCCAGTAAAATAAGTGCAAAACCTCCAACTTGTATACAGTAAATCAAAAATATTTAAGAGAAGTATATAGTATTTATTATGCAGACTGAAACATATTAGGATCTGTTATACTGAATTGTGCATTGTTGATAGACTAAAAAAAAAAAAAAAACCTTCTTATAGGTTATTAAAAGAAACGTACTGTAATTCCTCGTATTTAATAATAAACTATGATATATACAGTACATAAAAACACGTAAATATAAAGGGTGGGCAGGGATACAGGGTATGTGAAAACAGGACTTTTCTGAACACTAGAGCATCAGCTGCAGTACAATACAAGATTACTAAGACATGATTGAATTGATCCAAATACACCTGTGAGTAAACTAATGATGAGAAAAGATTAGAACATGTCTACAAACTCAGAAATGTGGATTTTACAATAGGTTCTGTTTAACATAACATAGAATTTATTGTATTAAAGTGTGTATGTTTAGTGCATATTGTTTTGAGATTATGTAAGGGGAATATAATAAATAAAATAGATACTTTTATAAGTTTTCAAACTTAACAGCAAAAAAACAGCACCAGAGACAGTATTTTATACAAAATCTCAATTAATATTGACTATGAATGAAATATGTATCTTTTGTGCTTTTTATTGTAGAACACAGAAAATCAAATAACCAAACAGTAAATTATACTAATAGTCTCACCTCTGAATGTGACTTTAGCGATGCGGTCGCTCTTCCCCTTCAGGTGTGCCACTGTCTTCAGGTGAACCATTAGAGACATCATGAGTCCGGCCGGTCCAACAGTGGAGCACAAGTACTCCACCCCAAACTAAACTTGAACGGGATAAAGCAGAAGCTCTGCAAAAAGAATCAAAAAGGACTCCTTACATTTACATCCAGCGAATAAAGGCAGTGTAATAATCCATGCTGTCCACATAAGGAAGACTTGTATGGACAAAGTCAGTCACATAAACACATTTTGTGTGTTGTGTTGCTGCTCTGGAGGATGCAGCGCTGCTTTGTCGCGCGTCTCTGCTGTGCATTGCTTTTACTCCTCTCACTGTGCGGGAGGAGGGGGAGGGACCACAGAAGAGCCCATTGAAAAATACAGCATCCTCACACACTGGCAATTTGGATGTGACGATACTACTATAGCTTTGTGTGTCTGGTCGGAGCAATCACTGTATTACATTATTACTGCAATTATGTTGTGATGTTGCATATCATTAACACTGAGGTTGTGTAGTATCAAAAGCATTCCTTTGTCAAAGTTTAGAACCATTATATAATCCTTCACTAAATACTATACACTTGTGCATTACTGGGACTTCTCTGTGCACGAATGCTAAAAGTCAGAGTTAAGCTTTTAAACTTAGCGGAGGTGCAGGTCTTGCTCTGTGGGGCAGGATGCTGTTGCCAGGCAACTCTAGTGTAGGTTGTTCTGATGCAGAGCAGAAGAACAGTATGTTTCGGGGCTGCTACTCCCTCTGGTCTTTACTGTTTTATCAGCTCACTATCAGCAGTAGAACAGCAGGCGTGTGTCTGTGTGTGAGTGTGCATGTCACTTTGATCACATTTATCAGACCGCATAGGACCACATGCTCTCTCTATAGGCACTTCATTTTCTTTTCATTTTAAAGCATTTTAAAATCCCAACGCTGAACAAAGGTGAATTCACATAAAAGTTCAGAGTAAAAGCTGTTGGCAGAAACGAGGAGCATAATGTTTTTCATTACTAATGCCAATTGTTTAAATTGTTCTATATAAAACTGCACTGCCAAACATTATCACAGCAATGCCTGTTTGACATCCAGACACGCAAACCTATGAAAACAGAACATGCAGTTGTAGTTAGAATGAACTGAAGCTAATGAAGTACTTCGGTGTTCAAATAAACTTTTATAGATTTCCAATTAGATGTTCTTTATAAATTGTGCAGCTGTAAAAAAAAAATATACTTAACTATTACTTGAAAGTACTTGTGTTCCTGCTTTGTTTGTCTGGTATATTAGGCTGCACTGTAAAAAATATCACCAGATTAAGGCATACAAAAGAATTTATCTTGAGATATAATAATAATACACTTTTTTTTTATCTACACAGGTGTAAAAAAAATATTGCAAATGAAATCCTGCAGGTCTAATAAATAGCTTGAAATTATACAAAGGAAAGTACTAAACAGCAAGAAGAAAAGAAGAAGAAAAAAAAGCTCTGCCAAAACTTCTTCAGGAAAAAAGAACAAGATAGTGCACTTGAAAACATGGAGTGGCCAGCACACTCTTCAGACTTAAGCCCATCAAGCTGGTTTGGGATGAACTTCACAGAAGGCTAAAAGCAAAACAACCTACAAGTGCCGTAAACACACACTGCAAACTTTTGCAACAAAACTGGGATGAACTTTCTGAGGAAATTTTGATTTCTAATATTTCCACCACTGTGTTCAGCTGTTATATTGTATCTGTCAAGGTGGCTACTTTGATAACTCAAGAATAACATTTTACAAATAGATTTAATTTAATTTTAGATAAGTTTTCTTATTAGATGTTTAGAATGCACTCTAATCTACAAATGTATTCCATGATTTGCTTGTTTGTTCTTTAATTTCAGCTACAAATTAAAAATAAAAAAATAAAGTGGCATTCTAAAACTTTTGATTGACAAAACTAACTCCATGAGACTGTTTTCAGGTACAGAAAAGTATTTCTTGTGATTGACACTATCTATACTTAGTGTTAATCACCCTAATCATCCTGGGAGCTCTATACCTATTAAAATCTATGTTTAACAAAAGGTGACATTTTGTATTAAATCCAACTAAGCTCAACTCTACCAAAGGACTGCAGCTGATCTGAACTTTGACTACCTACTCTGAATCTAAACAAGAAAAAGAAAGTTCTCACTCTGACTACATCAAATTCAATATGTACTCAACTATGAAAAACAACAATAATCCAGGTAATTATTAATAGTGCATTCAGAAAACATAAAAATTTGGATTGCAAGAAAATAGAATTACTGTAGTTATGTGTTGCAGGACTAACAAATTGCCAATAGGGGGAGATATTAGTTTGAGTAAAAAAATCACGAGGCAGCGCTATTCTTATTAATTTTGAGAATGATTCAAAATGGGACCTATATTAAATTTTTATAGGAACTAAATCAATAAATCACTATTATTAAGTATTTATTTTTATCCCATGCAATAGTTGGATTGTGCAATAATGGGAATTTAATATATACTTTTAGACTGATGGAGTTAAGTCTTTATTTTTAACAAAAAACATCTCCGACTTCATATGTACAAAAAAACAAACAAACAAAAAAACTTCCCAAACTTGCTCAATATGAATAAAAAAGTTTCTTTTAGTGGTACTTTTCAAAGTCTACTGTTGCGTTAACCACTTTTATTAAACTTTTTGAAAAATTATGAAATAAGCAAAATATGTTTAAATGCTATAACTTGTAGAACGGAATTGAGACAATTCCATTAAGGTCATAAAGATGTTTTATGCCTATATTAAATAATTGCAAAGTGACTTTAGCCTCAATACAATGTATAATTTTGCCCAAATAGAAAAAGCTGCAATCTGTTCAATTATTCCAATTAAAATCTATCTTAAAAACTCATAGACTAAGCATACCTCGTAGTAAATGGAACTGGATTTTTCTGGTGTCTGGTGGGCAGCTCCCTCTAGTGCCCACATCATGTTATAGATGCAGAAGCCAAGTCGATATGAGTTGATTGCAGTGGACCATGGACTCCACAAACACACCCACATACCTGTCCTGCAGCAGTAAAAACATAAGCCTGAACTTAATGGAAACATATAGTTTGGAGAAAAAACAAGTAACAGTATCAGTGCAATAGAAGTTACTGCAATGGCCAGCTTTGATGTCTAGAAGTTGAGTGGCACAAGATTCCATTGGTGCCCGAAAAGAACCAGCATAAAGTTACTTTAGAGCTCGGGATTTGGAAACACGTGATACAAGAGGGCCGCCATTTTGCCAAAACTTCCACAGGGTCAGGGATGTCAAAACAATGTAAAATCAACGAAAGAGCTGTGGATCAACCCGATAAACTCCTCGGTCTCTAGAATCAATGATCTCTCTCTAATCTACTTGGTAAATATATCTATTAAAGCATTTTTACTTTGCTACTTTCAACTAATGCACTTAGCTTGGTCAGCAGAAAAGTTCAAGAATGCGCTCAGTAGAGTTGCTATTATGAAATTTAACTTAGTTGAATGTTATTTTTGCTTTAAATATTCAACAGGCCAATTTGGGGGTTTGAAAATATCACATTTATTCATAATAAATCTGTTCGGCTCCATCAAAGCTAGCTAAAATGCTAGCAGGTGCGCTGTCACGTTGTGAAAAAATTGTATTTCTCGGCAGTTTAGTTAAGTAAAAATACACTAGTTAAAATATTTGACCATAATTAATTTAGAACCGTATTATAAGTGAATAATACGTAGAATTACAGTTCAAATATGACAGGTGCATTATGTACTCGTAGAAAATACTTCACCTTATCTACAGGCCGAAGGAGGACTACCTAGCCTCGTGTCTGTCTGCTACTGCTGGATCAGCGCGCGTGCAGCTCCAGCTCCTTGTGTTTCCCGCCCATACCCCAGCCTCGATGTCTCCCTCCTGCCTTCTCTCCCTCCCTCCCGCCTCTGCCGGAGTCCTCGTGCCCCTCTGCAGTCGCGCACCACACTCACTATGGCTGGGAGCGCGTGCAGGACCCTTTTGGCGCTGTTGGTGACGCTATGCACACCTAGATTTGGCTTCTCAGGTAAGGGATGATCTCTTATTTGCATGCTTTTCTGTTCTGTGCAGGTGCATGGTATTTTATCAAGTTAACGCTCAAAGCTGCAACCATAAAGTGCATAGCTTTTTTCTCCAACTGTGACATATGGTTCAGAATGTTTTGGTGACTTTCTCTCTTTTTTTTTCTCTCTTTTTTCGATTATGATCCAACTAATTTTTATATTTACACAATTTGACTTGATTCTGTTGCAAAGTTACTTTAGTCTCAAATACAAGCAAAGTCATATTTAGATAATTTTTGTGCTGCTCCGTAATGCTACAAGACAGCAAACAAATGTAATATTAGCCTATATAATGCAAACTTTGATATCTGTTACAATTGTTTTCTCGTCAAAAAACAACCTTTTTTTTTCTTTTGACTTTTTTCCTCAAGCAATAATATTCTACTTCTACATAGTCTATATCTGTCTTTATAAAAATGTTCCAAAGTACTGTTATAATGTTATATTTCAGTGGGATTATGCAGGTGATTTTACATGCAGCGTCACTTAAATCCTCTCTTTGCTTCTTAGTCCTAGATTTGACACACTTTGTTGCAAAAATCTACTGTCTTTCTACATAAATAAGTGAGGATTTCAAATCAGATGGTTCATTGGTTTAATGGTTTATTTAGACTAGTAATAAGGGCTATTTCATTGCGTAATTAAGCTGTATAATTTTAATGCCAGATGCTTTTTCATTAGCATTCCTACCACTAATTTAACCAATATTTGAACTGTTAAATGTTAGAGTTTTGGTTGCCTATTAAAATCACATAATTGAAGAATGAACTTTTGAAATTGTAAATTGGTAGTTTCAAGGGTTGAAAACGTTTACATCAAATAAAAGCATGCAGTTGAGTTCAGACTTTTGGGGGTAGACATACAGTATTTGTTTTAATTGTCAATCTAGGTAATGTTCAGAAAATGTACATTGATTATTATGAATATGTGGCCAAATCTATATTTTAAAATTATATCATCATTAATAATTCTTCTAAATCCTTCCTAGTTCCCTTTAACAATTTCAACTTTTTTTTTTTCTCATGATCATTTGATGAGGTCCAAACACATGTGCAAGTTTAGTTGTAACAAAAAACTTGTCCTTTATTCACTTTTAGACTTGGATTATGGTTTTATCTATTTAAATGTGCTTTTTTCTAAAGAATGCATACATACACTGACTTTATAAGCTTTCCATTACTGCATCTTTCTTTCATCAAAAACATTGTAGAATTGTCTTTATCTTCATTCACTAAATCTCAAGCGCTAAAGTAAAGTATTCTTCTTCCAAGACTTTTCTTATAGTATAGTATCACTGATGCAGTTACTGCTTTAGTCTTATTATTTAGTGTCCTGGATCACGGAGGACACAAATATATGACATCATAGACTGGCCAGCTACTTTTTAATAGCTCATATACAGCTGCAGCACTACATCATTACTTCATCTGAGCACACAGATCAATAGAGAATGGATATTGTGCAACGTTGTGCATAGGACTGCACGGATCGATATTCGTTTTGGTGGACTGATATCAAAATGAAGGAGGTTGGAGGTGTCAATAGCTGATATAAGTAGTAATGTAAAAAATAAATCATTTTAGCTGCACATTTCAACAGTTGGGTTGTTTATTGTAATATATTCAAAACAGACACACTTTCTCATCTCTCAGATGATCATGGACAGCTTTTTGATTGTTATTATGAATCTTAGTTTTAATCTTAACCCCAAACTAGTTCACATGTTGTTTACAGCAGCTTGTTGTGCTTTGTCTGATGTGATGTTTCTGCACAGTTTTAATGCTGCTGCTTGTGTGATTAGAGCTGCTGAAGTTAACTTTTATGGAGCTCAACAGTGACCTCCCATACTTTGGTTCCGGATGCACAGATTCTAAAAAATCAAACCCCATAGGAATCCCAAAAAATATCATTTAGCTTATTGAAAACTTTCTCAAGACTAATCAGACAGGTTAATCTAATTTTGACGTGACATTCAGTGTGTGTTGACTCTTGAAATGATGCGTCTCAAGCTTTATAAATTGCTAAACTACTATCATATTTTGCCAAATTATACCTTAGCATGTGTTTTTAAAATCCCTATAATTTTACATTTGCAGTGTGTCCATAACCAGAGCGATCTCTAGCTGTTGATCTCTTATGTTGAGGTGTTGAGATGCATCCCAACCAAGTTATGCCCACATCACTTTGCATCGCTGGTTTGATTCGGGTAAGGTTAGGTTAGGATAGGGTTAGGTTAGTTTCCTCTTTTGGCGACCTTTAGTTTGTTAGGGGACAGTATATCATGGCATGATTGGGAGGAAACATCGACGCCATCATTCATGTGCACTCCAATATCATACACAAACAAATGACTCATACAGGTACATGTTGATGTGCTACTTGAATGTAGATTGGATGCAAAGATTTTCTAGAGAGTCTAAGCTCAAAATCAAGGTATAACATGACCAGTATATCAGTTCTTTGTTGATCAGATCTTGGCGGAAAACTTCTACTTCTGCAAGTCCCAAACCGATATACAGTATATACAGTAGGTCAAGCCTAGTAGTGCATCATGGTAAAAGTTCTTTATTGTTATGACTAGGAACATGGGATTTAATGGAAGAATACAGTGGTTGATGTTTCTGGCTGACACTATTCCTGAGAATGACAGTTTCACAGGTTTAATGTTAAGTAATCGACATAGCAGTGAGTCTTAAAGCATCAGTTGACTGATTTGGGAGGACAAGGGAGGTTTTAACACATGGTTTTTAAAGTTTGCTGTTTGCAGAATATAGGAGTGAACATCCAACTTCCACAAGACCGTAAAACATCCAGAATATTCAGAGCTATAAAGCAGGAGGAGGGAGAGAGGGAGTCCTGGACCTGTAGCCAAAAGTGTCTGTCTGCAGCAGGTCTGTGTGTGAAGCTTCCCTCTCACGGCAGAGTCGGCATATGCACTTAGCCACAAGTGGTTTATGGGTTTCCTACTTGGCAAACACAACTTGTTTGAGTTTGGTTAGTGCCGGTGGAGCTCTGATTTTGTTTTAATTAGCGTCCTTAATCCCACTCTGCATATAAAAAATAGAATGATAATAGTTGTTGCAGAACATTTTAAACGTAATGTCTTAGGTCTCGGTGATGGTTACATATTTTAAGGACATTTGTGTCTCGTCTCTCTCCTGCCTCTTGGTGAAAATACTGTACTTGCAGTTTCTGAATTTCGACCACTCCCAAGTTGGCACCAGGTTTCCTGAGAAACCATGGCCCTGTGATTTTTTTTTTTTTAATTTGCAGTGTAAATCTGTATAGATTTGATTTTGCTGCCTTATTTCAACACTAAACAAAAATGAGAAAATACAAGTTTCGTTTTGATAAGCTAGTGCATTTACACAAAAGAGCTATACTACCACAGAAGTTGCTTAGTTTTATTTTATTCATTAATCTTAAAACATTTTTTGGAACATTATGAAAACTCTCTGAATAAAAAAAAAATCTGATTTCAACAATTCACTAAACATTAAATAGCTTTGTTACACTGTGAGCTAGAGTAAACACAATATTACATTTTCACATGTATTTCCCTTCACAGCATTGCACTGGGTTTGGAGAAGATCCAATGCATTCTGCAATGTAAATATTCAGTAATTCACACAGTGAGTGCTGTCTATGCTAACATGTGTTTTGGTTTGATCAAGTCAGCATTTGCTCACAAAATAATTTTCTGTTCTGCGTTTTATTGTCTTGTTTTGAGTTTATATTCTCTCTTATGCAGTCATCACGCTCAATAGTGTCCTGACACTCACTTTGTGACATGTAGACGCAGTTCACTTATGACAGTAAGGGCTCTTTCAAATTGTACCAGTACACTCCAAAATGAAGCATGTATTAGATTATATTTGAAAAGGAAATTAAATTAGACTGGTTTCGTCTTTGTTTGAGCCTAATGCTATTGTCACATGCTCTTGGTCATAGTCAAGTCTTGGCTTAGTCATGGTTTTCTGATTCACTTCAGACATTCGGCCCAGTTGAGTCTCACTTTTTCTTTATGCAAAGCTAAGTTTTCTTAAACTCTTTTATACAAATACTGGTCATTATTGAAACCACCACATTCAAATCTTGATTCCATGAGTTCATACCCACTTTATCAATTGTGAATAGCTCTCAGAAAATATTTTCCAGCCCTGTGTTTTCTACAGTTTCATTTCATTTTTCAACTTTGTGTTCATCCTCTGAGTAGTGCCACCTTAATGCTTTCCCTGTGTTTAGTGTGACAGTAGTTCTAGAGGACAAGTGTAAATCCATCCCATTACATCTCTGTGTGTCTTTGTCATCAGCCTGTCAGTCCCTACACAAGGCTGCAGTCTGGGCCCAGGAGCTGTAAGAGAATGAGTTTTTCCTCGGTTCCTCTTCTGCCACAGTCCATAAACTCCTGGAAGCTAGAAGAGAACCACAGCAGTGAGAGAGGAAAGAGAGGATCATGTCGTCGCAGGCCAGAGGAATTTCATTTCTTTGCTCCACTTTTGCGTTTATGCTCCGAGCTCCCTGTGACAGAACTGAAATGTCAAAGCTAACAGGGACTGAGATGGTCATACATTGTAGAGTTTATGGGAAGTCCATCTCTGTGGGGTGTTTGAAGAAAAGCCAGCAACTTTTACTGCTTGTTTGGCTTGTGATGTTTCCTAAAGTGCTTTCTCTAGGAAATAATAGTTTCTGTTCATGTGACATCACAATATTTCAGGTCAATCATATTTGGTACAGATGGAAGGCAGGAAAGCTCATTAGAATACTCATTAAATGCTCATTTAGTTTTACAAAAAGTAAATGGGTCTAGTAACTAATAGAAATGACCAGACTGAAAATGTGTGAAATTACTTTTGAGATATTTTATGGCAAAGAACAATGGTATTCTTAGGAAAAACTGGATATTACCCAGTAGGTTACATCACTGCATTCGCCAGGCCAGTAATGTTTTAAATTGGTTGGGTGCTTTGCAGCTAAAATAAATATTTCTTGAAATAAATTTAACACAAAAAGTGTTAGGTGAGTCTAATCACCAGATTACAAATGTGTGAAATTACTTTTAAGATAGTTCATGGCAAGTACAGTAGTATTCATCTTATCGTATTCAGATGCATAAATCAGTATCTTTTAGCATTTTACAAGGATTTGTAGTATATGTATTTGTTGATTACTTGATTAAATTGAGTTATCTTAATCCAAATGGCTATTGAATTTGCCGTAATCTGATATTGCCAATTTCAAATTGTCCTGATATGCACTTTGTCATTCTCTTTCTGCTGTTTTCTTTTCACATTCCTTTGTGTGTTCATGCTTTCTAATAGACCTGTTCAGAGCCTACATAATTAAAAGGGGCGGAGCCGCACTGGTGCCTTCATAACTTTATTTACAAAATGAGTAAGTAGTACTAAAGACATTAAATGATTAAAAAACTCAACAATGACTTCTAACGAGGCTCTGACCTCTTCTAATGTGCTCCATACCAGTTGATACTCTTTACTAACTAATTAGCCGCGAATGGCTGTAGGAACAGTGAGAGATCACTAACAAAACAAAAAATCGCCCCAGAGTCATTGAAGTATATGCAATTAACTTCTGTAGAAATCAGCACAAAGTAATGCCACACAGACTGTGCAGTTTGCTGTGAGTCTGTAGTTCTCCACTTTGTTGCTAATTAATCAACACAAATTACACAAAAATCTTAATCAATGTTGTGGTAGCTCACGTCCTGTACTTTTCCGCAAATTACGTTGTCAAACTCTTCAAGGGATTTGTATGTTCGAAGCTTTTCTCTTGTGATCATACGTTTTTTTCACCAAATACAGTTAACTATTAGGCCGCAGAATATCAGACCACTTACTAACGTCTTGCTAACATTCAGTAGCTAACTCTGGAGTCACTTCCGGTTCGTTAAAATACGTTTTTAAAGAGAGTTTTGTGATATTTAACTGATAATGCACCTGCGTAGCTTGAAAAGCATGGGACTCTCGTGCAACTCGGGGAACCAGTTTGTGTGTGCAAACAAAGATTTATAGTAAATAGGTCTATATTACACACCAATTAACCTACAAACCAGTATTTTAGTTGGATTGACATAATCTATGACATAATATTATCTTGGTATTCATTTTTGTTGACATCGCCCAGCCATACTCTGAACAAAATCATTACTGAAACAAAAAAAACTGCAGCTCTCTCCCTGTGCAGCCCTTCAGTCCTTCCTTACACTAACTTTTTCCATTGTGTCGAATCACATGAAACTGTTTAACCCAACACTTTCTCTCTGTCTTTGTCCTGCAGCCTGTCAGAGCTGCCATCCCTGACCCAAAACCTGCCGTCATCACGTCACTCAGCTCAGTCTAAACAAGAGCACACCTGCTTCTCTCTACATCCACACGCTGTAAGGCAAAAACACTGCTCACACAGACAGGCCCACCAATGGAGAAACTCACTCTGAAGTTTTCTTTAAATGTGTGCATTAAGACTCATTTACTCACCTCAACCTGACAATTTCTGTAAAAATACCGAGCCTTCATCGCCTAATTATTCACTGTATATTTTGAGAGGTGTTACGTGCTTCCATGGAAAATGATCAGTATGCTGACACGCTGTAAGGGATTTTTTTTTTCAGTCCACCGTGTCTGAGTAATCCACCAGATTTCAAAGGTTAAAGGAGACATATTGTGCAAATTAAACTTCTACAGGGTATTAGCCTTGTTACACCAGTGCTTCCTCATTATAGTTTACTCAAGGTTGTATCTGGATTGATTCCTGCATGTTTGAGTAATCCTGTACTGTCCTGTTAGTGAGGCTCAAGTGTTTCATTTACCCCATAGCCCTGTCCGCAGACCTGTTCTAAGTATAATTATTTGGAAAAAATAAGATTCATGTTAGTTAAAAATAAATACATGTAAATGACAATTTATTGGTTGTTAAGTGATAAAAGAAGGTAGTAATCACTAATAAGGCTGATCTCCTCTGCAGTTTTGAACTAGCAGTGAATGAACCTGTTTCTGATACAAATCCTATATAGAATCCTATGATGCATTGTGTTACATCACAATGCTTGAAAATTATGACATGCATTTATTATACAATAGAAAATGGAAACCCAGAGCAAACCTATCAGACAAGGGAAGAACACGCAAACTACACTCACAAAGGAATCATGTCATTAGGGCAGGGGTGTCGAACTCATTTTGACAAAGGGCCACATTGGCATCTTGGTTGTCCTCAAAGGACCGGTTATAACTAACATTAACCTTACTAATCTTTGACATACTACAAGTAATAGTTTTATTTGATTATTGAATATTTATTGAAGTAACAATTACTGAATATACATCTGCATTAGTCTGAAAAATGACTTACTCTTTAAGTTTCAGCATTTGATTCAGAGTCTAACCTGTGATTAAATATATTCTATTCTGTTCTTTTGTTTAGTATTTTAATAGTTCTTTGCCACCTTTCAAGGTGGTAGGACGTTTTTTTACTGTTTACTGCATGAAATGGGATTTGAAACAAATTTTTGTATTCAAACTGACAATGAGTGGTGCTCACATGGAGCCTGACAGATGTGCTGTCCACTCGGCCACTAAGCAGCTCCCTAGAGACCTAGGGTTAGGGTGTTTCTTTTCTTTTAAATCACATGTTTTTGTTTACATCTTGTAGGTGACATACAACTGATTGCTAAAGCTATGCAATAAACCCTTAAAAAACAAACATTTAGCTTTATATGCTGTAAAAAAATCTTTTACTTCTATGTGAACAGAAGAAAAAAATCATTCAGAGTCACATCATAAATGTGTTCTGTTGCACATAAACCGATACAAGTGCTACATGACAGCTCGTAAGTGTTCAAAACCAGCTCCAAAATGAGGGTAAAACACGTCTTTGAGTGTGGCCTCTTAAACACAGCTCCTGTAAAAGGACCTGTCCACTGTGAGTGATTGGTGTGTTTAAACCCACTCACACAGACCTCACTTTCACTAATGGCTTTTATTTGGGCTTTTCAACTCACATTCTTCAAGGTCTAAAGCCAAGTCCTGTAAAGTCACATGCAGCTGTTTTTATTTACAATGGTACTCAGAGATCGTACAAGGACAGCGGGGAAACTTTGTCTTGTCTTTGAATTGTGAATGAATAAAATATGCTTAATTTATTATTATTTTTTCATCAAAGCCCGTGAATCTGACACTGAAGGGTCAACTATGCATTCTGTGGTTTGACAAAGGCAAATTACTTTAATGTTTTTTTTTGTTTAAGAGTTTGACTTGATCATGACAGGAACTAGGTATGTCACAAAAAACATTTAGAGGATATTTGCTGTGAACAGAAGCAGTGGAGAGAAGCAGAGGTCAGACACAGAGGACATTCGCGGTGAACAGAAGCAGTGGACAGTAACAGAAGACTGAAGCAGAGGACAGAAAGGGAAGGACAAAAGCAGAGGACAGAAAGAGTGGACAGGGTGAAGGTGCGTCACATGTGTGTTCCAAGTGTCCAGGGTTCAGAGAAGGGCTCTTGTAAAAGTGAACCATGCAGGTGGAGAGGAGCTTTACAAGAGACCTTTAGCCCTGCATCACCTGTGAGGCATCCCAATGTGTGTGTGTGGCTCCTGGATGAGAAACGTGGAGCATGTATAGCAAAGTTTGAAAATACAACCATATCATTTGCTTCTTTTGCTTCACTTTAGCTATCAAATTCTGCACGCCTAATTTATTGCTTTTCCATAAGTTTGAAATGATTCCTGGGCAAATTTATGGATGACATACCAGCCTCTGGGTTTTACTCACATTCCTCAAATAGTTTATATATTCCACAGTCCAACTAAACCCGACTGTCCCATTTTATTCAATGCATTCACAAAGACAGAAAAGGTCCTGGACCTTCAGAACTTAGACTTGTAGGTCTAAGTTCTGAAGGTTCTTGTACAAGTTCTTGTAGGTCTAAGTTCTGAAGTGTCTAGTATCAATGCCAGTTTTAGAATCAATTAGTATCTGAGTATGTTTTTTTTTTGGATAACCCATTGTTTGAATTCTGCTTCTGTCCCACAAACTAACTGCAAAAACTGCAATTTTTAAAGTATTATAATTTCCTTCACAAACTACAAAAAATTTAATTTTGTACATAAACACTGTTAAACCAAGGGCTGGGCGATATAGACAAAATGTATATCTCAATATATTTTGAAATTTTTTAAGTGAAACATTTTTTCTGAGCCTTTAGTCTGTTAAATAGAAAGTAGAAATGTACATTTTTATTGAATAAATTATCTTTAGTCGCGCGTTTTGCTGAGTAAAACTAACTTCTAATCATAACGCAAGTTTATAATTGACAATTACAACAAAAAGAAAATTGAATTAATCTTCTCCGTTTCTTTGTCACTTTTCTTTTTAACTGTATCTGCTTTTCATTAGTTTTAGGAGTTCTTTTTCATCAGTGATAATATATCTCGATATGTGCGATATGGCTAAATTCATATCTTGTCCATTACAAATCTCGATATACGATATACGTATATAGATATATCACCCAGCCCTAGTTAAACCTGAAGCTTCAGTCTGTGCAAGCCTGTTCAAAAACACGTGATTCTTTGTAGGTTGTCAGTTCAGCTCAGCCTTGCTCTGTTTGTCATTTCATCAGTTAACATTTTGAACAGAATTCTGTTATCAAAACAAAAATCTCAATACTGGTTAGAAAAATCTCAATTCAGTACCCCGTGTCCTTCTAGAAGAGTTCTTGGAGAGCAGTGGAACATCTGCTTTGTTAAGAAGGATTGGGTTAATCAGAATAGTATGTGTTTGAATCCAGATCTCAGTCAGGCATACAGTATCTGTACGTCACAGCAGGATGAACCTGAGTAAAAACATGAGGCCACTGACTGAAGAGCGGCCAGGCCGGTGTCAATGGAGCTTAACTAAGAAAACACATGATGCTGACCCGGCTACATACATCATTGCTGGTGTTTAGCAACTTAGCAAGGAAGTAATAGAAAAACAGAGACAAGCTTTTTGAAAGGTTTGTTGATAAAGATCAGTCGATAAACACTGTATTCTTTTGGCTGTGAAAGTACATTTACTTGTAAGTGGAACTGGCTATTTTCAGTATAATTTAGGCTTGAAAAATCAACTTGATACACCACAAATATAATATTCATTAGTCATTAATAATTGTTTACCTAATCATACATAAAGTACAAGGCTGTGCTGAAAGAAAGGCTTTATGACTCAGAAAAAAAAACTTTCAGCAATGTTCTGAAGCTGTATTCTCTAGTTTAATTTTTGGTTTGGTTTGTAAAACGATCCTATTCATTGTTCTACTAATCGAGTTTGATATTACAGATTAATTATCCAGTAGCAGACAGATAACCCTCTCGCCTCACAGCAAGAGGGTTGCACAGCCCAGGCCTTTCTGTGTGGAGTTTGCATGTTCCTCCCCGTGTCTGGGTAGTTTCCTCTGGGCACTGTTAATGGTTGGTGGGAACGCTTGGTGTCTGTCGGAGGTTGAGGCGCCAGGTGTTTAGGCAACTCACTTCTGCTGAGCTGTTTCCTTCCACTTTGGAGCAGTCCTAGTGGGAACCAGAGGTGGAACCAAGTCACAGTCAAAAAATAAGTGAGGAGGAGAAATCATCAAGTTGTCTCAAGTCACAGAGCTCCAAGACAAGTACCTAGTCACTGACCTTCAAGTTCAAATCAAGTCCAAAGTCCATTTTATCAAGTACAAGTATCCAGTCATCAAAATAGCAACTCAAGTCCAAAGCAAGTGCACATTCATTCATTTTCTACCGCTTAATCTCGTTAGGGGTCGCGGGTGACTGGAGCCTATCCCAGTGACTTTGGGCCTTAGGCGGGGGAAACACCCTGGACAGTGGCCAACTTGCCGCAAGGTTAGACAGACAACCATTCATTTTCTCATTCACTCACTCACTAAGGGAAATTTACAGTGATGCCCAATTAACCTAACATGCATGTTTTTGGAGGTGGGAGGAAACCGGAGTACCAGGAGAATACCCACGGTGACACGAGGAGAACATGCAAACTCCACCCAGAGAGATCAAGATGAGATGTTAGTATGGGCCGACCCGGGAGTCGAACCCACGACCTCCTTATTGGGAAGCCAGAGCTCTAACCACTTGGCTACCGTGCACCCCACAAGTGCACATCTCTGCTGTTTATTTCACTCATTTGGTGCTTCTGATTATTTATGATTGCTTCTTGTCATTTACCATGTGAGACCCATGACAACGGGCTTTAAAGTGAATAGAGTTGAGTTTATGTGTTTGATTAACTAACTATCTTGGTCATGCTCAGAATTTGGTAACAGGAGTTTTAATCTGCATTTTCATCTACTCTTTAGTAGATCATGATTTTTTTTTGTTGACTGTATACCATTTACTAACCCATTCTACTCAACTATTTGTGGTCACAAAATCAGACACGTTCTTCTTGTTGCCAGTAATAGCTTCAATAGGTGATAATAGTCTTCATTTGGTCGTAACTGCAGGTTTATTGGTTGTCATGCTGTGCAGTTAAATTGTGTTTTAGCAGCTACTAAAAGGGTCATTTGGGGTTTTCTTAAATTCAATGAGGAGCTGTTTGTACACCGTTTAGCTATATAAATACTTTCTTACATACATATACAGTTAACACTAAATGTGAAGTGGTCAGTGAAAACAAGAGTCAGCAGTTATTTTATTTATTTTATTTGTCAGAAGTTTGTATTGTAATTTGAAATATGGAAAACACAAAGTAATGACAGATTCCAATAGTCATGACATTCTAGTTGTGTTCTTCTGCTTAAGTCAGGTGTTTGTTGAGATTTGAAGCTTCGAATGTCCAAGCAGATTGTTATTTAATGATGAGAGAGGAAAATTACTTTGCATTTTTCAACTCCTGCTTCTCGTGTAAGTTTATATTTTTCCAACTCCAGCATGAGTTTCTTTCCAAGCGAAATAAATCAAGTGTATTTTTCTTGAAATGGAAAGCTAAGACTGTGAACAGTAGTCAGAAATTCTAATGTGCAAAAACATCAGTCTCTTACACTTTTATAAAATGTGCTGTGAATGCTTCTTATTTTGAGTTTGAAAGGAGAGTGTATGGTCAGACAGTTTTAAAAAATAAGAAATTCTTTATAGTAACTTTCACAGATAGGAATCTCACTACGTGTTTTATGAAACAGCCCATCCTCCTTGATTGCAAGCAGCCCTGGGGCAGCTCAGCAGAACTGATTCGCTAACAGTAAATACCTGATGCATCAACCTCAGACCACCATTAAAAGCATCGTTCTCTAACCTGCTTCATTTGGTGGCAAAACCGGAGTTTAGTGCTGTGCTATTGGGGCCTTTAAATCGCACCAGTATACAAGTATTACGGAATAGAAAAAAAAATCTCAGATCTTGCTAAGCTGTTATAGCTGCACCCTTGAATGCTTCTTGTAGACTCTATTACTGTGTATTTTAATAATGTTACTGCCAAAGAGAGAAAAACTTTACATAATGTTATTCACTCAGTGAAAATAACTGGATTCTGACTTTCTTGTTCTAGAGACTCCATCTTTTAAGCCAAAACCTCAAAACCTTAAATGACTGACCATTCTGGTCACTCTGGCACAGCCATGTTTGAGCTCCTTCGGTTAGAGGATTTTACTTTGCTTAGATTTGGTTTTGTTTGTTGTTTTGAGTGTTTTTTTTTTCCTTTAGCTATAACTTTATCCATTAGTTGTTTTCAACATGTTTTTTTTAATCATATGTAATTCTCTGAGCTCTCGCACAGGTTATTTCTAGGGCTGTACTTCTTTAGTCGTTTAGTCAATTAATCGGTCGATGGAGTCTTGGTCGATCAAAATTCTATTAGTCGACTAATTCTTTTATTTAGATTATAAGGAATTTGTATTCAACAGTAACAGAATCGTTTGATCTGAACTGCCTTTTTTATATAAACACACTGTTTCCTCTTCATTTTTTGCATAAACTAGTTTTTGCATGAACTACAATATTATTAGTCTCTTTGGGCAAGGTTTCTTGCAGAATTGTCACAATTTTAAAATTTTCAACTTGATTTTGATACTAATGAATAAACTTGATTCTCCATACCACAGCGAGAATTAGAATGTCCTTTCAAGAAAGTCAGATTATTATACAGTGGACTGACATTTTCAACACAAAATCCAAGTTTATGATCAAACATTTTCGTTTCAAACCAGTTTTGATGAAACTCAAGTTTATTTTAAGATTGTTTTGCAAAAAATATCAGATTTTGTTTAAATGTTTGTCCTGTTTATGTTATCTGTATTTGTTCAAATGGGTATCTAATTTCAACAAAAAATTTTCAGTTTTAGCTTTGATTTGTAATACAGTATTTCGGACAACTCTACTTTTAGCTTCAGAGCTTTTGCCACGCCCCCTTTTTAGTCGATTAATCGGTCGATGGGACATGTTTTTAGTCGACTACAGCCCTAGTTATTTCCCTGATGGCTTTACTATAATTGGATTTTGGTTGATACCAAAATTAGTAGTAGTAGTAGTAGAAGCAGTAGCAGTAGCAGTTGTTGTTGTTGTTGTTTATTTTCTTGTTGAGGTTTTTTTTTTTTTTTCCTTATTGAACACTGATTTTTTTCTTGGAGGCAGATTTAGATTTTGATGTAATAACAACTGATCCAGTGTATTTTATTGTCTTTGAGGTAAATAAAATCATCTTCTTTTTCAGAACATTCACACTTGACTGTGGTTGGCTAAATGCAGCTGTCACTCTGTCAGAGCAGGGCAAAGAGAATAAGAGAAGCATGTGAGGAAAAAGTCTGAGTTTTAAGAGACAGCTGCATCAAATAGAGAAATAGTGCGTCACAAGATGATGATTTCACCAAAACAGCAGATAGTCACAGATGAGCTCACGCTCTGATTTTTATCACTATATTACCCAGCCTTTATGCGAGTCTAATGAATACAGCACATGTTGATCCAATCGCTTTTTATTACTGATCAGATTAAACAGAGCATACCTTTAAATGTTCCACCGTCTCCTGCTGTGTAGCTCCTTCATGCACCACAAATCATAAACAAACACAACTCAGAAACACACCGATTCCATCTGCCGGCTGGAAACATGCATTCCATAAACTAAACTCCCTCAAATGTGCCAAAAATGAGCCAGGATTTGTTGTCTTGCAGCGGACAAGGCTCAAAAGAAGCAACCGTTTGTGGATAAGAGCCTGAGACCTGGGTGGGAGTCGTCTATCCTGCTGGACGGGACCCCGGTGGATCGCTTTGTGGTCAGCTCCAAGCCGGGACGCTCTCATCGCTTCACCAAGTGGGAGAAGGGCAGCAAAGCTAACCTGTTTGAGGATGTGGGTAAGAACTGTTTTTTCAGGGTTCTGTTTTAGGTGAATGGACAAAAGTAATTAAGTAGCCCAAAGGCAATCTAATAGAGGTTATGCAGGTGACATCACAGCATAAATGTTAGAACTGAGTGGCAAGAAATGAGAGTCAATGAGAGAAAGGACATTTTCTCCTGTAAGCTTAAAAATCAGCTAAAACAGGAAAAATACTTTACAGTCTAAAAACAACTTAAAGTTTTCAGTGTGTGAACATCAAATATGTCAATTTTTTAGCTATCTATTGGCAAACAAGCAAATTTTTTGATAGATTTATTTATCTTTTTTACAACTACCATAAAAATGCAAAATTTACTAGAAATTTGAAAATTGTTTTTTAAAATATAAAACACCAAGAACAGACATGGGAAAAGTTTTGAATCTCGCTCCTGCCACAGTACTACAAGAAGCAAAAAAGTACTGAACTCTGCATAAATTTACTTTTAAATGATACTAATTCATCTGCAGTAAGTGATGTGTTCATTTTGACATTCAACAATTGCGATGTGTCTTGTATTTCTTTCCTGAAGCAAAGATCCACACTTCTCCAGTTTCCGCTAAATCTACAGTTTATTTTGCCCAAGCCCCATGTGTTTTTTCTAAATAAAAAACAATCTATTCCCGGGAAAGCTTTCCTTTGCGCTAATCAAAATGTGTAAGGGTCGCACATCTTCATTAAAAAAACTTCAGGACAGAAATACTCACATAGTTTCTTATTTGGCTATTTCACACAACGCGTTTTGGCATAAAGCCTTCCTCTTGTGTGAACGAATCTTAATAAACATCAGTGTTCGTCTTTTAAGCAATCACAGTCAAGAGAACTAATCTTCTTGAAATCAGACACAATCAACATTCTCTGCCCTGTTACAGTATTTTTGTCAAATGCAGCCATATCAGCAGCGTGAGTGTGATTCATGAAACTGCAGTCTCCAGGTCTGCAGTTTTATAAATATTAGCTTCATACTTACACAAGTGACTGCATCTTACAGGCGTCAATTTTGCGGTTTCTCAGGTGGAACAGCAGCACGGATGAATAGGATAAATCAGCATGTATCCCTCACTGCATCCACATTTTGAGAAGCAGGGAGAGCTCGAGGCCAGTCAGGCCTCATAATATATTAACAGGTATTCACAAATTCACATTTTTATATACAGCATATTATATATATATATATATATATATATATATATATATATATATATATATATATATATATATATATATATATATATATATATATATATATATATATATATATATATATATATATATATATATACGGATATAACCCGCACCTGAGTATAAGTTGCACCGTAAGATGCTGAAAAGACGCTGAAAAAAAAAATGCGACTTATAGTCCGGAAAATAAGGTAAAAGCCTTCTGTCCCCATATTTCAACCTTTATTTGGCTAAAACTGTGTTTAAAAGTCTCAATACAAAATACAATAAATTGTTTTTATTAGTTAGTTAATCAAAAAATAATGGTTATTGACAATCCTACTACACTAAAATTTCTAAACAACAAGAGACATGTATACTTCTGGTCCTCCATTGTTCATTACTATATTTGCATCGCTGATGGAACTCGAATATGGGTTCTGTCAGTATCATGATACGTAGAACCTTTAAGTCAATGCAAGAAGACCGTTTACTGGCTGATGTGACCCGTGTTTGAAAGTAGTCCAGTCGTTTCTTGCTGAATAAATAACAGTTACAAACACTTTTCAATCCATGTGTTTTCAATGAGGAATAAAGTTATTTTCAGTCCCTGGTATCGACTGATGTATAAAACCACTAAACTAAAAAAAGCTGGAATGGTACTCATTGCATTTTTACGCTAATAAGCATTTACTGAATTGATTGTCACTTTATTGTTTGAAAAAAGCTATTCTAAAATTATACACGCTCGTTTGGCGGTTCAAACATCAAGTCATGCCTCTTTAATCATTGTTTTACATTTCAAGAGTAGTTTTTGGTGCCAATATTTTTGTTTGATACTTAAAAAAGGATACACCTAATCTCAGAAGACCTTCACTGTGTTGGTAGCTCCGATCACCAAACGAAATTTCAAGCCAGATAAATGGTGAGAGAGCTAGAACACAAGTGCCCTGGACAGCGTCATGAGCAGAGCCAGAGCGAGGAGCTATCGTGGACAGCTGTGTGGAGTTGCGTCCAGTCCTATGGGTGCAACATGACTTCATTCTTGGATTTACTCGGGTCGACATCAGCCAGAATTTAAACCGGTGTGAAGCTTGATTGATCGTTCTGAGAAGAAATACAATGTGTAACTTTGTGAATTTGCTGAGCAGGTTTCCAGTTTGCAGAAAGTCCTGGGAGTTGCGTTTGATTTTTCTCCCAAAAATTATTTCTAAATTATTCTAATTTCCCATGAATGTTTCTCAGCTGTTTTATATTAAAAGCTGGAGTGCCTAATTTCCAACTGTGAACTAAAGAAGTGTGTGTTTAAGCCTTTGTAACTCCTCTCTCGCGCTCACAAAGCTTCTGGCACATCACTAGTTTCACATGGATTTTTTTGTTCACTAGGACAGCTTTAGAACAGATTTTTCAGACACAAAAGTAAAGCAGGCTTGCCACCCCTTACACATCCAATCAGTTGTCTTCCCCCAAAAAATTCACAAATTTAAAGAAACAAAATGTAATTGTAAGTATGGGCGACATTGACAGAATTGGATATCTTGATATCTTTTTTGGCAGATTTCTATTACGATATTTAGGGGATATGTCAATCCAACAGAAAAGTTTCCAGACATGTCTTTAAAGGTGGGGCAGTGCTGCATTTAGCATAGACTTTTTAGCAGAAAATACAAAGTTTAATAATTCACAACTAAAAAAGTTAATTACCTCAACTTTAAACATATTAGCTGAAGTTTAATAATGAAATATGCTACTGTATTGGACGCAAGACATGTTCTAGTTATCTATTGGTCCACTAAAAAGACACACCCCCTTTTCAAAACTTGTAATCACAATGATTACACAATGGTCACAATAATTTGACCAAATATTCATGCTAACCAATTATTTGCACAGATATAAATGTAAAGAAACAAGACTTTTGCATGTTAAAAAAAAGTTGTCCAATCCTTAAAATAATACTCATTTTGGTCAACAAAGACACCACTGAGTTATTAGTTGACTAAATGACAGAAACAAATGAAAATGTGAAAATGAATGAAAATATTAGCTTTCTATAGTTATTTGTGCATACTTTTTTTTTTATATTGTCAAACACAACATTCACAAAATATTTTAAATGTGATATACCGCCCAGCTTTAATATTGAGTCTATTTCGTGTTCCAGCTAGCCCAGGTCAGGATTGCCTCAAAAGTGTGGATCGTCACTTTCTGCTTCATTAATTTCCAATGGGGAATTAGCTGAGACTCGCTAAAATAAATCAAAATAAATAAAATGACACAGCGAAAAGGGAATTTCAACTGATATACGCATGTTAAGACTAGAGCTGAAACTAACGATTTTTTTGGTAATTTATTTGGGCGATTATTTGTTTGATTAATTGATTTGTTGTGACTTGAATGCAAGATTTTTGGTAAAGGTTAGTTGAGGTAACGTCGCTTGATAACGTCATGGAGATGTAGATTTTAGGTTTGTCAAAATGAAAATTCTCATCATTAAAATTGGTATTGAAACAAGATCCTCATTTGAACAAGCATTAATACTTTTTGAAAATCACATTAATAGGGTAAAATATTACATTTTCTGATTAGTTTTAGAATAATCCTGAGCCTAATCAAATCTAGCTTAAAACCAAAATGTTTAATAAAGTAGATATTTGTATTTTGTGCTGAAAATTTGAGTTTATTATATAGAAATTTGACATGAAAGAGCATTTTTAATTATCCTTGTAGTATCATAATTTGTTTAAGTCTATTGATTTATTTTAAAATTTTGCATCATAACACTTTTATTTCTTATTAATCTGAGGCTCCTGGGATGATCAGAACATGTATAAAGACAAGTTAATGATTATTTGATTACTAAATTAGTTAAGGTTAGGGACAATTATTTCAAAAACTGATTAATTGTGATTAATCATTTAACTTGTTGCAATCCTAGTTAAGACCACATATGAGGAGAATACTTCAAAAGGGAAAGTTTATGTGTTTAAAAGTGGGTATTATTGGCGCAATTCTACATGCTTGAATTGACTTAAATATAAAGTAGACAATTTGATAAAAGTGAGTTAAATGCCAGTCTGATTGCTTTTCAAAAAGTTAGTTCAGTATGTGGTGTGTAACATGATTAGGTTAGCATCAGCTTTAACACAAACACCACATTTTAACACATCAAATTTCCCTGCTGAAGTATTTATATTTATGAAAGTCTAAACATGCAGCAAATGATAATTTGCTGTAGCTTGTTGTCCACTTTGTGTCAGTTAAATTATTCATCATAAATTATTTTGTGTGTCTCAGCTATACAGGGAATGTATGAAGCTGTAAGTGAGCATCCGCGCATTTGAGACAACCTGAATGAGCCAAGCCACAGATGAAGAACTGATTGATCTATTCGATCTTTCCATCATATGTGTGTTTTTAAGCACTATATTTATTGTACGGGGCTATGCTTATGAATAGATTCCGTCAATTTATCAGTATTAACAGTACAACTATAGTCCCCAGGCATTTTATCCCAAAAACTGTCATGGATCATATAGACTTATCCAGATAACAAAAATTTGCTTTTGCGAATAATTTGTTTAGAGACATAATGATTGTTTTTGTTTTTGATTGCAACATCAACATAATAAATGCATATTTTTTTTCTAGATTTGACTGATTGATACAAAAACAATCTCGAATTTGACATAATTTGCCGTTTACTTACTTCCTAATAGAATGTCGCATTGTTCTGATGAATATCACAGCCCTTTTCTAAATCAGCCACAGGAAATATCTGCAAAGCTCATTATTTTCAGCCTTCAACTTTATTTAACTCTTAATGGCTTTATTGGCTATTCCCTAAAGCTGCACTGTAAAACATAAGTCCAGTTGTGTGTCTTTTATACACATAGTTTACAGTGTTGACTTAGCCTTAGCCTCTTTTTGTCGCTCTTCCATTTTCCTCTATCCTTGGCTTTTGAGCTCCATACTTTCATCCGCCAAACCGTCTTCTTTTCCACTTCCAAAATCTGACCTAGTATTTTGAACAATCCCCTGTGTTGTGGTTCCGCTGTGGTAAAACGCGCCTGCTGCCAAGCTATGACACCACCATTGTCTTTTACATGTTTACCACGAGCTGTAATTAAAGTGCATCTCGGAGTTGGATAAGTGGACCGTGTTGGACCGTGTTTACAGTTGTTGTGGTTTTTCTCTTTCCTCATAAATCTGTGGGTCTAACTGCGTCTCTGTGCTGTCTGCTCCAGAAATTCTTTGCAGATCCAGAGTGAGAGGACCGTCAGGCGTCATAAATAACAACGCACACTGTCTTTACAGCGTTAAGTCTGGCCAAAAAGAGCAGGAGTAGGAAATCAAGTTTTTACAGTGACTGAAGGCAGCACATCAACTACTGATGAGGACTGAGAAGGAGATTTCTGTTGTAAAACTAGATTTGAAAAGAGAAATATTGTACAGTAAATGTATTCTGTCAATGTTTTCCGATTTGAGGAAAGAGTTGAAGCAAGTGGAGGACTATTAATGTGTCATTTGAACTGTCATGATAAAAACAAATGTGCAAAGATACAAAAGCAGGCAGTGTGGGCTGTTCAGGACTGTACATGAGAAGTGCCACCACAATATTGGTTCTTGTGCTTCTGGAAAGACAAATTAGACTTAAACCTCTATTCAAAATGTTAAAGTGTGCAGTTGGCCTTAGAAGAATGAATTGATTAACAGTTGAAGCGGGGGTACCTGATTTTTATGCTGCAAAACAAGAAGTATTTAAATCTGTCCAACTATTTCCTCACTCGCACAAATCCTTCAGTGCATAGTTAACATGCACAATAATTTTGGCTGCAATTACACCTCAAGAGCGTCTTTTTACAAACAGCAAAGTGAAACTGGAGTGAACCACACTGCAATCATAGCTTTCACTTATCTATTAGAAAAACCCTATTTGATTCAGCAAGTACATAGTGGTTTACAAGTTTACTAATGTACAACCAAAAAGTCAGATACCCAGAACTCCAAAACATGGCATGTATTGAGATAAGATACAGTATATGCCATGTCTCACTGCAGTGGGCAATGCCATGTCTGTGATCAACACAGTCTCAGAGGAAAACGTAGATATACAACGAAATGTCAAAACGTACGATAAGCATGTTTTCCCACCTTTTTACATCAATATGTTAGGAAAAGTCAAAAACGTAAACCACACATTTTGGAATGAAGCCAAGACATTTACTTTGGGTTTAACAGGTACGTTTAGGTTGCAAGTTTCTAAAATGGATAAGTTAAGTTTAGAGCTGTTGCTTGAGGAGGTTAAGATTTACCTATTAAACCCAAAGAAAATGTTTATTTGTGGTTTCAACCAAAATGTGTGGTTAGTTTTGGCTTTTTTGACATTTCATTGTATATCTACGCTTTCTCTGTAGACTGGGCTGCCGTGATCTTTTCACTCTTCACCCTCTCATTTCATCCTCCTTCTTTATTCTTCCGGCACTGCCCACTTTGCAAGCTCTGTTTGAAATGTGAATGTGGCTGAGTGCATCTCAATTATTACAAATTGCCACATTCAACTTTCAGAACATCATTTGTCATTGTAACTTTACTACCACCATTTTGATGAGACACGAGAAGGCCAATTGACATATCAACTATATGATGTGAAGTAGTGTTCATAAATTCAGCCGTTTTTGAATTACTAGTTACATTCAAGTCAGATAGTGTTGCTATGTTAGGGGCAGCTTTTTAACCTCCACCACATGCTTGTCTCCAGTGATCTCCACATTTTGACTTTGATTGGAAGTTTCTACTGTATATTAGATCAGAAAAGTTACATAGTGTACTTTTAAAATAACAATGTTACCTTAAGTTATGCTTTCCTTGACCACAATACTGATATTTTAATCTTGATCTTAAATCTGCTCTGTCTTGTGCAGACCCAGACTGGCTGAACTTGGATGGCTTTGCAGTTCTGAGCGCTGCACCTGTCAATTCCGCAGGTAAAGTCCTTCATACACTACTTACTGACATTGAACGCCTCCTCACACAGCTGCACATGTAACACCGTCTAGTTGTACTGTATCTGATCACAACACTTCAGACACGAGCTGCTATCTGTCAGGTGAAATCTCAAATGAAGTGCTGAATACACTGAGCTCATTCCTCTCTGGTCTGATGTCCTGGGGCACTTGTCTTAACTTTCCATCTTAAGTCACCTCTGAAGGCCTCCATGGGAAAACAGTGTGTGACTCACTCTTCCCATCTGTGCAGGTATGTTTGTGTTGTATTTCAGCCAGATAGAGAACTTCTGCTGCCTAACCACTTCATTAACACTGTGGAAAGTTTGGAAATCACGTACTGTAGTTTTAACACTAGTGAGTGGTGTTGTGTCGGTGATTCAATTCCAAGAATCTCAAGAACATGCTCGTTTTGTGACCAGGGAGATGGGATGTACGTGATCGAGATCCAGCTTTGGCTCTGTAAAGCTCCTCATGTGGAAGAGGTACAAACTAAGATCTAGAATCAAAGCTCTCATACGGATTGCTGTTTTGTGCAATTATTAAAATTTCAAAGACAAGTATGATCGAAAAAAACACAACATTTTGTATTTGAGAAGTTATTAGCATTACTTTTAAGTCAGTTTGGTTAAAAATGTATAGCACATTTTGAATTCAAATTTATCTATCTATGAAATACACTGCAAAGGTGAAATTCAAGACAGTTTAAAATTGCTAAGATTTTCACCTTTATTTCACAATTTTAGCCAGATTCTCTCATAATCAGTCAAAAATGTCTTTAAACCAGAAAATATTCTACATTGCATAAGCAATTAAATTATATCCAGTTAAAATTGCTCAAATCTAGATTAAAATTCTTCTGTATCTGAGTTATTTTAAGCAAGACTAGATATAGATTTTTTGCAGTGTATGTCCCTTCTATTCTAGTTTCTATTGTATTCATTCATTGAGTAAATGATGATTCAAATGTTTTCATCTTTATTCGACCAGAATTGTCTAGATGTGATTCAGACTCTTTTTCATTGCAAAGACATGCCCTGTTGTTTGATTAAACAACTAATTGAGGAGTGTCAAAAGCTAATAAACTAATAATTATGTAACAGATGATCGACTAATTGTGACTAGTCGACTATAAAATCTAAACGTAATTGTTTTTGCCACTCGGAATCATTAAAAGGACTAAACAGACTAGAATACACGTAGAACACCTTTTTATAACAAACACTTTATTTGTGAATATTATTCAACTGTAAACCTATTGTCAAAATATTTTAACCTTTATTTGGCTATTTTAAAATACTCGAACAGAACTATTTTATTTAAAGCTTTTGATAGTTTACATGTTTTACTCAGTTACATAAGGCATTCTGTGTCTAATATTTTAGATATGGACAAGATATTGAAAACCAAGTTTCACTCAAATACATCATTTGACAATCTATCTGTTCTGGTGAGAACTGATTTTATTTTCGAACCACTGATGCAGTATAAGAAACTTTGTGGAAGCAGCGATCTCTTAGTTATGGCAAAAGTATAAAAGTGAGAGTTGATAATATTATTCTAACCAGCCTAGCCTGATGATTTGGGTTGATGGTATGTGTGTGGTTGGAGGTTAGCCTGTTGCACCTCGGATGATTAACTTCCAGGAACAGACAGAGCAGAGGGGAGAATCCTGCGGTCGGCGTCTTACTGCCCTGAGCCCAGAGCAAAGGGACAATATCAAAACCAAATGTGCTTAAACTCACTCAGGCTGCAGCTATGTGAACAAATATTATGTAAGAATTAGGCTTTCTCTTCTGTATTCAACATTTTTGCACTTTTTTAGTGCTATTATCCTTGCATATTTAATTTAATTTAATTGACCTTTATTTAACCAGGGAAGTCCCACTGAGATTCAGAATCTCTTTAGCAGGGGAGCCCTGGGGGAAGGGTCAGGGGAGGCATTAATGGACAGACATATGAGTATTTCAAAAATTGCATAAAATAATCTGATAAGAATATGATGCATAACAAGAATTGCCTGCAATAACCAGTAAATTAGCCGGTGCCGTAGATACTGTTTCCTTATTCCTGCTTACATAGTATTAGTCAACATTATTGACAAAAGCGGCGCAAAGTACTCATGGGTTTTACATAAAACTGCTACAAACCTTGGAAGCTCATCACCAGAATAGATATTTGTCCTTTTTACTCCTGAATGACTTGCCATACTGTGGAGTGTTTTTACTTGACTTTTAGTATGGGTCAATACTTGTCTGGTATGCTTCTAAATTTGCCATTTTTGCCAGCCATAATAAAGCAACAAAGAATGGCATTGATGTAAAATACAAGTGTATTTCAGCTTAAAAGGTTTCTGTGATTAAATTGAATTAGCAGATGTTGAAAATGAAATTAGAAATAGCAGAGGTAGAGGATTTGAATCAGTGCTCTTTTATCCAGAGGAATCTGCTCAGCTGTATTGGCCGACAGTGACAGTGAGGGCCGCACTCCAAGTCTGGATAACTCACACCCTTTATGTGGATTTACACACTTTACTTTTATTATTATTAGAAATTCTCCTTGTGGAAGTACAATCTGTGGAAGCATGAGATAGTGTGAAGTCTTAAATAACACGTAATAAGAAAAAAAATAACTGTTTTTAAGTTTTAGACCTAATCTAACATTGTTCCCACATCAAAAACCTACCTGAGTTGTTTTTAGCTTCCTCCTGTTTGGTAAGTTTTTGAGCCTCAAACAAAATTAAAGTTTTAAGTTAAAATTTCAGTGCTGTGCAATAGGCCTAGCTCTGAAATCTTCTGTGCTGTTTTACATCTAGAAATAACCACCTGATTTATTTTGCTCACAGTGTGGGTCGTTGCCTTTGCCAGAGCTGTCGAGTGTCCCACATTACTCCTGTTATGTCTTCCCTTCACTGACTTCCTGTAAAGTTCAAGATTGATTTGAAAATTTCAGTTGTAACTTTTTGAGCTCTTCGAGGACGGGTTTCCTAATACATCATGAATCTGTTGACCCCCTATTCCTCTGGACAATTTTTACAATCCTTTTCAAGACTCTGGAATTCTCTGGCAGAATCTCTTTGTGAGGCTGACTTTGTGGACAGCTAAAGGCACTTTTATTTACAAAAGCTTTTATATTGACTCATTAACTAATTGTTACATTGTATTTTCTTTCTGTTTTGTTGTGATTTTATTTTGTAATGCTCAATTTTCGCTTTTTGTCTCTCACCATCATTAAATGGCACTCACACAAGAAAACTACTTGTACTAATACTCCTTCTATCCTTACTTACTTCTACATATCATTTGAATCATTTTGCAAATCTCTGTATTGCATCACCTCTTTGGACAGTATTCTCCATCTGTCAGCGCAGACGGCTCACGCTGGATACCAGACAGGGTGGTTCCTTCTCATCTGACTTTGATAATCCATTTAAAAAGTATTGGATTTTGCGCCAGAGGAAATACAGTCTAAAAGAGCAGAGGAAGGACTATCACACTAGAGTCTGGGGACAGATGGAGGTGACACGTTCAGTCTGCTCTGGAGCTCGTGCATTTAAGCTTCTGTCCCAGATGGAGTCACAAATGAGCTGCAGCAGAAGAACTGTAGAGATGAGGGACACACTGGGAGCCAACATCAGAGATTCAGATAGAAGCTGGGATGTGGATTTGTTGTGGGGCTGCATATTGTGTCCAGCTGTTGCAGAACAAAATATAATACAACTTTAAAGGTTTTGCTAGCAAGCTTAACATTAAATTATGCTGCGACAAAAGGTATATTTAAATCTGAATACAAACTTGCATGGGTTATGGTTTTGATTTGACATGCTTTAAATTACGATTACTTTAATAACCGATTGAAAACCATCATGCTAAAATGATTAATTAATACATGGAACATCCGTTAAAACACTTTTTAAATTATCTTTAGAGACAGAAACATCTCTTGTCTCTTTACTAACAGTAATGAGGTGAACAGGAAGTACTCCAGAGTTACAAAGTTAGCTGTTTTACACTAACAAGCCAACTGACATTATACAGTATACTCACTAAATTGAGTTACACATTCAATTTTGTAGGTATTACGGTGTACTCAAGTCTGACTTGAGATTTAGTCATGCCTAATAATCAATGATACAGCTTGAGTTAGGTTTTTATCGTAGAGGACCGTAGTGAGTCCTCAGTAAAAACATGTGGTTTGCAGCAGAAATCAAGCTTTGAAAAAGGAAAATTTGCTGCTTTTAGTCTAAGATGACAATGATTGAATGAAACTCTGTGCTGTTTTATCTCACATATTTTCATAATTATTTTTTTTCCCTCCTGGCTAGATTCATTAACGTTTGGTATTACAACAAAAACTGCTGTGTTTTTACATATTATGGGCATGTAAAATGTTGTGACGTCATGGGAACGCAACCTATTGCCTGAATTGTGTATCATGAGGACACTATTGACCATGTGAATTGGAAATATTAACTTAAAGCAGAACTAAGTTACATTTTGACCTCGTTAAATGTCTTTGTAAGTCTTTGTGATGGCTACATATGTATTTTTGGGGCATTTGAACCATGTGTATTTTGTGATTTTTGTTGTGGCTGCCGGCCCCTCAGCCCAAGACAAATTTCCCTAACGGTACATAAAGTACTTGATTGATTGATTGATTGATTGATTGATTGATTGATTGGTGTCAGCTCTTTATGGCAAATGTAGTTTCTTGTGTGTTTTTGCTGCTTCATTTCAATATCAAAGGTGCACAAAAATGAGAAAATAAAAATAATTGGTTATTTTTCTATTTAGTAGAGAGAGCACTATTACTGACTCACACACAAACAAATGTATGAATTTATGTGAATTGTGTAAAAAAATGTATTTCTTTTGTGTCCCTCCACAGTCCCTGTCAGACCTCGTCACTCTCCGGTCAGAAACAGCTCCTCTGTTCACCGCTCTGCTCGTGTAAACAGGACACTTCACCCTCAGCTCCATCCAGCCCCAGGACCTCTCCCTCCAGGACTCTGCGCAGGGCCCCCCAGTCCTCCTCGGGTCCCGGCAGCCTGAGAGGTACTCTGCTGGGACACCCCTGCTGGAGAGGAGACGTTATCATCACACCAACCTCAGGCAGACCAGAGGAGGCAGAGGCAGGCTCCCAAACTAAGTACGGACATAAAATGCCATATAGAAAGTAGTGATACCAGCTATCTATACTTATATACTCACTTTTGTACAGCAAAGGAATTACATATCTCTGACATTAAGTGAGATTCTATAAGCTAAGCCTTCTTTTTTACAAGTAGAAACATCAGTGTTTTATTAATCGTGTGTGATCAGTTCACTTAAACTACTTGCTTCTATAGATTTATATGAGCCAAAATGTCTGCATTTGGGAGGATTCTAATCTTGGTTTTCACTGGTTAAGATGCTTGATGGACATAGAATGTTGAACTTTTTTCAAGTTGTTTTTACCTTTATATTTTCAAAATGTAGAAATCCGTTATTACTTGGCTCATTGGCAAATTGGACTCAGGCTAAATAATTTAGTCGGAAATGCCTTGAAACAAGTGAAATTTGGAACAAAGCGTGAGCAATTTTATTCTGATCTTGTTAAAGGTCCAGGTCTGTGATTTTCTGGGAGAATATCCTGTTAAATCGTTGTCATAGCGAATATAAACGCTAATAGTTCTGACCGTTAGCTGTAATACTCTTTTATCTCGTATAGTATAGAATGCCTGCTAGTTATAATTTCTTCCTGCTGTCCCTCTTTGTTCATAGCTTCTGAGTCGGTTCATGTGGTGTCACTGCAGGCTCCCAACAAAGCAGGTCAGAGCACCGCCAGCAGAGGAACAGCAGCCAAATCATCCATACCAGGTAAGACAACATTGTATTTGTAATCTATAGTGGGGGTCGCTGACCTTTTTTGTTGTAAAAGAGTTATTATTTCAACCAAAACGTATACTGTGAATGTGAATGCAATTATTAGAGACAAAATCAGACTGCTGTGTACTGTCCAAATAAAAAAAAAAAATCAGGTAAAATCAGGTTCAGTGTAGAAAAACAGATTAATAACATTTAATTAAGCTATACTTAATTTATCACTGATGCAGACTTTGGGATTACATACACTTGATTTCATCGCCTTTCTTTCCTTAAAAAAGATGAACTGATGAATACGTGTGTTTGGCTGCTGTAGATCCCCCTCCTGAATATGAGGCTCGGGACATTAGCGTCAGAGTCATGTCTCCAAAGTCGGTGCTCATCTCGTGGGTGGACCCAGCCGTGGAGATGGGCAAAGTGGAATCAGAGGCCGCAAGGTAAGGTTATTTCCATGTTTTTTTGTTGAAAATGTTCCTTATTTTAATCTAAAAATTTTAATCTAATCTCTTGACTGTAAATTTGAGAAATGTGAATGAAATGTAAAGCCTCATCATTTACTGTTTTCAACCTGAGTTGTTTTAGTCTTAGGTCGTACACAGTGCGGTACAGGGAGAAGGGCGAGTCAGCACGTTGGGAGTACAAAGACAGCGGTCAGAGGAGGATGATGGTGGAGGACCTGTCTGCTGATGGCATGTACGAGTTCTCTGTGCGCATCAACCAGGGGGACAACCAGGGCAAGTGGAGCGTGTCCGTGTTCCAGAGGACCCCCGAGTCTGGTATTTTTTTTACGCTTAAAATTATTTATTTACTGAAAGCACACATATGATTTATATCAGTAAAGAGTTTTCTAGCTCATTGAGAATTGCTAGTTCTGATTATCTTGAGACTGCGGAGAAAATACATGAGAAAGATAAACATAATTTGCTTTTCCCGACAAGTAAACATGATTTGATATCAGACAGACTTAGAACAAGACTAGCGATGATTTATAGACATAAAAACAACACAGAAAAGACCTCCACGTATGACATAACAAAATATTATGAGTGGTGTTTTTGACATTTTGAAGTGATTTTTTTTTTACACATAGTCCCCCATTTTTTTTTTGACTCATCAAAGGACAAGTATCACCTGAGTATCACCAAATCTAAATTGGGTCTATAATCCAGTTTGGTGGAAAAGTGCTACATAAATAGAGATAATTTATCATTTAGCCCACTCGTTTGTAGGAAAACAGCATTGTTCAGAACACAATTGGATTACTTTAGCAATAACACATCATCAATAGGGTAAAACTAACTTAAATAAACTGTATTTTTACTGAAAAATGGCTCAAGTAAAAGCATAAAAAAATGTATTAAAATGTATTCTTTAAAAAATAAAATAAAATAACGCTAACTGACTTACCACCAATGGTATAAAAAGACTAGACATGCTAAACAAGATTCATTAGACTAGTATGAAGCAAGCTAAGAACAACTCCAGCTATGTTTTTGAGGAAGGAACAATGCTAGAACATAGGGCTGCTCAATAAAAAAAAAAGCAGAATGCATGAAAATGAACAGAAAACATTTATAAATAGACATATCTCACTGAAATACTGTATGTAGTTGCAAATATATTCTACAAGTGTAAAGACACCATCTAGGAACATGAGCTCAGTTATATTATGCTTACTACAAAATGGAGGCAGAATGAGAAGCAGAAGCAAGTAGTTATACAAGTATATAAGTGCAGTTTTATACAAAGAACTCAGCTTTAAAATAATGATAATAACTGGCACAGTCTGAAAACCACTAAGCCCCTTCATGTTGTTTTACCAAATCTAGAAGACAGACATTTACATGCTCTTTAAAATGGTTTTCCACTATGATTTCTGCCTGCTGTAGCCCAAATGTCACCACCTCTCTCCCTTGTACCACATGAAAGGCTGTTTGATTTGATTTTTGGCTCTGTTTCTACCATGATTGCAGCTTAAAAATACCTGAAGTCCATTTAACAGACCAGATTTACTGCACGTCTAGTCCTCCCATACGGTTTCTAGAGGACACTTTGTAAAATATACTGCCAGCATTTTCTACAGACTTGGCACAAATGTTTTTACGTGGGTTAGGGGCAATTTCCTCATTTAAGTTGATGTTGGATGCTGTCTAGGCATTCCACTAGTGTTTTCATCTGACTTGACTTCCTTTTCTGTCTCTAGCTCCATCTGGACCGCCTGAAAACTTTGAGGTCAAGCCTCTCCGAGGAAAAGGAACAGCCATCATTGCGACATGGGATCCTCCTGATGAGCCCAACGGAAGGATAAGAGGTTAGATTCAAATATGTCAATTGTATAAAATAGATTTACAACATAAAAAAGGTTATGATCAGGTACTAACTTGTTTAAAAAAGTCTACAAAATGCATCAAACGTTCACAATTTCATTCTGCACTAACAAGGCAATAGTGTTCACTTAAAGTTAAAAGGATAAGATGATTTAATCTTCAGGCTTGCACAGTCCATATGTATTTAATAGTATCCAGGGTGTGCATGTGTTTGCGTTAGTAACAGCCAAATAGACTGGTCAAATCTTTACCACAATCAGTCTGCATCCAATGAAAAGATTTGAAGTCAACTCCAAAGTTGATAGTTTGATATTAAGTGAAATGTAAGCACATTACATCTGGTGTATACCTAATTCAAGCAACACTGGTACATTAGACAATCATTGTTGCGTGAACCTATGGAACAGATTGCAGTTCACAGTAATTGGTGTACACGTGAGGCCAGATCAAACCAGCTGTGCAACCAACAGTACCCTGTCTTACTAAAGCCAACTGGCAAAATGACTGTAAAATCCAATAATATATCATTATATTATAGGACAGTAGTTAATTATGTTTTATTTTAATGTAATGTGTAATTCAGTTTTAATTGCAAGAAATAATCGAAAATCCATACATTAAACTATTCGAAGTGTCACAGAATAGTGTGTCTTTGTTCCTGACAGAATACATCCTGTCCTATGCTCCTGCCATGAAGCCGTTTGGGATGAAGAGCCTGACCTACTCAGGCAGCACCACCTCGGCCACAGTGGATGGTCTGACCCCTGGAGATCGCTACATCTTTAAGATTCGTGCCACTAACCGCAAAGGGCAAGGGCCACAGAGCAAGGCCTTCAGCGTGGTCATGCCTGGATGTAAGAGTGCAGAGCTTTGTGTTTTGAAGTGAAGAATTTAGCAGAGTCGGCTAACCGTAGTTGCCAAATGCTAAAAACAAACAGAAGTAGTAGATTTTATTGGAAAAACTTTTTCTTATGAGACATAGACAAGACAACGCAAACCAATTTTCACTTGACTAGATACTGTAAGAATATACGTATATGTGCTGGTGTAAAACTAATTTTTGTTTTTTGCCCTAAAAGAGACCCATTGTGTATTTATAAACATTCTAGTTAGAACATTAGACATTTTGCATATGTGTATCCTTTAAGACTACATTACTAACTTCATTTCTTGTCTCCTGCCAGCCAGCCGTGCTGCCTCAACTTCCTCCAGAAAGACTGAAGTCAGTAGAACAACCCAAGCCCCTGTGGATCAGGACGACTATGAAGAATCCAACTCTGAGACGACACCAGCCCCTTTTGCTACTTCAGCAGCCACTACAACTATTACTACAACTACTACTACTACTCACCGAGTTCCTCCTATTCGCAGAGTTCGACCATTATCCCAAACTAGATCTTATCATAACATTTTCTCATCTGTTCGAGGGTCTGTTCGAAATGGTCATAGAGGAAGTAAAATAAGAGAACAGACCACAATGCCACCAACTACTACTACTACCACTATTACTACTACTGTCAAGTTAACTACGACTACTCCAGAAACTACTACTCCACCTCCAGTCCAAGAAACAACTACTGAGGAAGTTAAAACAGAACAAAATAACGATGTTTTTGATAAAGAGAGAGAAGCGTCAACAACTGCTGCACCAAATTTCAAATTAGTGACTCCACCATCAATTAAAAAAGCAAAGTCATCGCAAAGAAGGCCAATAAAAATCAGAGTACACCAAAAAACAGGTTCCAAAACTAATTCTTTAGCAAAAACTGACATTTCTGCAAGCAATTCTCAAGTTAAGACTACGACAAAGACTCCGGGTATTCAAGAGTCGGCTGCTAAGAGAAATGATTTTGCAGCAACCGCAGTTCCAGAAAGCAAAAATGTGAATGATGCATCAATACAAAGCAAGAAGCCCAGTTTAAGTTTACAGAATAACAACTCGCAGCCAGATAAAACACAGATGTCTAGTAGGGGTTCAGTAAGAGGCACAAGCGGATCGGCGGGAAGATATAATTTTAATCGAAGAAATCCAAGCTTTTTCGTCAGAGGTAACTTGACCAGAAATGGGTTCAAACCGGCGTTGACGTCAGCAGTGTCGTCTGACGTAAATGTCCAAAGCAGGAGTCAAAGTAATCATGGAACGCTGAATAGGTTTAGTAAAAGTGAAAGCGGTTCAAATAGGAATGACCCAAGAAGAGGAATTTTTCGGCAAGAAACTTCACATGGATTGGATGAAATTAAATCTACGAATGCTCAGGAAAAATTACAAAATATTGCTACAACATCAAGAAGTAGTGATGGCAGATATTCTAATGTTGATCCGAATTCTAAAGCAGAAATTTCAGAAAGCTTACATTCTCATACTAAATTATTAGCTTTGGAATCTGCAAAATTGGACAATACGAAATTTGAGGGTAATTTTGATGATGATGGGGAAAAAGCTGAAAGTTCAAATTCCAGGACTCAGGGGAAACGGACTTCAAACAGTAGATCAACAAACATGGAAACAGTGATATCAGACAATGCAAGAAATTCCAAACCAAATTTGAAAAATAATCAAAATTCTGAAAGTGAAAGTATAAAATATGACACTACAAACTGGAGGACTCAAGAAAAAAAGACACATAGTAGCCCCTCAGTTTTTGAATCTGTCAAATCAGACGATGAACAAAATTCAAGAGAAACTTTGAAATCAACTAGTGACGGCAACCAACATGAAACTTCCATATCCAATGCTCAAATTTCGCAATCACCATCAAGAACACACTCCCCAGTTTCCGAATCTTCAAAATCCGATGAAAATACAAATTCCAATCGAAAAGAAGGAAATTATGACACAGACAGTGACAGCACAAAGAAATCAACTTCAAATTCCAAGACGCAAACTTCCCAGGGCGAAAGGACTGGCTCATCATCTCGGGCAAGAATTAGCTCATCACTTTTGGAAAAATATCCTTGGCTAGCAACCAAATATCCACATAGATTTGGATTGACAGCGAGATCACCAACCTCCACATCCAATTCTAGGACTTCCTTACCCAGGACAAATTCTTCAACTATGGGATTGGAAAGACCGATTTCTAGGAGTGTGCCAACTCGAGTTTCCAGTGCCACCGGTGCTGCAGGAGTGTCCGCAATTCAAGAGACTAGTCAAGCAAATGAAGAAAATAAAAATAATCCTAAACTGGAATCTCTGAAAAATAACGTTGAGTCAGTAAAGCCCAATTTGAATAAAGAAGTAAGCAAAACAACACAAGTTTCCTCAACAAGCTCTTCCAAACTGAATGAACAAACTAATTCCGAAGAAGGGACAGATCATGAAAATCATAAAATAGAGACAAATAATGAGAATTTTGATCGGAAAAATTCAGAAATTCCAAGTGTGGATGCAACCAATAGTAGGACATTTCCATCTTCAACATTACGCAGAACTAATACGGGAAACAACGGTAGAATACGATATCCACTCTTGCCAAACAGACAATTGGGGAACAGATTTTCAGTTAGGCCGGCACAGAAGATGGATTCAGAGTCCGAAGCAAAGCCAATGCTGATGTCTGGTAGTAGCAATGGCAATGGGAATACTTTAACAAGGACAGGTGGGCTTTTCTCTGGTGGAACTACTCAAGAAGGTTTCAGAGGCCAAGGAGGAAGGACGAGGAATACGCTAAGAGGAAAGCCTATAAACGGAGGAGCGGGGTTCAAGCCAGTCAATAGAAATGGTAAGATCGAATTGGAAATTGTATGTAGAAGTTATGCAGATGAGACAAGAGTCAAGGTAAGGAAGCTCTTTTCTCCCATAAGAGCTCAACACACTAACTGAAAAAGCTGCTACAGCCTGAAAGCAAATATAAACAATCATAACTTTGCCAAATATTGAGTTTATATAAGACATGTAAGAAGTAGAAAAGTGGATACACAACAAGGACACTTCTGTTTCTCTTAAATTTTTCTGAGGCACAGACTTTGGGACACAGTTGAACATATTACCTCTATCATTAATCAATGTCTTTAGTCTTTTTGATGAGTATTTTTTTTGTTTAATAGTAAAATATATCTTAAATCTCCAACTCCTGCAATCAAACAAGCTAGCTAAGCTCTGCAGTGTCACAGTAACAACAGAAAAACTACCTTAAAACTCAAAGACAAAGCAAGAAGCACATTTCATAGTTCTTCTCATAGTTTACCCACTTTTTCAAGTAAAATTATGCATAACTTTTATAGCTAACATGGTAACCTGAATATTTTGAATTGTAATCACTTCAATTGAGTTGTTTGTGTTGAATGGATTAGATAAAAATGGACGGCCGAACCTGACAACAGCTGAGGACAAAGAAACAGCTACATTTGATGAGTCCAGTAAATCGAACGGTCACAGATATATTACAGGACCAGATGGAACCAAATGGGTAAGCACTAAAACTTACCATACAAAGATGTGGTGCTATAATTGAATTTTTGTACATTTTTAACAGAGTATGTGCAAACATTGTGATATTAAAACATTAACAATTTGGCAAAATATAGTGTGAACTTTGTATCTAAATACAAAGTGAGAAAAAAATGCACAGTCAGTAGTTAATGGACACATGTATAAGGTGCTATTTTTAAGCACGCCTGCTTCTCTCCTCGTCTCCTCTCCTCACTGTGTTAATAAGGAGTCTTTGATTGACAGCTGAAGAAGCTGAGGAGACAAGTAGAGGAAAAGACACGAAGAAAAGAATTGAGACCTATCCATAGAAACACTTTCTGACTTTCTGTTTAAAACTACAAAGATGTTAAGATCCGCCTCTTCATAGTAACATTTCATTGTAACAAGCAGCACATAGTCATTTACATAATTGTAGTTGTTAAATGTGGCTACAACTTTAGAGCTGGCATACAACAGTCAGATTCTGACATTTTTAAATAATCATAATGAACAGGGATATTGTCAGAGATAGTGGATAGGTGAAAAAGTATAATAATTCAGAATTGTAGTTATAACATGTGGTTATCGATCAAAATACAATTTTGACTTAGAAGAAAACATCTTTGTAATTTGATTAAAAGGAAATTATTGTTTATTTCACACATTTCCTCTTTAATAACAATGAAACGTTCCAATAGTACAAAAAAGTTGTAATACTGTAGACTGTGTTGTAGAATGTACTAATGTCACAAGGCTAGATGGTTGGCAGGAACCGATTTGTCCTATTAATAACATATTCACACAATCACACAATTTCAATTTGAGGATTTCTATTAGTGACTAAACCCATTTACTTCTTATTTCACAACAAAAGCTGCATTTAAAAAATATTTATTTTAGCTGTCAAACATCTGTATTAAATGTTAATAGCCTGTAGGACGTTGTGATGTCATGTGAACATGAGTTGTGTCTTTTTGAAATGTCCTCGTCCCTTTTCAGCTGGTGGACTTGGAAAGAGGCGTGCTAATGAACTCAGAAGGACAGATTCTTCAGGACTCACAGGGCAAACCCCGGAGAGTGGTGCTGGGAGAGGACGGACACACTATTTTTGGTGGGCTATTATTACAACATGAAGCACTACAACATAAAGCACTAGCTAGTAACTGGGGCTGTCCAATTAATTAAATTGTTTATTTATACAGCACATTTACAAAGATAGATGTCTTCCAAAGTGCTTCACACTGTACCATAGTGATGGCAAGCATCCCTGGGGCAGCTCAGCTTCTGATAGTGTTCATTAATAATAATTGCATTATTAATGAACACTATCCAAAGGCTGCAATCTCAAAGGCTGCAATTTTTAAAGTATTTTTGCTTTATTTTCATCTTACAAAATGTATTATTATCATGTCTTATTCAGCATAAAAACATATTATTCGGAAGATTAGGAACCAAATCAGATTTTTAAAACATAAATTACAAATTGAATCGTAATCATAATTTGACATGTTTCTAAAATCTTGCATCCCTACTATTGATTAGAAAATTCAAAAGTTTTTATGCTAGTCGGGCTATTGTTTTTGTGTGTTTTGTTTGGTGTCGTTCCGCCATTGTGTATAGTCTTAGATGTGTTCTTTTCGTCTCCAGACTCGATGGGTAGTCCGCTTGTGAACCAGGAGGGCGTGGCTCTGTTTGGACACGGCAGAGACAGTCGTCCTGTGGTCAACCCCAAAGACAAGATGATCATGTTGGGTGGAAAACCTCTCCAAGGACTGGATGTACCCAAACGTAGGACTACTACCACCACTGCTAAAACAACTACTACTACAACTACTACTACAACTGAAGCTCTTACAACTGAATGGACCTCTCCTCCCATTCCAACATGTCCACCAGGAACCTCCCCCAAAACAGATGATTATGGATACCCAGAGGTGGATGAAGAGGGAATACTGGACTGCTATCCCATCGAAGGTACAACCGAAGCAACATGTTATACTGGGCAATACTGTTTTATACTTCAAAGGAGACATTATAAGCAAAATCAACTTTTTTTTATAAGTTTTATTCGTATTCTAAGGTCGCTTCTTCATCAAAAACACTGCTGAAGTTTTGTCTGTGAGATATCTGTCGTTCCCCTCAAAACACAATTCTGAATGCCCCTGATCTGTGATGTCATAGATAGATCTGAGATCTTCTGCTCTGTTTTTAAGTCCATAATTCATCCAGTCGTTTGAGCATTTCTGCAGCTCTAGCACATCAGGCAATATCGGTTTGATTGTTTACCCTGTGAAATTTCCTTTTCAGTCAGTAGATAGAGCTCTTATTCAATTCCTGATGTGAGAAGAACATGACAGTAATGTGTACTTTACTGTTTACTGTGTACTTTAAAAAATTTATTTTTCTTTTTTTTTTTCTTTTATCTTAAAAATGTTAACAAATAGAACTAATTCATTTCTGATTTTTACAGAGGTACATGTTTATCAAATTATTATGAGTCTCATCATAATACTTTACAACAATGAGGTTAAATGCGAATTCTCACCAATCTCAGAAGCCAGAGCAATCAAGTGAAAATGTTCTGCCCAGAAGATAGATCTAATGCAAATCGTGACTGAAAAGAAAGTAAAACAATAGCTGCATCTAACAATTAATTAACTCAAGGGACGGAAACAATTGTAATAGCAATTTGTCATCATTTTTCCATGTTGATGCAGTGTTCCTTCATAAAAAGCATACCAGCAGTTGTAATTAACTGTAAAAAAAAATCCTTTTGCCGCTAGTAGATTGAGTTTTAACTCAGATGATCTCAGAAATGCTCAGAAAAAAGTCTGGCATTGATTTATGAACCTCAAAGCGGCGCAAAAGATTTTGGAGCTTCACCTATAACGTCACTAAACTGTAAAATCTATTAGTCACATATGAACCATTTTAATAAGGCAGCAAAAGAGATGTCAGTTTTCTCATTGTAGACAAAAGAAGTAAAATAATATTTAGAGTGTTCAGGTTTGTCATTGGTCATATATCAAAATAAACTGTCCGTAGTGCTACTGCTCTCCTTTCTGTTGTGAGTGACAGTGCATTCTAAAGCTGTTTGTGGTGAATAAACAGACAATTCAATATCCTGCAGTTTGATTTTTCTTGAAGGCCTAAACTATTCCTATTTCCTGTGATTGGCCACAGACTGGCCGCTCCGTATATGAGTTTTTTCTTGGGGAACAGTTTGTATGGTGCGTATGTGAAACCACTAAACCACAGCGAGCCCTCCCATCTGCAGCAGAGACAGTTAAACAGACTGCACACGGTCAGAGCACAATGCCATAGGAGGTTTATTGTCATTATGAGCCATAGCAAAGGAAAATGTAGGTTTATTTTATTTGAAGTGAAAGTTGATTCCAAAAAATCACTACCTTTTGTCTTTCATTCTTGTCTACTGCTTGTTCCCATTTGGGGTCAGGCAGCTGGAGTCTATCCCAGAAACTTTGATGTCAATATTTTGTTAAAATTTGAGCTTTGTCTGATTTGTGTGTGCAGGCTGGCATCTATACTATGCCATTGTGAGAAAGCGGCTCATACATTTTTTATTTTTGTAGACACATGGTTACTGAAAGCTGGAGATGTTTTTTTCAATATATATAAATTAGTAAATTGTGTTTTTTTCCTGCATTGTAAATGCAGCACTTGACCAAATCAGATATCTGCGTTCTGTCTGAAATGATTTGTGTTTTTGTTTCACAGAGGAATCTTCAGGGATGGACGAGTTTGAGAAAGGTAATTGTCAAATTAGTTTTTTTAATTTAACTTACTAATTTAAACTAGGACTCAATCTAGGCAGTTGAAATAGTAGAGGATTTGTAAGTCCGCAACCCATATAATTCAGCTCAGCCATTATGTTGGATGCAATTAGCAAATCCCAAACAATGAAACAACATAATTTCTGTAATAAGCGCAAGTCATTTTCAGCATAAAAATGGTTAATCTTATAGTTTCAACTTGCACAAACACATTCCAAAGTGCATGTGATTCTTATTACTTTGTCAGTTCATAGATATAACTTCAGTCATTTTGTCAATTCTCCTAGAACCATTCAAAAAATGTATTAAAAATATATAGCAAATCTAGACGCAATCACAATACTAGTCAGAAAGATCACACATTCATACTTTGAAATGGTGAATTCTAAAACCAACCACACAGAGTTGTTTGAAAATACTTCACACAGAGTGACAATACAGTCCATGATGTGTGCGTATCACAGTGTGAGAATCAATAGGACTTTATTCTTTATATATGGATTGTGTTTTTTAGTCTGTTTTGAATTCCTTGCGTTCTCCCTCACTTTCCTAACATCTCACCACTGTTTGATATGGTGCTTGGTGCCTGGGTCATAGCTGGAGTCTTGGATAGTTTTCAGACCAGGCTGGTTTTCAACACTTTTTACACCAAAGACTTGGACCTCTTTGTGCATGTGAATAACATTACTAATCCGAGGAAAATGCTTTTGGCTTGTTATTTTTATTTTACACTTTGTTTTTGCCTGTTGTTACATTGTTTTTATGCTTTTAGTATTCAGTATATTTTTAATATTAGGAAGTTAATTGTGACTTTTAAAGCAATTTAAAGTAGTGAAACTGCCATGACATCTCTTAAATTTATATTTTAGAACATTTATAGCATGAAACTCAAATGAAAAAATATTGTGATAGGTAGGGTGGTGGGGTTATTAGCATGGTGGGCAGTCCTAACTATATAGAATTGTAAGATACACACTGTACAGGACTACTGGGCTGAATCCCACTAGCCACTGTGAGACGCTCCCGATCAAGACAGAAGTAACAGATGAAACATGTCAAGATAATAAAATGATACTGTGACATGTTATAAGTGTGAGATTAAAGGAGACATACAATATATAATTTGACCTAGGACAGGGCAATATAGCCTAAAATGTTTATCACGATATAAAAAAGAACATTTGCGATAACAATATGATTGATGATATACAGTAGCTTAAGCTAGCGTTTTTATTTTTGTAATTACGTGTTTTGGGCTATTTTAGTTATGTACTCTCCTGGAGTTCTGCTTCCACTTTATTTCTTTCATTATTCATGTTTTAGCTTCTGCAGAGCCTCCACAGGCTGGCCTTACATTGCTTTTGTTCAAGATTCTAGCACGACTGGACAAAAATTGCATGTTCTAGCTTGTACATTTTGAGAGTCAAGGTCGATTTTTTCCAGGTTCATTCACTAAAGTATAGCCACTAATGACAAAAATATTTACTTTCAGCATATTTTTATGTCTTCAAAGTCTTTATTAACAATAAAAATCGTTTTGTCAAATAGTGCATTAATTGAGATTAATTAATTACAGACATATTACCGTAATCGAGTTAATTTTTTAATCGCATTAATCTATTTTTAAATCTTTAACTGGTGATGAGTAACAACGAGACAAAAATAAAGGAGCAGGCGAAAGTTATTGGACTGAGGAACGGGAATTTTATGTTCAAAAACTTCCTAAAGTCTTTTTTGCAGTATATTAATATTTCCATCTGCAACAATAATGTAAATAATTAAATTGGTTGAGTTGAGTGTTTTTCTCAGTAATTTTTAGGTGAGATTAAAAATAGATTACTTATCTTAATTAATTACAGATCATAATTAATTAATCTCTCTATTTTTTTAATCGCTTGACAGCACTATTTAAAATGTCACAACACAATTTCTTCCTCACAAGTAAGAGGAAAAACGCAATTATATCACACTATTTTAATTTAAACTTTTTCACATGAATATCACAATATATTAATGTTTTATTAAGGACAATGTACAATTACATTAAGCACAATGGCAGAGATGCTTGTACCAGATTGTAGCTTACAGCTAATTTCCATCTGTAGTCCTGGGGAGGGGAGAGGGGAGGCACATTGGACATGTTTTTAGTTGCAGGAGTAAACCGGACTACCTGAAGGAAACCTACGCAGACACGGGGATAACATGTAAACTCCACATAGAAAGGCCTTCTTGCTATGAGGCCAGAGCGCTAACCGCTGCGCCACCATGAGTAAATGATATACGATATATTTCCCAGCCCTAATGTGACCTTAGCATCACTTTAAAGCAGGCATGTCCAAAGTGCGGCCCGGGGGCCAAATGCGGCCCTTGGGAAATGTTTTTTTGGCCCTCAGACATTTTGCTAGACTGGCCCAAATAGCAAAAAGTATAGTTTTTAACGTCAAGACGGTGTAGTCCCTCATTCATCCAGGAGTGATCCATAGTAGAAGTCTTCAAAGTAGTCATCTGGACAGTGTTTCCGAAGATCAAGACGTTTCGACTCTCATCCGAAAGTCATTTTCAATCTGAATTTTTAACGTCAAGTTTGAGTAACTCTTCAGTCATAGTTGAAATACCAAACATTCCGATGCTTTTGAAACCTAAAATGAATGTTGAATACCTTATTAAAAGTATATGTGGTTCATAAAGAAATTGGTAAAATGCTAAAATTTTTATGATTCACATCACAACTGTGTATTAAATGGCCCTCCACTCCATATAAGTTTCAAAATGCGGCCCACTGTGAAAAAAGTTTGGACACCCCTGCTTTAAAGTAACACTAAAAGGCCAAAGATTTGCCCACAATCACATTTCAAACAGAACTGTGTGACATCGAAACAGAATATGGAGACACACAGTGCAGTGTCATTGGGCATCACTTTACAACAAATATTTGCAGCAGGTGTTTGCAATCAGGCACACTTGGCTGTAATCAGAACAGTCCATCATGATGTCGCAAATAAACTAGAAATGACATTGTCCACTGCGATGAGACACAGTTTGTATTAAATGGTCACAAAATTGGAGCAGTAGACAAGGCTATTTAATCACCATCTACACAATTTAGTACTGCAATGATGATTTAGTGTTTGTTTCCACTTTAATAATTCAAAAGACAAATCATTCAGATTACACATCTTTCTGCTAGAACTGCGTGTGCTTTTAGCAGCGTTGTATTTTCTAGTTTTTCCACAGGCCTTGGAGTGGTCTGGTTCTAATGATGGTGATGTCATGTGAGGTCCAATGATGCAGAGGCCAGCCGTGAAGGAAGAAACGGCTAATTCAATACTGCTCACCAATCTGCTCAGCGTTTCTCAACCTTGGGAGTCTAATTGCATTTTGTTGTGAAAAAGTACACCGGTGCCCCTCATATGGAAAATTGGGCTAGCAAAACATTACCTAATTTTGTGTCTGAGCAAAAAAGGTGCTTGTTTCAAGTAAAATCACTCTGCTGCATGAAGCTACTTTCTTACAGACTCAAGTGGATGTGGAATAAGATTAATTGCTTTAAATTACTTTTCTAAGGTATTTTGAGTTTATCAAACAGAACCACACGGGGACAGTGCACATAATAACCTGAAGAAGAAAGTAGCTTGTGCCAGGTTATGGCAAAGTTTCTAATTTCACCATGCAGTCCCTGGACATGTTGTTGTTAAAAATGGCGCACATGCCAGTAAAAGACATTTAGCTTTTGGCTTAAGGAGCTCACATGTGCTATTACCAATTTGACGTATTTGGATCGAGCTTGGTCGTTTCTCTGGCCCACCAATGAGACTGCTCTGACAAAATCTGCCTTGATTTTAATCTTAAATATTTATTTGTGTTTTCAGATGAGCTGATTCCTCACACCACCCTGCCTCCGTCCACTACCTCTACAGTCCCCAGCACAGAAGGCCCCAGACCCTCCAACAAAGGACCCTCCAACGAGCTGGATCTCAGCGGCAAGAAGCGCTTCACAGGTATGTTCTTTCACAATACTCTTTCACCTGTCTTTGATCAGGAACTTCTTACATCCAAGGTTATAATTACCAAAAAACTTTCACGTCTAATCAATCATTAAAGGGGCACTGTGTAAGATATTTGGTCTGCCGACAACTTTTGTACATGGTATGACTTAGTCTATAGAACCACAGTTTGGCTTTACACTTAGATATCTCTATCACACCATTCTCATGGTTTGTGGAATAATGGTAATGAACTGACGTTATTCTCCAGATTGAGTTAGTGCCAAATTTGAGTCAAAACGGCACATGCCCAGATGCATCTGTGCAAGTGTCTCTGAGAATGGCAACGCATACAAGAACAAAAAACTTTTTTCAGATTATTGTGACTAAAGTAAAACTGACCTCAATGTTTGTGAAAACACAAAATTAAAAAGTATAAGTATTAAACAAACAGATCAGAGAAATATCGCGGTCACTGTTCTTTTGTATAAAATGTAATGTTTTTGATGACTATATTGAGAGGTATATTATATAAATCTCTTGTGAGGGCAAATTGTTCTCTACATTTGACACATTTTTCAGTGCCACTGGGACAAATGGTCAGTAGCACCACAGGAACATGTTTCCAGATCTTCAAAAATTAACATAATGAAACTTTACATACCTCATATTATTGATGATTTAAGGTTACAAGCAACAAAGGTTACCAACATTTTTAACCGTTTCTATAGCTGTTTAAAAAACAAAAACATAGCCAAGCTAACTGACACAAATTTGGGAAATGGCTCAAAATGGTAACAATGCCACATTACCATTTTAATAATTATTATAATTTTAAGAGTTGAGTGACTAAAATGATCACCAATAATTTGCTGTAAACTTGTTAACACTTCCTATTTTCTGGAAAATCTATTACCAGCGTATTACTTTAGTAAAAAAAACAACAACCATAAATCTAATCTTCCATAACACAGTAAAACAAATGACTTGATGACTTAATAATGGCCTATTTTTCCTTTTGAAATAAATCAGGAAAGGTCACCTTAAGTTTTCTTTCACCTTTCAAACATGCACCAATGCTCATGCCATCTGCCAAAACAGTTCAAGATTTAAGCAGCTTTTTTATACTTGTGTTTTTACTATACAGTTTTTAAATCATAAAATACAATAACAATAAATTCCCATCCACAGAGGAGCGATCAAAGTGTAGTCGTACCGTAACAGCAGATGTCATCGAGGACACGGGTTTGAAAAGATGTCGTTTTACTGTTGCTTTGTGCTTATCTTGGCGTCTCGTTCTCCATCTCCTCTTCTCAAAGCTCAAACTGCCAGCTCTTCTCTTGAATGAAATGAAAACAGAGTGTAAGCCTTCTGTAGGTCAGGGGTCCCAATGCTCTAATAGAGTTCAATGAGCCTTTTTGTTTGGCTTCTGATGTGAAATAATGTTAGTGTGGACACTGTGAATTTGAACATGACATGATACAAGGGCTGGTAGTAAGTATGTAAGTAAACTTTATTTACAGTTTAGAGCGCTTTTCACAGATTAAAATCACAAAGCGCTTTACATAGAAAAATATGTTATTATGGTGGGACACAAAGCTTGAAATTGATTCTTCATTTTACTGGCAGCCAGTGAATGGACAATAAAACTAGCTCAATATAGGCTGTTCTGGATGTTCATGTTAAAATCTTTGCAGTAGAGTTTTGCACAAGTCTATTAAAAGCTGACCTAACAAAACAAGTAAAACCTGAGTTGCCTATCGTTTTTTTGTCCCATAGGCACATTTCCATATTTCAATTGCCTAATAGAATTTTGAAAAACTGAAACATATCCAAGGGTACGTCAGTTATCTGATAACATGCAGTCCGAGTAAAGTGAGCATATGAAGATTTTAATTTGATAATAATTACTTATTTGGTCTTACTAAACAACTGCTGTGTTGTAAGTCCCCTTCAGACTTCAGATCTCCTGATCAAAGTGAGCCTTGGGAAGCAGTCAGCCTGGTCAAAGAGAAGCTGCTGATGTCAGCACACACACAGAGGACTCTTTTGGCTCCACACTGAGACAGTACTCAGAGATTTATGGTCTTCATATTTTTAGCTTTTGCAGATTTTCTGCCCAAATGAAGATGTTTGCGTGCAATAGTGAGATGGAAACTTGCTTTAAGCTCAGTGACTCCCTTGTGTCAACAGTATATGTAGTTTAATGTCTTATTTTTGCCTGGAGATCTATGCACCCTGGGTTCCCTTTTCTGTCTCATTTCTTTGTTTAGGGTTAGGGTCCTGTATTACACACATTTGACGTTTGTAAGCTTGTAACCATATTACATTGTTGATACCTCATTAAAAACACCAGCTGATGTGTTTTGAGGCATTTTACACATCCAAGGATTCCTCTGTGTTAATTAGTCCACTATGAGAAAGCTGTTGTTGTGAAATCAGTTTGTGGTGAAATGGTGTACACAAACTTAACTATTTGCCTAAACACAGGCCGGGTGCCCATATTGTTCGTCTTTCACACCACATCTCTAGGGCTTAGAGAAAGGTAGAGAGGTTACAGATTTGGACGTTCAGCCTGTCTATCTCTACAGTTGCAGCCTTTTAGCAGTCCATCATTTGGTTTAAATAAAAAAGAACCAGTGTAGACAAGGGACAAGATTATTAGTGTATTAACAAATAATCATTTACAGCATCTGCAACAGTGTCCCTATTGTCAAAGCACAGATGGAGAACGTTTAAACTCAGACTTTCACATTAGTAGCAGCATAGTTTGCCTGTTTAAGATGCTAATTTATATCTGCCTTTCGTTAAGAATATTGAAACTGCCCTTACCACATCCTACCCTTTATTGTAAAATGTCTGTGCGTCATTTCTTATAAAACATGTGTAATTTCTAATGTCAACAAACAGTAGAAAGATTTGGTGCTTAAACCAAACATCTGGGAACATACATCAAGAAGTGCATGCTGATTTTAAACATGTGGTTGTTAGAAATATGGCCTTTAAAGAGTTGAGTGCACTGGCCCAAGTGTAAATCTTCAAAGTGTGGTCAACATCATGTACTGAGGCCAAACAGGTGTAAAAAAAAAAACCACATGCACTTGTCATATTTAGAATTATTTTTATTGTTTATACGGAGGATTTTATACTATTATTTACAAAGGCTATGATAGATAACTGTTTTAAAAAGTTAAATCCTCTCTTGGTGTGTATTTGCAATGCTGAAATATAAGATAAAAAATAAACAATTTATACATTCAAGAATTTAAAAAGATCTCAATCATCACACAATACCGTTCTTATATTATATCTTCTTTATTTTAAATGTTCATTTTCCTAAAATATTTTTTGCAAGTATCCACACATTGTTCAGCCAGATGGATATGTGTAACTATAATCAAGAGCTACTCATATTCATTTGGGACTTCGCTTGCTCAAAAAGTTAAGCGTTGTGACGAACATTTCAAGTTGAATTATCAAAACGTGACAACACACTGAGAACAAACGTTCTTGCTAAATCCAGTTGATAAAAAAAGCACTTTCTTGTTCACAAGTGATTGGTCTGCTACTGTATCTGTGATCTGTTGGATAGTGTGTTGTGATTGGTCTCAAAATGTAAACCTAAAGGTAAGAGGAGGCCCAGAGGGATTGTCAAGAGTTTTGTGAAGTTAATACATACATCTTGCAATCTTTAATGACATTTAACTGACATATATATTTGTAGCACATTGTGACAACCACTGAGAAATCAGATATTGATTATTTCACAGGTAATCGATCAGCAGTACATTAGAATGATTATATCTTAGTGTGCCAGTTTTGTCCCTTTGCTTCATGTATTTCTTCTGTTTATTAAATGAAAACCAGATTTAGGATTCTTAGCAAAATAAATTGCTAAAAATAAAACCGTTTTTGTTTTTTGTTTTTCCAAGTGTTCTCAATTTTAAGAGGACATGTGGTTTTAGCTGAATACGGCGCTCCATAGTACTCACGAAAAAAAAAATATTTATCTCGTAATTACGAGATAAGATCTCGTAATTACGAGATAACTTTCTCGTAATTATGAGATAGTTTTCTCGTAATTACGAGATAATTTTCTCGTAATTACGAGATAATTTAAATGGCTTTTCCCACATTCTGTATACCCACACGCTTCGTATAGGCTAAGCTAGTGACTTTATCCACAACTAGTAGTCTTTTCTGTGCTAGCTTGATGTTTCTAAATAGCTAAGATGTACTTGTGGATTTCGTTATGTTAAATTAAGTGCCTGTGGTCTTCACTGCAATGTTTACGGTCGACAAAAAGTATGAAAATAGCTAATAACGTGACTGTCAATTCACGCTACAGTTAGCATGCTATTATAAAGACGGCCAGTGTGTGGAGCTGTTCACCCACCAGAAAGAAGCTAGTGGTAATCGGCAGGTTTTTAAATAAAACTCGATCTTCTTGACTGTTGACAGTCAGTCTCACTCATCCTTAGAAATGAGCGGCAGTTTTTCTGTGGCTCCAGCGTCTGGTTTTCAATTTTTTTGGCCATAAAGGAGAGAAGTGCTGCAACAGACTTGCAACATACGGGCATTTTTGCAGTACCCACCCACTCTGGGTGATCCATGCGGAAGTGTAGCAAATGTGCAGCATTTCTCTTCTTTTTGGCCAAATAAATTGAAAACTAGACGCTGGAGCCACAGAAAAACTGCCGCACATTTCTAAGGGTGAGTGGGACTGACTGTCAACAGTCAAGAAGATCGAGTTTTATTTAAAAAACCTGCCGATTACCACTAGCTTCTTTCTGGTGGGTGAACAGCTCCACACACTGGCCGTCTTTATAATAGCATGCTAACTGTAGCGTGAGTTGACAGTCACGTTATTGGCTATTTTCATACTTTTTGTCGACCGTAAACATTGCAGTGAAGACCACAGACACTTAATTTAACATAACGAAATCCACAAGCACATCTTAGCTATTTAGAAACATCAAGCTAGCACAGAAAAGACTACTCGTTGTGGATAAAGTCACTAGCTTAGCCTATACGAAGCGTGTGGATATACAGAATGTGGGAAAAGCCTTTTAAATTATCTCGTAATTACGAGAAAATTATCTCGTAATTACGAGAAAACTATCTCGTAATTACGAGAAAGTTATCTCGTAATTACGAGATAAATATATTTTTTTCGTGAGTACTATGGAGCGCCGTAGCTGAACGTTCAAAAATAATCAGAAGCTTTATCAGAAACAGTATGTATTATTTTCTAATGATTTGATAGTGTTTGATAAAATCTGATCTTTTGACAATAGCTATCTCTTTAAATTATTATTATGGTATTAAAATTGGTGATATAAATGAAGCATCTTCCTAGTTTGAAATTCTAGTATCATGACAACACTACTCAATTTTTAAATGTTTCCATATCTACAAAACAACATTAAAAATATTATCTTAATTTGCATAGTGCGCAGTTCTGTCTCTGGTGCGTGTGTGTCTGTGCGCTCTCATCTGGAGCTGGGGAGTCGGGTCAGAATCCCAGAGTTACTCCAGATCCCTCTCGGACCAATGTTGGAAAGTGTAAATGTTCACAGCTGTGGCTTCACTTTCACACACTCAAAGGAAAGCTAAACAGTTAGAACTAAAGACAACACTACAGAGGTTAGATAAGGTTGATTCAAATATTACCTTTTGAGTAAAGCTCCATCCAGATGATTATCGTTGGAAACTTTTCTCTCTTTTTTTTTAAGCTTCTTGTATGTTTCAGTTTGTTATCTATTGCGGATCACTTTTAATGGAGTTTGCTGCAACACTGAAATTGGTCCAAACTAGAGACTATTATTTTGTTTCATTTTGCACATCACATTTTTAAAGAGCAATTCAAGAAAGTGTTGTTTTTCAACACACAGTTGCACACACTATATGTAACTGCAGCCACAATCTTTCTCTGTATTAAAGCACGAGTTCATAATTATAAACTATCACTTTTAAAGGGTTTGTGCTGCAGTCATACAACAAGAATAAAACTTTACTTAAAGACATGTAATGATCAAATCAAAGCTGCAGACTTTCTCCAAAACTAACAGGGAGCTCAGCTGATCACTGAGTGAGGCTCTGTGCAGAGACTTGTTTTGTGTGATATTTGATCAGGCAGACCAAACAACTGCCTGGTCAAATATCACACAAAATGAGGTTGATACCCAATATGGTTGATTTACAAACAAATCCAAAGAGTGGCCCCCAAAATATCAGCCGGCTGATATATTGGTCTATCTCTAGTCCAAACTAACCATGATTGTCTTTAAACATACGGCTGTGCAAGCTCCAAATGGATTCTCAAGATTTTGTGAAAAAGACGACAATCTATTGGGTAGATCCAAGTTACAGTAATTACAAAATGTAAAATACATCTTTTAAATATTCAATGCACAGATTTGCTTACATTTAAAAGTGTAATTTCACAGTGTAAAAGTCACAAGAATTTTTTCATTCTAACGCCTCTTTCAAGTGAGAGAATCTTGGCATTCTAAGGCCAATTAGTACTTCATAAGAATCAAGGTGTTTGTTCTTGCACCTTGGGCTGTGAGCGCAAATGTCGTGACTACAAACTTTTCTCTTATCCCAACCCTCAAACTTTCTGCACACTACTTCATTCTTCTTTTCATTATCTACTTTAATAGACTACTGTAAGCTGTGCTGTGGCTGTAACAGAGGAGATACGAGACAGCTACACGGTTCATTAAGGAGCAAAGCGGCCGCACAATCTCACCTCTGTATCAGCGTTTTCGAGAACCTGACAGACCTTCCTGCAGCTCACTATGCTTCTGCTTGGTTTTGTTACAGGCTAATCATCGTAAAGTCATGAAAATATGATTTACATTTTTATAGCACTTTTTCATTCACTCAAAATTCAGGCAATGTGGGTGAAAAGTCTTACCAAAGTACTCAGTGACATTTCTCTATCCAGTGGTTCTCAAAAAAAAAGACTTGTTTTTTTTATTAGCCCCAGAATGTAAATTAATCTTAATTGGGTCGATAACAGGACTAATCTAGGGTTAAACCAAGTCTTAAGTCACACATTTGCCAGCTAAGATGGTTAGGAAAAAAATGTGCAGGTGTCCATGAACCACCAGACATGTCTCCTCTACCATAGTTTGAAAAACACTAACCAGACCCCGTCTTTTTTAGCTTCTGAGATCTGACAAGATACGTTGCAATTATAACATGTCTCGAAACAAATCCAGTACGTACAATTCACGCAAATGAGCTTATTTATGCAAAACAGGAGCTTGGTGGTCATCTGTCATTAGGAACAGAATCTAACTTCTCTCACTTTTTGTTTTAGAAAAGTCACAATGTTATTCTATCTCTATTGTAAGCAGCTATGTTTGTTTTATTAGATAGATGATCAATCGTGCTCACTAAAACTTGGAAGATGAACATGGTAGTAATTTTACTTGATTTTCCAGGCTAGACAAAAGACTGCAGTGCTTTGTTTATGATCCAAATTTAGTAATTTTATTGAAAAGAACATGTTCTGTTCACTGTTATGATTAATTTATTTTAAAAGATAAATAGCGAAGGAACTGTCGCCAGGTTCAATCTTTTGTTGTGAGATTTTTCACTGCAAAACACACACATTTTTTTTGCAGTCTTAACATTATTATGCAACATTTGACATTAACCCTTCTGATATAAACAGAATTATCCGTCACAGAACCACATTAGGTAATCCTTGTGTATGCTCTTCCTCCAGCTCCATACGTAAACTACATCCAGAAGGACCCTGGTGCTCCTTGCTCTCTGACCGAAGCTCTGGAGTACCTGCAGGTGGACGTGTTGGAGAACCTGCTTGAGAAGGACAACCTAGTGACCCCACATGCTCCACCGAAGAACAAACCTCACAACCTGACCGTGGTGGCCATGGAGGGCTGTCATTCATTCATCATCCTAGACTGGGCCCAGCCGCTCAAAAACGACATGGTGTCAGGTCAGAGGCACTACACATACTGCAAACTCAACTCAACACAACAACTGATAGGGTTGGGTTTTTTTTTAATTTCTTCCTTCATTTCTTGGGTCTTTCTTAAACTCAGAAAAATGACCGATACAAAATTGAATTGAGAGTTTAATTTACAGAAATTTGGGATAGTTTGTGAATTTATTTCAAGATGAACATGATGGTTTGCCAGTTAAAAGGGATGTGTTACGCTGCACCTTTGTCACCTGTAGAGTTCTCAGACAAGATAAGTTAAATAAAGATAGTATGGAATGGTATAGTATGATGTGACAATTGACATAACTGAATCTCAGTTTCTCTATCTATCGGCCCCCCTCTAACACCACCGTACACTGACCGCAAATTGGTTTTAAGCACTTGCTAAGTCTTTCAGGAGTTGTGCGAGTCCCAACTCCAAACTCGCACTCAGTGTACGGCAGGGGTATGCTCTTCAAATGAAAAAACAAACAAACTCGACATTAACATAAGAAACACTTAAAGGTAGAATATGCTACTATTCTGGTAGACAGGGTGCGATTTGCTGGGGGGGGGTGGGAGGTATTATCCCTATCTCTGGTTTGCCTGACCCTCTGCTTATAATTTCCCCATCCCTCCTTCTGCTTTTATTTTGTATTATTTGTAGGGGGGATAAAAAATAACAAAGTGTTCTATCAATCCCAGCGTAGTCTCATTGAGGTTTTTTCCCCTTCTCCCGGTGCTGCTCCTCCGCTCAACAGGCAGCTCTCATAACAGCCAATAATGTTACACTTTCACACACAATCCTGTTCTGATTGGCTATTCCTCTAACTTTTTCTGCGTGCACAAGCAAAGTTTAAATGGACAGATCTCTCTCTCTCAGCGCTGTCATTTAGACTCAGGTTTGGTCACTCGGAGCCGCTGTGCTGCTGCTCTGTCACCTGCCCTGTGATCATGGTTTAGTCCACAACTGTGCAAAGCAGAGCGGGAAGATCAAGTCAGGAACAGAGACACAAAAATGTTGACGTGCAATGCGATTCAAAGCGGGACAAGACTCGTAAGTGACCAACTGCACTGCTCCTGTTTGTACAACCCGGTGCCGCTAGAGCTGCGCTGAGAGGCAGGACCAACCCGGGGCTCTGCGGAGCTTTATGTACTGAATGAGTCTGTTCATTTTGGGGGGAAACGTGCCAGTGTGCGCCAGAAGCCTGTTAGTTGAGAGTGGAAAAGAAACGGAATGAACACGGGAAGGAGAGACGCGATTGTAGTGCTGCGCGTGTAAGTGGTGCGCATGCGTGTAGCGCGCGTGCACTATATGCGCGTGCATGTGGTGCGTGTGTAGAATGACTTGAAATTTTCTATCCCACCTTCTGTTTTTTTGACAAATCGCACCCTGCTGGTAGAGACCTCAACACCTGTCTGACTCCATGGTGATGCTATTTTATTTCACTAGGCCAGGGGTCTGCAACCTGTGGCTCGAGAGCACCCGGACAAATGTGTCTCTTTTGCTGTAATAGGTTGCATACTCCAGCACTAGGTGTCTTTTATTGCTGCTTTATTTCTGTAAGCAGGCAACTCTCCACAGATCTTACTTGTCTATTGGTCTGGTAGTGCCACATGGCTCATCTTCATGGAGATACTGTATGTATCTAAGTTTAAAATGTCTCCACCAGAAATCTTCGTCAATGCAGCTTTAAAGTAGACATGTATTTTGACTCTTGATGTAAACCAATCGTTCAATCAGTGTATCTCAAAGCATTTCTATCCACGTTTAATATGCATTGGCAGACTACAAACACTTTTCCAGCTCACTTTGGTTGAATTTATTACTCCATGTTTGCACAACCACGCCATTCAACTTTCCAAACAAGTGATCAAAACATCTGTTCGCATGTGGTCCAGCAGATGAGGTCAGGAATTCCTGCCTGCTTTCATTCAAACTCCTTTAGCTTTATCAGTTTTGGCCTTGCACTAATTAGCACTGGATTATATTAGATTTTAGAGGGAAAATCTTGAAAGCTACACGACAAAGTCAAAAGGCTGGTCTGGACGGTGAAGAATGGAAACATCGCAGTGACAGCAGCAGCAGCAGCAGATGTATTGGGGCTGGGCCAATACAAATACATGCAGTGCTTTAAAGTGCAGTAGAAGCAGTTGGTGGTTGGAAGTTCAAGTGGTTTCTGTCAGTGTGAAATAAGTGACTGAAAATCTTTTCTTAAATATAGAGAATTTGTTTGCTTCATAGAAAAAAGAGAAAGAAACAATGGAAGACTATTGCATAGCATTTTGAATCCTATATGCTCGCATGTGAACACGTCTACACCAATGTGATTCTTGGAAATCCAAGTGGTACTTGTGGTCCTGAGCATTTCTAGCTCGTTTTCATGTCTGTCTGTCTGCAGCTGGACTAAAGTGCTCACAACCGCTCACCGCTTCACATCCCAGCAATAAGATTAACAAGTTTAGAACAAAAAAAAAAAACCTGCACTAAGTGGCCTAGACAACTTCATGTTTAGCACAGTCCAACATGGCATAGACAAGAGCAGGGTGTCATTGTACCTGTAACAGAATAGCCGATGAAATAGCATGTCCTAGGGTCTCATTTATAAAACTTTGTGTGGAATTCTTACTAAAAGTATATGTATGAACAAAACACAAACTTTTACAAACTTAATAATTTCTCATCTCTCTCAACATTAATCTATTTCTGCCTCATCTCTGAAACCTCAGAGGCACAAAATTTTTGTATGTACGCTCTCTGTATAAATAAGTCCCCAGAACTGTAAATATATTCATTAAGAATACGTCTCCAGTGCTGATCAACAATAAATTCAACTGCAGTCTTGTAGCTATGTGAAATAGGAGTCAAACACAAATATTGATTCAAACAGCACCATAACCATCCTGCTCCTCAAAATGTTTATCTAGTCCTGGTTATAATCTTTTTCTTTCTCCTGGGTAGACACAGTAATGTGTCAAAAACAAGTAGTGTGTGCAGCAGTGCTTTTGATATTTATAGTGTAATAATATCACAACAAAGTCAAGATTCTGTCACTTGGATCAATTGCTACAGCCTCACAATGGTAGATTTAGTGTGAATTTTACACTCTGAATTTAGACTATCTTTGCACATATATCCATTGAATATTTCAAAGGTAAAATTTTCATTTTTGATTTTCAAATACTGAAAAACAAAATGTATACTGCAAAATTGCAAAATTGTGTGGAAAAAAATAAAAATTCTGGCATGTTTTTTCAAGTTAACTTTCTAAATGGTAATCTTAGCAGTATTTCACATTAAACATGAAACAAAGGATCTTCTGCAGGATTAGTCTGTTAGAAAGACCAAAGGGAAACAGACAAGTTATGTTTTTGCAGATGTTTAATTGTACAAGACCACCTAGCATAAGGAATGTTCTTTATTGTAGACTTTTCCGATGGATGCTGATTTAGTGCAGTGACTTTCAAATGTCCTTCCAGATTTGACCTCCTGTTGTTTAAAAGCTGCATTTTCAATTCTTTTAGTCAGAGCTTTCCATTAAAAAACAACTGCATTTGTAGAAATATTATAGAATATTTATTATTACTGTATTGCAGATAATAGAACACATGTGCAAGGTTTTATATGTGCATATTCCAGTGAGAGCAAAACACACGTAATTTAGCACTTGGCTTGATAAGTGAGGCCCATAGTATTTATTTGTAGTTTTAAATTCTTATTTTCTTAGGTAGATGCTGAGGCAAAAATGCTTAAATTTAAAACAAAAGAACTTATGACTTCATATCAGTCAAGTGTTTCAGAATGAGTCTGAAATGTATAAACTTTAAAACAGAGCAGCTAAAAGTTTACGATTGTGTGGATGTGATTTTGATCGTCACTCACTGCAGCAACATAGTAAAGCGCAGTGTTTACGCTGCGACTGCATAAGTAATTCGCACTAAAAAAGAAGAGATGCTACAGTCAGAGAGTTATTGTCATACTTCAATTCAATGTGTACCTGTCTCCTATTTCGGTCAAAATGTCTGTGAAGATCATTTAAATAACTGACGAAAATTATCTTGTTTGAATGCACAAAAAACATCTCTGACATTGAGGGCCAATTTTCTTTTGACAGACGCCCACATCACACAGTTCAGAAATTTATATTGCAGCTATGAAGCTAAATACAAATTATACTTAAAGCTGAGGTAGCTAACTTTTTTAGTTGCAAATAAGTAAACTTTGTGTTCTCCACCAAAAAGTTCATTGAATCAGGAGCAGAATGCAGTGCTCTGATTGGCTGAGCTTGGGTGATCCTCTCCAGTTTCACTTTAAATAGGAAAAAAGAGGATTTTAAGTCAAAGTTGTAACCAAAACTTAATACATATTGATATTAACAATGTGTTGAAGGATTTATGAGAAAAAGTTGGCATATTTAAAACCTAAACTGTTTTTGCAGTGTGAAAATCACCTACCCCACCTTTAATGGGGTTAAAAATGTCCTGAAATTGCTCTAAAGATCATATACAGCAGGCTGCTAATCATTATGCATTTCAAAACACATTTTCAGTTCCTAAATTTGCTTTGTCACTGATGATAGTGATATTTACTTATTGTATTACAAGAAAAACGTTTAAACAATATTCATATTATCTGCCAAACATCTGTATTAGCTATTTTGGATGTTGTGATGTGAAAATAAATAGAACTTATTAAATTCTTGTCTAACTTGTGGGTTGCCTTGTCGCTGCAGGCTTCATGGTGTACTCGGCCTCTTACGACGATGTCTTGAACAACAGATGGTCTTCACGTTCCTCCAGTGGAACACATCTGGCCGTGGAGAATCTCAAACCCAACTCCAGGTAACAAATCCATTCACTTTGTTTGTTTATTGATCATACACAGATACAAGATTATGCTACAAATATTTAGGCCTCCGCAATTCTGTGTATTATTCTCCATGTGTGAGTGATTTTGAATAAGGAATGTGCTTGCTAAGGCTTTTTTTTTTTATTATTGTAATGGCTTTGCACTGTTTATATTTTTGCATTTTGGTCAAGTCTGCACAATGTTTTATCTTATTGTCTAGTCAGGCGTTTTGCCCAGTCCCATGCATCTTTTCAACTCTTTATTCACAGCATTATTTTTTGCCCCAATGCATCATTAATCCTAATTCATGTCAGACATTTCCGAGGGACTATTTTATCGCAGGCAAAGTAGTATAGTAATAGTAATATTGTTTTGTACAGTAGGCTATTTGTCATTTGGAACTCCTACATGAGTATAGAATAAAACTATTGAGTTAGTATATATATTTTCTCTGTTTTTCTAGAGGTATTAAATAAGCATTGAAGCTAAAGTGGTGGCTGTGTGTTTTAAACAAGCATTACAAAAGCAACATATTTCTATTCATTGTTCAGTGTTCATCAGTAAAGACTACTCCAGCTTTAATTTAATAAGTTTAATTCTGGTCCTTCTCATGAATTTCAAAATGCTGTGCTAAAGTTGACACATTTGCACAATGATTGCACAATAGCACCAAAGAAATTTTGTTCACCAACAGTGGCAAATGTTGCGCTTTGAGTGCCTTGTGAGGTGGAAAGGCGCTATATAAATAGAGACCATTTTACAAACCTACATTTTCTGATTATTTACTGATGATAATTTAAAATGTTCACATCCAACTTTTCAGATTGTGTCAGTTTTAAGCTGGGTTGTTTGAGCTGACCTCTGTACACCAGACCAGTAACAGCGCAGTATTGTGGTTTGAGCAAAGATCAAAGGCGTAAAGCAAAACAAACTGAAAAACATGCACTCCAAGGCGCTTTCTGCAGAAGATGTTTATGCTTTTCTCTCAAATGAATTTATCAAAAGTTCTGCTTGTTCCACTGTTGTGAAGCTCTGACCTGTCAGCTTCAAATGCTTGTTATAGCTAGCTTCCTTTTCCAGGCGGCGTTAATGGGGTGTCCTAGAACTTAACAATGAACGTGCACTACTTGGTTCTGAAAGCAGACATTTCTGTTGATTTTCCCTATAAGAATTTGTTTCCTAAGTGCTATCAGCACAGAGCTTGTTAGAATCTGACATCTCTATGACAAAAATGACTTATTTACGGACTCACTGTAAACTTGGAAGTGGGTGGTGCTGTTGAGCTCCATTCCAGATTGATACTGAATGCAGCTTGAGAGTGCTTCTCATATCAGTCTGGTGTGAGCCAGAATATGTCTGTATGATCACATCCAACAAAATGTCTTTAGAAATGTTTTGGCAGTGTCAGTTTCAGGTAAATTTTTCTCCAGAGAATGGCTTTTTAATAAAAGGTAGGCACAGGCCTTTTAGCACTGGCAGCTGACATAGTGTAGTTTGATTAGCCTTCATTTGTAACTTTTCTAACAAGTGAACTTTTGACTGTTGTAATTTAGCTGTGTTTGTCAAGTGGAAGTCAAATTACCCAAACATTTCCAAACTGTTTTCTCTCTCTCATGCATGACTCCTCATTGACCTTTTGACTCCAATCAGGTCACATGTCACCAATAATACTTGCTCTCAACATACAGTGTTGTCTGCTACAGCACCCACTGCTTCAAATTGTTCTAGTTCTGTTTTAACCTGTCACTTGTGCTATGCTATTGGATTTAGATTTTCAAATCTAAATCCTAGTATGTATAAATATCTAGTTAGTGAGGTTTATACGTACTTATGCATGCTCAATAGTGAAAAAAGTGAGATATGTCACAAATTTGTTATTTCAATTATGATATAAATACGTTATATCGTTACTTTTTTGTAGCATTAAGTACTTTAAACCAATATATAAAAATCTCTCTAAGTAAGACCCTTTGAGATGATGAGACGCTTTGCTTTTGAGACTGAAAATCCTGTTCTATTCTAAAGCTGTAAGGATGAGGAGTAAGAAATACAGTAATTAGAGACCTTTTTCACATTTTGAAAATTAGGTAATGCAGCTATAAGTGTAGAACCTAATGCAGGCATATTCAATATGAAAATTGTCATATTGTGATTCCCCATTTCTCTGTTTAATGCATCTGTTCCAATACAGATTTTTTTTTTTCTTTCAACCTACTTCTCTGGCATATTTTCATGTCTAAAAATGTTATTATTAATGTTATTAATACTATTAAAATATTTAAAAATTGTATTTTCATCGACTGGATGAAATCACTTTGGGGACCTATTGTTATAGTTTAGAACTACTCATGTTGGATAGATTCTTGTATTATAGCAGTTCAATAGCAGTTTTCTGGCAAATAATAATTCACCTTCTGCCTAAAATGTAAAATTGCAAATCTATTCAACTTGAATTAGAATGTCTCTCAGCTATCCTACATCACCAGTGTACAAAAAGGTGTGAAAAATATAGTTCTGTCAAATTTACAACTTGTTTTATTGGTTCCTCAGTAGCCTTTTAAATGTGACTCCCCGTCCCCCTGGTGCTACATAAACATATGTATAGTCTTTAGATGGAAGTGAAGCCGCAGTTCAGGAGCTTTGGCAGCCACAAGCAGCTGGAGCAGAGGGTGTGTGCCAACTGTGTCTCATAAAGAACCAGCGTCAGGGACAGGGCAAAACAAACGGTTGCTAAGTGCACAGCCAGACTGTAGGAAAACCTGAGCTCAACTCTTCATGTGCAACTGGCAGCAGGTGTCTCTAATGGAAAGGGAGATATAGGCCGAGTTAGAGACATATTTTGTGTCATGTAAGTCCAATGTAAATGTAGCAGGTCCTAGGTTTGCTAATACAAACATTGTGTGGATTTAAAAAAAAAAGAGGCTAAAGCAGTTATTGTGTATTATCTTGTATTTTGTGTCTTAGTAGTTGCTATTCTGCAGGTTCTAAATGATACAAAGCTGACAATTTCTTCTCCTACATAAAATCCAAGTGAATAAAACCATACATTATTGATATTAGTCCATAAACACTGCAATGTCACGCAGATTTGCTCAGTCCTTATTAGCCAAACATTGTTTTTTTTCCACTCTGACATACACCAGAGCTGTTCAGCTGCAGTTAGCGCCATTTGCTGGAGCAATTATATATCTGTGTCAGTTAACCGGTCAAAGAGCACACACTCGGTTAAGCCATTAGTCACGGTTATGGGTAATCAGATAACCATGAACATCCCCTAGCCCCAACTGAAGAATTTTGAACAGCCTGCATAAAGTGGAACACACAATCTCACATTCAAGTACATATTTAGCATAATTTTAAATGTTCAGTGCAGCTCTACATATCCCAGAAAGACCAGTGTGTCATTTTACAGACACCAACAATATCAACATCAACAATATCAACAATATCTAAGTATCTCAACACTTTTTTTAAGCTGTGCACATCTCTGAAGTTGTAAAACTGCAAATTCATATGCTAAAGCTATTTGTAAAGTCAAGAGAAATCAAGACTTCTGGTTTCTATAATCAGCTAAGGGACAAGGGGCAAATGTGCCTTTCCTTTTTCAATGTTAGTTTGCATAGATTGCATGGTTCAGAGTGACAAAACAAATTGTGGGGGAGACGAGACACAAAGGGTTTTTTATTACCTTAATCGTTCAAATAATCTACTAAGTACAAAATGTGGGCGGAACTAGAAGGTAGGTCAAAACCTGAGCTTTCTGAGCACCTGGGCCTAAATTCCACTGGATTGTGCTTAACCCGTCCCATTCTTAAAGAAATATGTATGTATCTATCCATCCATCCATACGTTTTCTTCCGCTTTATGCTTAGTCTGGTCGCGGAGGAAGCAGTCTGAGTAGGAAAGCCTAGACTTCCCTGTCCACACACACTTCCTTCAGCTCTTCTGGCAGAATCCCAAGGCGTTCCCAGGCCAGTCGAGAGAGATAGTCCCTCCAGCGTGTCCTGGGTCTTCCCCGAGGTCTCCTTTTGGTGGGGCATGCCTGAAATATGCCAGGAGGTATCAGAAACAGAAGCCCGAGCCACCTCCTCTCGATGTAGAGCAGCAGCGGCTTTACTCTGAGTTTCTTTCTGTTTTACTGAGCTCCTCACCCTATCTCTAAGGGAGCGCCCAGCCACTCTGAGAAACTCATTTTGACCGCTTGTATACACTCTTGTCCTTTTAGTCATCACCCAAAGCTCATGACCATAGGTGAGGGTTGGAACGTAGATTGACCAGTAAATCAAGAGCTTGGCCTTTCAACTCAGCTCTTTCTTCACCACAACGATCTGATACGGTGACCTCATCACTGCTGAGGCTGCACCGATCCGCCTGTATATCTCACGCTTCATCCTTCACTCACTCGAATATGTACGTTACGTATGTAGACCATACAAATATGAATACATACGTATGCCACACAGTTTCTCCCTTTTTGCATGTCTAACCTCAAGTCTTTTTTTAAATAGTACACATCTATAATCTCTTAAACACACCAGTCTTACACCAGTCTTTAGAGAACTTCAGCAGAAGCAGCAAAGACAAATGCAAAAGTAAATGTTCCATAGTCATGTATTACATTTGAAAGTCTCCTCGAGGACAGCTGTTTGTTTGATAGATTTGTCTAGACTTTGACTCCTGAGTATGTCTCATTAGTTATTCCCCTCAGAAGCCAGAGATCACACAGAGCAGAGTGTAGACAGCTCTTACTGTCAGTGATGGATGACTTTTTAACTGATGAGCCGTGTCTACAACAGAAGAAGAAAAGTCTCAAGTAAATGGCATACATTAACAATCCAAATATATATTTTGAACATTAAAACTAAACCTATACTGACAAAAAGTAATATCATTGCTGGAATTTATCTACATTCAGAACTTAAAGATGCTTCTTTAAAAACGTATCAAATAGAAAATAAATTGTAATTTTAAACTTTCTAGATTAGTTCGCATGATTTGCTCATTGCATTCTGGGCACAAAAATTGTTCAGCCAAGTGTGTTTTAAGCTCTTTTCAAAAAGGTTCTACCATGTTGGTATGCTAACGAGAGTTAGTTACAATGCTAACAACAACATGTTGCTACATTATTAGACGAGATGGGACATTGTTTATATTTTTTAAGCTGTTTTAGATCAATTTTGTGCTTTACAATGAAAAAACGTTGAGATATGATTTGCGTATAGTGGGATTATTTGTTTAGTAGCACAGGAGATGTGCGCGCATCACTGTGTGAAAACAAAAATGATGCTGCAAAATCAACATTTGCAAGTGAAATTCAACCTTGTAAAACATACAAGTCACATTCAGGTGAATGTGAAAACGAAGAGAAGAACAGTTTGAAGCTTCAATGGCAGACGTCTATACTGATTCAGTCCTGATCGAAACAGCTAGCTCTTGTCCCATTTTGTTGTGGTTTCCGCGTCCAACTAGACGGGCAATGTATCTTTCTGCAGGTGACAGACGGGAAAGTGAGGTCGATTGATAATCCCTCAATTTTTCATAATTATTACTTGAATCATTTACAAAACAGAATGTTTCTTTTAAGTTTGCTTAAAATGCCATACATCTGTGCAGTTTACTATGTCAGTAAACTAGGAATAAGCTTGTGTGTCATATTACACGTGTTTTGTCACACGTGGAAAACAGCAACTTCATTAAAAACATAACTAAAGTAGTTTTGGTTCATCAGAGGAGCCGCTCTTTCTCTCGCACATACACACATGCACCACGCACATTACAGTAGAGGAGAAACTTAATAGGCTGCAGCGAGACCATGATGTGACAGAGACAGAGATGAAATGAACGGTAGCGCTCCTTATAAACACTTTAGTCCATGGTTTGATTTGTTGATACTTGTGTTGCTGCCTGACTTCTTTATACACAGTATAAAGATGGCTTTGTGCCTCCTCAGCTGAACTTTTTGAATAATTTAACTTTCATTTTACTATTTGTATTTTATGACTTAACTCAGTTTCTTTGTTTGCATTACGTCTGTTTTCAGTCTTCTCTCTGTATCTTTTTTTTCTCTCACACCACTGTCTTTCTCTCTCTCTCTCTCTCTCTCTCTCTCTCTCTCTCTCTCTCTCTCTCTCTCTCTCTCTCTTTCTCTTTCTCTCTCTTATTCTCCCATCTCTTTCTTTCTCCACTTTTGTCTCTCCATTGTAATACATATTTTGGTCACTTCCGTTTATTAGATCCAGATTGTGGAGCTCTAGGTAGCGTATACGATAGCGATCTGCCCCTGATCTTACTGTATGTGACCTTGGCCTATGGAAAGTCTGTCGCTCAGTGAAGCCCTCTCTTCTCTCTCTCCTCATTCCTCCCTCAATCAGTCTTCTCTCTTTCTCGCGTACTATCTCTTTTGCCCCTCCATCTCCTTTCGTTCTCTCTCCCTCTCCCTCTCTCTCTGAATTATATGTGTAAACTTAACATAGGGCATAAATAAATGGAAGTGTAAAGTTAAAAGTCTCACTCTCTCTATCTCTCTCTATCTCTCTCTCTCTCTCTCTCTCTCTCTCTCTCTCTCTCTCTCTCTCTCTCTCTCTCTCTCTCTCTCTCTCTCTCTCTCTCCTGTTGGTTCTGTTATTGTAACTCAGATGAAAGCACAGATCATTCCTAAAGCACATGGACACTGGGGTACTCTGGTTCTTTGTTTGGGTTAAGTAGAAAAGCTCACACAGAGCCTCGTCTGCAGAGGATTCAGTGGAATTCTTAAAGTGTGTCTGTGGTAAATGTATGTCAGGATGGAGATCCGAGTGGAAGAAATGAAATGCTATCTGCCCTGAACTATATTCTGAGAACTTATTGTATGAAAATAAAAGCAAAAGTCAAACAGACTTTTTTGCCTAAGAATTGTGATGCACTCCTTTGTTTTTAAAATGTAAATTCAAGCACAATTTGACCTGTGTGTCTAGAGTGTTAACCTAAAGACAGAGACACATCCAAGTGCTTTACAGCTGCACAGCACTGACTCATGATTGATGCAATGTGCCAGGCTTAGGTAGGCTTAAACCAACTGAATTTAGTCATAGGAAATGGCAATCCAAATGTGAGACTCATGCTCATTCTGCTTTTTGATTAGATAATCACAACCACAACACCAATTTACAACATAAACAATGTGGCCATCCAATGTTTATAAGACTAAGAATAAATCTTGATTATATCATATCCTGGGTCAAGTGTCTTAACCTTTCTCAGGTGTCTGTTTACTCTGGGTAAGTCTGTCTCGGTTATTAAGTGTTTTGAGTGCCTTGAAAGGTAGACAAGCACTATATGAGGTGCTGTAATGTTTTGACCATAGAGCGCACTTTACTTAAAGACTTATTTGTCGATAAGTCAGATTTCACCAATGCCAATACAGCCAATACACCAATACAGCTAAAGATCTTTGCATAAATCAGTGAGTAAATGTGTGTGTGACTCTTTTTTTCTTTTTTTTTTTGTAGGTTAAGAGTACAAAATCTGATTTATCCCAGAATGGCTGAGTTGACGCTAACCAAGACCAGTTCTTCCAGTTCTTTTATCTTTAGCATTTCTAAGAGCTTGATAGTTGATTTTTATCCGAGATGACAAGAGAGAGGAGTACCCTTAGATTTGCCAACAAAGATTGTTGTGTATCCCACGGAGTTCAAAGCTTGTGAAAAGAGCAGCAGCTTACAGTCTGCTTATAATACTTGGTAAACATTTAACAAAAGATTTCTGTTGACTAATAAGAATATTTGTCCTTTAATACTTATTTAAAAGCTGTGACATTCAGTGTGTCGATAATCAAATACTGTATCTTCCAAACAAGTGAACTTTCACAGCCCCGGATCCCACACGCAGATGTCAGTCCCACAGCTGTGATCTCCACACTTGCTCCTGTTGGTCTCTCGTCACACACTCATCCCAGCATCATTCTCAGCTTTGACTTCCAACACTTTGTTTTCTTGCTCCTCGGGCTAAACTTCTAATCCATGTTTCCTCAATAACCCTACAGCTGTTTTTGCTATCAGCCAGAGGAATGCACAATCAGTCACATTTACGCAGTCACATTTGCTAAGAGTGTTATCATGCAGTACATATTATACTTTGACTTGTTTTTGAGTAATTTTAACTGAAAATCGATTGGTGTTCAAACGGTGTGCTTTAAACTTTTAGCATCATTTTACCTAAAAATGTTTTGTGTGTCCTTTTGGCAGAGTCTGCACATATTTTTGTCTGTTGCATTACATAATATTCCTGACAGCCCCTCTGTGTCTGTCTAATAATTCACAAAAATACTTACTATTTGTAACTCTGTGACTGAATCAGGAATATTCAACACAGCGAGGGTTACAGGTCACGCAATTTATTATTATATTTTTAAAAATGTGCCTTTGAGGGTTTCCTGTTGTGTACCTGGAAGTAATTGAACAAGACTGGTCATTTTTGATGACAATGTAATGTGAGAGCAGCAGACAGCAAGCCTTAAGGGTTGGAATCAAACCCACAATGCCACAGTGATAGCAACCTCACATTTGCAAGAAGAAGTGATTATAAAAAATGCATTCCTAATTAAACTGTTGTGTGGTAAAGCTGCTTGGACCAAGGCATCAAAGTAGGGCTGGGTAATGAGTCAAATAATATAGCTTTTTTTCTTGGAGTCAGATTACAATTTTGATTTTATTACTATTCGTGTTCACTGTTTATGTGTCTTTGAGGTAAAGAAAATCCTTGGCTTTTTCAGAAAGTTCACATTTCACTGTGATTGGTTGAATCCAGCTGTCACTCTCTCAGATTATCCGGTAAGATTATCCGGTGTGAAAAAATATTTGTCGATATTTGCATCAAACAGAGAAATGGTAAATTGGCCAAATCAGTGGCACAGGGATGAGCTCACAATAACATTTTATTCTCAATATTGTCCACCCCCAAGTCAAAGGCTGCATGTTTTCATGCAAAGTTTAGGCTTAGTGTCTGAAAAGCAGAACTTTTGGCAACATTAGGAATAATGTAAATAATAGTAGTCGATCTTTTTTTTGACTTTTTGTTTAGTTCACACATATGTGCATGGTGTCAAACCGAATGTGTAGTTGTCCAGCTACAAACATTCAACATAATCTTGACACTATCTATTCTGCTTATCTTTGTTAATTGATTATTAGTCCATATAACATGCACGTTAGGGTAATATCCTCCAGCTACGGTAGTCCTGACCAAGCCTAGCAACAACAGGAGATGGGTCCCCGAGCGCTGCACTGCGGCGATCACTGCTCCTGAGGAGATGCCCCAGAGGCATTGAAGGATGGGTTAAATGCAGAGGACAAATTTCCCTACAGGGACAATAAAGTATACCTTACCTTACCTTACCTTATGTATATGCATGTGGATCAAAGAGTTTTGCTGACTTTTTCACAAGATCCACAGTAATGATCACATAACTTTGTCTGATCTCGTCAGATTTTCAAACCTAAGCAGGCTGGTAGTGAATAGTATCTGGGAGACTGCTGGAACCTTGCAAATGCCACAGTAGCATGAGTAGAGGAGAAAACTGGTGTTGTATACACCACATATATTCCAATCTCTCAAAGAGTAGCGAGCACAGTAGCAGATCAGAGATGATAATAACCTGACTAATTTTAGTTGAAAAATTCTAATATTGACTATGCCACGTCGCAAAACCCTTTTCCTCTTTCACTTCAACTGGGAGGAAATACTTTGTAGAAAAAAGAAGTTGTGTGACTAGAGTGGCTAATTTACCTCCTCTGGCCAAAACACAAAGTCATACGTTTACTTGAGATCTCTGGCAGTCAGATTTTCCTCCTCACAACCTCATCAGGACCATCTGTTGAGCTCATCACCGCTCTCATCACAACACTCCCGTCAAAACAGACTTTTTTGAATGGCTCTGTTAATCTGCTGTGGTGGTTGTGTTTCTGTGCAGGTACTACTTCAAAGTGCAAGCCAGGAATGTGTTTGGTGTGGGACCTTTCAGCGAGACTCTCACCTATGTCACTGAATCAGGTAAGTCCAAACCAAATGTCCCAGTGACTCAGTCTCAGGCCAAAAGTGCAGCCGCTTTTTCCACTGTGGGAGAGTTGTTGTTGCTTCTCAGTGTGTTCAAAGGAGTGTGCCAAATATTAATGATGGGTAAGAAACGCAAGAAAAATACTATTGAAAAATTACCACTTTTACAGGACACATACAAAAGGGACTTTTTTGAGTTTTTAATCTTGTGCTAACGTTGTTTCTTAATTACAAACAAAGCTGGAGTTGTGAAATACTATTCCTTCAACTCAGAAAACACAAAATGTCCCTGTTTTGTGATGTCACAGGTACTTTTCTGAGATTTTCCACAATTTTTAAAGGGGACCTACCGCTAAGTATTTATCTCCATTTACTTCCTGTTCAAAACTGCAGAACTAATACAATTTTAATGTAAGAAGCATCAGCTTTTGAACTTGTTGTTTTTATTGCTGTAAAGCGACTGTGTGACTATTTTGAATGAAACATGCTTTACACTGAATCAGAATGTTTTGAATAATCACTATCACAATATGATACAGACAAGTGGGCGGAGATAGGTGATAGGTAAGGACAGGGTTTTTCTGAGCATCTGTCATCAGCTTCAGGACAACACAATATTACTCAAACATGCATGAATTATTCTTTTTAAAACTTTGAGTAAACTAATGATGAGAGAAGACCGTTATAATAAAAAAATAACTTTACAGAATAAGTTCATAAATCATCCATACTCGTTTTGGGGCATTAGCATATTTTCCCCTCTGTCATTTACTTTGCTGCCAGTAGAAGAAGCTGGATGGAAACACATGAATGCCACTTGTGCATCATTACACATAGGACAGAATACCCAAATTGCATATAATTGAGCCCAAAATCCGAAAAAAATGACAGAGCCAATTTATTGCTTAATTCATTTTGACATTTTAGATACAGACACCAGCTACAACTCTGTAGAAGTGGATTCAATTAAATAATAAAACATCTTTTGGAGCAGATTAGACAGTTAGATTAGCAGGTTAAGAGAGCAAACTGACCAAGCAATGCAAAATAAATAAATCTAAATTTTGCCTGTGTCTCGTCTAAAGTGTACCACATTGAAGTGGGCAAGCGAAGCAAGAATATTTTATATAGTAAATTGTTACATTTCATTGTCTTATTCTGTGTGTCTTATTCTGTCTTTTTTATTATTTTAGAAGTTTTCAAATAATAAAAGAGACATTGAAGCTTATAAAAGTAAGAGTGATCTCATTTCTTAAATAGCTTATTATCTGTATGACCTAAACACTTACACTTAGGAAGTGATGTCTTTTCTCTCCTTTCTGCTGCTCCTCACATGTGTCCTATTATAATTGTCCTAAATGGGAGATGTCAGTGTGTCACCTCCGCTGTGCTGTGCTCTGGTCATGTCTGTGTGGAGCATGTGTTCACACTTCACTGCAGGACTCTTGGCTGTACACTATGTCTAAAAGCACTGAATCTATCCACTCAGCTTTGACTTGAATAGCAGTGCAATTGGGCCTCACCAAAGCTAAAACTTGTACTTGAAATGAAAAGGAATATAAGAAGTACACCACAGGTACAAGCTGACATGGCATTTAAAGGTAAACATAGTACACAAAATGTACATCTTTTAGTTTTTAGTTACGTTATAATGTTATCTCAGCAAAAAAAACATGCTTGGAGTTGTGATTTGCTTTGATCACAAATGTCTGAGTAATCCTGCATTCTGCATCTCCAAAGCTCAAAATACTCTGGCCCACCTTGTGATGTCATGTCAAGTGGTAATTTTAAAGCTATCGACTTTTTTAGCCTAAATAAAAGTGGTTTTATTGTACAATTCCCTGCTATTTAAATTTCTAAACAGTCTTAACTCTGCATATCTATTTTACTATTTTTCTTCAGTTGTGACTGACATGAAAGTTTTAAGATTTTTTTTAGTTTAATGAATAAAAGCTTTAATGGTAAAAGCTTAAACGAGGCTAAAACATCCGCTGCAGCTACACGTTACACCCAATCAGCTCGAAGTATTTCACTAAACGCCCCGCCTTTTGTCGAACGCTTTCAGCGAGTCAAGTCCCACATGGATATAGTGAGAACTCAGATAGGAGTTCAACACAGATCCAAATGGCGTGAGCCAGGTTAATCATAACATGGATCAAAATTTTGTAGAAAATGGCCCTTTAACGATACAGCAGCATTAATCCATCAGCTTTATTAAGAAGTATTCTTTATTTCAAAAGTACAGGAACAGATTAGTAATTTGTTGGAGGTTTTACAGCTGCTTTCATAAAACGCTTCCAAATCAAATGTGAAATCAAGGGAAACAAATCTTAAACCTTGAAACACAACAACTAAGCTGCACTCTATGAATCTTCAGTTGATAGAATGTAGCATAACCAACAACAGCTTACTGATGAAGGGCCATATTGACACAACACAAACAAGGCAGAAGGCCACATAGGATGGTTGGTTGTATTTTGACTCCATAACTTTTTACAAGCTGTAACTCACACTGCATTTAGGTGTATGTGTGTCTTTTAGGCTTAAAACTTGAATACCGTCAGTTCACTCTAGAACATTCAGGATAAGTCACAATATACTCATGAGAAAAAAAATCATATTTGGGCAGCAACGGCCAATATATCGATTCCAATATATACATTTTGTTTTTATACTGTAGTGAAGAATTATTGTGTGATTTTGGCAGACAATTTTAGAAGTCTTTTAATACAATCTATACTAAAACAAATGCAATTAAAAGTGTTTGTCACATTCAAATTTACATTCAGAAAGCTTGATTTGATAAAACTAGTCGTAAACTTCAGAAAAAGTTACGTGTTAGACTGAAAATAATACAAGAAAATCATTCCTGCTTGTTTGAGGTCATTGTGAAACATTTCTAAATTGACATATTTTGACTTGCAAGAATTGTAACACTGAAATTTGATATTGTGACATTCCCATTTAAGCATTATATGTTTTGTTTTTCTCCCATCAAAGCTGCAGAACAAATGATCACTTATGGCAAATTGGTTTAATTCAGCAGAGAGCCCGGTGAGCCACATTTGGACACTTTTTTAGCTGAGTTTTCATAGAAGTTGCTTGCGTGTGCGGGCCTTGTGCACAGTGCTGAAGTGCCAGTACGTGTCAGAGGTGTTCACTTTGATTAGCGTTCAGGAGAAAATAGGTCACAGTGGAAGCAGGCTAGCAGCTGCACAGTGCATTATCCTTATTATGTTTTTTACATCAAGCCCGTCTGCGCTCTTCCTCCCTCCTAAAATCACTGCATTCCTTCATATTTTTTTTTTTCTTTTTCAGACGATCCTCTGCTCATCGAACGGCCGCCTGGTAAGTCCATACACCGTGACCGACTTTTGACAGCAGCAAACTGTGACTGCTTTGAGTTTTGAGCTAAGCGAGTCATTTAATCTGAAAGCTTCTGTGGTAGTAAAACAGCAAAACTCAAACAGACTGTTGTGAGAAATAAGATACTATAATGTCCATGAAATTATATGGATTCGTTTGGAAAAGGTTTTTATTTGACGATTTCTTTCATGGCAAAATGTTCTGCAGTTCTAAGAGTAAATTGTGCCACGCATTAGCTAACTCAATTTCAGATGTGCGTTTCTTGCACAGATATAATTTTGTTTTTACAGTTTTGAATGTTTTGCAATGTTTTTGTTCTTCCTATTATAGATCAAGTTCAATTTAGGAATCAGATGTTACAGTTACATTGTTTCTGCTCACAAATCATCATTTTGTTCCTCTTCATAAATAAGAGCACACATGAACACTGTAGTCTATGTGTTTTCATTGTAAGACTGCACTCGATCATATGACTTTCTCCATAGTCTCCACTGAGCTTAAAGTACTCAGAGATCCAGTCTCTACTCATACATTACACAGACACAGACAAAATGCACTGTATATAGTGGCAGAATTTTTATTTGATTTAGTACAGTTAAAGTATTGCAAATACTAAGTAAAAAACATATAAAAGGAAAAAAAGTCTATTTGTATTGCAAAACAGTAGGTAGGTTTAGGGTTGAGTATTGTTTGGAACTTTTAAATTCATTAAAATACTTTATGTTTTTTAATTAATTTGAATCGTAATAAGAAGTTGTTGTTATTGTTGTTGTTGTTGTTTTTTCTTCATTTTTGGCTTTTGTATTGATTGATTATGAAAAAGTTTGATATTGACCATATGTTTGTCCTTATTTCAAACGTGCATAAACAAGTCAAAACAAATGAAGGTGATGCAGAAAAAAGAGTTAACAATATTAATTGGTACTCTCACAAATAAAAGAAATAAGACATGTTCAAAAAGGAGTGGATGGAAGTATAGGCTTATATTGTCCAACTCTTTTTCCACCGTGTTTGTAATTTGTAATGTATTCTGATTCCTTATAATTTGATAGTACTACATTTTTTGTCATTTTTATGGAGATTTCATAGTCAATTTTGTATATTATCCTTAATGCCCTACTTGCAAAATGTTGCACAAAGACATTTTATATAACAAGATGTCATTGAAGAGTAGTGCTACAGATTTTGTGCTACAATACGATACGTGAACTGTGGCAATATATTGCAAAAATAAATCCTAGCCAGATTGGCACATACATAATATACATTATTTTATCCAGCTACAGAAAGTTTCAAACGTATATGTACAAATACATTTTTCCCATCTTTCATGTTTTGTCTTGCTCAGGTGGAGAGCCCATCTGGATTCCCTTCAGCTTCAAGTACAACTCGGCCCACAGCTCGTGTAAAGGCAGTCAGTTTGTCAAGCGCACGTGGTACAGGAAGTTTGTGGGCGTGGTCCTGTGCAACTCTCTGCGATACAAGATCTTTATGGGAGACGGTCTCAGAGGTACAAAGATGAGAGTCCTTTTCATTTAACAGAAAACAAGCTTTCCTATAATGTCTGTGTGTTCTCCTCAGAGCCTTTCTACAGTATAGGGGACACGCTGGGACAGGGAGAGGACCACTGTCAGTTTGTGGACTCGTACAGGGACGGGAGGACAGGCCCCGCCTACATGTCCAACATGTTGCCCTCGGCTCAAGGTAAGCACAAGAGACAAGACAAGCAGAGACACTGAAGAAAAAATCACTTCATTAACAAAACCATGCATACCAGTTTTCTCAATTTCATTTTTTTCAAAATACTGTTGCAAGTGGGCCGTGTGACTTTTGGGCCGGGGGTCTCTGTGCTTCATCGAGAACGTAAGAGACAGAGTGAGAGACAGACAGAGAGAGAAAATAAGAGAGAGATAGAGCATATGGTGCACAATCAAAGACTCTGGATACAGTTTGGAGGGCCAAAACAAATCCCACACCCTATGAGCTACTAGTCAGTTTTTGTTTTGGGTCACTTCGACGTTTGTAGTCTGAGTTATGAGCATATGATGATTGATGATTGATATACATCCAGTTTTATCACGATTTGATTCTTCTCTCAATATATAGATAATGATTTTGATACATTTTCAATTTTGTCAAACCACACAAAAACATGGCTTTTCATTTTCATGAAACACAAAAGGACTGAATGTCATAGCTTTCTTCAATTACAATATATTAACAATAAGCTTCTCTTTACCTCCTCTGACAGAAAAATGACAATGGAAACAGCACATTTCTAACTGCACGAAAATAACAAAACAGAAGGATTGAACACATGAGACTGAACCCAACACCAGAAGTGAAACACCAATATTATACTGTTTTTGATAACGTCTCATCCCTTATATCCAGGCAATAAATCACTAACACTGTATATCGTCATAATGTAATCTAATGAGCAAATCAAAGAGTGAGGTGAGTGAAGTCAGATTATCTTAAATGACAATTGTTAAACTTTTTTTCATGTGCGTCACACAAATAAACTAAGTTTGTTTTCATTTTGCACATTTCATAATACAGTGTACTTAAAGGTATTTATGTATTATTTATTCATTTCAAAGCTTGCAAACTTTGGGATTTGAGCTAAAAACTCTGCTCTTGGTGTAAAAAAAACTTTAAGGTTAAAATACTACCAGTAAAAAGCGTAAAATTACAGCTATTTTTGACTCTGACTTCTTGAATAGATCAGCAAACCCAACCACGTGTCCCTCTGTGTGCGTGGTTTATCTCTAAACTAATATGCTTTGTATTAGCAGACACTTTCCTAATTACAGCATGTGGCACACACCATTATTACTTTCACATTTTTACTGCTCGGACACAGCTTTAAATCGTCAAATGAATCCAGAAAAGTCATTATTACTGTTTAGTTAAATAGGCTATTTTTCCCAACTACAAATAAAGTTATGTCATTTAATTGCACAAACAGGAAAAATATGGGTTTTTGTTTATTTCTACCAAGCAACATGTGTTTTGAACTATTAAAAATGAGACTGAAGTCATGGCTAGATTCTTAAGGTTTTAATAAAGAACACAAAAGCAAAAATGAGTTATAACATTGTTCCCACGTCAAGAATATTGCTGAATTTGCATTACGTTTTATGCATTGATTGATTCTGATTAGGGATGGGACGATTCACTGCCACAATTTTTGATTTTTTAGTTTATTTACTTTTTTTTTCCTTAAGACACAAAATAAACCTTAATGAATTACATTTAAAACAAGCTACTGTTGTTAGTGCTCAGAACTTGTATTTTTATGAACATTTGAACAGTAAATAGTAATATTTAGTGTCTATTTTAGAGGTCCACCCATCAGTTGTTAACGGAACCTAATGAAGAAGAAATGCTTTGTTTCTCCAGACATCATGGCTTGTATTGTGCTATTGTGTGTATTATACAACTACAGATTGTGTGCGTTTAAGTCAGTGGCTGCATGAGCAAAACAGACTGATTCTTTCGATTCAATCGCTGCTTACTTCGATCGATTTTTGAAGTTTTGGAATGATTTGCCATCCCTAATCCTGATTAGTAGGTAGGACATGCAAAGTATGATTACCTGACTCCTGGTGTCTCCCATCCAAATACTAACCAGGCACTTCAAATCAAACCAATTCAACACACTTACTCTATATGTACGTCACTGATGGTGCTGGGAAAGGCCAGTAGTGCAAATCCATCAGTTTGTCCCAGGGCAGCTGTGACTACTTAAGTGTCTTAGCTCCACCAAGTAGACACTGAAAATGCACAAACTAAGGCGGTGCATATCTTGTTTTGTGGAATATTTTATGTTTATGTTTATTTTCCCATAGTGCAAAATCTAAAACATGAATTATTAAATGAGGCCCTTTATTTTACTCTGTTGCAGGCTATTACCGTGCATACCGACAGGAGCCGGTCACCTTCGGCGTGATTGGCCGCAGGACAAACCATCCGTTCGTGGGCTGGTACGAGTGCGGCGTGCCCATCCCAGGGAAGTGGTAACCTCCAGACCAGAGGACTCATTTACATGGACTCATAGCAGGTTTTGTTTGATCAAACCTGCCATCGGAAAAGACTGATACCACTACAGCTGGAGAGAGAGAATATAGTACTTTAAACACTTTGAAATGTATATCATTATTTGCACTTTTTATATAAAGCAGTCTGTATATGAGGAGAATATGTGCATGTGTGTTTTGGAATTAAGTTTGTTTACCAGTGTAACTAAACTAGACAGTGTAAAATACAAAATTATTTAAATGTTATTTTTCCAGTTACATAGCAGCTACAGTTGCTATTAGCTTGATTCACCTTCCTCATTGTACTCCAAACCACAAAGGTCTTCTGGTACGGCTTAGTCTAATTATTTTTACAAGCCAGTTTTAAACAGCACAGTTTAGGAAACATGTTTAACTTTCATGTGGCCTTTGGTGTAAACCCCTGGTTCTTTTTATTCCTCACTGGTACTACCCATTTGTAACTTTTAAGCCAAAAATCAGACTTGCATAAAAATAATGTTTTTGTAGTTTTGAAGTTTAGTTGCAGCAAAAATCACTTTAAAAAAATTAAACGGTGTCCTAACTCTGTGCAGGCTGCATAGCTCACAAAATGGACTCTACAATGGCCCGGAGGAGGGACACATCCTGCTAGTTTCTATGGCAATGTTGTCTTTAACTATTCTTTTTCACATTTCGTGTCACAAAGTGTTGCCAGTGGAATACAGTATGTTCCCTAAAAGCTAAAAATTGCCAAAATGTTTTTGTTTGTTTGTTTTTTAGACAACTTTATGTGTGTTTTTTAAGTTTTAGAAATAGATTTTAAATATAATTGCAAGTCTTAGGCCCATTACTTACCACAGAACTGTAAATAAATAAATTTTACTTCATTTAACAAAGCAGTAAGCAGTCACTGTGAAATGCATAACATTTGTGCTGCTAGTTGCTGTGTAAAGATACAATGTAGCCTTTCTGCTGGAGCCCTTTCAACTTGCTTATTTCCATGGAGAAAGTTTTCCCTAGAAAGCTTTACAGTTCATGAAGTTACAGGTCAGCTCTATGGACAGTTGGCTCTTTTGGAAAAAAAAAAAATTCTACACACGTGTGACGACAGAAAATATGCAGGTCTCATTTGCATTTATGAGAACTAAAACATCTGTTGACTAAATAAACTTAAGAAAGATGTGTTTATTGCTATACTGTACTTCAATAAACTATTCCAATACTACGGACACTGTAATAACATCTTCATAGAGACAAGCAGGTGCCTGACCTTTCATCAGAAATATTTCATGATGTATCTTTAAACATTCAGATCATTTCTGTTGTCACTTTGTTACTGTTTGATGCTATTTGCACTATTTTCTGGAAACAGTGTGATTATGCCTACAGTGTTGATTTCTTTTTCTTGAAATAGACTTCATAAATTTTTGTTTTTTCCTAGTCTTACATTTTTGGTTTGAATTATCTCAACACAATTCACTTTTTCCACAATTTTGGTTCTCGTTATTTCAAACTGTACTGTATGTATTTTGTATGTCCCTAAACAGACAAAGAATAAACTATTGGCTCAGGAAGAGTTGAATACTTTTCTGACCACAACATGACATGATACTGTCTCATTCTTATGTTTTGTCTTCCAGAGGTTGTCTGAGGGTATTTATTCAAGCAAACACAACTATAGAGTCCAACCAGCAAACAAAGAACAAGAGAGAAACAGCTTGAAGAATGAAGGATGGTAAGTCCAAATCATTTACTGTAAAATTAGGGACAAACCCACCACTGAAGGATCACTTTCAAATTGGATTTCTGATGGACTCAACCACAAAGCCCGGTATTTACGTTGGGACTCAGATCAGAAAGCACAGCACATTATACAAGTATTTTGGCAGAATGTCTGGCACAATTTAGTTTGTAATAAATTCTAAAAATGTAGGTGCAAAAAGACTGACGAGAAAAGCTATTTTTAAAGTTAGTTTTGGCCTTTTGAGTGAGCGGATAATGTAAAGCAAATAGACAAGCTGTGTTTCAAGTTATGAGATTTGACCCGTAAAAAGGTTGCAAAATTGAACTTAAATAAGGTTCATTCGTTATAATTGAGTTTCGGAAATAATGCGTAATTCTATAGGCCAAGGTTCACTCCCCTTCAACCAGTCCCGGGCCCCGAAGCTGAGTCATGGTCCACCTGTTACCAGGGGCCAGAGAAATCAGAATTTAAATTTTTTTTTTTTATAGTCGTCAACTACTTTCTTGTGATTTACTAAGAACATATAGCACCACCTAACCCCATAAACCGCAAATTTAAGCAATAAGTGAGTTAAAAATATATATAGTAATTAGTTATGTGCATTTTATGTTGTTATTTTTAGTGCTACCCAATTATGCTGTTCCTGGTAACGAAAAGTGTGTCCTAACAAGAAGAAAGGTTGAGGACAGTTGCTATAGGCTATTCCTGTACGATGGAATTCTCAATTCCGAAAGGCATATTTGAGAATTCGAGAGGTCCATTCATAGCTGTTTATTTTAGATCCACATTGCTCAAACTTTTGGTGGTACATGAGATTTTTCATGTGATTTCAGGCAGTTTTAGTATTTGCTTATGTTGGAGTCTTTTTTTCCTCCTTTGTTTAGTCATTTGTTAGATCTAGTACACTTAAGAACACGTGAAATATTGTTCGATCTTGATTCTCAATTATGTTCCTTCTCACAGAAAGCTGCTTAAACTTCGGGTAGATAGAACCAAGCGTCATGATTGATAATGTAAAACTAGAAATCATAACGAAATCCATATTTAAACTTTGGACATCTTTTATGTACAATATTCGTTCTTAGTGATCACTCGCGCTACTGTTCTCAGTAGAAAAATATTGACCATTTGCACCTACATCACATGATCAAGTGTGTGAGCGCAGTATTATAGGAGTGCAAAACAGACAAATTCTCACAGATTTTCAATATTTGGTAAAGAAAGCAGTGGCTACTTCTAGTGCATGTTCCGTACATTTGTCTGTGGAAGTAAGATATCGTTTAGATACACGCAAAACAAGGTATTTGGAAAATGCTAGCTGATCTATACCTCCTTCCGGCTGCTCTGTTTGCTGATTTAATCAAATCTAGAAGTTTGCCTGACTTTACCCACTTGATTTGTACCATTATGTGGTAAACAATGTTTCGTCTTACACTGGGGCAGATTTAAAACCATACAAGAGTCTGGTTTTCAATAACTTGGCGATTAACTAGCATGAGTTATGTGTGACAATATGCAGGTTGTTTCAAATATTTATTGCATTTTTTCTTTTTACATTAGCATTGACCTATCTTGTACAAAGTGTTACAGTTCTTACGATTTATTGCTGCCACCCATTGGCTGTGTTCATCAAAAGTTGCACGATTAAAAGCTACATTAGGCTTATAACCTTGCCTGTTAGTGCAGCCTATCACACAAGATGCATCAATTTTACAATTGAAATCTCTCAAAGAGCGTGACAACAGGTTCAAGGGATCAATACTCGTGACACTGTCGATTAAAATGTGCAAGTTGATTATTGAGATTAAGCCAAGTTAGGATCACAATATGACAATCTTTTAATTTTTGGCCAAGTCTTTATTTGAACTAAAAGTAGTTCTGTTACCTTATTTTTTGATCTGATGGTACTTGATGCAAAATGAGAAGCACTGTCCAGAGTGAATCTGTTAAAACTAACCAGATTACAACCTTTGACAACATTCAAAATGTTTTCAAATCAGTGTTTAGCCAAAGTTGTTCATGAAATATGTCTTGTAAAGTCTCAGATTTTTTGCCCAGATGTTGCCATGACATTGGGCGTCACTCGTTCAAGATTCGCTACATGGAACACTTCAATCCGTGCCAAATCCAGCCCACCTGAAGAAGACGTGCTTTAGTGGAAAAATATGGATGTAAGAGTCACTCACTTTGGAACGTGTGTTTTGATAAGACTGAGCTGCTCAAAAATCTCAATTTTATTTCCTCGCCTGGGAAATAGTTAAGGAAGTCCCGGCCAAAGACTCAGCGAGGAGATGAGGTGAAAACAAAGTCATCAATGGGACAGACTTTGTTGTCACTGTAGTTCTAACTTGCATCAATATAAACTTCTCAAGAGAAAACAGAAAAAGTGTGACTGTATCTGCCTCTTAAACCCTGCTCTGAGCTTAGGGACACCACTTAACATGACGCCTTTGATTGACAGCTGAAGAACACAGGAATTGAGGAGACGAGGAGAGGAAAGGACGCGTGGAAAGAGAGTTGAAATGGGGCCAAACTGTGCACATCTGCTCCAGCTGTTAGCACACGTCACAGTCCCTGGCCCTGTGTCTACTGTCCCCTTCTGGAGCCATCAGGACTGTCTGAACAGGAACACACAGCGCTAATCCAATTCTCATTTATCAACTGTGTGCAGTGGGAAATGGAAAGGGACGCGCCTCATTCAAGACACATTGTTGTCATTAAAGGGGACATATTGTGTAAAATGAACTGTAGTGAGCTTGTTAGAGTAGTGTTCTCTCATTAGTTTAATCAAAGTTGTAGTTGGCTTTATTCCTGCATGTTTGTGTAACTAACTTTTCTAAAAATGTAGACCTTCAAAGTACTACCAGATCTTAACCAAGTCTGCAGGACTAATCTAGGTCTTATGGCCTAATTCATGGTTTTTACTCTTTTTTAAGCTTAACCTGTGAAAAAAGTTTGAAAATATGTTGACAATAACAGAAAGTAAAGAAAAGATCTAAACTAATGAAATTACACAAGGGAGACACAGGCATTTTCAATTTTCTCACAAAACACAATTTTATGACCCTGTGAACACGGTTTTAACAAAATTTGTGCATTCTAGTGTATGTTTATTTCTCACGTTTACAAATGCCTGCAATAGTATAGGGGGAATTTTGCCCCGGTTTGTTACATGGTTGCTTGGCAACTTTCTAGTGTAGATTTGGCCAAACTGCAGTCCGAGACCAGAGGCGAAGTTCGGACTGTTTCAGTGTATCCCTCAGCACATTTATGACAATACGTTTTTCTCTTTATATTTCTTTTATTTGATTGATTTTGCTATGGGGCATGTGTCATTACTTGTTGTCCTAAAAAGATCAGAATAATTGGTTAAAATAGTACATTAAAAAAAAACATTGTTTTACAAAAATGTGCTTGTAAAAATGATACTTCGAATATGACTCACGAGAAAAAAATATTATTGCCCCGCCCTGTTCTAGGATCATCATATATGAACAGTAAGTACATTTTTACCCCTAAATATGTCTAAACTGGGGTGAAATTTGTATAACGGTTTATACAATTGGCTTTTTAAATATAAGAATTTTAACTTTGGTTTAGTGAAATGCACTTTGGAAGACATCAGTCTGTGTAAATGTGCCATATAAATAAGCCCATTCAAGTGGGTGATTCAACATGTCAGAGGCACTGCAAATAGTATAAATACTGTAATCACTATCATGTGACACTGGCTAATCAAAGTAAATATGAGAGGATGTTTTCCAAAACTCACTTCTTAAATTTAAAAATACAGAGCCAGAGTTCATAATGGGTGTGGTCAAAAAGCTTATTTCAGAAGCACCTAAAAAGGTCACATAATAATAAAACATAATAATTTTTACGACAATTTATGGTACTACTTTTTTGATTTGTTTGTAGTAAGATTCTCCTCTGTAGACCAGTCCAGTTCAAACACAGTCCAAAAGTTCCTGATCTAACCCAGTGCTCTTCACACAGGCCTGTCCCATTAGAACCACTGCAGCACCTTTCAGCTGCTCCTCGCTCCCATACGAAACAATCACCACCACTCCATCCGTTTCAACACAGCAAATTGGGCCATAATTTAGGGTAATCGATTGTCTCATAGGAAAATACGGACTTTGAAAGAACAAAAAGGGCACGTCTTTCCACAAGCTTTTTATGATTGAAGTTAGCCACATGCTGGAAAAAGTGAGACGGCATTTTTTACCGCTGAAATCATCACAACACAGAGCGAAAGGACAGAAGCAGTGTGCAGGGAGAAAGTCTCGTTTTTGTTTTTGTTTTTTACATTTTTGCTCATGTATTTAGTGAAGCTGACTATTAGTATATTTGAGTGTAAAATAGAGCTTCTATGGTTCTTGTCAGTAAAACCAACAGCACCGGTAGCATAAGGATAATAATATTCTTGTGGTGGAAAGCAATGAAGCAAGGAATATGATGTATTCTTTTTTTTTACATTGTTCTTGTCTTTTAAACATGAACTTAAAACAAAGGTAGAAGATAACACCTATTACGACACAAATCTGGAAAATTCAGAACATTGTTTTCTGAGGCTCAGAGAGGAAAGAATTAGCCTGACACATCAGCCCTTTTCATTTTACTTTGTGAAAAACATCTGACATTGCAAAATTTGTTTGCTTCACAGTTAGTGGATGCATTTTTGATTCAGCCAATAGTTGCTTTTTGGTCAGGAACAAGTGCAATTGTTACCATTTTCTGAAGTAAACATATGAATTAAAAAGTACAATATCATATTATAATATTGTAGGAAAACTTGAACAGTCTGCTCTGTCAACTTAGGTTGGTTCTGGCCAACACACTGCTTCCCTCTTTTTCGCTGATTGGACGGCCGTATTTCTGCTTTTTAGGAACCATTAGCAGTCCTGTGATACCTGACCTATAGTAGCTGGAATTTAATTAAATTTAACTAAGCAGAGGCATTAGGTGGCGCCAGCCTTGCTAGGGAAAGAATTGGATTTCACAGACTCCAACTGTTTTTGATGAGAAAACGATGACCATAATTTCTGGATTATAAGACGCTACTTTTTTCACAAGCTTTGAACTATGCGGCCTATAAGGCAATGCAGCAAAATTATTGATTCTCATAGATTACTATTAACAAGTGCTGTCTGTATATGTACTTTATCATTTTTCTTACCTAAATTTAGTAAGTGCGCCTTATATTCAGGTGCGCTCGATAGTGTAGAAATTACAGTAAGCATAGTACAGTAAGTAAAATGTTAAGGTATCTGTAGGTCAGCCAAGTCTATGAAGAAAACGTAGATGTACAACGGAATATAAAAAACTTATGATATGCACAATTTTATACTTTTTTTTTTTTTACGTCAATACATTTTGAAAAACCAAAACATAAAATAACCACAAGTTTTTGTTGATGCCAGATGGCAATATTTTCTTTGGGATAAATGAGTAAATATTAACCTACCCATATTAACGTACCCATTTTAGTAACTTGAAGCCTAAACTAAACATAACATATTAACCTAAAAAGTGAAAACATGTTCATTGTACGTTTTCTTCGGAGACTGTGTTGCTGTACGTACATGTTGACAATACCTTTAACTTTTCTTCACTATATTTTAGAGCAGATTCTGTACTATTTAGTAAAAAGGTCATTTCGGTTTGGTTAGAGGAGTAATAGTTTATCACGGTTGTCTTGTTTATTTTTTAACGCTAACCCCAGATGGCCTACCCTTATTGAACATGATGGCCCACATCTTTTGTCTTCACTCTACCTCCCAGGACCGACCCAGCCCTCCTCCGCTTTCTCTGTCACAAATACACGTGCCCCAACACACAATTATAGAAAACAAGGCACTTGCAATTTCACATTCATACCACGTAAAACTCTTTTACTATTTTATCTATGCTCTGTTCTTGGTTATTGGTTCAGAGTCATCCATTCTTAGTGACAGCTCTTTACTTTGCCTTTGTTTTTATGTCCAAGATAGTCATTTCCAAATGCTTTTCAGTAAAGGACATCAGAAATCTAACCCAAAAGTGAAAGAACAAAAAGAAGAATGATTTTATAAGATAAAAAACAAAGTCACCTCTTTCCAACTCAGGATTATCACAAAGTAAAAGAGAAGGGCGGACTTTGAACTGATGCACGTAAAAGACACAGATACATATTATTTTTCAGTTAAACATGTTGATTAGATTAAACATGCAATAAAACGAGACATGACATAATTTAACATCTGCACTTTGACTGACTTCAAACCTCATTGTAAAGGAGTTGGAAAAAGTGGACGTTCTCTGAGCTCATTCTGAAACATGGCTGTTCAGTATTATATCATATCTGACAACAAGACGTATCTGGCAACCAAAGAGTCACACAAAAGAGCATTGAATACCTGTGGGACAGGATCTGGAGGTCATAATCCGCTTACAACAAAGACATTTTGATGCTAAAATCCTCAAAGTGGATTTTCTTGTCGCCTTCTACTGACCACAGTGAACTGAGCTGGCTAACAGTCGCTCACTACAAAGTCTTACAACAGGATTCTTCTCTGACAACAATCATTTATAATAAACATGAATTAAATGCATATTCTCATCGAATCACAGAGTCCTGCAGATTGTGAAAAACAAATAAATGACCTAAATTTAAATCGATTGCCCCGAGTCATGTAAAATTGGGAGTGTTGACTGAGGTGCTGTGGATCAATTCTCCAATATCTGTTAGGCACATGTTTTAGACCATGTTCAGATGACATGTAAACCATAAGTCAGCCAGTCTGCAACTGGATAAGCGAAACAGTGTTTGCTCATGGAACTACCATAAACCCATTTCTCTCCCTCACTCCACAAAAAACATGGAAGCTATGCAGTATATAGGTTTTTACTCTAGTTTTGAGACGGATATAGGCTTCTGTCTGTAATCTGTATTTTTTGACCGTTTGTGATTCATAGGCTCACAACTCGTAGCAGTGGAGATGTTCATGAGCTGTTGATAATCTGATCACAGGGGGACCAAAGTGAACGCAACAGTGGAGCTAAGATTCCTAAAAATGTGTGAAAACAAGATGCAAAACAAACAAACTTATTTTCTTGGCCCTTTCTTAAAAAAGTGATGTAAAAACTGCTATGGCCCCTCCATTTTATTTATTTATTTTTTTCTGCTCTTGCTCGTGCACTTACGTTCTCAAAATGAGAGATAATGACAGTAAATAAAACGCACAGAACTTTTTACATATGAACAAGATTTAAAATGAGCCTTTAGCCAGGCAGATAAACATTACAACACCAACTCAACAATGGCATTTGCTCTGAACGGTTCCCACAAGTGGACTGACGAGGAGATGTCCTTCCTTAAACGTCCTGTACCCAATTTTTGCTTTCTTACAAATGCAAACAAATAGAAAAAAATATTTTTAGTAACAGAAGTGGCAAAAAGGGATTATGTGGCATTTTTCTGGACCTGTCTGTGCTTTTCTCTCAAGTGGATTTAACAAAAATTCTGTTTCATCGCAACCAATCAGATTCAAATATTCGCCTGGACATTTTTCCGTGACAACTTTCATCGACAGTCTTTCCAGATTGACTATCTGTAGATCTCAATTCACAAGACCATCACAAAAGCCTACAATTGACTGTGCTTAAACTGTAATTGTGACTTTTTTGTTCATTATTTTATTACATTTCTTTATATTTATTGCAAACTTTGTTTTTAATACTTAACTTTCTCTTGTTCTTTGAGTGTTGTTTCTAGCATTTCTAAAAACTGAAAACATTTAGAAATACTGTGGAAGTAACCTCTGCTTTAGGGGACTCTTGACAAAACCGACAGAATTTACTGCTTTAATAACTTCTCATGGTTCACCCTGTAGCTACTGTACTTCAGACTGTAAATCCAAATGGCATTAGCACATTATGAAGACATTTTCACGACCTATTTTCAACACTATCTGCTCCTTTAGCTCAGCATATGTCATCACTTTGGAAAGTAAACATGGAGCTGCCTCTGTGAGCGTTTGCGTATTATATAGGCACACGTCGTTATAATATAGTGTGTAAATCTCTCTACAGGCAAACTGGCAGGTTAAGCTCCTTTCTGTCACATAAGTGTTCACTTAACAGCATTAGTTCTCAGGATAACTCATGGAAATAGGACAGGTTGGAAAAATGATGATTTAAACCCACTGCACAGTCAAGGATTTACATTTTTCCTGTGATTTTATAATATTTTTTGTTGTACAGTTATACGTTTTCATATTTCATTTAGTGTAAAGCACCTTCATTTGACTGCTAATTTGTACTTCATTTAGCAGTTTATTCAATCTTCAAAACAAAGACGCTATATCTGATTTCTTTTCTTCTTTAAAATAGCAGTTGACAGTAAGCCACAAAGCTAATAACATGCAGAGTTGTGAACAAACAATAAACATAAATGAAACACGCCAAGCTTATTTTTACCTCAGTATATAACAATAACAATTTATCTGGGTAAATATAAGGTTAAAAAATTAGATTTTTTTTTTTAAGAAAATCAGGCCAGCCTCTAGTGCAGCCTATTTATCAGCGCTCGGGGACCCATCTGGAGATGGGTCCCCGAGCGCTGCACTGTGGCGATCACTGCTCCTGAGGAGATGCCCCAGAGGCATTGAAGGATGGGTCAAATGCAGAGGACAAATTTCCCTACGGGGACAATAAAAGTGTACCTTACCTTAACCTTACCTTATTTAAACTTGTTCTTTATTCCATATATATTGTGTTGTGTTAATTTAAAGAGACTGACTCTATATGTATTTAAATAAAGCAAAGAATGTAAAAGCAGCTAGGCAGGCTAAAAGTTAAAATTGCGCTTTATGTATGTGTCTTGTGATCAGATTTTTAGTTGAATCTTGCAGGCTTCCATTTCAGAGCGTTCCAACCAAATGAATGTGTACAAAGAATGGCTAAAGCTAACTGTAGGCTAAGCAAATGAACAATAAATGTCCTGTAAACAATAGTTACTGAGGCTAACAGTTAACCTTTGACCTTTTGAGGTGATTGTTGATCTTATATGTGAAGTGAGCGTCCTTCAACCAGCTGCCAGTTCACAATTTGTATTTACCAGTTCCAGCAAGAGGTGGAAAATATCCCAGTTGCCTTGAACACATCATAAATATACAGCAATTTTTTTCCCTCCAAAAACCAGGAAGTGTGCAGTTGGCATGCTAATATTTGTTAGCTTTACAGCAATATGGCAAAAATCTGGTCTGTTAAAGGTTGAAAAGGTATTGTAAACTCATAGTGTACCATTTGAATGCTTAAAATGCGTTTGGTCAGCAAGAAAAACATTACTGCGTATAAATGAATTAGTTCTGTTTCTCACGTTTTATGGCAGCATAGATCATTAAGTTGGCCTACTATGTGTTCATTTAGTAATTTTAACTGGGCTTTAACTACTTTCAATTACTGGACTAGCAAAGATATTCACGTGTTTATAGTTGGAGTTTTGAAGCTCAACAGTTGGCCCGATTAGAAGTAGAAATTGATATGAAAATACTTTATGCATAGACTGTACATTTCAGAATTTCCTTTTGTTTTGGTGAATGACAGTTACAGCTGCTGACCTTGTGCCTTTGAGCCTCTCCCTTTGCCCATAAACGCAGATTGAGGCCCATGTCCAGCCTTCTCACAGTGACAGAGTAATGCCTTCATAACCTGTACTTGGAGATAATACTCTTCTTTAAAAGGCCATAAAGTGGACTTACGGGGCTCAGCTTGTGCTCGGTTGTTCCCCAGAGTTAGATTTCTGGGGCTGGAAAACTGCTAATGTGTCAGACTATTTTAGAGCGGTTTGACAAAGAGCTGTTGTGGTTTCCAGACTTTTTTCATCTTATTTTATTTATTCATAAAGGGACAACACATATTAATAAACACTTGCACGTATATACTGTATGTAAAGAATAACCAACGTGGCTAATTTCCATCTTCAGTCTTTCGGTAGGTTGATGTCAAAAACGTCTAGGACAGAAAAAAGACAGCAACAATCAGAGACCTTACACATGCACTGCACACAGATAAAAGGACAGTTCATTAGAAGTTAGTTAAACAGAGCTTAAAAATATACACATAAATGATCATCTTACACGTGATTACATGTTTGACCTTCCAACAACCATGTTTTCAGAGCCTGCTGGTAGTGTCGGCACTTCTCTGATGTGAGAAGGCACTGTGTTCCAGGTGTGACTTGCTTGATAAGCAAAAGACAGTGCTTTCTCTTTGCTTGAATTTGTTTTAATGTTTTTAACAGTGGCCCCCACAAATATACTAAATGATCCGATGATCAATGATCACCTGATAAGCATTTTTTTTTTCAGACAAACAATTCTTATGTTGCTAAGATACTTAAAAACTCAGAAAACTGTTTTTTTTTTGGAATTTGTAGTAATTGACCTTAATTAAAGGAGACATACAGAAATTATGCAAAATGTACACATAATTAGCTTTTAACTTCGTTGAAACAGTGCTTCTTCATCATTGTTTTACTCATAGTTGTTTGTAGATTGTATTTGCATGTTTGAATAATCCAGTATTGTTCTGTAGTTAGTTCTCAAGTGCTCAGAAAAGTCTGGTTTTCATGCCCACATTTAATTCAGTAAAGACTTGAGTAAGACTTTGAGTAAATATTTTGTTTCCGTATCCACCGTGAGTTTGACAAATAATGAAATTTTTACTGTTTAAGGTCAGATTTATTTATTTACTGGGCTTCTGTCTTTCCAATTAGATGAACTTCTCATTGTAAATCATGCTAAATCCCATCTGGCCACAACTAAGACATTTAAATCATCAGATCAATATCTTGAGTTCAGAAGGGCAGGCCTGACATGTGGGTTAGCAATAATAAAACAAGTAAGGCTGCTTGTAAAGGCAAAAATGTATGTCACAGAGACTGAAAGTGTTTTGATTTCTGCAGAATCAAAGAGTGACACACAAAACTATGTGATGTTAGAGAAGTTTGACTCGAGGCTGGACATGCAAAGTAATGATCAGACCTACTCTTGATAAAGTATTCAAGAAGTACTTTTTCTAGATCTCTGGCAACTAATGAAGTGATCAGACTTCTTTAGGTTTTATTTTTAACATTGACAACATTAAACTATAAGTCAGCCAATCTGCATCTTAAGTTAGTCCAATCTACTGTAAGTTATAAATCACTTTTTATCTTCTGCAGTCGATAAAGTTTTTGGAACAACCTGTACCAGGAGAATCTTGGGTCTGCACCAGCTTTTGTCTTCTGTCAAAACACAGGTTGGCACGCTGGCTTCATTTGAACATTTTTAGTTCACTTTCCATTTTACTTGGCAACTTGTAGCTCATTCATATTATTTTAGCTTAATCTGGGAGACAAATATTGTGTTTGATTTTATCACGCCAACATTTCCTCACAATAAAAGCATGCGTTATGAACTGTAGACGAACTACAGTATATTTCAACATTAATCAGAAAAAGGCTGCGTTTTATGATTTACAACGCGCCAAAGAGTAATGAGTGTGATAAAATGTGACGTGTGACCATATGCTGCTAACGGTAAGCCACGGAGAGCGCGCACCTGTTGCAACAGTGTAAAATAGCATTAGAATGTGTTAGCGCAAGCTTTCAAAACACTCAAATCATAAAGCAGGAAATCCAATTGGAAAGTCCATCTGATGTGAGGCCAAGACAGCTGCAGCGCAACAACTCTGGCAACATTAGCAACAGCAATCAGGGAAACGTTTAGCACTACAGCAAGTGTAAATCATTTATACAATTAGTGACTTCAGAGATTAGAGCATCCTGTTTGATGTAAATTTAATTACTCTCAAATATAATATACAAAGGAAAACACTTTTACATTGGCACATTTACTACATCATTTGGTAAGTTTAAGCTTCACTTGAAGTGCCATGTTATTGTAGTGGTGGTAATTATACGCCTCAATTATCATAACAAGCTGCTTGGCACTCGATACCTTTTGTTGAAAGTAATCAAGTAAATGCAGCTCACCTTACCCTTATAAATAGAATAAACAAAGACTGTTATGTCGACTAAGGTGCACCAGGATCTTGACCTGAAGTCAAGCCTGATGCTGTACGCAAGTGTTTGGTGGTTTGGCCTTAGGTCTCACAGCCCAAAGAACGGCATGGGTTTGTTCTTCTGTGGGATCTCCACCAGCAGAGGGAACCTTGTGGGTCTGAAACCTAGAGAAATGAGCAGTGGTTGACCACTACAGACAGCCTGAATTAGCGAAATAGGCCCTAACTCTTTTGGTGATAAGATTTCATAATCCCTTCTAGGATCGCTGTTTGATACTTGCTGTTTGTGCTCGTAACTTAAGCAACAGGTGTCCAGTCAAAAACTAGCTTGTAACTTATGGATGATAGAACATAATTTTGTGTGCTAAACTGTTTCCAGAGTATTTGATTTTGGTTGAATGATCAGGCCCATGTCACTCGCTCAGCAGTTACAGGGCATCACCTGGCACCCCTCCTGAATCTGAATCTCTTTGTCTTGGCTGTAACGTCTTGGGAACGTCTGCCAAATTTTGTGAGTAAACTTTGGAATACAAATATTTCAAACTTGTAGTGGTATTTTAAATGTTAAACATTCTAAATGGCAAAGTTGTCATCTAAAATGTTAAATTTGATGAAAAAATATGACCTTCCTTATTGATTCCTATGTGATCTTCGTACAATCTGTTTAAAGCGTTGTGTTAGAGATAACACAGATACATACCAAAGCATGGTATGTAGTCTGGAAATTAAGATTGTGCCAACAGATGTTTACTCTTTGTTGTCAAGCTTTGAATGTTATGCTGAAATTTGGACAGATTTTTTGTCTGAGTGCCTGTATAACATAAATCATGCTCAATGAGCATGCACGTGGTTTCATGACTTTAATTTGTCTCTCACTGACAGAACAACATATGAAATGAAAGTAAGGAAAAGTTAGCTACATACAATTTGTGTTTGGACTTAGGAGATTGCACACTGTCTCTGGGTTTTTTCTTGTTGTTTGTGTAGATCAGTCTAATGTCAGAACGCCATGAGTGTTGAGACTGTGGTTGCCAGGTGACGCACCATGCTTTGGGACTGTCCTATTCCGAAATTCTGGCCTGGGATAAAGATCCATTGTCATTTTACTGGACTTCAGAACTGTCTTCGATACCTGTGGGACATGTTTTTGACAGCAGGGAAAAGCGTGTCTAAAAATCACATCCAGATTGAATTTGAAAGTTGACAAATGTACCAGACTTTGGACCAAATGGGACAACTCTCTCTGTTTTGTTTTTGTGCAGGGCAGCTAAGGTCAGACACAGACAGGGTTTTCTGGTGATCATTTATAGCATAAGAATTGATTTATAGCAAACAGGTTAGAACCAGTGGAGAAGTGCACTTGCTTTTGTCAAATGTAGAAGCAGTATAGTGGATTTATGTGGACATTTGTTGGCTCAGGTAGAGTAGCCTGTGTTATATTATGTTATGCCAAGAAAAAATCTAATTGAAAGAAAAAAAAAGTTTTCTTTGAAGGCGGTTAAAAAAAAGTGTATTGTTAAAGTGCAATCTAGGGAAAATTACAAAACATATTTAGGCAAAATAAATAGCAACTACAGTAACTACAGTAAGAAAAAATACTAAAAAGCAACAAAGAAAAATAGAATAAAAGGCTGTGACATTGGGACAACCCTATATACCGGAAGGCCCCAAACTGCACCACAAAATATATTAGCAATAATATCACAAAACTAAAACTACTACTACAAAACAAAAACTACAAAAAATATAAATATCAAAATAGGAAAATTATAAACATTCATAACTAATCGACATAAAGATATTGTTAGTGGAGAATTTAATTCCAGACTATTCCTTGTTTAGAAAAACAACCAAGACTCAAAAGATTCAAATTAGAATAAGATTTACTTTGAATTCAAATAGAAAACACAACAAATACAAAGCAACATTTATTTGTGATCTAAACCCTGCAAAGTTGTTGTCCATGTGCCTTAAGAAGCTGAATTCAAAGTGTCTCTTTTATCTGTCCTCCAAAAGTTACATTGATTGGTCCTCCAGTCTTAGATTTTCTCCATTTTCACTTGTCTTCTCAGAATGTCCCCTCGATGATCTCATCCCAATGTAGACCTGGTGACAACAGTCTGAACTTGAACCTTATGCAAACCTATAGCAAGATCAGCAGTCTGTGACTGTTCAGAGGTCAACTGTAAATCAGTCCTTTGGAATGTTGGTTTGCGTCAAACACACATTTAACCCTTAGCTATAGTTCCTTCACAAATGCATTTACATCACATTATTTAAACATTTGAATGATTATAAAGTATCAATACACACATAGGAAATATTTTTTCTAACAGATATCTAGAAAAAAAAAACTACAGAAAAATATAATGGAACAAAAGGGCTCAAACCGATCAAAGTGTGATCAGTAGACTGCATTGAAATGTTCACTGTGAAGAGCAGAGCCAGTTGTGGGTCTTATTCAGCTTATTCAGATTCAGATAACTTTATTTGTCCCCGAGGGCAATTCATTCGTAGCTTCTCGCTATGCTTCAGTTTCAACCATACCAGACAACATATATATATATATATATATATATATATATATATATATATATATATATATATAAAATAATAATAATAGATGAAAAAAGTAAAGTAAAGTAAAGTAAAGTGAAAAACATATCAAACAAGGCAAAGCACAAGTCAATGGGTAGAGATCAAGTCAACAGTGGAAAGCAATACAATTCTGCAGCTGCAACTGCCATTCCATAAATAAATTAGTTCATCAAACCCTGCTTCCTTCTGTGTTCAGCAACTTAATGGCTGAAGGTACAAAAGACATCAAGTATCGATTTGTTTTTGCCCGATGCATGTTATAGCGCCTCTCTGAGGGCATCAATAAAAACTCTGTGGTTAGGATGTGATTTGGTTGGCTTATAATATGTTTACACTTTCTTGTAGTTTGATTCAAACAGCACAGCGATAGCTACCCGAGTCGCACTCACAGGAGCGCCCCAGCTTATGTAGGACTAATTTACATACATTTGAATTTTTATCCATGTCGACAACGGAAAATTAGAGTACTGGTACTTATTTCTGTCCACTTATCGCACTGCCCAACACATTTTTGCCTGATTAGTCTACTTTTCCTAGTCGATTGGTAAAGCTCTAAAGCTTTATCAAAAGACTGGTTCCTAATCCTACTCCTAACCTTCTCACATTTGAGAAATAACGTTGCAACATAAAAAAAACAAACAAAAAAACATTTGAAAGCATTAGCAACCAAACAATGAAAAAATATGTTGTGTGGCATAACTTAGAAAAAAGTCAACTGTTTATGTTTAAATAAGTTATTTTATTTAAATGTTAATGGATTTTCTGTGGCATTAGCAGCACCCTTTTACCCAACACATCAGCCAAAATTCAACAAACTGACTACTGTTATTTCCATTTCAAACTGCTGGTGCACTATTTTATTTTTGCTTCATAAAGCCTTATAAATTCTGTCCTGGAGGCATCTGACTGTACCATAAATCATTCTGTCCATGCACCCACAGCACCCTGCACCTCCGCACGTTCTACCAAACAGTTTCCATCCTCCGTCTGACCCCACGCGACCTCTGCAGTTCAACATCCATCTGGCTTTCATATTTTGGATTTGTGCGTGTTTATATTTGTCAGAGTTTAGCTCCTGTGGCAGACAAAGTGACGCATTTCAGCCATCAACGACATAAACAAACACACGAGTGAATGAGAATGTAAGATTGTTCAACTTTGGCACTTATACCTTATCGGTTTGTGCCAAAATATGTTACAGATCAAGAAGGTGACTGGTTGGGGACATTCTGTTTCTATGGGAAGCGACGAGTGACAAAAACGTTCACAAATGGGGCCTTGGTATTGTTTTCTCTCGGGACAGTCAGTGCAGACATTAGGGTTTCTGAATGACTTCCTTTGGTTTTACACTTTTATGGAAGCGCAGTTGTTGCATTAGTAATACTCCATTTTTGATATTTGCTTTTGAGAATAAATTTATTCACAGGATATAAACATTATTAACTATTTTTATGACAAAAAAGGTGTAGAGTTGAGTAAAGTCTGACCTAGAGAGCTAGAACAAACATTGTTCAACTTTGAAATGTTTGCGTTAAAACTGACACAACATGAGATTACAGCCACAGAATACGAACGTATAAAAAAGCAAGCGACATCAGTTATTAAGGAAATAAATTAAAATCAGTTTAGCTGCTGCAGGCTATCAAAGTAGGCCTATCTATTCGGGTGAAAATGTGTTTGTAATGTCCCATCTGCGTCTAATAACAAATCAATGGTTCCCTAGAAGTAGGTTTTGGCCTACTATTATTGTTCTGGACAGCACACAAACTCACACTGACTTGTGAAAGTTGTGAAAAATACTTTAAACACATGATAATTAACAAGCTCAGAATGAATTATTGAAGAAAGCATTAGTTATTTCCAATTTTTTACAATTAAAAAACTTAAAATCAATTTCCTCTCAGCACAGATATCTTATTAATGTAACTATTCAGATGGACGGATTAGTTTGCAATGTCCTGACTACATTACATAATGCCCCGTTTGTTCACTAAACTCTATTAAGTTCACAAGTTGTTGTTGTTGTTAGCATTGTGGCTAACTCCTGTTAGTGGCACGTCTCGCTTTTAACAGCTGTGATGAAAGATTAAAACACAACATGATGAACCATTTGGAGGCTCAGATTGTATTAGATAAGAGAGCAAAACATGTAGACTGGTGGATGAAGCTTAAAATAAATTATTTCTGTTTGCTTACATTTTTAAGGAAGCGATTTGATTTGCCTTTATGTGAGATTTTATTTCTAAAAAACTTTGCACATGGTTACTTTATATACTTTGAAAATTGTCTTTAAAGGTCTGGCTGCTTTTAGTTACTGTGTAAGGTTTTTCTCGCAACATATTAGAACTTTGCAATAGTACTATGACCAGACAAATAATTGCAAGACAAAACACAAGACAGATAATCTTTACTTTGAGTACGCCTCCTTGAACTTGTGCAGATGCAAAGGAAGCTGAAGATCAAACCGAAACTGGCAGGAGGCTTACCCTACCCTTATTAGCTACAGTCCCCCACTAACAGACCTTTGTGGGGGAAACTGAACATGAACAGTGCATGAGAACAACAGCTTTATCACACAGCTTTAAAAAACATCTTAAAAGAGTTTTGTGCACAAGGCCAAAGTTTCCAGATTGAACAATGGCATTTGTTGCACTACAAATATACGCACCAGTAAATATGAGGTCTGTTCTGAGTTCATGCCAAATTCTTTGGGCTTTACATTTAATTGCATTAGTGACTACAAACAACATGGCTGCCGGTTGCGTGTGAGTCATTTTTCTGGCAATGAACTGGTATATGAAGACGTCATACATCGGAACAGAATGGAACTTCCAAGTTTAATTCACAGTGATCAGACAGAATTAATTAACAATCAACAAATTTGGGATTAGTTTAGACAAGCTTTACTTAAAAGGAATCATTAAAAAGAGCAAAACAAATGTGTAATAAGTAGTTTGGACCCGGAGAGTCGTTGAAAACTGTAGCCAGAATGTGAAGATGATGAGGTCACCAAATGAGGTCACTAAACTAACAACTGTGGCACAAATAACTCACAGAGACATATGGGAAAAAGCCAGAAGAATTATAATGTTTGAACTGGCTATGAATGCAGTTATTTTGTCCAAAGTCCAAAAGACCTGATAATGTGTCAGTGATGGCTAATGTTAACACCACGCTCATTAGCTTAGCAGCTTTTGACCTTCCGAGGTGGCCTGCTGCTGTGAGGGAGGACTGCATCATCCTAATATTTGCAAAAAGGACTTCTGTGTGGACCACATATACTGTACTTTTCCTCATCGAAAACATACATGGACTTTTAGCTTCATTTAAGCTTCATAGAAACAAGTTGCAAACCGTGGTGCCTGTACCATCAGTGGTACACAAGCTCTGGTGGTACTTGAGGCTTTTTTGCAGTTTGAATATGTTTTATTTATTGACGGATCCGTTATATTTTTGTCCTTTGAGATTATTACCATTTAGAGCTGCCTTATCTATTTGTTCAGACATGTTTTTGTCCCATTTTAATGCTTTATGATCTCTAAGTGTGTGAGATTATATCTGGTGGAACTTGGAAAGACAAATATGACAAGTGGTACTTAGCTTGAAAAGTCTGAGAGACACTGTTCTAAACTTGATGAACCACCGCCTTTATACTATACATTTATTAATATGCACTTTAACATTATACTTTGCTATCTAATACATATAAAAAAAAACTTGAGGCCTTTGAGATGATTTCTGATTATTGTTGAATGTGGTCCAATAAAATGCATGTAACTACAGATCCCAATATGCACTGCCAGTGCCAGCTGCACTGAACTGCAAAAATATACACAGAATATGTCAGACACTTTCCAATATAGTATAAAACAATAAAGTAATGAAAGTGGACCTACTATAGTACATGGTATATTAGGCTTAATACTGGATAATAATTTGTATGAAAATAACAAAGGTGGGTCTATTTCTTGTGGCCCTGAACCAACCCTGATCATTTCATTCACTATTTGCATTACAAAACAAAAATGCATTGAGAATATTTATTTTAGCTGCCAGATATTTCTTAAAAATATTTTGACCTATAGTGCTGTGATATCAACCTATTTGGATGCATATTTAAATTTTCCCAAGAACACGTTTTGCTTTAGCTAAGGAGTCAATGTGTATATTTGTTGCGTATTGTGGGGAGAAAACAAGGTGTCTGGGGGTAACATGCAAACTTAACACAGAAAGGGAGTCAAACCCACCACTTTGTTGCTTGAAGCAGGAGTGCTGGTTAATCTGATATGTAACCCTTTTGCTTGAGCTAGTACACACGTAAGCATACTAACACGATTCGGTCTAGTTCCTTAAAGGAGACCTATCGTGACTTTTCTGTGTATTTAGGAAAAAACTATGATAAAGTAGATGTTTTGCAATGATCAAAATGTAGATCAGTAATTCACATTTTGGTCATTGCAAACACAAAAATTGGTTAAAACTGCTTAGAAAATAGAAACAGGTTTTTTGATTTCCTGTTCAAAACGGCAGAACTGATAAGCTCTGCCTTTTCTTTGTAAAATATAACTTTAGTAAGCCACATATTTTAAAAAATACTAGTTATTGTTGGAAAGTTTTGACATGACAGTTTTGACAATGTTGAACCTTACATGTTTTATTCGCAATCCTAATTTGTGAGTAGACGCAAGTAAATACAAACAAGTTGGTGGGGCTAGGTGGTAGGTGAAGACAGGGATTTTCTGAGCACTGGAGCATCATCTGCAGGACAATACAAGATTACTCAAACATGCATGAATAAATCTAGATACAACTTTGGGTAAGCTAATGATGAGAGAACATTGCTGTAACATGGTTAAAAACTCAGAAAAGTAAATTTTACATAGGAACGTAATAAATATCACTTTTAACATCTGGAAGAGAATCTTTCACTTTTGGACCATCAGAGCTCCTTTGCGCCCTCATCTGGTTCCAAATGTATTCGCTGATTGGCCGGCTGCTGCCCCTGTGCCAAAGGGACATGTGGTTCCGAGCAGAGCAGTGAGTGTGGAAAATCCCTTGGAAATAACACTCCTCTCACAGCTCTGCTCTCCAGAGACTGACAGCACAACCACTGGACTAATGGATTAATACTATTACAAGAGAAGAGCAGTCCTGCCACAAGATCTGCAACCTCAACTTGGACACAGACTGTGGACACGTGGACAATGATCTTTACACTTGGCATGGACAAAAGAAGAGAAGAACTACTATCACAGCAAAAAATACCAAATAAATAAAATATGTGTGGCCAAAACAGAAAGTAATAAAAATACTTTGATTTGACAATGAACAGTTTGGACAGACTGTGAGCCAAATAAAATGACTATGCTGGAAATAAAATAAAACACAGTTAATATATTTGTGCAGGAGTAGGACAAAGTTTTACAAGATCGAGAAGTTTGGATTAGAAATGACCCATTGTTATGGCAGTCATAACAATGGGTACTTCCAAGCAAGTTTAGGAACAGGCTGAAGTTGTATCACTCATAACAAGAGACCCTTTCGAAACAAGTTCATGAATAGGTTAGTGTAGTATCAGTCATAACAATAGGTTATTTCAAAACAAGTTTATAAACAGGTCAGTATGGTATCAGTCATTATAAAATGACGGTCAAAACATATCTCTGAATGGGTTAGCGCAGTAACCAGTCACAATAGGAATTGTCAAAACATCTATGAACAGGTTAGTGCAGTATCAGTCACAGCAGTAGGCCATTTCAAAACGAGTTTATGAACAGATTAGGGCAGTATCAGTCATAACAATGGGTATTTTCAAAACAAATTCATGAACTGATTTGTAGCAGTCATAATAACAGTCATTTCAAAACAAACAGGTTAGTACAGGATCAGTCAGAATAATAGGCTATTTCAAAACAAATTTATGAATAGGCAGGTCAGTAACACTCATAACAATAGGCCCTTTCAAAACTCACACTGACCAGTTAAACAATCTGATCCTGAGACTAAAAAACATGTTGTGCTGCGACTAATGTGAAGCTTTTGTACATAATATATAACAATAGGTACTTCCAAGCAAGTTTATGAACAGGTTGATGTTGTATCAATCATAACAATAGGCTCTTTCAAAAGTTCATGAACAGATTAGTGCAGTATCAGTCATAACAATACGATAGGTTCAGGTAGGATCAGTCTTTTCTACTTTTGAAGGTGAAAACAAATGATACACTGGAACTGTCAAGTCTATTATTTTTCCAAAGAATGTTAAAGAATTAAATATTGCATTATTATTTCATTTGAGTTTATGTTTTACTATATACACACAAAATAAACCAAAAAACTTTGAAACGGTGCCCTCCTAGACGTGCGTCCAGTCTGGAGCAGGCCCGAGCTGACTCCACACATGAGCTCATCCAGGCCTAAAATAGTCTGCTTTTTGTAAACGCTCTCACCATCATTCATCAGTCTCACTCTCAGCTGTTTCTCATTGCCCCAAACTGCAGCAGCGCGGAAAATGTGACAAAATCATCCAAATAATAATTATAGAAAATTCTAAATTGCTGTGAGTGATATGGATTGTTTAAATGTTCAGTCTCATTGTGGTTTGATTCGACCCACTCTTCAGAGCTGTGAGTGTTTTTCCTGACTTTATGGTCCAGCGAATTAAAACGGTTTTATTGTGACAAAGGTTTTAATTGTTGGTATATACTGTATTACTGTAACACTGTGAAGTAAACATTATATACGTTATTATGACTTTTATTTACGTTAAAGCGAGAATAATCTTGTTATAGCATCATTTTTTTATGTTTTATGTTCATGTTTTTTTATGTAAGTTCTTATTATAACAATATTTTATTTATGTTAAAACAAAAAAAAATTGCATGTTTGGTTAAGGCTGAGTGATGTGGCAGAAATTGCGTATCACAATTTCAATTTTATCACGATTCTAGCCTGTCTTTGCAAATTGCCTGTGAGGTGAATAAAATCATTTGCTTTTTCAAAAAGTTAATTCCAGCTGTCACTCACTACCAGCGTTGCCAGATTTTCAGAAAGAAACAAGCAACTAAGCATTAAAAAAGCCCAAAACAAGCATCTCCAACCATTCAGTAAAAAGTTAAAAGAATATTGTGTGTCGTCATTAACAATTGTCAGTGATTCTAGAATATTTTAAAAGTAACAACGACCTTTAGGCATGGAAATATGCTAAAAAATGTATGTTTAACACCAAAACTGATGTGTCTTTGTGGGTCAAACTTGCAATCGTCAAAGTTCAAAAGCGACTTTCCAAAAAAGAAACCTAAAATTGCTATTAAAAAGTGAACTTGGTCATTATGAAGCTGAGAGGAGTAGGTGGGAAAAACAGTCAATATTTGAACAGAGAGTTGCATCAAATAGAGAAATCGCAATATAACGATTCGATTTTTATCACGATATTTTGCCCAGCCTTATGATTGGTTATGGTTATGGTACTGGACACATCACAAATGACACAATGACTTACTGGCGCCTGGTTTATTGTAGACAGGAATAATCATGTGCTTGAGATGCCCCCAAGGAGAAACTATACCCTGAAGAGAAAACACAACCAAACACAGGGAGAACATTGCTTGGTCAAGATTTAAACCTTCTTGTTGTAAGGTTCTCACAGACTGTAATAAGTCAAAAGTCAAATAAAGATTTCAGTGCCTTTCACGGAGCTGTATGTTGAGGTCTGAGTGAAATAGAGGTCTGAAATCACAGATGGCCTACTTTTCCCCAAACTGTACCAGGAGACCGTTTTTTTTCAAATGTTTTATGGTGACTTCCTCAGCAGCACATGCCCAACGTGTTAAAAGCACAACTCCACGTTTCCACAGAGAGAAAATAAGTGCAGAGAACATGCAGATTCAGCACAAATTTATGGCGTTTAAGAAAGCGCTAATAGAATACGTGTGAGCTAAACTAAAAGTGTATGAGCAGATTTGTGTGGTTTTAGAATCTGCTCTTCTGTCCTGCTTATGAGATATTCTCCAGAAGTTTTTATTGTCGCTGGTAAAAATTGAACTTTGAATATCTTGCTTTTGCTTTCCATGAGGATGAAATAATGCAGCACAACTTTCTTACAAGACTAAATGAAACTAATCTTTAAGTCTCTGGCCCAGATCTGGGCAAACTGCGGCCTGGGAGCCAGATGTGGCCCTCTGACTGTTTTAATCAGCACTGCATTTATTTTTAGACAAAATGTTACTGTTAAAATGTCTATTTTTCGCTCTGAAACATGTGTCTGCACATGGATTCTTAATTGAATACGATCCAGAGCTCACCCCTGCTCTGGAAGGTTTGGGGCAAGTGTCACAATTAGGCTACAGTGGAGCAAGTAAGCAAAGCCAAGCATTTTTATTTAAACCGTGCATTTCATATACTCAAGGCGACCCAATGTACATTATATACATTACCATTTGTAAATCATCATTATTACATTATTATTTAAAATCAGTCATAGGCAGATGTAGAAATGTTTTAAGTTCTGATTAAAAAAGTTAATGCTCGGAGATGATCTGAGTTGAAGAGGTAACCCTATCCATTTATGTGCTGCATAACTAAAAGTTGATAGGTACTGCTTATCACACAAACGTGCACAAACATAGACCAAACAGACGCCCAAATTCATATTTTAACATGGCACTATAATTGTTGTAATCGTCATGTCTGATCAACAGTGAAAAAGCGGGACACTGCCGTGATGTGCTAGCAAGGCTGGCACCACCTAATGCCTCCACTCAATTTCATTTCACCAGCTACTAGGTCAGGTATCGAAGGAAGCAGGAAGTACGGTCGTCCAATCAGCGAGGAGCGGAGTGGTTTGTTGGCCAGAATCAACCCGAGTTGAGAAAGCAGCCTGTATACTGTATGTCCTTGTCCTTTGACCTTGTGTTAAAACTAACTTAACTTAGAAAATACAGTTGTGCCTTTTAATTTGCAAGTTTACCACATAAACACCAACAATCAATGACACATCTGTTTATGCGCTATTTCCTGAACAACAAAACAACCAAAAGCAGTGATTTGTTACATTTTAAAAAGTCCCTGCCTCCTGTGAAGCGAACGAACCCCAATGATGCAATGTCAGTCGGTTTTCTCAAAGTGAAATGAAACCGGCTGATGCATCAGGCTAGTGATATGTGGGGCGTGGGACAAAAGCCCAAATGGCGTGACAGTACAGCCAAAAGCGGGACAGGTGGTCACCCTAAAGACACCCACAATTAGAACAACAATAACAAGCAGACTTCCTGGATATTAGTGGTATTTTATTAGAAATACATGGAACACAGCAAATAATATGTCCCCACATTTACAATACATCTGTGCTGGATGACAAATGAATTAAGTTATTTAAAATTGATTTATTAAAATTGAATGTAGAGGCTGTAAAGAACTTGGTCTCTTTTGTGTCTGATCTTAAAACAAAGACTAGACATTTTAATGTTCCTCCACATTTTACAGATTTATGTTGATATTTGTGTCAAACCATGACAGTATGTTCTGAAGCTAAAAATAGCCTAATTATTGAAAAAGTTGAGTGTGGTATCCTATCCTACCGGCAACAGTGTTAACAATGCCACAAGTGAGGATAAAACTCACAACTATATGGTGAGTGGGCAAACCTTTCTTCCTCTGCCACAGGAACAGCAATCATTAACTCACTCTAACTTAGTCCCAGGGTTTTAATATCTTTAACTTTTCCCCCCCCACATTTGACAAACAGCCTGCTGTGTTTTCCACTTTATTTGACGCACATTTGTCTAATAATCCTTGTCATGTGATTTTACTATGCCTGCTTTCAGATTTCACATGCTTTTGAGGCGGCGGGCTTGTTTCCAGAGCTCTGCTGAATCTGAAGCATGTAATGTGTATTCTCATAGGAGCTCAGACATGGACAACATCCTAAAAAGTTTGCAGATATTTTTCCGTTTAATTCCCACATGTAGTAGTCTCATCCTCTCTGAAATCCAAAGCCAAAGAGTGTGTCTGCTCTTGAAATACTGCAAAGAACTGGCCAGAGATGAGTTATGAATGTAATTGACATTTTTGGAGAGAATATTTAGAATGATTGAATCAAATATGCAATAAAGACAACAAAATATACCACTTACAGGTTAAAACATATGTTAAATGAGTCCATTTCTGTCTCTTCAATTGTCTTACTGTAATGCAGATATATTGCAAACCCAGCTCTTGGGATGAAAAGGAGACCACTGTGTACTGTCTGCATTTCATTTTCAAAGATATAATTACCAGCTATATTGCATTCTGAAGAAAGTATTGCCGATCCCATGCAAAGTCAATTCCTGAGATTATAAATTAGCATAGCATTAGCATAATGCTTGTACTGCATGTTCTATGTGTCATCTGCCTTTTGAAAACAAAAGCTGTAAAGAGTATTATGAGATGGTTGTGATGGTGAGCCAAGTTTACACCTCTGCAGACTGTTTCAAAGTAATTACTTCAATTTGTCACCTTTTTGAAATGGCAAAATCAAGGACCCTTATTTTCCAATAAACATCCTGTGTTAAATCCCATGGGTTTATTCCAAAATCCTGTATTATTGCTATGGAAAAACACAAATGATTGAACGAATAAACAGCTTGTAAAATGTCAGCCAGTTTGGGATGGATGGAATCCATATTGGCCCTGACTTGTGCCTGAAGGTGTCTGGGCTGTGTTACTGGCATTAAAAACTCTAATATAAGCCAAAGGGACGAACTATAGAAGAGTGTACGGATTTGGAGAAATTGTAAATACTGCATTTTCTAAACACCGGGACACAGACTATGCAAAAGTTACGTTTTTCAGTTTTTAACATCCCTGAAGTTGTGTTTAGCTTCATTCACACTTGTTTGACATATAGCCCAGGTCAAGCTATGCACAATAGTCAAAAGTGTAATGTTTTTTTTACATGTACACACTTTTTGTGTCCTTTTTTATTCCTGCTCCCTTTTGAAACCTGTTTGCACATGAGGAGAACTAGGCTGTTGCATGGACTATTTTATTACTTCTCTTTCAGAGACCCAGAGTAACATTCATGATGTCATTGACTCAACTTGTACCTCTGTCCAGATGCAAATACAGCTTTAATACTACAGGCTTTAATAGGACCACATTTTAGGCATGTCTGCTAGTTTTACTTTCCAAACGACACTTCTGCTTGCTAACAAGGTGCAGCGCAACTTTGTGGGCCTCAAAAAAAAAACAAACCAAAAACTTGATCTACAGTAGTCAGCATTTGTCACAGAGAAGAAAGACGAAATGAAGAAAATGCTGCTCAAGAAACTCAGGACTATTAAAAAAGTCAAAAACTACAAATACTGACACAAGCGCCTTCTTCTTGGGGCCCTCACGTGGAAAGATGTGTCCCTGCATGGTTCTTGGTACTTGCATTTGAAAAAGCTTTGTCTGACTGTGGAGTGTGTTCATTACTCCAATTAGCAGGTCATCCCTACTTGTTAAAGCCTGATTAAAGTCAGATTTCAAAAGCTAAACAAGTTAGGGCCTGGTTAGTACTTGGATGGGAGACTGCTACAACACCAGGTGCCTCAGTGGGACTGCTGTTGTATCCTTGGGCAAGACACTTCACCCACATTGCCTCAGTGTCTGCATACACTGAGTGAGTGGATCCTTAAGTGCAAAGTGCTTTGAGTCCATTGAAAGGTAGAAAAAGGCTATATAAATAGACAATTTTTTACCAATCCCATTGCACTGCATATCTTTTCTCACTTTTTTATCTTTTCTCACTAGCTCTGTCCAGTTTGACAGCTCTGTTTGATATGTGGTTATGGACAGATTTTAATGGTTTGTAGTTTTAACTTCTGACTGCTGCTGATCTCTACATAAGGTAAATAGCAGTCTACTTGCTACTACTTGTAAAAATTGGCGCTAAAAACTACTCTTCAATATTTTCAAGCATTTCGAGTAAATGTGACTCAATACTACCACCTCTAATAGTTTTCAGTGCTTTTACAAGTCCCATAATGAGAAGAGAATAAGACATTCTTCTCGTGTCAGACTTGGCCTGATCCCACATGAACTGGTCTGACCCTGTGCTGTGTGATTTATGATCCTCTCCGGACTTGTAGTGTCTGAAATGCTCTTACGCAACAGCTCGCACCCCGCCAAAATAAAGGCTCCACTCTTTCCTCTCCTCACACTCACCACTCTGGAGATTTTCACACTAAAAGGTCAATTATAAAGGTGGAGTAGTAGCAACTAATGAGAAATAGAGTAAGTCATTTCAACAGGAAGAGAGGAAGTGTGCTTAAGTGTCTGGAACATTTACTGTATATGTCATGTTTTATGTTTGATCTAAAACAGTTTGGAAATAAAAACAGGTCTGTGACTTCCTGTTCAGTACTGCAGAACTGAAAAGCCCCATCTCCTCATTGTAAAATGTACTTCAGCTCAGATTACTTACAGAATACTTGTTTTTGTAGGAAAATTGCAACATTTGTCTAGTCTTGTGGAAAAATGAAATCCTTTCTATTTTATTTTTCCACAAGAATATAAAAATTCTACAGCAAGACAAGCGGGCGAGGAGAGGCAGTAGGTGAAAATAGAACTTTTATGAGCCGTTGAATATCAGCTGCAGGTCAATACAAGGTTACTCAAATCAATCCAAATACAGCTTTGAGTAAATTAATAATGAGATCTGTCATAACATGGTTATATAGCACGTCTACTGTGCAAGCATAATTAAACAAAATTGCATTTTTGGTTCAATTTACTATTTTATACCTGCATGCATTGGATCGGTGTGGTCCTTCATAGGCTCTGGTGTAAATTGAAGACTAATTTTAAATGTACTTATTTTGTACTTGAAATACCACTTTCACAACATGGCAGATTTATTTCATCTCTAAATCATTTCCGAATATTAATGTGAGGGGTGCAGGAGGACGCTAACTTATGCTAAATGGTCTATACAGACAGAGGCGATGTGGGCTAAGTGTCTTGTCCAAGGACACAACGACAGTCCACGCCTGTCGTCCCACTGTGGCACCTGGTGTTCCAGCAGTCTCCCATCCAAGAACTAACCAGGCCTTAACTTGCTTGGCTTCTGAGATCTGACAGGATCAGGCTTTGACAAGCAGGTATGACCAAATTTTATTTTGGGCTTAACAGAGTGTGGTTCACGTTGATTCAGCATTTTCTTATTGTCAACCAGATTAAATGGAGAGTGGTTCCAAAAAGTCCTTAAACACAATGTACAGCAAAAGTGCAGACAGTCACAGTTACAAACTCAGAAGAAAAAGTGGATTTTACAGAATATGCCTTCTTAAAAGATCTAGTCAATGGTAATACACTTGATTACATCTCAGGACTCCCTATGAAAGGTTGAGGATATGTTCATTTCCCTGGTTTCACTGGGAATGACTGAGAGACAAGTTTTGATTTTAACAAACAAGGTTACTTTTGAGGAAAAAGTAACATAGCGGTTGAAGAGGTGACCAGACCCACCAGTGACAAAATATCCTTGTACTTGAAAATAGTGGCTTGCAGCAGTAGCAGTAGAACTTGGCCGCTCTTTTTCCTTCATAACATTAGAGCTGCCAAAATAACCCCTTTGACAAATAGAGGCGTTTACAGTGAAGGTCACAGTATTAATAAGTGCTTTTGGCTGGTGTAAAAATCTCCATCACCTTCATGCTGTCTGACACGGTCCCAGCTCCATGCCCACTTAGCACACTCGCTCCCTGGCTGCAGCTGTGTGTGTGATCCCAAGCACGGGCCAGGAACAACAGGAAAGGAACCTAACCTGTTATTTCAGTTGTGGAAATTTAAAGAAGACATATGAACAGTGACATATAGATCAGTTATTACTCAACTCTTCATTGTAAAACACCAAATTAATCTAAAACAAGTTAGCATATAAGAACAGGTTCATTGACTTCCTGTTTAAAAACTCATGAACATTTAAGTCATTACACTGTAAAAAGTCATGATTGGCTAAATTAACTTAAATCTCTGTGTTGAATAAACTTGACAAAGTGAAGATTTTCAACCTAAATTTTTAAGTTGTAAGAAAAAATACAGAAAGAGAGAGAGAGAGGAGAAAGAGGGAGAGAAGAAGAGAGAGGGAAAGAGAGAGGAAGAAAAGGAAAGAAGGATAAAAAGGAAGAGAAGGGAGAGAGAGAAAAAGAGAAGGGGGTGGGGGTGAAGAGATGGAGAGGAGAAAGAGGGAGAGAGGAAGAGAGAGAGTGGAAAAGAAAGAAAGAGGGAGAAAAAGGAATAGAAAGGGGAGAAGGGGAGAGATGAAAAGAGAAGGGGGGTGGAGAGATAGAGAAGTAGATTGAGCGAGAGAGAGAGAAAGGAAGAGTGAAAGAGAAGAAGAAAGAGGGGGGAGGGGGAGAAAGAGAGATGGAGGGAGGGAGAAAGAGAAGGGTGAGAGGGGAAAAGAGAGAGAGGAAAGACAAAGGGAGAGGGGAGAGAGGAAAGAGAGTGTGCAGGAAAGGCAAACGAGAGGAGATAGATAAAGCAGGTGACCGAGAGAGAGAGAGAGCAACTCACAGACATGAGTTTAATTGACATAGAACTTTAAGGCGGAATTTGTACTTACATTTTTAGGTTAAACTGCCTTATATTTTACAGTGTCACAATCAGCAGATTTTTATTAGTGGTATTTTTTATTGGTGAAAAGTGAGTGCATGACTTTTTTTTATGTTTTTTAAATGTTTTTGTAATTGGAAGTATACACAAACAAGTGGGTGGGAACAACACTGGAGCATCAGTTGCACATTCACATACAAACCAGGGGCATAGAGCTGGCTGCAATAATTGAAGTAAAACATTCTCATTATTGCAAACACATTTGTATAAAATATAGGCTATTTCATCTATTGTGTTCAATTATTGTAGAAACATATGTTTAAAAACACAAGTTCAATCACATGCTCCATATTTGTGTCTATAAAAAACAAGTAATACTTGCCGGAGACTTGATTATAACTGTCCGAGGCTCCGGGGCCGCAGTTTGCCCAGGTCTGATCTAAACAATGAAAGAACAATGCGATGAAACTAGATTTTACATGGATTGTATTAAAAAGATCAAAACATCAACAACTCCAAAGATATTATGGGGTGTGTGTGTCGGAGAGGATTTAATATGTTTTAATCATAAACTTTTTGACAAAGCTTAGCGTTTAGGATACTAAAATCTTCTATTTTTCTATCCTGACACTAGATTTTATTTAACAACAGTGAGCCAGCAGTTCATCAGATTGTTTTTCAGATTTCTTTAATTTTTTGTTAATGTACTAATGTGGCCCACTTAATGCAATGTTATGGACCAGTTTCCCAACTTTTTTTGAATCATGGCACACTTTTTGCTTTAAATTTTTCAGCAGCACACAACCTATAAAAATATGGCCAAATCAAGCTGTTTTGAACACAACATTTTGTAAAAATTATTCCTGACAGTAAAGAGGAACTATGTAGCTTCTCTGGTGGAGTTGTTGCTTACTTTTTTTGTATCGCTGTGCTTGGAATGTTCCATAAAACATCTGAAAAGAGAGAAACATGTGACACAAAATAACCTACAAACAAATAGATGTTAATTGTGCTTCATGTCTTATCTTGGAACGTTCCAGTCAATGTAATTAGATCTTCATTGTGGCAGAACCTTTTATTGGAAAAGTTACATGAACATCTTTAAACCATCCTTTAAAGAGTGGTTTTGCTTTCATTCTTGCCATAAAAAGTTGTTCCAATCACTCCAAAATAGTAAATCATTAAAGTAAATCCACATAAGCTTTAAATGTTGAAAACTGAGACATTTTTGAAGGCACAGCTGGAAGTATCTCAAAGCACACTGGATGAAAAACATTGTTATAGAGGTTTTTGAGCCTTTTAAAGAAACTACTCATCCCGAATAGTATTAATAAATAACAATAATAAAAGTAGCCTAGTATTTTTACCTTTAGAGAGGAAAGCGAGGTGCTCACTAATTGTCTCAGCACAGTTTTGCCTGAGCTCACAGTTTAACACATTTTAATGATGATGAGGAGAACTGGGACAGAAATAGAAAAATGCATAATTTTCCTCTGCGTTTGCCCGAGGCTCATAACACTGCAATATGAGCCACTTCAATCTTAGTATGACTGTTTTACGACTTGTGGAAGAGAGAGGGAAGTCCATTTTATAACCCACTGCTTACAGCTGTATCCAGACTGAGCTCACGTTTAGACCAGTTGACAGTTGAGGTTAATTAATTTACTATAATTTTTTTGTGAGTTCAAAGAATCCTATACTAGTTCAGCCATCGCTGCCAAGTTTTGTCTGTTGTGTCTGGAAATAAGATCAACTAACAAGAGTAACTAACAAAAAATAAAGAAAATGTTGTGCTCACTAGATAGAAAAGTTAGTTAGCCTTTTCTGAATTACAAGTATGGGAAAAGTACTTCTGAGGAATCAAATTTTACTGAAGCAGCACAGAAATATTTTTTTTTAAAAAATATGTGAAAATAAAATGTACTCTTTGGAAAGCTATGCTCTAACTCTCACCTGGTCATGGGCTTTGGTAATGAATGAAAAGACAAGATGGCAGATAAAAGCAGTCGAAATAAACTTTCTTCACAGGGTGGCTGGGCACGCCTTTAGTCACATCCTCCACTTTGAGAGAACCAGCAGAGGTGGCTCGGGCATCTGTTCCAAGTGCCTCCTGACCACGGTAAAGGTCTCTCAAATCGATACCATAAAGAAAAAATATAATTCAAGTTTAGATTTAATTTGTGTGAGTGATGTCAGCTGCTCACATAGCAGACCCCCAGAAACACAAATCATCATTAACATAAAGCGCCCTAAACCACTCCAAAGTGAACTGACCTGGCTTATGTCGATTAGGAACGCCTCGGGAAGAGTGTGTGTGGAAAAGGAAGTGTGGGTCTCCCTGCTTAGACCACACAACCTGTCCTTGGATTAAGCGGAATCATTAGTGTCAATTAAACAAATATATGAATCTCAACTGCAAATCTTTATCACCATGTAAGAGTTTTGTTTTTCAATAAATTTAAGTTTCAATTAAATTAAAGTTATTTATCATAACCATAAAGTGAGACAAGGGCAGTCTCTCTGATTGGCTATCACTTTCATCTATCAGAGCATTTTTATTTGTCAAATCCAGATAGATTTTTCACATTTTGGATTTTTTTTTTTTAATGAATCCATGTTTTTATACTGAAATTAGTTTCAGATATTTTGTAGAACAACAGTACCACCTTGTGGTCATATTTGATACTAGAATATTAATTATGTGTTATTTCTTTTTTACACACAAGTTAAAATGCAGATATCAAGTCTTCTAAAAAAAAGACAACATCAATTTTGTTCAATATAAATCCTATTTTATTATATTACATCAAAAACACCACTGCAGAGACAGATTCAGTGTGATTAATATATTTTCCCAGATTGATGGCTCTGTTATAAAAAAAAAAAACAAAAAAACTTTTTATTGGAAGATTTGTTTAGTCAGATTTTCAAAAGTCCAAAATTCTGATTAAACACTTTGATCTTCCATAGTTTTGATCTGATTTCTGAGATTGAAACAGTGACAAACGTTGATGTAAAACAAATACTCGGATTCTGCGCTTCATCAGGATTTGTTCAGAACAGAAAAAGCAACAACATACTTATTGACATTTATGTTACTGACAGGATTATTACGCCTTCTGATTCTGAATGGGTTGTATGATAGACCTTGTGTTTTGCAGAGTCATATTAATTTGCTATATGTACTTGTCCCTCCAGGTCTGTAGTGAAGATATATTATAGAGTCTACTTTTTGGCAGTCTTGAGTCGGTCGCTGACATTCTCCCAGTTGATGACGTTCCAGATTGCCTTCACGTAGTCGGGCCGCACGTTCTTGTACTGGAGGTAGTAGGCGTGCTCCCAGACGTCGATGCCCAGGAGAGGGATCAGGCCTGGGGACAAGTGAAAATATCCATAAATAGTAGGACACAGTGTGGTAAAACTAAAAGAAAGCAGATCCACTAGCATCAATAAAAATAAATCTGAAATGCGTAAGAAATTATGAGAAAGTACAAATGAGCGATATATTGGTATCAAGTGAATTACCCAAGTGAAAAGCACGTTTGTGAATCTGTGAGCTTTGCTAGGGACATTTAAGATGCAATTACTGAAACTGAAACTACCCTGAGTTAGTAGTGAGGAGGAATAATGATCTTAATGAGAAATACATAAAATAATTTGAACGTGCTGTACCAATCACAACGCCCATGTATAACACCCATGACTAGAAGTGAGTGTGAGCAGTAGTGAGGTTACCCGTGGTGCCCTGCAGTGGATCCTGGTTGGCACAGGCAGCGATGCGCAGTCTCCCGCTGTCCTTGTCGAAGCCCAGCCAGCCCCAGCCTGAGCCCTGTACTGCCACTGTAGCAGCAGACATCCTGTCCTTCATGCTCTGGAAGGAGCCAAAGTCACGCTTTATGGCCTCCAGCAGCTCGCCTGAAAAACAGTACAGGAGTTAAGGCTTAGGATCTAGTTTACGGCAGAAAATGTGTTTTTTCATCTATGAGCCATCCTTGCCCACTTGTTTGCATTTACTTGCAATGATGCAAAAACAAAAACAAAATCCAAGTAAAACATGTAGGGTTCAAAAACTGTCATGTAGTCCTTTTCTAACTATAAAAACAGATATTTAAAATCTGCTGCTTTTGGTGTTAAATTTTACAATGAAGTGGTGAGTCTTATCAGTTCTGCAGTTAAGAAGTTAGAAATATTTAAACCTATTTCTACTTCTGTTATTACACAGTGAACAAAATATAAATTACTGGTCTACATACGTATATCAAAAAGACATGAGAAAACACAATGTCTTATTTAAATTTTGTCTCATTTTCTAAAGATAAAAAATGAATAAATTAGACTTTGAATTAGATAACAACAAACCCATCTCTATGTGATATATAAAAATGTACAGAATTGCAAAAAATTTGGTGAAGATTGTTTTGTTTACTGTATGTATATGAAATATAAATCTAATCTGTTTTAAGAAACAAAGACTGTCGAGTTCCATGTGGAAATCGGTGATGCTCATGCCACCATCATTTGGTGCCTAAATACAACTAGGCTTCACCTTGTGGCTCTCCACCTCCATTAGGCGACAAGTTTGTCCAGAAAATAGTGTGGTTAATGTGTCCGCCTCCGTTGAACCTGAGTGCAGGTTGCAGGGCCACTTGTGTAGTCACGTCTCCTGAAAAACAAAAAGGGAAACACAAAATTTATAAGTACTTTAGGTCTCAAAACCTTATAGGTTAGTTCTGCTTTAGTGACAGCTCATAAACAAGTTATCCTTCTGTTTGGTTACAGTTTTGATCAGTGGTTCACTCCAAGTATTTCATGCATACCATTATATAGATTTTTTTTGTTTTTTTTAAGTACTACGTCCACTTTCACTTTTTCTTTTCCCTGCAGAGCCTACACAGTTTGTTTTAGGTTGCTAAAAGATTTAGCTTACCTGGTGCACAGATTATATTAAAAAATACAGTTGCTTTTACAATGGAAATAGGCATGTCTTTAATAAAATATGAACTATAAAGCTTAATTTGTAAACAGTAGACAATGCTAGGTGAACATCTTTTACACATTTTTAGTAGCAAAAAAAGTTGACCCTAGAGCTGCTCTGATTGTACCCTTGGCGAGCGCCTCTTGGTACTTCTCCTGAGTGACGTTGAGGTTGTTGACATAGGTGGCGTGGTGCTTGCTGTGGTGGAGCTGCATGATCTCTGCACAGATGTGAGGTTCCAGAGCTCCATAGTCGTACATGAGGTCAGGCAGTGTGTGCTTGTGCCTGGTCGCACTCACCAGGCTGAGGGAGTGACTCAGGCCTGCCACACATCTGCAACAGAGAGATACAGTAGCTTTAGAGAAAAACATTTGGGCGACATCTGCTGGATAAAGCCGTAACACAGTGAGAGAGCAGTTGTTCTTACAAAAAACGATATACACAAACAAAACGCAGCTTCTTCTCTCAAATGACATTCTGCCTAATTTCTGAAAAGTATAAATCTTAGACTTTTTAAATATTTATTTTATTATTTTATTTATTTTATCTTGTTTTTAAAAAGGGCCTATGAAGTTCTTGCAATTCACGCAATTCCCACATACAGTTATTTATGTATAGATGGTGGCCCTTGAAAAAAATTGTAACAGCAGTGGTTGTAATTGTCAAACTTCAGAGTTTTAGAGACGGTAGAATGTTTTGCTCACTTGAATTTACAAATTATCAAAGAAAGCAGAAAACCAGAGCATTTCCGAGGGGTTGTCAAAACTCCATTATGGTTTTCTACAGGCTAATGAACTAGAAGTGAGTCAAGACAAATATTAAGCTACAATTATACTGTCACATTAAGTTGCCTTTTAATTTGGAGAATGATTGCCTCCAGTCCAGACTATTCCTTTTTAAATGTTTCAATTGTGTAGTTATGATTCCATGTTTGTTTACTTGATCCATTAAAATATCAGAAAAAGAGGAGGATTTTTTTTTTTAGAGCCACACCACAATTCCGTTTCATCGTAAACTTCATGTTGCAAAACAGGAAGTACTTAATTAAACCTGTCCGGCTACTTCCTAGTTCTTACAAATCCTGGTTAATATCCACACATGTAATCATTTTTGCTTGAGAAAATTTGGAAATAGTAAAGTAAAACTACAGTGGACCAGCCAACCAATCAGAGCGCCGCTTTGGGCAATATATGAGAATTAAAATACACAGTGGTCCAATTTTCTCACAAAGTTCTGCATTTTCAATTTAATTTTTGTGGAAAAGACAAAGGTTACTAATTTACATCAAAAAGGACAGGTACCTCAGCTTTAATGGCTTATCTATTAGTGCCTATTTGCTGGGAGTGAACTCCACATACTGGACATTAGGGGTGTTGAAAAAAATCGATTCTTAAAAGGATCGCGATTCTACCTCTAACGATTCTGGATCGATTCCAAATTCTACAAAATCGATTTTAAATTACGTCAGTGTTTATGCTGCATCTGCGGTCTGCTGCGTTAAAATAGCTCCTACATGACATGATTTAGATCGGCAGAAAACTGCTAAAATGTCTGTGTCTGAGTTTAAACACATATAATATCTTCTAATAAACTCTTTGTGCCACAATTTCAACAAAACTTTGTGTTGGAGCAGCCTCTTTCTCTCTCTCCTTCTCTCCCTCCGCGCGGGAGCGAGGGGAAGGAGGGGGGCCGGTGCCGAGCGCACAGACACAGACACACACACACACACAGAGCAGGAGACTTACGTGAGGCAGAAGGGAGAAAGTGGATCGACATTTATTTTAGCGCTACTTTACATCCATGTACTCCATGATTTGTCCCGTGCTGTTGTTGTTAGCGGTGGGGAGCAGCTAACGCGCTAACTACAGCCACAACTTGTCTGCATTAAAGGGCCAGTGACCCATTTATTACATTTACTGCCAAATGAATTCTAAAGCATTGAAAAATGTTATCTTTGACAAAAACATAAGTGTAATAATTGCAAGATAGTGATAAATTAGCCCCAACAACATTTTAATTAAGAAAAAACAAAAAAAAAATCTAAGAACAAAATGAAAAATGACTTTTAAAATAAATTGAGAATCGTTTAGAATCGAAAATCGAGAATCGTTTTGAATCGAAAATCGAGAATCGTTTTTGAATCGAATCGGGACCCCAAGAATCGGAATCGAATCGAATCGCCTGACACTCAAAGATTCACACCCCTACTGGACATGGGCCATCCGGGCTTGGCATGGTTCACTTGTGTCAGTGTGAGTACACCCTAAGTGACCCTCAACTTGTTTTATTCCCTGTAAGTTCCCTGTTGTTTTAAACCCTGTACGTTTTTATGAAGAAAAGTTACTTTATCTACTTCCAACTCTGAAATGTCTTAGCAGTGGTTATTGATTTAGGCTCTTGCTGAAAAACATTTGCATTTAACAAGTTATAATAAAACTGAACAAAATACACAGACAATCCATAATTTTGTAGCTATTCATACATGCATGAACACAGACACCTTCTGTTTTGGTAAGTAAAAGAGTGCTTTCTGCATTCTAACAGTTTGCACATGTTTCCCATTGAGACAATAAAAAGAGCTGAGAGGAAATGCTCAGTCATCATAACCAGTGTTTACATTATTGAGCATAGGGCAAGTCTGGGTCATGATCGACTCAGTTTCTTAGATGAATGAATTTCTAGACACAAAATCTAGCACTGAACAAAATTATATGTAATTTAATCAACTATTGAATGAATGACTAAAAAACTTAAAAACTAAATCCACTGTTTGGGGTATCACGAGACAACAAGATAAAAGTTGCTTGGGGGACTCTACTTTGGCAACTTTTCAATGCCTAGAAATACAACCATTGCAAGACATGAGTATCTTTATTTAGACACGTGTTATGTGTTGGTGCGCCACAGATAATGAATAGAGCTAGCATCCAGGCTGCATAACAACTGTCCCAAGTTCACTGACACAAATGCGAACAATTTTGTTACAATTAAAAGGAATCACATAGTTTAACTAATATAACATAACGAATAACCGTGCGTTTGTGTTACCTGTGGATTTGCGCGGATCTGCACAGCATGTTGATTCTAGCTTCTAAACAGATCTACAGCAGACAGAGTAGACCAATGCTAGTGCTAGGCTAGCTGCCCTTGAAATGTGGTGCAACCACTTGACAGCTTCAGCTCTTGGACCGTACCATTATGCTGAAATAAGGGGTTCGAGGTGGTAGTTGTTATTTAATTTCTTAAAATAACATTTAAACATTTTAGTCATAAACTACTTTTTAAAGACAACAACGTTTGTTTGTTTGTGTGTGTATGCATGTATATGTTGTATCGTATACTCTTATAATTTTTCATAGTTATAAAAGCTAGAAAAAAATGAAAATAAGCAATAATGTTGAGTCAAAGTAGATTGTGCATGCATGGTTTTGTAGAAAAAGTCTCAAAAATATTGCAGACAGCATAAACACATTATATGTTTTAAATTTACTTTAGGTAAATAAATGTGGATGAAAAGCTGTTTTTCAAATTGATCACGTGAACTTTACCAAACTGTGTGAAAAGATTGTTTGTCAAAGTGATGCTCAATCGTGCTGAACATAAAATTACATTTTAGTTTACTATAAAAAGATTACCCTTTTAGTTGCATATTACAAATGCAACTTTAAATAACTTTTTTCAATTTTAAATAACTGAAAATAAAACCCCTGCACTTGTGACATCACACACTTGTCTCCGGGAAACCCCAGTAGAGTGAGTGGTCTGTCGTGCGTCTGCGCTCTTTGCTCGTATCCGCAGAGCTCGCGCACACACACAGCGCAGCCATTGCTCTCTGGCTTCGTAGAGAAGATGATCTGGAGCAAGCCGCGCCTACGCTACAAAACGTGAATCTGCGCGACATCGATCCCATTTATTCGACTTTGTACTCTATAGGGAACTATACAGACCGTTTGTTTTTGGAACATCCAGTGTAAAGCAGCAGGTAAGCGCTTTGGCAGTATTCGGCCTGTTCTCTGCAACCAGAAGCGCGCTGGGTCAGGGAAGAAGCGCAAAGGGAGGGCTCTGCTTCCTTCACCGCCATTTTGTGGAAACAAGAAGCTGAAAACAGAATAAGGACCTGCGGAGAGACAACGTTTAAACCTAGAAAGCTCCTTTAGCTACCATGAAACCGCGTGTGGTGTTTGGTTTATTCCAACTATTTGGCTGTAGTTGATATTTGAAACGTCCTCACTTGGTCGGCTGCTTGTGTCGAAGCGGCTGTTGCACGCCACAGCTCAGGCTCAGCGGTGCCCATTCAAACACACGGTGAACATGTTTTTTTATGCAGGGGTTTTGCATAGTATCGGCTTTTTAATGGTTCATTGCACTACTTTGATATTTTTGAGCCAAATTGTCACCGGTTCACATTGTTCTGGATTGAATTGTCTTGTTTGTCCCTCAACGTGGAGTCAGCAGCACGTCACTGCTAAACATGGTGCAAAACGTGTGTATTACTGACTGTCTTCTCTTCTGTTTTTAGAGGTCTACCATGACCAACGAGGAGCCCCTGCCCAAGAAGGTCAGTTTACATACCAACTTTGAATATACTTATTTCAAACAAAAGTGTTTAACTGTTTAATTGATTATTATTTATTTTATATTTCCAGGTTCGCCTCAATGAAACAGACATGAAGACGCTGACCAGAGAGGAGCTGTGCACCAGGTAAAAAAAAAAGCAAGACAAGCTCCTGTCTTTTGTGGAGTGTGTTTACAAGTACAATTAACCCTGCTCTTTAACTCCTGTCAGATGGAAACAACATGAGACTTATCTCCAGGCTCTGGAGGCCAAATATGCAGATCTGTGCTGTAAGTATCGCTCTCATTTGTAGTACTTTCATATCTCTTTATGCTGCTTTGTTGTACTGATGAACTGCTTTTTTCCCTTTGGTACTTCAGCTAATGATGTGCCAGGACTGAAAGAGTCTGAGGAGAAGTTGAAGCAGCAACAGCAGGAGTCTGCTCGCAGGGAGAACATCCTGGTCATGAGACTGGCCACCAAGGAGCAGGAGATGCAGGAGTGCACAGTATGTATTTTTCTGAATAATGCATCTGTTTGTGGACATCCCTTTGTAAATGTGTGTAGATCAGAGATTGGATCTAAATTGTGTTGATTTTTAATTGTGTTTAATGCTGCAAGTTTCATTTATTTTTTGTTGAAGTCAAAATCTAATAATTTTGTGATTGTAGTTGATGCACTCCCATGTAGATCAAAGAACAAACTGTTCAAATAAGTGTAGGGCCTTTGAAGTTATGGTGCAAATTCTGAATTCTTCTGAGGTCAGCACATAGAAGGCCAAAGAAAAACAGAAGATTTCAACACTGTGCTTGAACCTCACTGGCTTTAACACACAAGCACAGTTGTGATTGAGTGGTGTTTACTTAAAACAGACTCCTGCTACAACTGCAGTTCAAATATTCACTTCCATTATAGTTACAGAAAGCATTACTAAAAAGTAAAGACTTTGCGTGTAGAATGTGGTTTGGTCCTGGCCATTCTGAGGACTCACACTTGCTTTCTTCTACAGACTCAAATCCAGTACCTCAAGCAAGTCCAGCAGCCCAGTGCAGCCCAACTGCGGTCGGCCATGGTGGACCCTGCCATCAACTTAGTTTTCCTCAAAATGAAGACTGAACTGGAACAGACTAAAGACAAACTGGAGCAGGCCCAAAATGAACTGAGTGCCTGGAAATTTACACCTGATAGGTAAAGACAATCAAAATAACCCATCCTCAGAAAGCCAAGATGTTGTCACGCCCCACTCTCACTCACTGCAGCCATGCAGGACAATGGTGGGGGCAAAGCTGAGACTGTACTCACCGAGACTCCGACTTTTCTATTGTCCAGCTACATATCACATAATGTACGGTGAGAGACAGTATGGTCAGGTGACATTGTGTTTCAGCTCTCCCACGTCCCCCTCATCGGCTGAGTCCAAGGAGTACGCACTGTTCTGAAGAGAGGTGGTCTCTGGATGGACACGCCCCCCACCCCCACAGCTCTGAAAGTGACATTCACATACTCATAGGGGGATAAGGTGGAGGGGGGACAGGCAGGGGGCACCCCGAGCCTAATAAAGACTATTCAGACAGTAACTGTGGATCACAGCACATACACAGCTGTAAAGACTCTAGTTGTAAACATGAGGACAGTTCTAGGAGTAAAGCTAAGACTTCGGGGGGAAGAGACACTCAGTAGAAACTGCTAAGACTGTGGTCCACAAAGGACTGGTTCAGACCTGAGGGTCTCGGGGATAATCACGGTAGAGTCTATTTACATGTTTTATTTTGTGACTTTCTTTTGATTGCATTTCATTTGCTCTTTCTCTTGTTTCTCTCAAATGGACACTTATTGCAGTGTGGTAAACATTATTATTGGCTATGGAGCGTTTTTCCCTGATACTCAAAACAAAATGATGCTTTGGCCTAATTTGAATATGTGAAACCCACTGCTGTAGGTGCAGAGAGTCCTGTTTTCTACTTGTGAATTCACATGTTTAATAAGTTCATGTAAAAGTCTGAAAATGTATCTTTTCACTGTGTTTGTCATTGACCTGACATTTCTTCCCTCAGCTGTTAGCTTAGCAAAAATAGTACAGCAACAACAAGGAACTATTAGTCACATTTTGAGGTTACTACAGCCTCCACTCTATTTAGTGTATATTTGTAGAAAAAAATACTTAAACATTTTGTGGCAGGATTTATTCTGTTAACTATGTTCTACTTGAATCACTGTCCACCTTTTAAAACCACAAGTGGCAGTTGTGAGAGTACTCTTCAGTGAACAAGGATATCAGGAGGCTGCATATAGCACTAGCTCAAGCACTATGAATTTATAACTTGTGTTCTTAGGTTTGCTAACTCTTAAAAGCCTCTTGGTTTATATGGAAAAGTTAACGTTTGTTTATTCTGCTCTGGTAAAAACTGTTAATCATATTTGTGCTTTGCTAGTTTAATGGTACAGTGTTTTTAGTTTTAGTCCACCTAGATGTTTTTTTTTAATGTAGGGGTACTCTTAAAAGTTTTATTTTTCTATTACATGCTCAAGTGGTTTTACAATCAAAATTAATTGACTTATGTTTAAGCATTTTACTTGTTTCCAAACGTGAACTCACGAGAATTTTCCAATCCTAGTACTAAGTGCTAAGCTGATTTGTTCCTGGATCTTAGTATTGCTGGTTACAAATGGTTATATTGAAATTGTAATGGAAGTGTTATTGTAAATTGTGTAATTGTGTTGTGTTCTGAGGAGAGGGAGTCTGGTTGTGTGCATTGTGCTTCACCCTGTGATGTGAGCTTTATTTCCCTTGCAGCCAAACGGGGAAGAAACTGATGGCCAAGTGTCGAATGCTGATCCAGGAGAACCAAGAGCTGGGGAGGCAGCTGTCCCAGGGCCGCATCGCCCAGCTGGAGGCTGAGCTAGCCCTGCAGAAGAAGTACAGTGAGGAACTCAAGAGCAGCCAGGATGGTGAGGGACAGTTTTTTCTTCTTTAATACTTTAACTCTCTTCAGTCTGACACTGACCTGCTTTTTGTCTTCAGAGCTCAATGACTTTATTATCCAGCTGGACGAGGAGGTGGAGGGCATGCAGAGCACCATCCTGGTACTGCAGCAGCAGCTGAAGGAGAGTCGACAGCTGTTGTCACAGACACAAGGCACAACAGCTGGGCCAAGCAGGACTTCACAGTGTGCCTCCAAAGATTCAGCCGCTCTGGACCAGGCCAGTACTCCCAGTGAACCAGTAGGCAAAGACTACAGGGTGTCCAATGGACCAAGTAATGGAAACTCTTCACAGAGAAGTGAGACCACTACACCCAGCCTGTACAGGGAAGTGAGCAGTACAGAAGAGGACTTCCCAATGTCTCCTAATGTGTCCAGCCCTGGAGAAGCAGAGAGCAAACTGTCCAATCACTCAGAGGAGGCTGGTAGTCAGACTGCAGCACGGGCCCAGCTGAGTGCGGGCTACGAGAGCGTGGACTCTCCTACTGGCAGCGAGACCTCATTGACTCAACACTCCAACGATACAGACTCCACCACCGACCCCCACGAGGACAAGGCCCTGAGCCGGGCCAACCGGACTACAGGCTCTAGACATGCCCACAACGGCCTGGACTCAGGCACAGGAGATGCCTCGCTTTTGTAATGTTCAACATGTACCTTTTATACTATCCAAACAAGGCAAGTCCTTAGCACTGCTGTCCAACACATTTTGTTCTCACCCTTGTTCCCCTGCCTACTGTGATGCCAGTCAGGTTTGTGTTGCTAAACGGTGATATTTAAAATGGGTTCATGTTAGATTTGAATTGAGTGGAAGTCTAATTCAATTAGGTTTGATTCTGACATTTATCTGCACACGTCTTCTCTCTTGTTGTTTGAGCTCTTGATACATCAGACATCACCTGTTGTAAAAAAACAAAACAGTGACTTTTGTATTACAGTAGGTTCACAAATTGCAAGGGTCGTTTTTAGAAGTTGACCTGATTTTTTTGTTTTCCATTAAGAGAGAGAGACTACGTTCTAAAAATTCTGTTCAATTGTGCGTAGCTATATGCGATGTTCATATTATTCTGACTTAAGTCCTACATGTACTGACCAAATAAAGAATTTTAATACTACTTAAATGTGCTTTAATTTGAGAAACATAATCACAATAAATTGTATGTGCTCTGTCCATTTCATTGGCAAGAAACTTCAAAGTCAAATTAAAATAGAAGTAAAACATGATTTTAGACTATTCTTTAATGAACATTAAAGTATTTCATGTGCTGATTAAATTCCACCTATGAATTGCAATATATCTCCTCAACACGAGGTGACGCTACTTTTTAAGCAGCCGCCACCTTTATCACATGCAAGCTGGATATTACACTAGAGTAGTATTTCAGTAACTTTCATCCCATTTTGGCAGCCATGTTTTGTTGGTAATAACATGGCACATTTTTGTTCATTTGATTTGTCAGGTTATTTTTTTTATATATTTTTTTTTTACCAAAGCCAAGGCAACTAATGTGAAAAAACTGACTAACTTTTCAGGTTTTGTCACAACAGTCCAAGTGTAGCTGACTTGGCTCTTTGCGCAGTTACAAGATGGCGGCCTCACTCGCTCCAGCAGTTGTCACCGCCTCTCTAGAGATTTACTAGGGCTGTACTTTTCCGTGCTGTCCTGTCCTGTCAGGCAGCTTTGTGGACTGTGGAGACACCGCACTGGGACAGAATCATTACCGAGCCACACAGACCCAACACTTCCAACATAATGAACTCCGAGCCCGTGGTTATCGTCTCTGCAGCACGGACACCAATTGGTAAAGAAAACACGTCTCTTAGCGCATGTTTTATGTCATTCTAGACATTTCAAACACAGTATTGCGTATGATCCTCATTTTTTGTTTGCAAATTGTTAAGCCTCTATTTTTTATCGCTATAATTTGCCTAAAGTAACCAATATCTCCACAACAGCCTTCATTTCATTCATCCTGTTAATGTGGTTAATTGAAGACAAGTACGCCATGTCTTGCGGGGCTGTGATTGGCCGCCTGTTGAGTCTGGGGTCCTACTTTGGCTGTGATTGGTTCAGAGTCATAGTGCGACAGAGCACGAGCTGTTTGTGATTGGTCAGGTGTAGCATGTCATCGTATTTACATTGGGAATTTCTAACACATTCAGATTTTTTTTTAAATAGCATTCTTTTGTTAGATGTCGTTGAAGGAAACTAGAAAATAAAACGTTATGAGAACTGATCTGAAATGCTTTGTTTCTGCTTTCATAATTACCTATAATTTCTCATTGAAAAGTATGAAAATGATGATCAGGTCTAGGGCTGTGACTATAGTATATTTTAGCAGTGTTAATAATATTATACATATTAATAATAATCTTTTTCAAATGTTGATTTTAAAAAATATCTTCAGATATCAGAGTCTGTCCAGATAACAATTACGATAATCAGAATATATATTTTTACAGTTGATTAGTCACATCTAGTCCATTAATTATTTCAGCCTCCTTTTGTTCTTTGTTCTTATTGTTTGAATCATGTTTTGGGATCTTTTCCTCAGGGTGTCTCAATGGCTCCCTGTCCAGTGTGCCTGTCCATGAGCTGGGGTCAGTGGTGGTGAAGGACGTATTGAAGAGAGCAGGAGTCCAACCTGGGGACGTCTCTGAAGTCATCATGGGACATGTGCTCACAGCAGGTACATGTTGTCCACTTCATCCAGTTTATGTCAAGGATTAATGTGACGCAGTTTAAAAATATTCTTTCCTAAATTTTTAAATATAACATTCTTTTGTGTGTGCATGTGCAGGCAGTGGCCAAAACCCGGCGCGGCAGGCCAGTGTTGGGGCTGGGATCCCCTATGCTGTCCCGGCCTGGAGTTGTCAGATGGTGTGTGGCTCTGGGCTCAAAGCTGTGTGTCTGGGCGCTCAGGCTATCCAGCTGGGGGAAGCCTCTGTGGTGGTGGCCGGAGGGATGGAGAGCATGAGCAGGGTAAGGGACCAGACTGGGACATCCTTTACACTCTGGATCATGACATCACACATCAGTAGAATTATACAGTTAGCTCAGTGTTAAATGAATTGAGAAGTGAATATGTTAAATACTAAACTTGGGGTTTATTCAAAAAGATTCAGAGACTTTAGAACTACTTATGCATTTACCATTAGTGATCCAGCAGTTTGCCAATGTATCCCAACTGTTGTTGCCATGAGAAATTTGGCAAAACATGGCAAATTGACGACATGACAGCACAATTTAAAAAAAAAGTTTTTGTATGTTTTTTACGTTTTTACTTTTGTCCTCTCTGTTGGCTGACAATGAAAGACAGAGGGCAGGAGGAAATTATTAGGCTTAATTTAGACTTTATTTCTTTATAATCCATTTTAAATACACACATATGGGCAGAGAAAAGGCAGAGTTTAGAGCAGCAATGAAAAGAGAGCTATATATGTGGAGTTACAGCAATTCTTAAATTCTTCTCATGTGCACTTATAAAAGAAGGCCAGTGACTTGCAAACCACAAAGCAAACTTGAATACATTCATTCAAAACATGGCTTTATTTCTATTTACTTTAGTAGTTTATTGCATTTTAAGTCCCAAATGCACTAATTTGTACCGTTTAATGTTAGAATAGATTAGATACAGAGTAAAAAATCAAAAAAAAAAAAAAAAGAAACAAAACCAAAAAAAACTTTGGGACCACTGTGGTAGGAGGAGACAGGCTTAAGTTTTTTTCCCCACAGGCCCCACACACAGTCCAAATGCGAGCTGGAGTAAAGATGGGAGACGCTTCTCTCCAGGACTCCATGGTGGCTGATGGTTTGACAGATGCCTTCCACAATTACCACATGGGAATAACAGGTACAGTACCTTACATATAGGCATTTAATGACTGAATATAACATTAATAAACTTCTGTTCATCAATGTGAACACAGATTTGTATGGAAAATTATTATTTTCAACAGATTTCGAATTTTGGTGGCTGGTGAATTTACCATGTTGATTAGAATATTTTTGAAAATAAAATTTTGTCCTTAAAATGTTTTAAAAAATGATATAAATTTTCTTTAAATCTATATTTTACACTCAGACTTTGACAACTTATTGATCCACAAGGTAAAATACCTACTGCCATTGAACAGCGGTTCACACATTTGAATAACCTACTGTATTTAACACATTTTAAATAAATGGCAACCAAAATTTTAAATGTTGAAAGTAGTAAATATAGCAAGGTGTATCAAAATAGGTAAAAAAAAATAAGTATATGTATCAGAAAAATATATATTAAAAAGAAAATCCAGTGTTTTCTACAGATTTAAATTATTAAATGAACAATTCAAAGCAATACCAATTTTGAATATGTTATTTATTGCATTTTCTATTTAACAACTAGGTTTGAAGTTGCAATAAAGTTCTTTCTAGAAATTCCTACAACTTCATAAAAATTCTTAAAAAAAAACAAAGTATATTTTTAATATTGCTGAGCTTGTTTGTTAAACTATGGGATTTGGCTGAATTTTAGACTAACCCAAACCCTAATATACGAGTGAGAAATTGCCTTCAAATTTCAAAAATGTTCTGAATCTAATTGTCTTCCATTACCATGTGTGACAGCGGAGAACGTGGCGAAGCAGTTTGGCGTGACAAAGGAGGAGCAGGACAAGTTTGCAGTGCTGTCGCAGAACAGAACAGAGGCTGCGCAGAAGGCCGGAATATTCCAACCAGAGATAGTCCCGGTTCAGGTCCCGTCCAGGAAAGGTGAGGACTTCTGCAATCATTTGAAGCAAACATTTTAAAGACTGCAACAAGCTGTGTGTGGCGTGTGTGTGCAGGTCCAGTGGAGGTGAAGGACGATGAATTCCCTCGACATGGCAGTAACCTAGAAACCATGTCCAAACTCAGACCCTGTTTTATCAAAGACAGCACTGGGACTGTCACCGCTGGCAACGCTTCAGGTACAAGCCATTACATCACACATTTGGGCTGACCCATCTTACATTATTCTCTAACCCATTCATGCTTTTCCTAATCTTAACCATTGCATTAGAACCTGAACCTAATCTTAACTAATTTGAAAAGTAAACATTAGTCAAAAACTAGCATTTGAGTCATACTTTCTAATATTCATTAATCCAGTCCAGTTTCACACTGGGTTGAGAATTATTAAACTACATACGTTAAAAAATACATGACAACTCAATAGGAGTGAGAGGTCAGAACTTTCGAACAGCAACAGACATTTCATAAACTTTTTATGTCAATCCACATTAAGACCTAATGCATTCTGAGCCTCTAAATTATTCACAACTTTTAGATAACAGTTAGCCAAAAGGCTAACAATAATAATGAACACACTTTTTAAATATAAATGGCCAAATGATCTATTATTAGACGTAGATAGGAAACTACAAACAGATTTTCATCTCAATAGATACAATAACAATATATCCGTCCAGGGGGTTACTGATTTGAAATTTTTTTTTGTGAAATCAGGTATAGTGCCTATAAATTGTCTGTACTTTGCAGGTATAAATGATGGAGCAGCAGCAGTGGTCCTGATGAGTGCGTCTGAGGCAAAGGCTCGTGGACTCAAACCTATGGCCCGAGTGGTGTCATGGGCTCAGGCAGGACTGGAGCCCTCCATCATGGGCACAGGACCTATCCCGGCCATCAGAAAGGCTGTAAGAACAAGCTGTAGCTTTGAAACACATGTGACTGTGACTGAAATGTGTGTGACTGCTGCAGGTGGAGAAGGCAGGCTGGACGCTGGACAAGGTAGACCTGTTTGAGATCAATGAGGCGTTTGCCGCTCAGTCCATTGCTGTGGTCAAAGAACTTGGCCTAAATGTTGATAAGGTAAGAATGTTTGAGGGATTCAGGATTATTTCTGACTGTAATTTTTTTTTTTCATGTGTTTAGCAATAAACTATGAAACTGTGACATACAAAATTGATCTAAAACAGCTTAAAATATAAACAACCTTGACTTGCTGTTCAAAATTGTACAATAAGCTCTGTGTCTTCATAGTATTAAGTCCTGGTACTTTATTGTAAATTGTAACATTAACAGGCAGCAGATTTTAATAGGGATGTAACAATATGGATGATACTGTGATACCAAAATTGTCACAATATATTGTTGTCATCACCTGATGACATTAAATAATGTTAGACCATTAACACACATTTTAAGCAAAAGACAAACAAACAAACAAACAAATAATTCTAAATACTTTAAATAAGCAAACAAAAAAGCAAGAAATTAGCTGATATGGTGAAAGAGTTAATCTGAATTAATCTGAAGCTATAAATTTACACCAAGAAAAGGAATCTCTGCATGATAAAAAAGATAGCCTGGAAAATATGGCTTTAATGTTTATTATTGTTAGCACAATCCCAATATCGAGAGCCTTTTGTAATAAAGTGAATTTATATCTTGAGCTTCAAATTGACAAAATATTGGTTTGAGTTTTGCATATCGCTACATCTAGATTTTAACTTGCTTGTTTTTAAAGATTTTACTCAGAATAAGATTTTTTTAATGCGTATGTCCAGTTAAATTCAATTAAGTGAAGAAAAATGTAGAATAAATTGATAAAAATGTTGACGTATGATGTGATAACTTCTAGTAATTAAAAACATGATCAACATTACCTCTCGGCTTCTGCCTGGTGCCTCCAGGTTTCTATTTCCACCAAACTCAATAGCCCTAATAAAGCTCTACATTCTGACATCCTTCCTCGCAGCTCATTTTGTTTTTCCCGTTCTTTAGGTAAATGTGAGTGGCGGTGCCATCTCCCTGGGCCACCCCATCGGCATGTCGGGCTGCAGGGTACTGGTGACCCTGGTGCACGCCCTCCGCAGGACCGGGGTGCAGAGGGGTGTGGCTTCACTCTGTATCGGAGGAGGAATGGGCATCGCCATGTGTGTGGAAAGCGTCTAACAATCTGCACTTAAGGGAAAGAAAATCAGTTTTCAAATATGAGGGATTTGAATTATGTTTACTGTGATGCCGCTTCTCACTGTGTAATTGTATTGAATAATTTAACTCAGGTTTACGCTCATTGTGGCTTATTGTGTCAACTGCAGTGGTGGATGAATACTACTGGTACAAATATGCAAGCAAAAGAAATACTCAAGTATAGGTAGCGCATAGGGTTAAGAGTAGAATCAAAGGCTCTAAACTGGATAGCTGCAGTCATAAAACCAGAATAGACACTTTGACAATAAATTTGTGCTGAGGAAAAATTGCTTTTTCTTTTACTTTGTCAAAAAAACAAACAAAAAAAATGGTCAAGTGTTTGGAAACTGATTTCAACAAAAACGTTTAGAATGTTAAATGTCAACATCTAGTAATTTAAACAGATTTCTCATTTTTTTCTAGTGGATTATGTTATGCATTTCAGGAATGCTGAAAAGGTTAAACAACTGATGTATCTTGCAAAATCAAATACGTAGAATGTCCTCAGATTATGTGTATGTATATTTTCTACTTTCAGTTCAGTTAAATAAAGTGAATTGAACATACAGAAACTTACCGATAAATAAAGTGAACTTATCCACTTTTCAAACTGTTGAGGAGCTATTCAAGTTGTTACAGGACACTTTTGGGATGAGAACTGATTGATTGTTCAGGAATAATATTCTTGTTTTAAGAGTTAAAAAAAAAGTTCTAAAGCTGTGCTAGTGAAACTACCAGTAGTTATGTGCTAGAGTTTAGTTGGACACATTAGAAAGGGTTAAATACACGTAGAACTTTCATGATTATGTACACCTATACTTTTGAGTTTCTTTTGTACATTTTCTTTGTTCGTAAATTTCCACCACTGCATATCAGTATCTAATGACTGTTTTAAGTTCACTTCTAGAAATAAACGGTAGTTTAGCATGGGGCTAGGTGATACAACAAAAAAATAATCAAATCTTGATGTAATTCCGCAACCTATATCCATACTAACTAAATTGTCATATTGTGATTCAGTGCTTTTCTGCTGAATGCCATTTTTGGCAGCATTTGTTTACATATATTGCCCAACCCTAGTCCTGCATTTGTTACTGCTAATGCTGAATGTTGAAACTGCTCTTAAAAGCGTATAAGTGGCATGAAGCTATACAGAGAATTTATTTGACAACTGCCAGATTATTTTATATAATTTTTAAATATGCTGCATAAAATGGAATCCTGATAGATGGATACAAGACATGTTACTAACATTTTAATAATTTGTCATGTCATTCTTGGAAATCAAAACCAAAGCTAAACTCAAATTGCGTTCAGTAGTTTAGAATGACTTGATTATGAAATGTTTGGTGACAAGATCAATTGCATTATCAAATACTGGACAGCAAAGTATTTGTCTTGGCTCAATTTCCTAGAATCGGCAGTAGCAATAGTCATCTCCATAATCATCTCCAGCAGTTTTAGTGCAATTATACATTTTTGACTAACCTTGTATTTAAAGAATTGTGGGGACCAACTATGTGAAACGTGAAAGAATCTTGTATTTTCTTACTAACCTCCATCATGTAGAATAAATTAATATTAAATGATCTAATATACAAATTTGCTTGTTTCATTCACTCTAGAGTTGTGCTCAATTTAATAAATACTGATAGACTAAAAATATAGATTTGTCGACTGAAAGGTGATTTGGCAAAAACTCTTAAATCGAAAACATGACCCAAACTGTGCTTGAAAAGACTAATTGCAATAGAGGAACAAGCTATTACACTGATGGGTCAATTAATTCAAATATTTATCACTCCTTAATGTCAAAATATGCTTTAATTACCACCATTTTCGCTATTTAGCATTTCATTGGTTTAACATTAGGCCAATTGAAAATTCGTCATGTTGCTGTGTTATAAATTTGCAGACAAGTCGTTTAATTTCCAAATCAACGGTTATTTACAACCATTGGGGCTTTTATTTCTTTAAACAAAATTGCTTACAGTCCGAGTGAGATTGACAAGAATTTCAGTAAACGGGCAAGTGCAGAGCGAACACTACAGATGTATAAATACAGACAGAGAAATGACAGAAAAGCTACGACATGAGGCGTGGTTCAGCCCTCTAGAGAGCCGGATTGTACGGCGTCCCTGTAGGAGCTGCCCCCCTCCTTGGGCTCGGGGAACAGTTTGATGAGGTCGTCGATGCGGAGGATGGTGATGGCGGCTTCTGTGGCAAACTTGAGGCTCTTGGTTTTGACCATGGTGGGTTCGTAAACACCAGCCTGCTTGTTATCGCGTGGTTTGCCGTTGATCAGGTCTAGGCCAATCCTAGTGAATGAAAAAAGGTAGTGCAGGGCTTAAAGAGAGTATACTAAATGACTGAACTTAGGCTGGACATGTGAATTGTGTATAAAGAAGATGCAGGGTCTAGTTGGAGATGTTTTTTACTTGAAAAAAAATAAAACAGGGTTCCTGCACACCTTCTATAACAAAATGTAAGACTTTTTAAGACCTTGCATAGCAAAATTTAAGACCACGTGCATGTTTAAAAATTATTAATTAATTATTAAAATTATTTTTGTGACAAAAAATAAATATCTAATAAATAAAAAAATAATACAACTATATTATTTTTTTGTTTTGTCATATACGCACTATTTATTGGCTCACAAAATTACATACATTTCAATTATTTATGACCAAAAATAATATTTGTAGATAGTTGTTCCCATTTGATGCAGTTCACCTGTCACATGATCACAGACAGGTGCTTCACCTGTCTCTTTCACTGCGCTCATCTGCAGTGGTCAGCTTTATGCGACCAGACGTCCCGAAATTCACGCATGTGTCCCGACTCCTGTCCCACATGTCCCGAAACTCATCCAGCTCCGACTGACACCTCGCAGATTCTGTGCTGCGTTATTAAGCCAGGCTACATCCACATTTACACACACGCGTAAATGGATGGAACACAGCGGCTAACAACTTGAAGCTAACACGGAAATAAGTGAACACGTTAAGTGCACGTTACGCGCAGCATCTGCAGCGCTTGCAATGGTAAAGTCAGATATTTTCAGCCCGAATTAAAGCGCTGTGAGCATACCTTAAAACTCACTTGCTAAGTGAAACATGCTTTTCCTTTGGCCAAGTTGAATAGTTCTTGTTTAATCCCAAAGTTGTGAGGCGATTCGTGGTAAGCTAACCGTGAGCTCATGCGCTCTGCTCCACGCACCTCTGTTGTGCGCTGTCGCTCCATCTGACCCTCGTTTACATGACGAGCATCACAGCAAATACAACTTCTCTGACACAAACACGCACATTCTTCATTTAAAGGACACATATTATGCAAAATCGACTTTTTTGAGTTTTTAATCCTATTGTAAAGTTGTTTCCTCACCAAACATGCTGCTGAAGTTTTGTTTGTGAGATATCTTTTGTTCTCCCAAAAACACTGTTCTGAATGTCCCTTATCTGTGATGTCATAGATAGATCTCTGAGATCTTCTGCTCTGTTTTTAAGACTATAAATTGTCCAGACTCATTTTGAGCATTTCTGCAGGTTTCGCATATCAGGCAAGATTGGTTTGATTGCATAACCTGTGTAATTTTCTTTGGAGTGAGTAAATAGAGCTCTAACTCAATTTCTGATGTAGAAAACACACACAACCCTTGTGTGACTTTACTAGACTTTCTTATTAGTTCTGGTGCATGAGATTCCAAAGTGGAGGTGCTTCGGAGCAGGTTTGAAGGAAAAAAACAACACAAAAAAAGCATAATATGTGTCCTTTAACTTTGATAAATCTGCTCGAAATACAAGGTCTTAAAAAAGCCACTTCAAATTTAAGACCTAAACACCTAATTTTGACAAATTTAAGACTTTTTAAGACCTTAAATTTCCCTTTTCAAATTTAAGACTTTTTAAGACTCCGCGAGAGCCCCTTTAAAAAAGCTATACAAAGTAATACAAGATTAATTAATCTGTATTTGAAAGGCTTACCACTTGAGGTTCTTGCGCTCTGGGTTGACCTGGGCCTCGTTGTGGAAAGCTCGGAGTTTGGCCACCAGGTCTATGGAGTCCTGAGCGGCGTTCACAGCCAGAGTCTTGGGGATGACCAGGAGCGAGCGGGCGAACTCTGCGATGGCCAGCTGTTCTCTGGAGCCCTGCACACAGTACATTTTCCATTTTCAACATCTCATGTACACTTGGACACACAAGGAAAAGCTTCTTAACCACCATCTACTAAAAAAAATTTAAAGGTCCCAGACAAGTTAAAGAGAAGGTCATGAGCTCTGCTATTTATTTATATTGTGGACAGCTTTAGTCAGGCATTTTAAGGAAAAAAAAGAAAAAGTAAGTTTGATTTTCTTACTTGTTAGAGAACCTGATGGACCTGTTTTCAAGGCAGTTTTAGATACATTTTTTTATTTTACAACATGGAGCAGGGTACTTTAAGCTTGTGTAAATAAAACAAGACACTACTATTGAGAAAATCTTATTCAAACAAGGCTTAAAAATTATTCCAAACATGAATCAATATGACTCTGAAACATACATAATACATTTGTATAAAGTAGTTCTTACCATACTGGTTGCGTAGTTCTCCAAGTAAATTGACAGTGCAGCTTCCACAGCGCCCCCTCCTGGTACTACAGACTTAGACTCCAGCACTCTTTTGACCACGCACAGGGCGTCGTGAACAGAACGCTCCATCTCGTCGCACATGAAGTCATTGGCCCCACGCAGGACGATAGAGGCAGATGTGCGCGCTTTGGTGCTGAAGGGAACAAGGAGTTAGAACATTAAATATTTAATTTGGTTTTGCCTTTAAGACAAAGAAAGTTTTTAAATCCATGCTCAGAAGTATCAGAATGTACCACAAACCTGACTTGAGTTACATGATTAAGTCAGACTAGTTTGATGAAATACGTTTAGTAAGTTTCTTTGAACATTAAAAAAAAACCTCAACTAAAATTTTTATTACAACTGCAATGAGCATGCCAGGGGCAAATTAGGTTTATCTCCCGTTATTACCCTCTACAGCTATGCTGCATGACAAAAACATCACAGACAAAACCCTTTGTCCACAAAAAGATTCAAAATGATAAAGATAGGAATACAAATATGGCATTATAGGTCTTCTTTTAAGATAAAAATAAAGCAAATGATGGGCAGAGGAAGCCCATTTGTTTTGGTACATGCCATCTATTAACTGAATGATCTTACTTCTTAATAAGGATGAGTTCATCGTCACAGACCCTCTCCTGAACCACCTCTTCTGCCTGCCCCAGCATGGTGGCCTCAAACGTCTCCTCTCCCTCCAGGTTGCTCAGAGAGGGGCACATGGTGGCTGGGACAAACACATCACACACATATCTTTAGCACCTTCAATGCTCAAAGACACAAACTCCTTTTCTCTCTTCTCACCTCCTGTGGCTTTGGCGATGCGCTTCAGGTCTCTCTTGAGCACTCTCCTCACAGCCATGGCTCCCACATCCACAAAGTATTTGAGGCACATATCGTCGATGCCCCAGTGGTCAGGACCACATTAGCACCTGTGGCCAGGATCTTTTGGATTCTCTCCTTGGTAATGTCAGACTCCCTACGAAACAGAGGTATTAAGGGACTTTATATTACCATTTTAAACTTGTTTAAAAAAACAAAAGCAAAATACTTTTTTGTTTATTTGTATCATCTTACAAGCGTTTCACAAATTTTATTCTAAAGCTTCTCAAGAAAGGTGAAAGTTTATCTTTTGTGCCAATAATACTTCAGACAAGTAACAAGTTTTCACATTAGTTTCAGTATCTTAAGTCAAACGATCCAAATATAAACGTCAATTTTCTATAATATTCTGACAAAAAACCTAAACAGTACTGTACATTTTAAGTTTTTTTTTTGTTTTTGTTTGCATTGTTCAGCCCAGAATAGTTCTCCCACAGCTACAGAAGCTGAGGTTTTGACTTTGGACTGCTTACTTTTTCCCACGCGTATCACTGTGCAAACTACTGAGAAAGACACACAGCAAATTTAATGGGAACCTCCAAAACATCATGTACAGCAAATCAAAAGCATTACATGTGAAAGGACAGAAGGGACACTCACCTCTGTCTGATGAGATCCAGCTTCTCTGGGTCGTTGATGATGACTTGAACACCCATCTTCATCTTGGTCTTCTGTAGGCTGAAGTCCAGACAGGCAATCTTAGCATTCACCACACGCTTCACCATGCCTTCACACGCACACACAATAAAAACAAGTTACACACAATTTTTTTTTTCATTTCTGTTCACTAGTGTAAGCAAATGTAAACTCCAAAGGACATGCGCATTAAATTCTCAAAAATCAAAACAGCTGTAATTACTGCAGTAGCCAGTGTGTAAGTGTCTGAAACTTCACACAAGTAGCGCTTTAGTGCTTTTTATGTCAAGTGAGTAATCCCAAAACCTGATTGTTTAAAAGGAATTAATAAGTAATTAATTTGATTGATTAAAGTGTACTATTTTGACATACAAATCAACTGTTAATATTTTTTCATCTATAATGGGATAGTTACTTGTGTAGCAGAAAGGAGATATTGCAGTTGATACACAAATACTGCAACATGTTTCTTTCCTGCACCACTCTAGTGTCTCCCACGCGTATCACTGCTCACACCACTAGGACAGGCGTGGCGGTAAATTAAATGGGAGTAGATGGGCAGACAGAAGAAGCACCTTGTGAGCCAACAGTACAGTTGAGCGCGTAGCCGTTAACCAGGAAGCTCTCCTTCTGGCTGCGTCCATGGGCCTTCAGCACATTCACAGAGTTGATGGGGTACTTGGCCACACCCTTACTGTCAACGAATTTCACCGCCATGGCAGCATCGACTACCATGTTTGAGAAGAACTCTGAGTCACTGAGAGTGCAGCGTCAAGGAATAAACTTTTTAACAAAAGCAGATGATTAAATCATGATCAAAATAATGTTTGAGCCTAGATTGTTCAAGATATTTTAATTCCACATAAGGGTTCTAAACTGCGAGTAAAATATGTGTAATGTATGACTTTTTAAATGTATATATTAAAAAAAAATATTTAAAAAAATTTTAAGATATTGGAGAGAAGTGACTTACTGAATAGTTTTCATCAACTTCCGGTATGTTGTAAATGAGGGAACAATGTTACAACATTAAATGCTAAAAGGTTAAATCAATAAAATATATCTTTTAAAATGAATAAATTATGATAAATTAAAATCATAGTTTATGACTTCAAATATTCCTATTGTTATGCGTATTGCCAATTTTCACCAAACTTGCACCATAAAAGGATACACCCCGATGATTTTTGAGGACATTGACGTCTTCGCTGCGTTTATGAGACATTCTCTGCCTAGTTCATCTGCTCCAATTGTGAGATTTTCATTAATGTAGCGCACAGCCTCCCTGTTTACAAAACAAAATGCAGTTAGATATGGGTGTTTAATCTAATTTATGCCTTACAAAGAAATGAAACCATGAGAGATAACCAGAGATAAAAATCAGACATGTGCATACTTGCAAGCCAGACGATAGCCGCTGATGACTGATGTGGGGTGGATCTTCTGTTTGACCAGCTCGTCTGCGCTCTTCAGCAGCTCTGCAGCTAGAATCACCTGCAGGGAGCACACACAAGACAGTCAATGACATCACGTCAATTTTTATTATCGTGACATCAGTCCACAGTAGGGTTTTGTGCCATTGTTTCATTAGGGGTTTGAGAAAAGCAGCTCCTAAACCCCTTCAGACGCCGAGGGACAGTTTCTTTATCCTGTTAGCATAGCCACACTTCTGTAGCAGGCAGAAGAATGGTACTAAAACAGGAACAACACTCTATAAAACATTCTAAATTTAAGTTAAAACATCATGCTGAACTTGTACAAGATAAATGTGAATAAACATTATCTAAGAATCAATCCAGGGCATTATAAGTATTAGTATTGGAAATTACAAAATTACACCCCCTAATCCAAAACCAAAAACACATTTTATCAATGTGCCCTAAAATTAAGTGTCTATGTGAATGCTTATCAGGAATGTTATTTGCACTTCATTTATTTACAATTATCAAGAAGAAACATAAGTGGTATTAATTAAAGAATTACTTCAAATGCTATTGTAAAATGTTTTATTGAATTGAACGTGAACATAATTAAAATGGTGTAATGAAACACCATAAAGCTAATAATTGTGAAAGACTTGCATAAAATGTCCATGCTCAAGTATGCACTTACCACAGAGGTGGTCCCATCTCCGACCTCCTTGTCCTGCAGGTCAGCCAGCTCACACAGGACCTTAGCTGCTGGGTGCTCCACTTCCAGCAGCTTCAAGATGGTGGCTCCGTCGTTTGTGATGGTCACGTCCTATCAAAAACTCACTTTAGCTATATGCCATAAAACTTTTGAAATAAGCTTAATGTTAGATGGATTTGGATAGACTTTAATTAAAGGTTGGCACAAATAATTTTAAGGAGATATAGCCTTCATTTTTGAGGACTATATAGCAACATCCTTCTCTCCATTTGAGAAATTTAAAACCTATTAGGGAAAAAATTGTTTATTAACGCTCACCCCAATGTCATCCACCAACATCTTGTCAAGTCCAACAGGTCCCAAGGAGCTTTTGACAATGTTGGCAATGGATGCTGCAGCCATGACTGTAAAAAACAACAACTGATTCAATATTTCAATACTGTTTTTAAATTTTCTGTCTAATTGTGTGAAGAAGTATAAATGTCTTTCTTCTTGTGTGTTCCCTTGATTTACCTGTCCAGTGTCAGCTTCGACATAAAAGTATAAACCGTTTTACCCTTGCTTTTTTATATACAAGTTTTATTTCATAGTTTTGTTGAGATGTCCTGTCACATTATTTAGCATGCTCCACAGAGAAAGACACACCTTCAGACCATGACAGTGTTTCTGTAGCCCCATAGCATACCCTTCCATTCAATACAAGTCAATGGACGGGACTAAAATGGGACCTAAACATACACATTCAGCTTACGTGCTAAAACGCATCGCTGAGGTTGATCAAAATAATTCTTAAGTTGTCCGTGTTCTATAACTAACAACAAATGCCTTGACAGAAAAGTTAGCTGTTAGCATTAGCCACACGTGAGATGCTGCATGGATGAGACTAGCGGCTTCCGAGGACATATAGTGCGCGATGCTGAACCTAATTCAGCCCAAAATAAAAATCAGCCTTCAAATAAAACTAACCATTTTGGGTGCGGACAGACTCGCCGGTTGTCCTCTGTCCGAGCACGTTTAGGGGACCATCCAGGAGCGACATTTTGGACCACTGTACGAACGGAGAAGAAAGGGAAGCACGGCCCGAGGTGCACTATGGGTAAATCGGTATTAGCGCCGAAGTTTCCAGAAGAAATCTAAAAAATCGACGTCATTAAATGTTTTATGGAAATTGTTTTGGAATGATCAATTTGCGTGTTTATGAATGCCACGAAGGGCCTTTAAATGCAGTGCCTTGTTATACCAGAAAATGCGTTTTAGTGTTGAAATCCTATTTCGAACTCAATTTCCCGGAATGCAACAGGCTTCTTCTTTGCAAATGGAGCTGCACAGTGAAAGACCGCCCTGGTTCCGGAAGAGTTTTGCCCCATGTTATAGTGCCATAGGCTTTTCGAAAAATTCAAATATTAAGAGTTTAAAGACATACCGCGGGCTATCCAGCTATGTGCTAACTCAGATCCACAGCGCGGTTGTTTTCAGTCTAAAAAGCACATCTAGAACTTAAAATTCGGCAAAATGTCGTAATAACTTCGTAGTTTACAAAGCTGAAAAAACGTTTTTTAAACAAAAATGTAGGTCTTATACTCGTGACTCACCACATAGCTGCTTAGCCCCAAGGACGTTTCCAAACTTTTAATATAATTTTTTATCGAATTCCCTATGGCAATTTAACATGGGGTTCGAGATTTAGGAACCAGGAAGTGGGCGGTCACTGTTGAGCTCCATAACATTTATTTGGCGCCACCTGCTGTTTAATGGAGGGACTTTTTTGGACAACATAACCATAAATCATAATGCAAGCTATATAGACAGATTAACAAGCCAAACACAAGTTATCGTAGCAATAATAAAAACAGTATTAATACAGAATTAACCGCCCAAAAGGTCAAAGATGTTTATGTTTGAAGCAAGGCTACCACACACAGTTGCAAGGTGTGCAAGGAATTATGCATTCGTGTCATCCAAAGTCCGACTTAGTTTTGGCCACATCCATGGTTTGAACAGGTAAGTCTACATGCTGTTCAGGAAGCTCCTAAACTGAATCATGAACACACACTGATCACAAGCTCTTGTTAAAGTGTTTTAATCCTTTTCTGCTTTCAGTTCTTGGTACAATGGTAGAACTATCCTCCAGAGACAAATACAGACCTATCCTCTGCATGATGTCACAGTAGGCCTATATAAGAACACAAAAGTTTATCTTCACATAGCTTCTTCTGCCTATGGGTCAGATTCATCCTTTGCACATGATGTGATGTGACTGTCACATAGCCTAATATCTTTGCTGCTTTTAGGATTGTGTGGTCAGACATGTCTGAAGAGGACCTCTGTGGATTGGATCTGAGCCTCTTGAGCATCAGAAGACCCCTCATAAGATCTCAAAGTGAGTGAGAAGAGAAGAGCTGTCACTATTGTCACTGTCATTGAGCTACTCCCCTCACTCCACTCAGCACTGTCTAGTTAGCCTACATTTTCATTTAAAATGTGCAACTAATTGTCGAACTTTCATAGTTTTTGTGGACAAGGCTGCACAATCACTCATTAACCCATCTTTTTATAGCTCACACTGTACACACTTTATAACAAACCTCTCCCTTCTCTCTCTCTCTCTCTCTCTCTCTCTCTCTCTCTTTCTCTCCTTCTCTTCCCTCTCTTCTCCCACACTCTTTCACTCTCCCTCAATACATTTCTCTCTCACCCTCTGCCCTTAAAACTATATTTAGCTTTGCCCTGGGTCACAACAGGCAAACGTCTTCTCTAACCACCCAGGACAAGCCGAACCACCACCACTGTTCCACCCAGTTTAAGGAACTGAAAGTGTTTCCCAACCTACAGGAAATCACTTTGCTACTAACTCTTTAAACTTTCTCATGTGCTGTTGGTGCAGACCCTGACAGAAGATGACTGACCAACTGCAAGAGCGTTCTTTGGTGGAAGAGGAGACAGCAGTTAAAATCGTGATCGGCTCAGAGGCTTTGTTTTTTCCCGATGAGAAGTCCAATTATCCTTTGACAGAAGGAAACTCCATCTATTCAGCTATTTTGAGTCGAAATGAGGCAGTGAAGGATGCTAGGAGGCTGAAGACGTTCCTGGAGCTGCGGGACAAGTACGTGAAGAAGAAGGTTCTGTTTGAAGACCCACTCTTCCCGGCCAATGACTCCTCACTATTCTATAGCCAGAAGCCTCCCATGAAGTTTGAGTGGAAACGCCCATCAGTGAGTCACTTAACACATTATTTATTTTATGAAACATATGCTTACTATCCTTCATGTTTGATTTTTTTTATTATCAATCTTTTTATTAAGGCAGGAAAAAAAATCTTAAGTTTCTGAAAGTGCTGATGTCATAAGGCCAGATGTTGTATGGTAAAAAAACAAAATCGCTTTTTCAACATTTGTCTCTTGCATGTCTCAATACTATTTTGTTTTTCTCCTTTTGTCTATGCTTTATAAATACATGCCTTATTCAAGGATTAGTTTTTTATTCTCATTCATTTCAAATTAAATGTCTGAGGTTATGTCCAGGTTATGCTCACTAGATTAGTTTTCTAAAGTACATTTTTCTCTGACCTCAGTAAGTTCTGGGACTCTTGCATTTTACTTCTACTCAAGTATCATTTCGAAAGAACAGGATTCTTTCTTCAGGACCCTTTTCAATGCGTTAGATTTTTAATAAGCACTTATCACTGCAGTATTAATTTCAAAGCTCATAAGTAGTGGTAAGTTACTGCAGTAGACAGACAGAAGAGAAGCTGTCGGTGAGGACCATTGCCGTTTCCGATCTCCACCAACCATTCACACGAGGCAATGCCGTTGATGTGCCTTCTCTTATTTTACTGCTGTGTCTACTAGTTGTCCCGTGGTCTCTCATCCAACTACTGCCCAGACCCAACTTGCTTAGCTTCTAAGATCATACAAGCTGGTCTGGTCACAGCTACTATTGGCTACTTTTGAACCTTTGACTAATTTACTTATTACCATGAAGATGTTTTATTTGTGAAATTATTAGTAACTATTATGATAAATCACTATACACATGGCATTTGAGAAAACAATGCATATCCTGAAACTATTGTGAGCTAATTCACTTGTGTCTGTGTGTTTAGCACCTGACTTAACTTTAGTCGTTTAACTTTTGGATCAGTATCGTAAACTGTTATTGAGATAATGGTTAAAATATTCTGCAAAGTACAAACAGTGATCAATTCAAAAAAAGAGCTTATTTATTGTAAGTCTTTCTTCTGTCCTTCAATTTCTATATGAATTCTCCGCCACCACCCCAGTAGAGTGTAGTCGTACATGCTGGGATTATGCACGACCACGCTGCAGAAGCTCTATATAACCTTGAAAATGCACTACAGGACTAACTTGTAACCAAATAAAAAACCCAAATATTATGATTTCAATGATCCGCGTCGGCCTGATGGTTCTGTAATTCAAGTTTACTCAAGCTCTTGTGCCTCTTATGTGACAAATGTGTGGTGTGTAAAAGCTGATCCTCTGCATGTCTGTGGAAATGCCTTTGGACTCACACCTTCTGCACCACTCTCTCTCTCTCTCTCTCTCTCTCTCTCTCTCTCTCTCTCCCACTCTCTCTTATTCTCTCTTTTTTCCTTGTCTTTCTGATTTTCATCCCTCTCTGTTTTCTCCCATCTCTGTTTATCTTATCCCACTCTCTATTCCTCTCCTTGTTTATTTCTGTTTCTCTCTCTCTCCTCCCCTCTCTCAATTTCTATCTTTCCTTCTTCATCTCTTTTTCTAAATAACTATATATTATTCTCTTTTTCCTTTACACCCTTCTCTCAATTTTGCTTCTTCTCTTTCTCTTGCCTCTTTTCTCTCTCTCTCTGCTTCTATCTCACTCACCCCTCTGTCAGTCACTCTCATCTTTTCTCACCCTCTCACTCGCTCCCACCCACACACCCGCTCCCCTCTCTCACATTTCACTATCTGACTTGTGCATGCCTCTAGTTTGATGGAGTCCAAGCTGAAATGCTACAGGCAGCAGCTGTTACAGACCAAGACATCTGCAGCATGACGACACCATAGAAACAGAGCTAATGGGGCACAGATTCACACAGCAACTTTAATGAGTTTGAACGTTGCTGCAAAGGTGTTGTTGCAGTTTTAGTTGTAACTGATTCTTGTATGTTTGAAAAATCTTGTATTGTCCTATAACTGGTGCTCAGAAAAGTTGTGTTTTCTACTGTAGAATGCTCATATATCCTATAGCTTCATCAAAAAAATATTTAGATTGTTGGTTTTCAGATCTATGTAGAGCATTAGTATTTTTGTCAGGCCTTTTATCAGGAGTAGTACTTGAAAGAGATTTGAAAGTACTTGAAACTAAGAGATAATGTTAACTGTAGGCTTAACAGATAGAAACTGAAGACAAACAGGAACTACTAAACTTTTCAGGATAAGATTTTGGTGCTCAGATGGAGTACCGGTACTTGCTTGCTGCTGATCCTTCCCCTCAGATTCCCCTCAGATTCTGAAACCTGGTGATGGTCTAAGGTCAGGTGAGGAGGGAGGATGGTAGGTAAGGGCCCGGAAAAGAGTTACGTTGGTAGGTAAAAGCCATGAGAAGAGAGTGGTAGGAGAGGACGAGGAGAAGAGAAATTATGGTAGCTAAGGGCCAGGAAGAAGGGAGGATGGTAGGTGAGGGCCTGGAGAAGAAAGAGGATGGTATAAGGACTGGCGAAGATGGTGGATGGTATATAAGAAAATCAAATCAAATTAAAAAAATGGGTAAAGGTCATGCACTGGACCAATAACAATAAGGAAGCATAATAAGATTTGTAGAATTTTTTGTTTTGACATTGTTTAGACATAAACTAATTAAAAAAAATAAACTGTGAGTCAGTGTTAATCCTGGCTCAGCTGCAACCTTGGACCTAAGCAGGACTGTTAAATAGGTGTCATGTTTCAGGGTCAGCACTCATGATGTCTCACTCCGTGTACACTAAAGGAATGAGACCATTTCTGTCTTGTATTGAGGTATTGAATCACAATTTTGATAGACACTAATTTTAATTTTGTTAAGCCTTTCGCTGAAGAACAAAAGAATGTGCTTTGTTTTCCGTGAATTTGCTCAATGAAACAAAGCTTTTAACAGTTTTAACGTGGTGCATAGTGACATAAACTGTGTATTAGGTGTTTAATTCAGTGTTACATACTTCTGTGAGCGCTTTTCTTTGACAATATTTGTCCAAACTAGGAAAATCTTGAGTTAATACAGTCCCAAATTGACTATAAAAATTCACTGTAGTGGCCAATGATATGTGTAGAAACAACAATCTTATTATTTCTTGACACAAACACCAATAGCAGTGCTCTGGTCTGCTCCAATGCCACTTCCTCCTATCACCCCCTCCTTTACTTACTAGGTGGTGGGATCTAATAAGTAATAGATAGACATAGATCACAATAGAGGAATTACAACAGATTTCTCTATATGAGAAGTGCTTTGTCGCCGCTCTATTTGAGACCTTCATTACCTTGAAAATGTTCATGCAGTCCACTAAAAACATTCTCATTCTGTTTTGTCAGGAAATCTGTGACGATCCTCAGTTCATCATCGAAGGAGCCAACAGAACAGACATCTGCCAAGGAGAGCTGGGTAAGGACTTATCCAGAGATTCATTCTGATCCCTTTGGACTTAGGCTCCACTGTCTTCTTTGGCATTTTACCAGACCTAAACCCACATGATCACTTACACTGATGAATGGTGAGAGATGTGTCAACAGCTCACAGCAAAAGCAGCACACACTCACACAGACTAGTATTTAACATACAGATGAAATAAATGTGGTGCTCATAGTGAGAAAAGGGTATTTGTTAATGTTAGACTTGCTTATTTTTGCCCAGATTTGAACTGTTAGGCAGAATGTCACCACAAATGTTCTTATAACCCATAAACCACACTGTTGTATGTGTCTTCAGGAGACTGTTGGTTGCTGGCTGCCATAGCCTGCCTCACCATGAATGAGACGCTTCTGTATCGCGTCATCCCTCCAGACCAGAGCTTCACCGAGAACTATGCTGGCATCTTCCACTTTCAGGTTTGATATGAATGTAGTAGATAACTGTGTCTCTCCAGATGAAGCCTTAACATTTTGTTAAAGTCACAAATATTTAGGTTAGGTTAACAAGAAACAATTGTGTCGGCATAATAAATGTAAACATTTATTCATACCAGTTACAGTAAAGCTGCTAAAGAGAGATTAATTGAAAATTAAAATAGATAATGAGAAGGAGCAAATTAATTGCGCTTTTTGCGGTTTCCTGGTGTCTGTCTGTCTCTGGGTTTTTTGGCGGTTCAAATAAAAAAAATAAAGACAAATAAATAAATTAAAGAAATCTTAATACCTTGAATAACACTGAGAATATTCCTTCACTTTACATATTAATACAGAGTAAAAATCAAACATTCAGCAACAACAACAAAAAATCTGTGTTGAACTACATCTGGCAATCAGTGACAACTGTTTTAAAAGTTATTTAGTCATTTAAAACAAAACAAAAGTTGCCCTATTTTTAAAACATTGTTTTGAAAAAGCAAAACAAAAAACAGTGTGACAACCAACCCTTACAACCAGCCCCCGTCTCACCTAGCAGACAGATGCACTGTAGACCTTTTTAGATGTTCTACCATGAGACTCATCTGTCGCAACTCATGTTTTATTTTTTTAGTTCTGGCGTTACGGCGAGTGGATCGACGTGTTGGTGGATGACCGAATCCCCACATGCAAGAACCAACTGGTCTTCACCAAATCCTTCAGAAAGAACGAGTTTTGGAGTGCTCTGCTGGAGAAGGCCTATGCAAAGTAACATACAACTTTCTGTTCATGCTAATAGGAAAACCCAATGATGTGGTAGAAAAGAGCCCCAATTGTTTGTATTGGCTAAGTAATCTCTTTAGTCCTCAAAAGTCTTACCACTGTCCAAAAGCTGATGACCACAGGATCAGATGGAGCTCTAACTACATGAGACATGCCTGACTGCCTGTATGTACAGAGAATTTATTTTTTTAGATCTAAAAACACCTAAGACTGCTACAGCAGAATTTTAAGTGACTGTTGAATCAGTCTGGACCAAGTTGACTTTTTGTCTCATATTTTTTTGTTAAAGATAAAAAGAAAGCTGTCTTTATTACAGTAACATGAACTATGGGCCAGAATTTGAGTATCATAACACACTAAATGTGATGATCTATAAATGTATACTCCTCCACTTGGTAGTTGTAATTACCAGAATGTTTTTCATTCAGTCAAAGTCTCAGGTTTCCTTGTTTTGTCCTTGTAAACGGTCCCTGGAGCCAGCTTTAACTTTCTCTTTGCCCTTTGCCCTGTGTCAGGCTGCATGGGTCGTATGAGGCTCTGAAGGGGGGGAACACTCTTGAGGCCATGGAGGACTTCACTGGAGGAGTCACTGAGTTTTTTGAGCTGAACCAGGCTAATGAGCAGCTCTTCTGCATCATGAAGAAAGCCCTGGAAAGAGGCTCGCTCATGGGCTGCTCCATCGACGTCAGTACTACACACTTTTTTAGCTTTTTTACATTATCAAAGTTGTTCTTTCAGTTGTTCTTAGTAGATTATCAGCTGATCGAAGCATACCTATTTTTTACTTCTCCTTTAGATAACATTATGACTTTTCAAAAATCAAAATGTATTATGCATGGCCAAAACTCAAGTAATCGTGATCTAAATCCTTTAAAATTAGATCAATGCAGATGTCTATGATTTATTTAGTGCAAAACAAACAAACAAACAAACAAACAAACAAACAAACAAACAAACAAACAAACAAAAACAAACTATATTTATGTTAAGCACATTTTAGTAACACCCTCACAAAACATAGACCGTAGCATGTGTGTTTGTGCCTCAGGTGGCTTCGATAAGTGAGATGGAGAGTCGTATGGAGCAGGGTCTGGTGCGCGGTCATGCCTACTCCATCATCGCCCTGGAGGAGGTACAGCGGGCCCTGGGTAAATTCTGCTGCATGGTGCCACTGTGATAAGTGTTGTTATTAAAGAGCTGTGTTTCAGTGTGACGAGGTGGACAAGGACAGCAAAATACAGCTGATTCGGCTGCGAAATCCCTGGGGCTGGGTCCTCTGGAAGGGCCCCTGGTGCGCAAAGTAAGTCAAAGCAAATATTGTTTGTTTATGTTGGAAAGAGAGGTCCACGATCTCACATGGAAGATTTATTCAAGCAGAAAAAAAACCCCACAAATTATATGTTTTCTTAGTGATTTAAATTTAGAGACACTATGCAAAGAATATTGTTAGAGATGACTGACAGCAACGAGATGTTGCAAAATAAACTTTCAAGAGCTTTAACCTTTTACCATGGTAGAATGGTTTCTTTTCTCATCAAATCAAACCAAATCAAACTTTATTCATAAAGCGCTTTTCATACAAACAATGTAACACAAAGTGCTTTACAGAGCATTAAAAACAATCATGTACTTTTGACCTTGTATTTACAACAATTGTTGATAATCTATATTGTCCTGCCCCATGCACTTCCATATAGAAGATTCATTAAATTACTTTCATTAGGTAGAAAACATTTCTTTGTTGAATTTAGCAGTTTCTGTTATTTTCAGTGCACGTCCTGTAATTTTGCAAGTCCTCAAAATCAACAAATTTAGGATATAAAATTCACAGTGAAAATGTCCAAAGCAAAGCAAAGATTTAAGGTGCCAAGATTAGATCAGAAATTAGACTCTTGAATGTGAGAACTTTCATATTTGTCTGCCTACATAATGTTGATAGTAATGCTACTTAGAAGTTCCAAGAATAAACAGAAATAAAATTGATACAGTAATCTAATCAGATTTCTTTTACCTGTCCTGTGATTATTTGTCATGTTTGTGCTAGTTCTAAGCAGTGGTCCACCATCTCCATTGCTGATCGTGAAAACCTGAAAAAGCAGACAGTGGAGGAGAGTGAGTTTTGGTCAGTTTATTGGTTATTAAATTTAGAAAATGAAAAGTGGAAGATGACCTTACACATTTTTCCCTGTGTCAGGATGTCCTTTGCAGACTTTAAGATGTACTTTACCAAGCTGGAGATCTGTAACCTGACTCCGGACGCTGTGCAGGGGGAGGAGAGGCATAGCTGGACAGTGTCAGTGAATGAAGGCCGCTGGGTCCGAGGCAGCTCTGCTGGAGGCTGTCGGAACTATCCTGGTAAATATATTACAAAACCTCTGTACTTCCAGATACAAAGTTGGCACTTTGTGCTATTATGCTGATACTATCCATTGTATGCCTTTGCAGCTCTAGGTCACATTATTATGGGATGTCCTCTGTGCAGCAAATTGTTATGGGATATTCTCTGTAGACCACATTACTATGGGATGTTCTCTGTAGACCACATTATTATGGGATGTTTTGTAGACCACATTATTGTGAGAGGTTTTCTGTAGACCACATTATGGGATGTCCTCCTGAGTTCTCTGTTGGTCACAATATGTTCTGTCCTGTGCAGATTCGTTCTGGACCAATCCTCAGTACCGGCTGCAGTTGTTGGAGGAGGACGATGACAGTGAGGAGGGGGAGAAGTTGTGCTCTCTGGTGGTCTCTCTGATGCAGAAGGGCCGGCGTATGCAAAAGAACCAGGGCCCCAGGTTTCTCTCCATCGGGTTCTCCATCTATGAGGTTCAAAACTCTTGTACACAAGCATATTTTGAAATTACAATGGAGGGCAGATAAAAGTTAAAGGATACAAAGTTTAGTTTTTTGAGCTTTATATCACATTATGTTCTTGAGACATACTTAGAGTTGTGTTTAGCCTAATTCATGCTATGAAAAGATCATTTCTATTTACAAAAGTTACTAGTTACTTGCTTCTACTATATGGAAAGTAAAAACGCTACAAAAATTATAAACGCCAGAATTTTAGTCTTTTGTTACAACAGCAACAATTAAACTCAAAAGGAAGTTATGGTGAGCAGAAAGAACATCAAGCCATTACATTCCCAAGTAATGCATTTTAAGTTTAAATATTTCAAAAACTTCAATACCACATCAGATTTTAGAATATGAAGAAGCAAACTTGTATGAATCAATTTGGATAGTTGTGCTATGTTAATTTTTGATGTTTTTGTCTTTGCAGGTTCCAAAAGAGGTATGACGAAGACGGTGCTGTGTATAATGGGGTAACCTTGTTCACACAGATTAATATTTGTATCACTCTGACTTTGAAACTGATTGATCAAATGAACAACAAAAAAAAAAAACTCATACAATCTTTCCTTACACAAATGCAAGTCACGTCGAAATAGTAGGCAATTCTACTCAAATAGGCCAAAGTATGTATGTCGGTTGACAGCGCCATGTTTGTTTGGGTCAAAATCAAACTAATGCTTTCATAAATGGGTGGCTTGTTCTTTTTGAATGCTGTGTTGTGTTGTCCAGATGCAAGGGAAAAACCAACATCTACAGAAGGACTTCTTCCTCTACACAGCCTCCAAAGCCAAGTGTAAGAGCTACATAAACATGAGAGAGGTGACTGAGCGCTTCAGATTGCCCCCGGGGGAGTATGTGATCATTCCCACCACGTTTGAACCACACCAGGAAGGAGAGTTCATCCTGCGTGTGTTCTCTGAGAAGGACAGTCTGTCAGAGTAAGACTTCAAACTTTTAAGCCCAGATTTCGTTAGCAGCACCAAGTTCTGGGTTTCTTTAATAATTGGCTTCTAAAAAATAACACTGTATATGATCAAGTCAGTTATTATTTACTGTATCTATTCAATTTTCATTCATAATATACACTACAATTCCTTTTGCACCTACAAATAATGAGCCTATCAATGTTTGTTTTACAGTAACTATCCTACAATCATTGTTTGACATTTTTTTACCCTGCTAAATATCTTTGTAAGTCTCTGTGATGGTTACATTTGTATTTTTGGGGCATTACAGTGGAAAACTTGTTCTTGCCTTTTCTATGCTCCAACCCAATAACAGCTCTTCTGAGAAATCTTGGCTCTTTGATTTTAATGTTCGGCAGTATTTCTATGTATTTTACTACCTTTTTTTAATAAAAAGCCAAAAAATATTTGAAAGTTTATTTACATAACAGAGCTGAAGTAGGAACAGGGAAGTTGCTTAGTTCTCATGGGTTCTCAGGAGGACTTCGGGATGAGACTAAGCTAGTTCTCTTTTTGTTCACAGAGAAGCAGATGACACCATTGGAGCAGAGAACATACAGGTCTGTACACACATTGGATTTCAGGCAGATCATCTTATTCTGTCTACTACCTCGTTAACTTACCATTATATGTGTTTTCCTCTTTTCACCAAAACAGAAAAATGCAAATGTTAGACTTAATCATTATTTGTAAGACATTGGCCCATAAGCCTTCAATATGATTTAAAGTGAATCTGATAGGTTGAACTACTTATTTAACTTAAACAGAGCCAAGGGCCACACCAGACCTATAAGTCTAAAGATGTGGCTCATCGTGTGATTTTTTTTTACTTTAAATAGTACTTCTAACAGTCCCATACTTGTCTATTTCCCTTCGTCTCTGACACTTTCCAATCAAATGTAACTAACCGTGTGTCCCTTCACCTGTCACCCTGTCGTCCTATCACCTGTCACTGACCAGCAACGAGACGGCCAGAGAAAGAAGGAGAAGGTACAGTGAGCATGTGTCTGAACACTGCTGAATCTAAGTTTTAGCACAAATTGCAAAACTTCGCTCATGGAGAAAACTTGGCTTACATTGGCACCACTTTATAGCCTTTTCAAAGCCTTAACTTTCAAATTGAAACTACAAAACACCTTTTGCAGAACCTCAAACACAATGGTCAATAATGCAGACTGAAATAGACACAATCTTTTGGCACACACTTCTGTCTGTCCAGCTAAATTCTACACTCTGATAAGACACTAGAGACACAAAAGAACACACAGAGGTAAGGTGTTTATAGCCACACTGTAAATGGTGCTGAAAGCACAACCTAAAGACTTTTGTAGTGAAAACATGGCAGTGCTGCCAGATGGGAAATGTTGAATTATGATACCAGATCCTCAAAATTATCGTATTTTGCTAAAATTTTGCTTTTGTTTTTGTCCGATGGCCCCAATATTACTCATGCAGCATGTATGTACATTTGGTCTCACCACTGATGCAGACATGCAGTCATGAGAAACTATCAGTACTGTTGGTCAATATTATTACAGAACACCACTAAAGCGCTCCCTGTGTTAAGTGCTTACTGATCCCGAATCAATTTTTCAGTCACTCAGGCAAGCTCAAGTTAATGAATGAAGAAATTATCATACATTTAGATAGAGTTTAATAGTGACTTACAATTATTGATCATACATTGTACAGGGGGTGTATTTACATACAAATACAATAATTATTGTATATTTGACAACACTGAAACATGTTTGAACCCGATTTTTATCCAGTGTCTCCAAAATTCAAATCTGAAGCAGTTCCGATGATCAACACAAAAACTGATATAAGGAATAGTTATTACATAAATGCTTTCTGTGAAATGTTAGTTAGATTTGTACTTAAAAAAACTCACACCATCTTCAAACACTTGCCATAAATCTGCTTGTATTATTATGACAACCTTTAAAATGTGCCAAACAATAGTTAATTTAAAAAAAAAAAAGCTAATACAGATTAAGCATCTCCTTTCTGCTCCTCCAGCCCATTGTGTTCGTGTCAGACCCAGCTCGCGCCAACAAAGAGATCGAGCATGAAGGAATCCGAGGGGAAGTCAAAAAGAAGAAGCCCAAGGTAGTACACGTTTGATGCAAAATGCTGTGTTTGGGATTTGTCGAAGAAGCACAATACATAATGTTGCAATGAGGAATGTCAACTAGGCATCTGTTTTGGCTGCAGCAGAACCTGCCCTGGGCATTTGCCCTGGATTGTCAGGAGCTGAATTTGGAGGCAAGGCAAGGTGCCTAGGTTTTGAGTAACAGTTTCTCCCGTCTTCATTGCTCACTACTATTGTAACTAGGTCAGGTCACTTTATATTACATTGCCTATGAATTTGTTGTGTGCATTAGCCTATATAAGAAATATATCAACTTGTGTTTAGAGTCCCTCCTAACAGACAGCCACACAGTGTGATTAACTTTTGCCAAAAATACCTGTTACCAAAAATAATGCATGCCGAGGGTGACCAGATTTTCAAAATTAAAAACTGGGACACACTAACGTTTGTGTGAAACAAACGAATAAATAAGAACATTCTTAAGCATTTAGACCATTTAGGGCTCCCTCACACTTGTGTATATTCTTTTTTGTCAGTGTAAATTGATGCATTTTTTGTTGTGTTTTGGTTATTTTCAAGCACAATTTTGTCTAGTTTGAATTAAGAAATAGCAATATATTCCTCCCTTCATTGTTGGGAAGTGTCAACGTTGTCAAAAATCAAGACAACTAGGACATGTCTTGTGCAAAATTGGCACAAAGCAATGATTTTGGCTACATTTGCTGGGACATGGGACACAGGGCTCAAAATAGGGACGTCTGGTCACCCTATGCATGCCTGTTAGCATTGGAATTCTCCCTGACCCCGCTATAATCTGTTGTAGTACTTCTAGTAACTACCAGTGTGAGTCAAGTGTGTAGATTTATGAACTGTCTGAGCTGCACATACAGTTTGAACGAGACAGAACCTAGAGCACAGTAATGTTACAGTGAGTCATGCAGGGGTCACAGAGGTCACTGAGGGTTCGAAGGTGACTGTGCAGTTCAGCAGAATGTGAGCTTTGAGCTGGTGTAAGTGATCTGCTCAGCTGTGCTTCACATTTTTGCAGCTCCACTTTACACTGTAATTTTCTGACCAGCGCATATAAGTGCAGGGGGCACTGTTCATGGTAGATTCAGAGAGGTTAATGTTGTTTTGGTCATAGTCCACCCTTCACAGGTTTACATGTTTTACTGCCAGGGCAAACTTAGCCTTTCTGTTTAACCAAAACCTCTGCTTCTTTCTTTGTCACAGATTTAACCAGAATTGTGTATACATGCCCTGTCATTATAACCAGCTCTATAACTAACTATCTTAATAAACTCTTTGATGGATCAAATGTCCAGCGCAAACTCCTGGAGCCCGAGGAAGAAACAGAGGAGGAAAAGCAGTTCAGAGCCATTTACCAAAAGATATCTGGAGATGTCAGTATCAAATCATTGTCATGACAACAGTGTTCAAACAGTTGTGTAATCCTTATTTACCTCTGCTATATCAGGACATGCAGGTGTGTGCCAACGAGCTGCAGACCATCATGAAGAACGTGCTCTCCAGACGTGAGTCTTACAGTCTCAGCACAAACCTCTCCTTTGCAGGTTGTTTCTTTGAATGGTTAGCCAGCCAATCACACCCAACAGAGGTCTGGGAGATCAGACCAGTGCCCTGCAGACAAGGACCAACTAAAATCTAGTTATGGTTTTGGTATCTTAAACCGACTTATAAAAAAACAATGTCGACAGAAAATATTTTTTTCTCATGCACATTGTAAAAATAAATTTCTCCTTTTCACAAAACACCTACAGCTTTCAGAGCAGTCAGAATTTTTAGTTTATTTCTTGACCTTTTTTCAGATTATGCTTTTTATTCGTTCAGAATTTTCTTAAAACAGCTTTTAAACCTTTAGCTCTCATGTTCTGTTATTCGGATAGTAGCCTAGTTTTACACTTTACGCTTTACCTGGTAACTCTGCTGTTGATGTGTGTGTGCTTTGCGTCCACAGACAGTGATATAAAGTCTGACGGCTTCAGTCTGGAGACCTGTCGTAGCATGATCGCTCTCATGGACGTATCCTTCCATAGGCACGATAAAATACAATAATAAGGATCATGATGAAAAAATGTCATTTAAATATTTAAATAAACATGGTTTAAAATTCTGAATTTCATTGTGATGCCAGTGTGGAAACAAAAGGGAGTCCTTGGAATATTTTCATACCCATAAGGGTTAGGGTTATCCCAGCCTCAAGATAGAGTCGAGATATGCAAAGTATATTGTACAGTTTTCCATGATCTATTGGCACGTCTTATTATGTACTTTCCCCACAAATTCAGTTTTTATCTTTTCATTGTCTTGTAATTACTACTTATTACCTCACTTACTAACTTAGAAACAACTCCTGGAGTTATAATTTATAGTTTAGGTTTGTCACTATTTATTCTAACCTGAAAAAGCAGAGAATGTTTGATATAAGGTTTACCTGGCAGTAGAGCATTCAGATAATGAAAACAAGCAAGTCACCAAGTATGACGAAACAATCTGCAGTACTATTTTATGACAATAGAATTAAATGTGACTTTTTCTGACAACATCAACCTCAGACGGATGGCACAGGAAAACTCAACCTGCAGGAGTTTAAACATCTGTGGAAGAAAATCAAACAATGGCAGGTGAGTGTTCCATACAATCTGTTTCACTCAAACTCAACCCAAAGTTACATATACTGAGTTACGCTTACTTTACGATTAACTTTTATAAAAATGTATGCCTGTGGCTTCTTTTACTTCTACTAAAAGTGTTGTTTTGTCAGAATGAATGCATGCTAATTCAGATGAAAGCTTAAATCTCGATCTTTTGATGTAGGTCATCTTTAAAAAATACGACAAAGATAAGTCGTCGAGCATCAGCAGTTTTGAGATGAGAAACGCTGTCAATGAAGCAGGTGAGACATTATCACACAGTGCATGCTTTGGGCTGATGGCCGAAAGCCACCCAGACACAGGGAGAAAAAGTCCATACAGAAAAGTCATGGTGGTCTTCGAGTGGAATCTTTTCTTACTGTGAAGTGTGAGTGCTAGTCTCTCTTATTGTGCTGTAGGAAGGACTGAGGCAGGAGCAGTAAAACATGTTCATATGTCAGGTACTCATTTATCACACCATGTTTTGTGTGAGCTGTTTATGAGAATATTACACTCAGTTTAGTATCTCAAAATGCACATTTTCCACCAAACAGATATGCACCACTTCAAATTTTGTATTTTGTAAGGTTTTGTTTTTCTTTTAGCGTCATTAGCTTTTTTGCACATAAGCAAATGCTTGATTAAGTCCTCAGTCTTGATCACAGTCACAGATTTTAGTTCTATTTTAAAGGAGACCTATTGTGATTTTTGCATATATTTAGAAAGAAACTATGGCATTTGCAGATCAATATTTGTGTTTATTGTAAAACACAAAAATTATCCAAAAAGGCTAAGAAATAGAAACAGATTAATTGACTTCCTGTTCAAACTTGCCACACCTCTTCATTGTGAAATTTTACTTTAATAAGCCACTGATTTTAAATAGCTGTTTTACGTGGTTGGAAAGTGGCAATATGACAATTTTGAACCCTGCATGTTTTACTGAGCACTCGAGCACAGGCTGCAGAACAGTGCAAGATAACTCAAACATGCATGAATCAATTAGTCCAAATACAAATTAATAATAAGAGAACACTGTTGTAACATGGTTAAAAACTCAAAAAACTAAATTGTAAATAATAGGTCCCCTTTAAGGTCCTCCGGGAGAAAAAGTCACTACTCATTATTGACCCCATTTGCTACTCAGTGTTAAAACTATAAAGTCTGCAATGTCTTGAACAGGTTTCCATCTGAATAACCAGCTGTACAACATTCTGGCCCTGCGTTATGCTAACGAGAAGCTCCACATCGACTTCGACAGCTACATCTGCTGCTTTGTGCGGCTCGAGGGCATGTTCCGTAAGTGACCGGGAGAGTAGGGGTTGTTGTCATAACAACGTTAACCTGTGTCAATGTTCCTCACAGGAGCTTTTCAGGCCTTTGACAAAGACGGAGATGGTCTGATTAAACTTAATGTACTCGAGGTATGATTTCTTTTCAGTCTTCAAGTTTTCATAGGATAGAGCTAGGCAAGCCCGTTGATAGAATTTCGGGGGTTTGGGGCAATGGGTTTCTCATATGGGCCCCCACATCATAAATGAGTATGAATAGAGTACATTTCTGGGCCTCTAAGACTCTGGGGCCCAGGGCAAAAGACCCATTTGCCCCCCTGTGTTGACTCCCCTGGAACTACATGTACTACTAGTACATTTAGAGTCCATATGATTGCATGACCACATGCAAGAATCTGAAAACAACTTATTCAATGTTGATGAAGCAGAATTAATGTTCCTGAAGGTTTTGACTTGAGCAAAAAAAAAAAAAAAACCTCTCCATTTAAATCTTAATTGATAAATACATTTCTTAATTGAAAATTAGTGTAACTCTACAGCAAGGTTTGTGAACACACAGAAGCAAAAAAAAAAAAAAAAGACCTAATTTGAGCTTCAATAATATACGTATATATAGTATGAAAATGCTTTTGAAAGTACTTGTTAATTTGTTCTGTAATTTTGTAACTTTTTAGTAGTGCATTTACAAAACAGCTAAGAGACAGCACTGGGACTAGTGGGATTCAAACCTAGTTAAATGCAGTTACATGGCAACCTTTTTACTCAAAAGAGCAAGTTTTAAAGAATTTAAGTATTACTTGTGAAGAGGTACGCCCAGCTCTGTAAACACTGCTCAGCATCTGTATGAGCTTCATCTAACATAAACATTCTGATTGTTTCCTTTGTACCGCAGTGGCTCCAGCTGACCATGTACTCCTGATGTCCTGAATCAACTGATCTTGTGGAGAAAACACCTCAACACTTTGCAATAATCTTTTATCTGATTTGTCTGAAAATGTGATCAAACTCAGTTTTCTGAATACTATTGATACAAGACAGTCTGGGAGTTTTATATCTATAGAGCTGCTCTGTAATTGGATGCACAGATCAGGCTCTGGGTGAATGAGTAGTATTGTTTCTAGCCCTTGTTACTTTCTAAGTGCAATATTGATCTATAAAAGTTTGTGTAATGGTAAGCTCAAATGGTGAGACACTGCAGGTAAGACTTTTTCTAGAGATACAATTTAAACTGTCTTTTACTCAAATAAATGTAATAAAAGTAAAGATAACATGGTTTTCATCATATAATGGTAATAAAAAGGAATTTTAAGCTAAAAAAAGTGGAAAAACAATTATGAATCTGAAAAATGTAGACATATTTAGATTTGTTTAATTTGTATTTGTTGACATAAGATACTTATTAGTTTTTTATTAAACTTAATGAAATTTCTTATTGTACCTTAAATTATACAAAATTCACAACACATGGCCTCTCAACTATAATCCAGAACATGAAAAAAAACATATGATTTGCCTGTGGTGTCTCCCCTTAAAGCAACTAATCTTGTTCCTTTAATTAAGTTATAGCCCACTTTGTAAGTATGCTTTTAAAATAAGAATTACTGTTATTTCCAGATTTGGTCTGATTTGACAAAAGTTTTCATAAACACATAATAAACTGCATTTTATAAAGTGTATAAAGTGTTTTGTTGTAAATCAGGTAATGCCACAAACAGAAAATATGCAAAATAAGACATCTAGTCAATGTATAAGTGACACATTTAATTTCATGAGAGTAAACAACATTACATATGAGATGGCACTTTCTTTAACAATCCTACACGCGATCATACAGTCAAATGCATGATAAAAACTACATTAGATTGGCTGGCACTTCTCTTTCAGTAAAGTAATTTTTCTGATTTAAAAATGTATTGAGTGTGAGATGCAAATGTAAGCTGTTGACAATTGTATATATGAATTCATAATGCCAAATTATTGACAAGCATTTTTTTTTTTTAAAAAGTGAAACTAGTGAAAGACGCTATCAGAAGTCCAAATAGAAGGAATGTCATGGATGGATCTCACTGTCTGTCTCCACATGGCTCTGCATGTGCGCAGGAAGCTCCTAAACAACACAAAATATTATTTACAGCAGAAAGGACTAGACTATAACAAAGCAAACGTCTGTAACTAGGTATTAATCCTTCGCTTTGCAATTGAATCTTGGACTTTCTGACCAATAAACCACAACATGTCAGGTTACAATAAACACTGGTATTCTTTATCTACTGTACGCCTAATTAATGGCTTTTTTAAAAGAACAAGGCTGTTGTGCAGTAGTGTAGTACCGTCTCCATAGTTACCTGTCGAACTGCAGTCTGCGTGGAGAAGAAGGCAGTGCAGCTTTTCCACCTGCATTTGACCGTCTGCAGGCTGGGGTTGGTGTGGTCGCTCACTAAATGCTGAACCAGGTGCTCTGCCACGCCGAAGATCAAAGTACAGTTTTGCCACTACAGAGAATTAGACAGCCAGATGCACAAATGCATAAACTTTAAACTTGCTCTTGTACATTTTAGTCATGTGTGTTTTAGGTTCAAACTAAAAGGTGACAAAGTATGCAAAATCTACTTTTCTGTGTTCTCTAATCTTTATTTTACTCAAAGTTGTATTTGGAATGAGTGTTCTTGTATTGTCTTGCAGCTGATGCTCGAGGGCTCAGAAAATGCTAATGTTTTAATTTTTAAACCAAGTCTCTTCTGAATAGTAAAAGATAAATTAATATAGTACAGTGTAGTAATAGTAGTAGTAGTAGTAGTAGTAGTAGTATGCCAATATACAGTATAACCCTAACCCTTACTCTTGTTTCTTCACCTAAAACACAGATTCATTTTTTTTTGTCTGTGAGATATTTTTTCTTCTTTGAGCCTCTGAAAACACTGTTCCAAATGTCACCATGTATTAATCGAGTCAATGCATGTGTCAGAGCTAAGCCATTGCAATTCCCTCACAAAAACTGCAATCTTGAATTGTTATGACTTGTAATTACCAAGCAACGGAAGTTCTTCAACAGGTTGAGCTTAACAGCCTGGATAGAGCCGTCATAGCAGCCGGTGTACATCTGAGGAGAAGGGAAAAGCATGTAAAGATTTAAAGATCATTTACAGGGACCATCAATATCATTCCACACTTACCACACTTTTGTGAACGGCCATACACATCACCATGTCACTGTGGCCTCCGTAAACCTGCAGCCGATCATGAGACTGGACACAAGATGGGAGAGACCAAAGGATTTTTAGACAATGTGAAGCTTGATAATGTACTGAAAAACTGTTGGGCTCTGACTAATTTCATGTCAATATAATAAACAGCCCATCATTAGTTAGTTTTGCATTTATTAAAACATAAGAAGTGCAACATTATTTGGAAAAGCATAAGCAATCGTTTTTTTCCCGATACTACTCTATTGCTATTACACAATCAGAATAAAGATTTTGAATTAGTCAAAAGATTAAGTCTTGATTCAATTCTAGTTCGTTTAGCTGCAAAAATATACTTTTTTTGTTCAATATTAACAAGCTTTGTCAGCCTGCCATAATACTGTTTTCTGTCTGTGATAATGTTTAAATCTCAGTGGGCAAAAAATAACCCACACTCTTTAAAATTGCAATAAAACTGTATAATCGTGACCAACACATTAGATTCAATTGAAAATGCCTCAAGCTTTACTGCTGATGTGGAGTTGCGTAATGCATGCTGGAATAGCATGATGACAACAGCAAAAGCTTTATAAATAGGCTACCATAGATCTTTACCTGTAGTTCATAAACTCGGACCAGTTTGTCCAGACAGGCAGTGACCATCACTTTGCCCAGGATCACAATGGAAGTGACCGCATGACCATGGCCTTTGTAGATTCGGACAAGCTCCCCTGTCTGAAAACAAAAAAAAAACGGCATTAAAACAATTTCTCTAAATTCAGATTATTGTAGCTTTCAGAAAAAAAACCCAAAAAAGCAACACATAAATTTTTTACTAATAACTTGGATAAATTATTTTTTGAATGATTGGCGTTCATAATCTAAATGTTTGAGTTAAGATTTCATGACAGTGTACTCACAACATACTGTTTTTTTCTTTTCTAACTTAAATGAGTCAATTTAGTCCTCAAAGGAGCATGGGAATATGACTTGGGTCTATTGTCTTTTAAAGGACGAAAAAAGTCCTTAGTGAGCTGTAAGAACATACTTACATGTATATTATGTGCATGAACAGAGGTATCACTGGAGCCACTGAAGACCAGCTCATTCGCCACCTACAAGAAAATCACTTTATTCAACCTTTTACATACATAAATAATAATGTTTTTTTCTATAAAATGTCAATTGGTTAGATGAAAAGCAGATTTTGGGACAGCAAACAGAAAGGAGAAAACAGAGAAATAGTTTTTTCCAGTATTGAGAATGCTGCAAACTCTTACTTGATGAAAAGTAAGATGAGGTTTAGACCTGGGCAGGACCAGGTTTTGTCCAGAATAAAACTAGATACAGTATATACCTTAAGACATAGCACAGTTTTGGAGTGGCCCTCTAGCGTGCGCAGGAGCAGACCACTCTTGGCGTCCCTCACACTGATGGTGCTGTCGTAGGAGCCCACGAGCAGCACTCTGCGGGCCCCCTCCTGAGCAGAGGACAGACAGCTGATCCCTCGGGGCCCATGACACTCAAACACATCCAGCTCCTTCAGGGTCTGTACACAGACATGACAGTAGTAGATTCTCTTAAACAGACCTAACATGAACATTGAACATCTGAGTATTTCCATTGCCACTACCTTCAGGTCAAAGCTAGTGACAGAGCCGTTAGCGAGGCCAGCGTACAGGATGTTCCAGTCCTCATGCAGACACAGGACGCGGTCAGGCAGAGACAGCTCCTGCAGGCACTTTTTCGTCTGAAACACACATGAGAATATTATTAGACGATAGAGAAGACTCAATTTCAGTTGATTACATAGCACTAATATTAGTGAAAAACCAATACAATAACCTAAAAACAGAGACAATTTTCTGAAATAAATGATTACTACTACTGACATCTACTAAAAAGACAGTGAAAGCCTAGTGAAAGTACAGAACGGCAGACAGAATGGCTATACCTTGGTGCTTTAGACCCTGACAGAGCAGTCCTATCTTGGTGCTTTATTTCTTGAAAAAGGATTGGTACCTTGATGCTGAAACAGCGGATAGTCTGGTCACTAGAGCCTGTGAAGAGCTTTGGAGGCAGATTCATAATGGCCGTCACAAGGAGAGAGTTGATTTTGTTGGAGTGACCTTCGAACACTCCAACACACTCATTAGTCTGGGAAGGCAAAAAACATTTCCTTATGTATTTATATATTTTATGTTTATAGTTATATGCAGATTCAAATGCTATATGTTAACTGTGATTGGTATTGTGGGGAGTTCCCTGAGCATTTAGTGTGAGCATTAGTGTTTTTAGAGACATCTTTTTTATTTCACTTTAAATGTCATGTCTTAGAAAAAAAAAAATGTCATCCCTCAAAAACAGTGCTGATGGTCCTATGACATCACAGATCCGGGACATTCAGCAGTGTTTTCTGAGGCTAAGCGAGATAAGAACCGTATCTCAAACTTGAGCGCTGTTCATTGTTAGAGAACAGGATTTAAAAAAAATAAATAAATACATTTTGCATTTATTTTTGCTTTATTATAGCATATTAGATTTCTAAACTCTATCTATGATGTCATAAAATTTAAACATCAAACAAAAATGGAACTAAAAATCTTTTGTAGACTTTCTGTAAAACACTCAACTGAAAAATATTTCAAATAGTCATAATATTCAGGAGCTTACGATTACTGTGTAAACTGTTGCAGACTTGAAATCAAATACATTAAGTTTAAACTTTAAATCGTCCGTTTAATTACATCACAATGTGGAACAGAGCTTTTTGAAGCTTTGCAGAGTTCTGTATGTGAACGACACAAAACACAAGTCCAGGGATGTTTTTATGGAGAGAACAGTGTTCTAAAATAACACATGAGACAACTGTGCATAAATAAAGGACCTTAAATATCAGTTAATGTTAACTGCAATGAAAAGCACCAGCGTCTAAAGGAGCTGGATTTACCTGCAGGTTATAGGCACGTGCTGTGCAGTCTCCAGAGCAGGTGTACAGCAGGCCATCATAGATCTGCAGAGCTGTGACTGCAGCTGAGTGCTTCTCAAAGTCTCCCAGACAGGGCTCCAGCTCATCTGTGGGACCTGCAGGCCACACACACAGCCAAATAATCAACATACTTGTACAATCTAACAAAGTCCAGTCAAAAAACATACAGTCCAGTCAAAAGAATTCTGCACAGCTTACTTTGAGGTGAACTTGTGTCCGTTTTTGGTGAAGATGCAGCATTGGCATTTCTGATATAAAGAAAAAAAGTTACTTTTCAAATAAGGGTCAATTAATGCATTCTGTTTGTGCAGATATATGTGGGCTGCTCTCTTGCAGTTGCAAAACAGCTTATTTCAGTTTATTTGTTGTTTTCAATAAATGTTTACTTTTTTGCCTCACTCCCATTTGTTGTTGCATATTAGAATCTTATCAAACTCGATGCAAAATGTGACAAATGTGTTTTATTGGTCTTACTGATGTGTCTCCTTTAATAAAGCAAATATGAAAATCTTTCCAAACCAAATCTCTGCGCTTACCTGTGCTCCTTCTGTGTCTCTGCAACTGAATTGTCCTCATCATTCTCTAAAGCAGCCTCTTTCTTTTTGAGTATGGCTTCAGTTGAACCTCCACCCCTCTTCTCTTTTGTGACAGCAGATGTGGAACCCGCATCTTCTTCCCTCTCCTCCTCCTCGTCTCCTAGTTGCTTCATTACTTCCTTTGTGGATTCCTCATTGTCCGATTCATCCAGATTTATCACCACACCGTTATCGGGCTCTATCACTTCCAAATCATCATCTTCTAGAGCAACAGTCGCATCTTTAGAATTGTTCTCTTTCACTTTTGCCTTTTCCGTTTTTTGTCTTCGTTTAGAACTGCTTTGAACTTTTTCTGAAGCAACTGGTGTCGTAATTGTAGCTGGGGTAGTCAACAATGATGTGTCTTGTTGTAGTAAAGTGTTTGATAGGGTGGTAGGTGTAATAGAAGATGTTTTGGGTGGCATAGGTTGGGGTAAATTGGAATTTGATAGAGGCTGATTTGTGCTAGCCACATCTGGAGTTTTAATTTGAGGAATTACACTAATCAGGGGCGTTTCAGATGTTTCTTGTTTAGCTTGAGAAGGACAGAGAGAAGGAGAGGAAGGTGCGGCAAGAGCAGAGACAACGGCAGAAGTGCTTGGCTGTTCTGAGTTTGAGGTTCCACCGAATCCGTCTGAAAAACAACAAACGGTATGTTCAGTTTCATTCACATAACATCCCAACAGGCCAAAAATATTTAGTACAGATGTTAGGCAGCTAAAATGAAAACGGTTTCATTGCAATTTTTTGTTGTGATGCAAAAAGTGGATGGGTCTACTCACTAATAAATTGGAAATGTATGAAACGACCATTTAAACATTTCATCACCAGTTAAATGTTATTAATTGGAAAAACTTGCTCGTGCACACTGTCAAGACATCACATTTGACTAAATAAACATAACCTATTGATGTTACTGAAACAAAAAGTAATGGCATCTTATTTTAAAATACACTTATCTGCATATTTTATACAGTAATAGAATTAAAAATAGGCCTACGTAACTTTTCGTGTGATGCAAATGCTGTAATATTAAACATAATCTCCAATGATAAATGAACAAGCAATGTATGAAATGATTAAAAATTATGAATAATACACATTTTAACAGCTTGTTTATACTTAATGTGGCTCTGGCTAGTTGAGGTATATTTTAGCTAAATCATATATTCTTATTTGGTGATTTGCAGCTGTGTTGTTTACCTTTCATCCCCTGCAGGATCTCAATGCGCTGAGCTCTGAGGCTGTTCACATCAGCGAGGCACTGGAACAAACCACACATGTGAGAAGGAGGAGGAGAGAAATGAAGTGGAAGGGAGGAGGAGAAGAGAGAAGGAGAGAAGAAGAGAGAAACAGAAAGAGGTGGTGGAGGAGGAAGAGAGGGAGTGAGGAGAAAGCATGAGAGGAGGAGAAAGAAGATGTGCAGGAGAAGAAAGAGTTTAGAGGAAGAGGTGGAGAAGGAAAGCGGAAGAGGAGAGAGAAGAGTCATTTCCCAATTTGAGTCAATCATGTTAATTAACTAAAAATAAATAATTCAAACAGCCATAAATGATATATAAAATAAACAGTCAGCTAAGAAAGCTTCATGACATAACTTTTTTTGGTAAAGTCATGTAAAATCCAGGCATATAAAACATCAAATTTAACACTAACGTCAGTTGATTTTCCCTGCTCTGAGGTGTTTGCGGAAGTCCATTAGCAGTTGAATACAAGGTTTACACAAATGTTGAGCATAGATTTCACTTAACATAAAGATGTTTCAATAAATGAAGAAAAGAAAGTGCAGGAGGAACAGAGAAGAGTAGAAGAAAGAGATGAGGAAAAGAAGAAGCAAGAGAACAAACAGGAAGGAGGAGTGAGGTAGGTAACGGAGGAATGAGTCTGAGAAGCTGTGTGTGCAGACCTTCTCCCGGAGCACAAGGTAGTTCTGCAGGGTGTTTCGTGTCTGGACAATGGTCTTGTCCAGCTCCTGCAGCTGCAGATTCAGTTGGTCCTCCATCAAAGACACAGAGTACAAGCGATCTAATGAAGATTGGTCTACACGACAAAAGAGCACAGGTCAGCTACTGCCATGCTTCTGCTGGCCCCGCACTCTCAAACTGGTTATTTGTAGTGTTGGAACATTTCTATATTTAATGATAGAGACATATTTGCTTTTTCCATGTCTTTAGTAATCAACTTTGACATACTGTATGTAAATCAGTAATTTAACTTCATGTTACGGCAAAACACAAAATGAATCTAAAAGTGCTTACAAATAGAAACATTTCGTTTTCAAAACTGCAGAACTAATAATCACTGTCTCTTGATTGTAAAACGTTACTGAATCAAGCAGATTTTAAATTACTCTTTTTGTTGTTGGAAAATGGCTACATGGCAATTTTGAGCTTTTTGAGTAATCACATGCAAATACAGACGAGTCGGCAGGGATAGGTGGTAGAGGTTTTCTGAGCTCTTGAGCATCAACTCCAGGACAAAAAAAATTACTTAGGCATGCAAGAAACAAACATTTACCTGCTTTTTGAGATTTGTTTTTTTTCACATTCGGAGCCTTATCACAGACATCTTCATTCTGTAAAAAGATGAAAGAAACGGTCAGAGGAACAGAGCAGAGGGAGAAAGATAGTAACCAAATGGCAGCAATAGTCCTCACCACATTGGTTCTCTTTCTTCTCTTCCTACCACCCCTCTTCCTGTCTTCCTCCACTTTCACTGTGAGCTCTGTGCTGGTAGGGTGGGCTGACACAGCGGCTTGTGGTATAGAGAGCTCCGTGTCATTCCTGGAATGAAGTTTCAATTTATGATACCAATAGTTAAAACAAACAAACTAAAATTTCCAAAGAAGTTTTAGTATCTAATGGTAACGGAACAGTATGTGGCCTATAGTTTTTAATAATAATAGGCTACTAGATATAGCAACATATTAACAAAATGATCCACTAGACCAGTGTACCCAGATACAATATACACTTTAAAAAAGCTATTATTATGAACAATTGAAAAAAAAAATGGAAAAAAAAGTTACTCTTGCTTATAAACGGTAGACATTGATGACTTCACTTCTCCAATAAGTGTCTCCTACCTGGGCTGTTCTCCCGTCTCTCGACTAGTCATCTTCGCCAGTATGTCTGCCCAGTTTACTTTAAACCCGATTCCAGGCTGATCTTTGCCACTTTCTCCTCCTTTTTGCTCATTCTCTTTGGCGTTGGACTGGATAGATTTACTTGACGCTTGTGTGCTCTTCTCCACATTAGATTTACTGGGTTGTACTTGTACATTTTGCTTCCTGGTTTCTGTTTTAGCTGGCTTCAGACCTAATTCTTTTCGAATTTGTCGGATCATCACACTAGTGTCCACTTTGCGCCTCGTAGAACTTGAAGCCTCAGCTTTTTTCTGTGAAGATTTTTGATTTGGTTGACCAAAAATAATGGCGTTTTGATCGAGGTGATCACTGGTAAAATCAATATCCTTTCCCCTTTCCAAGTATGTAAAAGGTTCTCCGTTATTTTCACTCTTAAGCGTTTGTTGTTGTGTGTTGGTAGCAGATTCTTTGGTAAGATTTTTGCCATTTTCTTGTTTTTCCCTACAGAGACAAGGAGGTTAGAAAGTAATTGGGTGTGTGAAACCCAATATAATGTTAAATCTACACTAAGTCCTCAATTATTATTTCGGTACAGACAGAAAATGTAACTCTTTGTGACCCACTGCAGTGTTAAGACCATGCCAACCATTCCAAAAATCATTTGACTGCAATTCTAGCTTTGCTCAATCTCAATAATCAACAAATACAGTAGGGTCCCCATTCTCTATAAATACTCTCTAAATAAATTTTTTAGCAGAGCGGATAAATGTTTAAAAAATATGCAAAATAATATGAAATAAACATTGAATGTTTATTTCAATGCAATTAGTCTAACACCAACCAAAGCATTCAAATCAGAGTGCAGAGTGAACCTACTGTTTTTTCGTGAGACCCTCGGTGCAGTTCATGATAATGTCGATGGCAGCGCCGCTCAGGGTGTGAAATATACTCTTAGGCTGAATGTTTTTAGACACCATGGAGTTGAGTGTTCTGGTATGGGCTTCACAGGAGATGTGTTGCTCGTACTGCCTCAGGCTCATAGTGCGGCCTCCACACACCTCACAACAGTGTTTTGTATCCCTGTTGAATATAGAACATTAGGAAGAATGTATTTTACAACTAAAAAAATCAACTACATGCGATTCTGTTTACACTTTCAAGCCACTACATACATAAGTAACTCTTAGCTCCTAGCGTTATTTCATTCTATAACCGGTGGTGGAAAGTCAGACTGACAGAAGCAAGGCTTCTAATCAGCCCCCATTTCTATTCAAACAGGCATGAAGCAATATCACATACAGTATGTGCAGCAGACCTGAATTCTACCAATTATCAATCTCGAATGACAGTGATGTGAGCAATGCCATTTGCAGCTGATCAGTCAAAACGCCACAGCAGCAGAACAAGACCAGCACTCTGTTGCTAAATCTAGTTTGAGAGGAAAAAAACTGGTATCTCGATTATGTGCAAGTTTTCCAAAAGTCAAAATAGTCATCTTCTGGTAAAAAGAGCAAAAACACATTTTTGTTTTTAAGCACCACGAGATAGATTTTCAGGAGATATTAGTGAACTTCTAAATATTTTAAAAATTCAGAAAAAATACTAACCAGACAGATTTAGAGCTATGACCAGATTATCCATTGAGAAGCAAGTATGGCAAGTCTCTATTTATTCTGAAAATTCCATTCAAAATGGTCACACAATTATATTGCCCAGTGTGCAATATAATATAACTTAAAAGATAACGAGGGGCCAAAATGAAACTATTTTATCTCACACTCATGGATAAGAATTGTTGGGTAGTAAAATGTATATCTTTAAAATGCTTTTGGGAAGAACCCAACTGTTTCTTTTGAGATTTACTATGATTAGTTAAATTCACCTGTAACTCATTACTCTCAGGCGGATCTAATTTGAGCACAGAGTTGCAATGAAGCAAAGCTACATTACCACTGACTAAATTACTGATGACTTACCACAACTGCTAATTATCAGAGGAATAGGAGTTTCCTATCTCCATACAACATAATAGGTAACAAAAGATAAACTTACTTGTCCAGCACTTTATCCAGAGCAATGTGGTGGAGCATGCTGTGAACATGCTGCAGAGCCTCCTGAGAAGATTATAGTAGAGAATGTGTTAGCTTAGAATACAGAGTAAAAACTGTGTTAAAGACTCACATTTCTAGGATAGTGTATGCGGCAGACAAAACAGAAGAATCCTTTAGTTTGGCCTTCTTCAGAAGGAGCTGCATTAGCTGAAGCTTCATCTGATGCCATAATTCAAATACTGAATAATACTGAAAAAAAAAAGCACGGTTTACAAAGACAGTTTAAACATTTGTAAAACAAAAGCTGGAAAATTCTGGAATAAAGTCAAAAGTGAAGTGGCACAAGTCAGTTCAAATGAGAAATTGGGATTAGCCATAGAATATAACAAAATATGGTAAACTGAAGTTGCAAAAGCCAGTATTTCTAATTTTATTAATTCATGAAGGTAATGTGTTAGGTGAATAATATAACAGCTTTATAACACACTTATTTCAAGTTAAACTTTAAAGTAAAAGTATAACAGTCATTTCCCCCCTTTGATCTTAAAACACCCTTAAAATTTTAAAAACAGAAACATTTTAAATTCCAAAATGAAGGCAAAGGGAGGCAAAGGCCACAGAAGCTCATGGGTTAGGCAGGTTGTATATAACACTGGCATTGTCCCTATCAAATCAATCAATAAATAATGCACAATACAACTTTGTAATTAGTGCACAACCAAATTGTTAGGTTTTACAATAAAGTTAAGCTCACAATATTGCTTCAATTTTATATACAACAACAAAATTTATACAGCTAAATGACAAGTATGAAAAGTTTTTTCCATGTCTTTAATAATGAAACAAACACATCTAATGCCAGTTAGCTAATCACTCAAAATGTTTCATGATCTGTTTTAATGTACTAGACGCCTCCATTCCAGAACTTTGTACATTATGGTAACATAGCACTAGAAGTGGTGGCAAACTAACTATAATTTCTATCCTGCTAATTTAACACATAAAACGCATGAAAACTTAAAATCACTGAAATTTAGAACATTTCAGTTCACAATCAATCCTCTAAAAAGAAAAGGTAAATAATTATTCATTCCAATAGTAAAGGCATGCACATTAATCACACAAAACCAATATAATACCACCTTGCTGATTGCTAGAGAAAACTAAAATAAAAATCATACCATAGCTAGCATTAGCGAAACATGTAACTTATAGCGTTACTTTTGCAACTGTTAAAAGCCAGAACCAACATAACGTATTGCATTTTACAAGCAGAAATAAACAATAATTTCCTGTGCTTAAAAAATGAAAAAGTGTTTCAGATCAAATGATATTTAAAAATTACCGTAGAAAATTCACATGGCTCAAGAGTTTACTGCTGTTTGGACTCCATTTTAATGACGCTTGATATACGTCATACGCTTCTCCGCTCACGGCAGCCAATCGCTGGTCTTCAAATCTAGCGGAAGTGAAGTGGCGCACGTGGTTTGGTTTTCAGATGTACAAAGACTCGGCTGAACCAAACACTGGCGAACTGCTGGCGAACCGTGTTACAAACCATTTATATATCTGTTTTGGCTTTTCTCAGTGCGGAAGGGTGCGTTTGCTGCAAGTTTCTCATTTTAAAAGCTATACAATACGAATATGTGCAACGGCTGTGTGCATAAACAGTATCCAGACAGGGTAAGGGCAAATAAAAATACGTTAATGTATTGTTACATTATCTTACGCCTGAAAAAGGCTGGTTTTGGTTGTAATCACTTTCTAACGTTGATTATGTCAACATTTCAGAGGTGATTATACTATTTCATTTCACATTTGCATTTAGTAACATAATTTTAAAGAAAAATGTCTACTTATACTGACCAGCTAACTTTATTGATTATACTAGTAGATTAAAAACTACTTCTTTTGATTTTAGGTTTTGTTATCTGATATACAGTATGTGATGTATTCATGCCACATTTTGACGTTAATGTCTCAAAGCCTATATATTGTGAGTTATGGTTTATTCCCCTTTTTTGAGTTTTTATGTCAAGAAATCTGATTCTACAATGGGGGTGGTAACTGGAGATAAAATGTAATAGACTCTTAATACATTTTATTCATTTTCACAGACAACTGACACCACATCTATGTCTTGAAGAATTAGTTTTCATGAGCATTTTGATTCTCTATTAAAAATGTAAAAAGTTTCAATACTCAATAGAAATACTGTTTGGCTACTCAGTTAATTGAAAAAAAAAAAAAAATCATCTCTGACTCACTGGATTGTTAAAATAATAGTTAGACAACCAGACTGATATTGATATGATATTGTGTGCAGGGTAACACATGTCTGGAGAACGGCTCATACCTGATGAACTACCAGGGCTGTGCCAACTGTCACCAGAGAGACTTTGTGCTCATCAGTAACAAGAACACAGAGGACGAGGATGGAGAGGAGATAGTCACATATGATCGTGAGTACTTTCCCACAAGCACAGCATAGACTATTTTCATCCCAAGTCTTTACAACCAAAAATAGGATGCGTTCATGTGACATCACAGCATTCTACAGGTCATAATATTTCATTCAGATGCCGCTAAATGAAATGCTGTTTAAATAGGTTTTTTTGATATACAAAAAATGAATGGGTTTTAGTCACTAATAAAAATCATCAGACTGAAAATGTGTAAAATTACCATAGCAATGCACAGTGTTGTTGATAGAAAAAACATCATCACATTCTACAACATGATGAACGCAGTCTATTTTCACTGACCTAAAGACTTCAATAGTTTGTCCTTAACAGCTTTTGATCAATGAAAATAGAGTAAACTAAAAGCCATAGATTACTTTTTAAAATAGCACTTTTTGGAACTTCAATTAGTTTTGACTACTTGTAGTATTTTTGAAGCTACAGAAGTGTTACATAAATATGTAAGGTTGCAGAAAGTAGGTGTACTCAAGAGGAATCAACTTCTCATCTTGCAAACAGAATGATGTATGTTTGTTAGTTGATGTTCTAATCTGGTCCAAAGTCTAGCAGTTTTTTGTTGAATTTATGTAAACTTACATTTGAAAACAATTATTGTAATGAAATTGGATAATTTGTATTTGCTTTGTTGACAGATGTGTGTAAAAACTGTGACCATGTGATAGCCCGGCATGAGTACACTTTCTCTGTGGTGGATGAGTATCAGGTAAAGGAGATCAGAGGCATCACTCTCTGTGCAGTTTCATGCTTTTATTGACTTATGATTTGTCGGCATGAGTGTTTTTTATGTGTAAGATCTGTATTTTTATGTGTAAGATCTGTTTCTTTCTGTTTTTCAGGAGTACACCATGCTGTGTCTTCTTTGTGGGAAAGCAGAAGACTCCATCAGTGTGTTGCCAGACGACCCCAGACAATCTGCTCCTCTTTTTTAACCCCCCCCCCCCCCCCCCCCCCAAAAAACGTACCACATTTCATTAAATTTTTTACACTAACACAATACTTATTATAAAGACTCTTTTATGGAAACTTGTTCCTGTTGTATTTACTTTATTATTTCTATGTTGCTACAGTATATATCTCCCTGTGTTCCCTGTGAGTCTGATTAAGCTTGCACGAGGTCAAATAGATCAGACTGACATGTCCCCAGAGGTGTTTGAAGTACTGAATTTCATGACTTGACAAATACAGCTGATCAAACATTCCTCTAACACTAGTAAAAGTGCGTAATCAAATATTACGCAGGTTAAAAGTATTTACTTTAGAAATGACTGAACTATTGAAAGTACTGGTACTTTTTCTACAAATAATTTTTAATTTAATATGTTAAAGAACTTAAATGTGCAAAACGTGACATTAAGTAGGCTACACATATTTGATTCTGATGGGTAAATTACAGGGAACAGATTTTCAGAACAAAAGCAAAAATAAGTAAACTAAAAACATGTTACAAACGCTGATATTGTTAATAAGCTCTAAAATTGATCAAGTCATACAAACTGTGATGATAATTTAACAACTTTTTTCTTGGTAAATATGCAGAGTAGTAATAGCTGGTGTTACAGCCCTGGGCTTGAATGACATTAGATTTAGTATTTATTGGGGTTTCCTCTTCAAAACATGAGTCTATTTTAATTTACAAACATGTTTTAGGGATCTACAATAACTTATAGTGACTTAAAAGTTAAGACAGAGCTCATTAAAAAAAAAAATCTGTTTTGAGAATTTAGTTTTTTTTGCAGCATCAGAGTACAAACTAACTATGAGTTCCAACTTTGATTTCATCTGAATCATTTCTAGAAGCTTGATAGTTTATCTTTATCAGAAGGTGGACAAAACAAATTCACTCCAAACCCGATCTAATTCTGAAACAAGAAAACGAGTTAACTCTATTTCCCTTTTGTTAAAAGACTTGTAAAAAATAAGCACACAACACAAAGTGGTCTACATTATTTTGTATTTTCAGAAGCAGTTAATAATAAAAATACAGATGCCTCGGCTGATTTGTACAAATGAATAAATGATAAAACAATATAAAAAACAAAACAACTTGTGATATCATGCATTTACAATACTTAATCATGACTGTGCATTACGTTTGCCTGGTCCTTTAGCATGACAGAAAAGCATTCTACAACAGGATGAAATGTTCAAGTCTACATGCCTGGCTAATGAATGTCTGTGTACTAAGATTCACAAGTGCTGCTGACAAGTGCTAGCAACCACATAAAACCTAAACTGAAGACTGAATTACTTTTTATTGCAAATGACAAACAACATATGCTTCTGCAATTTTATTAAATTGATAGTATGAGCAGTTGCTGGGTTATTTTGGAGAACTCTGTCTTGTTGGCTAGTTTTGTGGAACTACATCAGCTTTTTTGCTGTTAAACTGAACTGTGTATAAAGGGATTTACATAGCATTAGTTACAATTCCAAGTTGTTTTCTGTAATTTGGGAGAAAATAAGGCAGATTTCTTTTCTTTAAAAAAAAGCCATCATCATGTGTACTGTAAACCACGACTCAACATTTTTACACGGTTGTTTAAATTAAATATTACTGCCGTAGTGTCCTAATCCTTGAGCAGACCTCTTGAAAAATTTGAGGTTCACAATATTGCATGCACCTTTAAGACATGCTTTGGTTAAGATTAAGACAATACAGTATAAAAGTGGACAATGTGTCAAATTTTAAGACATTTTATGATAAGGTGATATTTTTTGAACTATTCATTTTACAGTGATCACATTTTTGAAACAAAAATGCAGACTTATTGATTTCTGTCAAAATAGCCCAGCCCTAATATGTAATAACAAAATGTTTTATTAAACCAGTTTGTGTTTTTGTAGTGATGTTTCTGACTGTCAGCAGCACAGACATGAGTTTACTACTGTAGTCTTATTGCAGTGTTATTACAGTGATCTCATAGTGAAGGCATGATTCTCTGCTAGTGGATGATAAAGCCTTTCTCTGAGTGGATCTATCTAGGTTTGCATCTTGTTTTGGTCTTGCTTTAGGCCTAAGTGGAGAGTTAGTGAAATGAGAACTCAAGTTGGCAACAAATTTGATATATTTTTTTTTCTCCCCATTATTTAGTGTTCATTAAAAAAGCTGCATTCATGTGACATCGTAAAGTTTGGAGAAGCTGCCATAGAAAACAAAAGTGCACAAAGAACACTGTTTCAATAGTGTTCACATTCAGAAATTAGTGTTTGTTAAAAATGATATAAAAATAATCAAGGTTAAAAAAAAAAACATTAACATATGTGCAGATAAAAAAAAAACGCAAGTGCAAAACAAGACAAGTTCATTAAACATTAATTTTATGGTCATCTATCAACAGCTAAAATACTGAATCATCACTTTTAGTGTAGAGCAGTGGCACCAATGGGGTTTGCAAGATGGCTTCTAGGGTCTTCAGGATGGTGAAAATTTTACAAATGATATAATAATGTAATAATGACTGTAACCAAGAAAGTGGTCTCATCCACACTGCCTTGGATTTGCTGCCACCGTTTCCATTTGAGTGAGAATTCTCAAACTAAATTAAGATATTAACTAAAGTAGGTTGATTTGTAGAGCCGATCTCAAACTAATAATGAGAAGATTCAAAGAGTGTGTGGATTTTTTAGACCCAGTCCCAAAAAACAATGGCTTTGTCTGTCAGTGTACAGTAATGCCTGTAATGCCAACTAATGACTTGTTTTCACTTTGTTCTGATGACCACATTTGTAGTATTTGGTTTTCAAAGTGCCACTAGATAACAGAGGTGGCATCGCTTAGAGTTTGTGGGTAAGAACGAGCTCCCGGATATTTCAATGATGATAACTGCTAGCCTGAATGATTGTAATCATGACTCAGATTCAATAATAGCACAGCTCATAACATGTGACTAACTATAACAAACCTTGGATAACTCCAGGAAAGCCACTTCAAGTCTCAAATGCAAGCGAAGGCTGTGAAATGGCTTTGTTCTTTATGATAACGCTGTAAAGAGTTCACATTTCCGACAGCACATGAATGCAGCTTGAGGGGAGTTTGTAAGAGATGCAGCCAACATCAAATAAATAAATAAATACAATTATTTATGGTACATTTTACATTACATACAGTACATTCCCTTGCTAATACTGCCCTGTACACATGCCGTCCTCTCCATCACCGACCCGCTTTGGCCTTCATCTCCAGGCCTGTGCTCCTGCCGGGGGAGCTCGGGCCCCACGTTCCCCCCGCCGTGGAGGCTCTGTCCTGAGGGAAGGTGCGAGTGGCTGCAGCGTGCGGGGCGGAGGGGAGGAGCTGAGAGAGCGCTGCAGGCAGGACGAGGAGCTCCGGGGGCGTGGAGGGGGACTCAGCAGCAGTCCTGCTCGGTCCTGCACCAGAGCGGTCAGACTAGACAGGAAGTCTGCATCGCTGGTGCTGGAAGCTCTCATCCGGATACGTCGTCTTCTGGAGAACAGATACAAAGACGAAAGGTGAGCAATGTTTCCTGACCTCAGTGAATGACAAGTTAATTTCACAGATCACAGCAAAGCAAAATGCAGTGTGTTAGATAAAAGTGAGTAAGAGATTCTTTAACTAAAGACTCCTGTACTGAGGACGAATTTGTCCACTAAAAAGAGGACGTGGACCAAAGTTCTCAAACTAAGAAATAGGACTGCTGGGGATTATGTACAAGCATTTATATAGAAAAGTAATTAATTTAGTTATATTAAAAAAATTATAATTTTTACCCAATCCTTCATCACTCTTCACACATTCTTTGCACCTGTAGTTGTGATCGGCCCCTGCTCTGAGTGAGTGAGGTGTACCTGTGGTTGGTCCCTGCTCTGAGTGAGTGAGGTGTACCTGTAGTTGTTGTCGCCCCCTGCTCTCACTGGGGCCGGCCTGGAGGAGGTCTGGGCATGAACTTGGTGTTGAGCTGCTCGCACACGAAGGAGGCACTGACAGGCCTGGGGATCTTACTCCTGCTGCCTGAGCTGGAGCTGAGAGACAGGGGCTCTTCTCGCTCAGACGATAGGCGGTCCCGGGGCAGAGCGGAGGGCAGGTTGTCACATGACAGAGAGGGCGAGGGGGAGTGTGTGGGGGAGCCGTGCAGGGGGCTGCTCCAGCGCTTGTGCCTCTCGTGGGCCAGCTCTTTACTGGGAGAGTCCAGTGGCGTGCTAGGGTCTCTCACTGGGATACGGCTCAGTCTGGGAGAGGTGGGAGAGTCTCTTCTCCTGAGCACAGCTGGAGGAGGGGAGGAAGACACAGTGACCGTGCTCTCTGCAGCGAGGGGCTGCTGATGGGGTTCAGAGGAGCGGTCAGGCAGGCCCGAGTCGCTCTCTGGGTCTCGCTCTGTGGTCAGGTGAGCTGTGGGGGTCTTAGTGGGAGTCAGCTCATGCCTCTTTCCTCCATCTTTAGCTGGTTCTTCCTCTTCAAATTTAGCCAGAGGAGCTTCCAGGGGGATGATGTCGCTCCTATCCTGCACCGGGGACTGGGATACTCCACTAGATGACTGACAACAGAAAACATGATAAGAACTTCACCATGGAAACAAGCTACATGTGTGTCTTGCATTGTGCATGTCCACAAGAGGGCTGCTGCTTACTGTTAACAGCCATTTGCCCACCTACAAGCAAGACAGGTCGCAGGATATAAAAATTATAAAATGCAACTGACCTTAAAGGTGCACAGTGTAACTTTCTGTAGGTGAAAAGTCAACTACACAAGTCGCTTAAATTAAAAAATTAGAAAGTTAAAACCATACTTTGGGACATTCATTAGATCTAAATACATTTCATGCCATAATGTGAAAATAAATAACTACCCTAACCACTTTTTTTATAGAAACAAACATGAGGGGGCCGCCTCCAAGCCAAACAACTGTTAATTTTGTTGTCATGTCAAGTAAAGAAGCCGATTTTTATTATTTGTTTAGTGGAACAAAAAAATCTAAATAACAAAACCACTTTTTATTCAAATCTATTTTTGGCCAAAAAGTTACACAGTGCACCTATAAACAAGGTGTTGTAAGTTTTAGCAGCCCTTAAAGCAGTAGAGCAGTCTACATATTTAAGTGGGTATATTGTGTTTGTTTAAACAAGTATGAAGAGATAAATAGATAAGCACACATGAAACCGGTAGTAGGCTACAATGCCACACTTCTAAGCTCATGAGTTTCACGTTGTGAGTTTGCATTGCCTGTACATCAGTCTAAAGTAATGTGAATGTAAATTTACAATAACGAGTTTGACTTAACAGCGCACACATACATGTGTCAGCGTATCCATTTTGTACATGTCAGCTTTACTTGTACCAAAGGACTGTGACAGTTTGATGATACTCTAGTGGGTATACGTACCTAAGTCTAGTTGGTATAATATCTGCATATCACATGGACATCCCTGCTTTACAGTACAAATGACCTACCTGCTCCTGGCTGCGGCCCATGATGACTGCAGGCATATGTCCCAGCATGCCAGGCAACCTGCGGTGTCCCAGCAGCCATGTCCCAGGCACAGACATGGGGGACAAACCGGACTGGAGGGGGCAACAGCATGTCCCTCCTCTGAGCCTTCTGTCACAGCAGTGCCACCTCCCGGTTTGTCCTCCTTCAAAGTAAAAACAAGGAATATTCAGTATTATCAGGAAAAGGGGGGTAGAAACATAAGATTGCTCGTTATATGACAAATACAGAACAACCACAACAGAACAAAAGCTGATAGCATGTGATTCACAGGTGTGTGGTAGGACAAATAGCAGGTTACCTTTGCTCCTTCTCCTGCAGTTTTGGTTGCTGAGCCCTGCTCCAACTCTAACATGACCCACTCCTGACTGTCGCCCTCCTGAGGCACAGGGCTCAGGTTCAGGGCCACAAAGCCGCTGCTGGCTGCTCCCTCCTCAGGGTCTGGGGTAGCTGTGCCTGAGTGCTCCTCTGTCCCAGTCTGTGTGGCTCTCTCTGGGATGGACTTCTCTCCCACGTGGAACAGGACAGGACGCTGCTTACCCAAGCTGAAAATACAACGATGACGTTACTACAGAAAATTATGGTAGAATAAGGTGTTTCACAGTTGACTGTGGTTTTGCTGTGATGGTTACTGGTTTATGAATCATTTATCTGTTATTACTGGACATATATACATGAAACAAAAACGGTCCGGAAGTTCAAAGTACTCGACTTAGACTTGAAAGTCAGTGACTTGGGACTTTGACCTCTGTAACTTGAGAAGACTTCCTGCTTCTCCTCAAAAATTCAATAATGTAGAATTACATTAATTGCTTTTCTGAATCAATTCAGAAGCTCAAAACAACTTCAAATCACCTGCATACATTTAAGAAATTGTGTGTTGTGTGTAATAGTGTTGAAATACGGAATGACACTGACTATGCCTCCAGAAAGCGCTCGATGGTAGGTTTGGGTTCCGGGGCCAGTCTCTTCTCAAAGGCCAGGCTTTGGCTGTGTCTGATCCTCCGCAGCAGAGGGGCTGCTCTCTCCAGAAACATTGTCTCGGAGCGGACCCTTCGTGGGGAGCTCTGGATGGAGCCTGTGTTAGGGGACTGATTGCCCTGGTTCTGACTGTGCTCATCCTCACTCACCACCTGCAGCACATAAGGTGAGGTTTAGTTGGCCATGCAATATAAATCATGACATATGTAGATCAGATATCAAGATATTGTTCCTTGTTAAAGCACAAAATTGATTTACAAAGGATACAGGTCCAAACCGTATCTCTGTTAAGTTTTACACTGAAGAGACGGGACTTAAGTTCTCATTCAGTCTCTGACTCTGGTCAACCAATACATTACAAATGCAAGTCCAGGGTTTAAGTAAGTAGAACCGTGTAATGATGCTCAACATCGGCATGAATCTAAAAAAAAAATCTTTATTTACTCTTTTTTTTTATCCAGGTCGGTTGGTTGGGAACAAAATCCCATTTACAATTACAACCTGGTTCGTAAATAGATGCATTTATTAAATGCATAATAACTGTTTTATATCACTATGTTAATTTGTACTGTGTAATTTATTAATGTACTTCATCGACTTCAGCTGTTTAGCTATAATCTGGTGCAGATCATAATGTCTCTAGCAGTGTCCCTTCAAATAAAGACTAAACTAATATACTGTAAGTTTGATGATGAAATATGGTTTGACTGACTGTGCATGTTTTGCTTACAAGTTTTTGTGCACATTAAATGGAGCGAGAGTTTATATTATATTGGGCTGTGTTTCTATATATATATATATATATATATATATATATATATATATATATATATATATATATATATATAACTATATAATCGTCAAATTTACGCACGGACATCGCGGGAACAGCGAAGTGTTTTTCACACTTAAACATAGTTTAAAATAGATCCACAAAGAGATATTTTGGCCTACATCATCAATAACTGTAAAAAGTAGGAAATTCTCCTCATCTCTGTGTGTCTGGTCCCTGTCAGCAGCGGCAGCGCTGTGAAGCAGGAGAAAGTCTCCTCATCTGGGTGTGTGTGGTCCCTGTCAGCAGCGGCAGCGCTGTGAAGCAGGAGAAAGTCTCCTCATCTGTGTGTGTCTGGTCCCTGTCAGCAGCGGCAGCGCTGTGAAGCAGGAGAAAGTCTCCTCATCTGTGTGTGTCTGGTCCCTGTCAGCAGCGGCAGCGCTGTGAAGCAGGAGAAATGGGGCGGAGTCTGAGCTACACACGGGGGAGCGGATCAATTTCAGTCAAAACTCATATCGTTCAAATAATAAAAATCCAAGGTGATACACATAATGAAAGGTAAAACTAAACTAAAAGAATATAAACTAACAACAATAAATAATATAAATCAAATTTTGTAATTTGACTTGTTTAAATTCTAAATTGAAACAATTAATGCAAATTATTTAAAAATCAATCTTGTGGCTCGTCTTGTCTTGTGAAAATTCTGTCTCGTCCCATCCCTACAGGACACTGTTGGCTTTACTTTGTGAGAATGAAAGGTGCTTAAAGAGACATTTTTGGTGACTGGGCAGTCTTCTTCTACAGTCTTAAAGTAGCGGCTACTGCACGCGCATATCAGTGACGTAACCGTCTTCATTGACATCTGTGTTTTCCTGTTTACACCACGGTGTATCCACTGAACGTCTCTGGCGAAACTATCTCTTGAATCGTATCCAGTGGAACGCCGATTCAATGAACACATAGCTCGTTGTCGTGTAAAAGAGAAGCCAATCGAACATAGAAACGTCACGGATTTGTGAAAAATCGTTGTCGTATATACACTGCCCCTGAATTGAAGACAGTTTTAATCAGATGTTTTAGGCAAATAAAATAATTCTTCTTGCACCAGTGAGTAAGTTTAAGTCCAGATGACCTGACCTGACCCACCTTCCTTATGACTGGCTGCGCGGCTTGCTTGTGGTTGCGGTTGGTGTGATCCCATGTGTCTCCAGCAGGGGGCGCCATGGTGGGTGTGGGAATGGGGGGGCAGTTATCGGCATCGCTCAGCCTTTCTCCCTGCAGCACGTCCTCGGTGTTTTCCCTCTGCAGCTCCCCGGGCAACACTGACGCATTGGCCATACTGAGGACACAGAGGACACAGAGAGGTCGGACGGGAGTGCTAGGCTAGCAAGAAGAACTAGTGGGAAGTAAATGGGGACAGGAGGAAGTCACCTGTCCGACTTCGTAAAGACATAAAGGTGCTTGTTACATGTAATTAGTTATATAATCTGAAATGTGTAGTAATTTACATTTTGTTATTTGTAAAACACATGATTGATCTGAAATGGCTCATTCACTTCCTGTTCAAAATTGCAGAAGTGATAAAGCCTACCTCTTTAATGTCATAAGCAGTCTCTTCATTGTAAATGAAGAGACTGCTACAGACTGCTAACCCTACATGTTGACATAAATAGCACAACTTTGGATTGTTCTATCTTGGGTTGTTACCAATTGTTTCCAGACATTTTATTTTCAGCTGTTTTAAAGCCCAAAACAGGTGAAGTAATTGGATTGTTTTTCACTAAAAATTCAGCCAACATAGTGGTGCAATTGTTGTAAGTGAAATCCAAGCCCTCATGTAAATGAAGTAGAAATGGTTGTGATGTGGGGGGCCAAAAAATGAAATTATATAGTAGAGGTGTCAAATGCTTAGGCCCAGTAAACTAGTATACCTATACTCTTTGACATACTACAAATCTGAGTCTCGGATTTTGATTTTTTTTGTTTTATTTGAGTTACAAATACTTCATTTGCATAAATAGATTATTATTATTATATATATTTTTTTTTTTTTTTAAGTTTCAGACAAGTCATTTCATTACATTAAAACAGTCACAGTTTAGACTCCCAGTGCCAATACAAGATTTAAAGAAACCTTATTCGTGAAAAAGAAGTGATCCCTCTTGCACATTGCACTAGTTTTAGTTAGCACTAGTGCAATGTTACTACAGCATTGTAAACATTGCTGGTGGGCTCTCTTATTGGCTAGTGCAAAGTGACTTTGGGTCAATCATTTGTAGTGTCTGTACGTACCCTAAGTAGGCCGGCGTGAGTCTGGTGAGCTGCTGGGTGGTGGCAGCGGCGGTGATGTTCAGCATGTCCTCTGCATCGCACTTCTCCCAGTCGTACGAGTCGTTCTCTAGCACACTGTGGCTCTTCATGGCTTGTCGAATACAGACGTTAGGAGCTGTCACAGAGCACAGGGTCAGCACATTTCTGACAGAGAGGGGCACACCAAGGGGCACAGGAGGAGGGGACAGGCACTAGTACAGACCTGGTAGTCCGGTTTGGTGAAGTAGTCCAGAGTAGAGATGTGGTCCAGAAAGGTGCTGAACTCCGAGGGCAGGTGTTTGAGCATCAGCCGGTGGTCATATGTCTCCTTCAGGTTTCCCACTTGTTCCTGCGCGAGAAAGGTAAAGCAGAATGTGAGGAATGTGTGGTGAGAAATGATGCTGTGTTTAGATAAACTCTTTTTAGAAGTATATGGCAAATATAAATCTCTCGGCAATTCAAGGTTTCAACTACATGAACCAATTAAAACAAATTATTAATTTAAAATGGCTGATGATATTTAGCACCTTTGTGTCAAATGTTAACAAAAATACTTTGTTAGTGACTGTATTATGTTCTTGTCCTTCAAACATTCTCGCAGCAAGAATTGAGTTAGAGCTCCCTCTATGTGACTGTAAAGGAAATTACACAGGGTAAGCAATCAAAACAATCTTGCCTGATATGCTAATGCTGCAGAAATGCTCTGGGGCATTCAGAATTCAGAGGTGTTTATCGTGAGAAAACAATTGTAGAGTAGGATTAAAAACTGTTGAAAGTTAATTTTGCAATTTTATGTGCCCCTAAAGTTTCAAATTCATAAATTGTTTTTTGCATGTTTGGTAAAAAAAAATCCAATAACTTCTTTTGATGATTTTTTTTTTTGTTGTGTGCTGCTATCTGAATTTTATGTTAATCAGCTTTAAAGCATATACAGAAGGGGAAAAAACAGCATATAGTTAACATACAAATTAATTACTATCCAAATGTTACTTTCCAATGTAAAGTCTTCACTAAAATAGTTGTGTTATTAAAAAAAGTTCTTGTTTTTTCTCAAGTTTTGCACATAGAAAATGTATTCAAAATGAATACTGGAGTTTCAGAATAATACATTTTTATCCGCAAATGGATTTCCTCACTTACACTTCATGCTCATTTTCAACAAATTCAATCTTCCTAATTTAGATCAATAAAATGTATCAAATAAGTGTCTCTCCTCTTCTATTTTACAAGTAGTCCATACTTTAAATATCTCAAAACTACCCTGAATAAAATAATCTTTTGCTGCTGTTTCCCAAGTGCTTCTGCTCCTCGTTATGTACCTTGTCCTTGATTTTCCTCCAGGGGAGTTGGCCGACCATGAACTCCACTAACATGTAGAACAGAGACCATAGGTCGTCATGTCGCCCCATTTCCTGCAAGAACATGTGTTAATGAAGACATATTTTAGAGATGAGCACAATTTGAACAGATACAGTATGTTCCAAAAGCGTCTCGTAGGGTTAAACTGAAATCAAAAAGACTTTATGAACAGGGAAAGGTTGTGTCCATGCGACTCTTGTTGACACTTACTTTGTTTTTATGGGCGTTGATTGAGGCGTATCGGACCGTTCCTCTGAAGCCTGCTACAGGACGAGGCTGCAGGAGAGAAAGCATTCACATTAGCCCACAGTAGTCTCTGGAGCCTTTTAAACTCTGCGCTCTGAGAAGGAGCATGAATAATGAAAAGGGCCCAGCAAAAGCATCAATGATTTGCCTTCAAAAAGGAAATAATAACAGTGCAAAGCTGTGTGGAATTTTGATCATGACTCAAATTTAAGGAACAAGTGCATAAAGAAGGCTAAGTGCCTGCTTTTTCAGGCTCTTAGCTTTGACTTAAACATCAGATTTTGTTTCGTCTGCACTGTAAAGCACAAACTTGATCTAAAACATCTTGATAATAAAAACAGTTCTGCTGACTTCCTGTTTGAAACTTTTATTTAGGATAGCCCCTTGAGATGTAGCATCTCTTTTGTCAGGGGTTCCTGTATCACAGTGATAGACACAATAGATTGTATTGCTTTCATTAATCCTTTAATTAAAAGAATTTACATCAAGTCACAAGTTAACTCTCTCAAAGTTAGAAGTCAGCTGTAAATGAGTGTAGCATTTGTAAATATCAAATATAAATCTACTGTCTTTTCCATTTCAGCACCAAAGCGGTTTTTATCAATGGTTGTGCCACCTGCACTGGTTTTGTTTGTGACTTATTTGATCATGTCATATTGCTAAGCAGATCCAGTATTACTTTGGGATTACAGGACCTGCCAAAGAATTCCCAATGCTTTTAAAGACCGAGTACTTACTTACATACTTTGGCAGATCCTGTACTACAAATGCTTTGGCAGTTTCAGTACTCTAAAACTGCCCACTGCTGTCTGCAGAATTAATTTCCATTTTAAGTGCAAAGCAGGGGAGCACTGCAGCATTATTCATTACAATAAGTCTTTAAAGTATTGCTTCGGATATGATGAAATCACAACAAAACTATGGGGCAACATATTGCCAAATCAATATCCTATCTCAGTCCTATTGATTAGCATCTGATTCTAGATTAGGGATGCACTGATCCGATACAAGGATTGAATATAGGTGCCAATTCAGGAAATTTTGCTGGATCTAGTATTGGCTCCATGATATCGATTCAGCAGATATCCTACTTGTTCCTTTAACTGGACATAATAAGACTTAGTAGTGTTGATCTAGAAAGTCTCATAATTTTTTACATTTTATTCATAGTAAGTTGTTAAGTTTGGGACTTTTACTATAAATATCAGTTACATAACACAATATGATCAAATTTCTTATGTTTTGAAAAAAAATAAATAAATACAATTTCAGTCAGCAGTCAGTAATTTCAGTCCTTACACAAGTATGTTGATACCCGATTCCATCGTATCGGGATCGGAACTGAAAAAGCTGGATCTGTGCATCTCTATTCTCGATACTTTTGACAAGTCAAAACGATTACAACTCTTAAAGGTTTTATCTTGCTCCAATGGTTTACATGTCAGTAGTGTTGAGTAATTTCAATTATTGTTTTGTGATGTTTTTATATACTGTAGCCAATATGTAGCTATAAAAATTTTCTATTGTGTATATTTTTAGCTAAAACAATATGAAGCAGGTCCTTCCCAAACCTTATGTCATTTGCAGTCCAACACTATAGGCTTATGTCTTTCCATGTTTGCTGAAACATATTTATATTCCTGTCTATATGTGAGCACTGCAGACATAAATTACTGCTTGGCCTGACCCGAGGCCACTCCGTGTAAATGGCTGTGGATTTATGCAGACGCTGTGGTCTGTAGCTTACCGGCCGCACTTCCTGGTTGGAATTGGTGAACTGTCGAGCCAAACCGAAATCCAGCATGTAGCAGCAGCGACAGGTGCTGGCCAGCCTCCCCATGGCAAAGTTTGACTGCAGCACACAGGCACAGAAAGGGTAAGGACACACCATCATACTTGAATTGTTTTTATTCTCAGTAGTTTTTTTTCTCCCAATATACTTTATCATTTAGTTTCAGAATGAACTAAGCAGAATAAAACACTTGATATATTAAGCTGATGTGGAGGAAATTGTGGTACTTCAAAACTTCAAAAACTGCAGCCTTTACAATTTTCTCATATTGCACCATTGTAATTTATGATTCCGTTATTTTGGATTCTACTTTTATTGTCCAGGTGAACGTACAGGCTTAATGTCGCGGTGCAGGAAGCCCACAGAATGGATGCTTTCGATGGCCTCCAGAATCTGCTTGCCCAGACGTAGGGTGGTGGAGATGGAGAAAGTGCCTCGTGCCATGGTCCTGCGCAGGTCTGCTAGGTTCCTCCCCTTTACATGAAACAAATAGATCATCACTAAACACTGATGACAGATAAAGAGCTCACTAACAGCCACACTGAGCCTACCTGAAGCTCCATCACCACATAGTTGAAGCGGTCATTTCGGCCACAGCCCACAAAACGGCACACATGTTCCTTACCTAAAAGCACAACAGTATTCATTAGTATTAAAAGGACAGAAAAAAATCTAAGTCAATACTTTTTTCATATTTTGTTCATTATAAACCACAAAACAGCTTAATGATAGAAGCAAAGCTGCAGAACTGATAAGCCCCAACCTCCTCATGTCAGAAAATGTTCAAGTTTTTGTCTTTTTATGGTGAAAATAAGCCCCTAAACTTTGCCCACAAACACATTTCAGATGAGATAGTTAAACTTGGCAGTGTCTGAAGGACTAAAAAAGAAAGTGAGGGGTGGAGTCTTGACATATAAGGAATAATATGAACAAACAAACAGAATGAGCCAATAATATTACATTTACTGCATATTTAGAGTAGACATGGCAACAGGCTTTTAAGGGGGCATATTAGGTCAAAGTCTAAGTTTTAAACTATGTTATAACAACAATATTTTATAATTTGCTTACTTTTCTATTTGGATTGTTTTAAACATGTTTGAGTAATTATATATTTACTTGAGATTGCTGAAAAATTATAATTCAGAGTAAGTGTAGAAAAATTATGAAAAAAGTATATGCTAAAATTGGGTGCCAAGTTAAATTTTACAGTTTAAAACAATACCCCAGTGGACCGACCTGTTTAGATTTTTTAATCATAATGTAAATCTACATACACAGATTTAGCTCCCAATCATTTTTTTCTCTGTTTTCATTTACATTACACTGCATAGTAAAAAGAGACATTAAATCAAGCAAGAGCCAGTAAGCTGGTCTGCAGCTGTAGCTAATCAGTGTGATTTCTTTTGTTCTCAGATTGGAGCTGATTAGAAGCCCTCATGCAGACTCACCCTGGAGCTTCTTGAGTACAGCCACCTCCATCTTGAGCACCTGTTTGGGCTGTTGTGCAGATTCCACCTTCAGAGCCACAGTGGCCTGGGTCATCTGGTCCAGCACCTCGTAGATCTCCCCAAAGCCCCCGCCGCCGATCTTCCTTATCTGAGCACAGCAGCACAACTCACAGAAGTAAAAACTAACCTATTATTAACTAGTAATACTATATGATATAATAATTTTAAATTGTATTTCTGAAATCTGAGTCAGAATTAGGGTTAGGCATAGAAACAAATAAATTAGGTATTAGGTTTATGGTTTACAAAAAAAAAAAGATGTTAGAACTGCATAGGGAAGAAAAAAGATGCTTCCAGCAGAGATGTGTTTAGTAAACAAATGTTTTGAAGTGTTTCGCAGCAGCCTAGAACTTACGTAAACATTCTAACTCATTCATTTTAATGAGTAAATAATAAACTGGTTGTTTGTGGATATTGTTTGTGTTGTTTCATTGCAGTGTGCATGCTTCTTCTGGCTTTTTGAAACGCAGGTAAAAGCAAGTAAGTAAGTAAGTAAGTAATCTTTATTTGTATAGCGCATTTCACAGACACAGAGTCACAAAGCGCTTCACAGTGAGATGAACCCCCCCTCCCCACTCAGTGATAGTAAGCTGCCCTGGGGCAACTCAGCAGAGGCGATTCACCTAACACCTGGCGCCTCAACCTCCGACTACCACCAAGTGTTCCTAACATGCATGTTATTGGTTGGTGGGGAAACCGGAGTGCCCGGAGGAAACCACCCAGACACGTGGAGGAACATGCAAACTCCACACAGAAAGGTCCGGGCCTGAGCGGGAATCGAACCCGCGACCTTCTTGCTGTGAGGCCAGAGCGCTAACCGCTCTGCCACCGTGCCGCCAAAAAAAAAAATGTGACCTTTCTTTTTAATTATTTTTTTGAGGTGTTAATTTCAAACTCTAAAGACTTAAATGATGTGTGCCATGTGCACTCACCACTTTCCATCGGTCCCTGACCACGTCTGACACTGACAGGATGTCTGTGTGATCTCCAGCTCCACTCATCCTGACAGCAAGGAGAGCGAGGAGAGTGTAGAGCTACAAGCTGCAGCTGGCATCAGCAACGAGCATCAGCAGCACCGAGCGTTCAAGGCTGCAAAGGACACAGACAGCAGTGCAGTTATACAGTTACAAAGGGCACAGGGCACAATCCTCAATGGGCTTACAGCTTTCTGAACACGACCAAAGTTCCTAGGCAACAAAAGAATTTGTTGTCAAAAAACTGGGCGATACTGACAAGAACAAAACATGCTTTTTTCTTTTTTAGGTATCTTTTTTACGTATAACTGTAGTCATGCATTGTAGACTATGTGAAATTTGTAAAAAAAAAAAAAAGTTTTGCTACAGCATAAAAAAATTTAAATCCTTAACAACGTTATTACCAAATGCAGGTGACAAGGGCAAGATACTAAACAAATGTTGCGCTGCGTGGTATTAAAGTTATGTGTGTAGACGACGTGATTGATGGTGGTCGGAAAGACCAATGGCACAGACAGGCAATGCCACTTGTGTGAGTCTACTCAATGACAGCTATACTTACAAAAGTGACTTATCACCATGAAGTGTAGAGTGAAAGAATTGTATAGTTCAGAACACAATTAAGATTGTCAGTTGACTTGTAACAACAATTATTCGTTGCTACCTTGATTACAATCAAGAATGAATGAATTTATTGTTATTATTGTTATCTTTTGAAGTGTTGATAGCCTACTTTGGGCTTCTGCAGATTGTGCAAAATGCAGCAGCATTAACTAGCACTTGTAAGCATGACCGCATTTTTCCCGTTTTGGCGTCTCTGCCTTGGCTGCCAGTGCGCTTCTGAGTAGATTATAAAATCTCATTTGTTTGCATAGAAATGTTTACATGATCTTACTCCTTAACATTTGTCTGATCTGATCCAGCTGTACAGATCCTCTCATGCTCTCAGGTCGGCTGATCAGCTGATCCTAGCTGTTCCAAAGACAAAAAGGACAAAGGCAGGGGATCAGACCTTTTCTGTTGCTGGTCTTCATCTCTGGAACAATTTATCTTGTGTGCAAGACAGGACAATTCGCTAAATGCATTTAAGTCTCTTTTAAGAAAGACACATTTTTGCATTAACTTTTAACCAGGAATGAGCTGTTGTTTTGTTTACTGTGATACTTTTCTTTTTCTTACTGTTTTTGTTGCATTTTTGTTGTACAGCACTTAGGTTAGGAATAATTGAGGAACTGTTATTACATTGTATTTTGTTCATAAGCGCTTAAATATTTCCTTGAGTTATGAGTTGAGTTAAGATATGTTACCCATTTCAATTTATCTCTTCACTCTAGATTTAAGGGTGATATGCTATGCGCTCTCTCTAAGCAAAAAGTTTGATTAACTATGACTGAAATAATCGTGATTCTATGTCGTATGTGCTACGCCCTCTACGGGCTTCGCTATTGGCTAACACTCGAGGCAGCGCCTCGCACCTGAAGATCAAACAATGTACCGCTCCAATCATGAGGACGTGGTTCCCCCACTGGCCGTATATAAGGCCCTGTCCACTATCGCTCGCCCTTCTTTTCACTCAGCACTTGAAGATCTCTTAACATGTTCTTTAAGAAAGATTTACTCTCTACAATCAAGATTAGGGATTCGCCGTACTCACCAGCTCGAAGATTGTCACCCTCCGGTGTCGAGCACCGTGGGTACGGCAGATGTGAGACCCTCTTCTCCCCGAGGACCGTCTGTTTCCCTCTGCCTCTGTTGGCAGCACAACACAGGGATAAGACCGCCCCGTCTGCTGCTCGCTTCCCAGGGAGAAGCGAGAGTGGCGCCGTGGCTTCATGAGCCCCGAATCCCCGGAGCATCTCGGTCCGGACCCGGAGATGTCCGAGGGGAAGACCGTGCCTCCGGTCCGTGCTGCAGCCTTGCCGAGCAAGGCTCCAGCGCCTCCTTCCCTCCGGATTGTCCCCCTATGAAGAAGACATGGCGTTCCTCTTCTCCCGCGGCTGCTGCTTGGCGCCAACACCGTGTGCCAGCATACCGGCCGTATCGCTGTGTGCACTGGTGCAGCGAGTCGGGGGCTCCATCCATCGAGGACGGGATCAGTTTGGCTCTGCTTCCCTCTTCCTCGCTCTGATCTGGCGGTAAGCCTCTATTCCAGCCCGAGACAGGCTGACGGCGGTGTCGTGTATCGCTGCTATGCTAATGCTACACGGTCATAGCACTAGCTAGCTACTAGCGCAGGACGGGATCAGTCTGGCTCTGCTTCCCTCTTCCTCGCTCTGATCTGGCGGTAAGCCTCTATTCCAGCCCGAGACAGGCTGACGGCGGTGTCGTGTATCGCTGCTATGCTAATGCTACACAGGCCGTAGCATTAGCTAGCAACTAGCTAGCTACTAGCGCAGGACGGGATCAGTCTGGCTCTGCTTCCCTCTTCCTCGCTCTGATCTGGCGGTAAACCTCTATTCCAGCCCGAGACAGGCTGACGACTGTATTGTGTACAGCTGTTATGCTAATGCTGCACAGGCCGTAGCATTAGCTAGCAACTAGCGCAGGGCCTAGTTAGCTGCGGACCACGGTGGCTGTTTTCCTCTGCATGTCACAAGCTTTCGCCATGGGCGTAGGTATATGTGCGCGGCACAGGTGGGCGGCAGACATCTCTGGCTGGGTCTGTCTTCCCTCTAGGACCATGAGAAAAGCAGCTCGCCCGCTGCTTCGCTCTTCTGCTCGGGTCACGCGCTCCTTTATCTGGAGCTTGTAAGAGAGAGGAGAGGCTCTTTATGTTATGATTTAGAGTTACTTCTCACCATGCAACAGACACGCACTGGTAGCGTTTCTGTTGCTGTTCTTGCTGGTGCTATAGCTCCGATGCTGGCTCCAGCTGTCCTGTCACTCTCATCCCCGCTGAGTGTCGCGGTGCGGATGAGTGCGTCAGGAAAGGGCAGAGGTTGACTGTGACCCCCCACTCTCGCCCAGGGAAGAAGACGTAGGTGAGAACCACGTACTTCACCACAGCCGCTGTCGTGAGGGCGGAGTTTCCAGCAGCTCAGATAGCTGTCCAGGGTAAGGACAGTTCTTTACCCACCGCTGCTGCTCTGGTAGCAGGGCACCGTGTTCTGCTCCTATCTGCGCTTGGAAAGCATGTGGGAAGAAGACAGGCTTCTGTGCGTCATCTCCATTTACTCATCTTTTTATGTAGATGTTTTTTCCCGCTCCTCGCTCTGCCTTGAGGATGCGGATTTGTGTAGTGCAGGACCGTTTAGGGCGCGCTCTGATGCGCTCCCTCTCACAGGGTCACACATGCACGAGCAGCGGAGCTCCCATCACGTCTCCGCTCCCTCCCTGGTCAGTGCTGCGCAGCGACAGGGGACGCGCGCTCCACCTGTCCCGGCTGCGGACGGTCCCCCAGCTGGCATTGCTGTTGGAGTTACACCAAACGCCTTCTTGCGCTGTCCCGCAGCACGCAGGGGGCAAGTGCAGGCTCGTAGGGGTCGCGCATCGACGCGCTTCCCCTCGTGCTTTGGAGGAGAGTCTACAGTCCATAGATCCTCTCCTCTTACGGTTAGTGTAGCGCCGCGGCATCAGACGCCTGCTCGTCCCTTCCAGCATTAGGAGCAGGGGCAAGTCTGTGAGCGCTCGGCCTCTGCCCGGAGCTTGACAGCATCTCGGCGGAATGCTTGTCTATCTCCTCATTCCCTAGGGGAGGCGCAGACTGCGCGGGTGCGACGTTATGACCGGTTCTCGTTCGTACGTCCCTTACGAGCACCCCCCCCCCCCCCCCCCTACGGACATAGTGGGCAGGCCCAAGCTTCTGGCTCCCGTCCCTCCTGCTACGATATGCAAGCGGAGAGAACGGAGAAAGTAACTGCAGTTCTATGAGTATGTGCATAGCCCTCCTCGGGCTTCGCTTTTGGCCTTATCTACATGGAAGGCCGACATAGAACGGTTCCTATTCCCCGTACTTCTTGGTTGCCAAGAAGTGCGGCGGCATACGGCCCTTTTTGGATCTGCGTGTCTCCTCCTTCCTGTTACGTGGCGCAGGATTGGAGGTGCTAGCAGAGAGAGGAGAGAAATGTAGTTACTTACGTAACTGTAGTTCTATGAGTTGGTGCGTAGTCCTTTACGGGCTTCGCTATTGGCCTCTATCTACATGGAAGGCCGACATAGAACGGTTTCTACTCCCCGTACTTCTTGGTTGCCAAGAAGTGCGGCGGCATACGACCCTTTTTGGATCTGCGCGTCTCCTCCTTCCTGTTACGTGGCGCAGGAATGGAGGTGCTGGCAGAGAGAGCAGAGAAATTTTAGTTACTTGCGTAACTGTGGTTCTATGAGTGTGTGCGTTGCCCTCTGCGGGCTTCGCTACTGGCCTTTATCTACATGGAAGGCCGACATAGAACGGTTTCTACTCCCCGTACTTCTTGGTTGCCAAGAAGTGCGGCGGCATACGGCCCTTTTTGGATCTGCGCGTCTCCTCCTTCCTGTTACGTGGCGCAGGAGTGGAGGTGCTGGCAGAGAGAGCAGAGAAATCTTAGTTACTTACGTAACTGTAGTTCTATGAGTGTGGCATAGCCCTTTACGGGCTTCGCTATTGGCCTTTATCTACATGGAAGGCCGACGACATAGAACGGTTTCTGCTCCCCGTACTTCTTGGTTTCCACAGATGCATAGCCTAGAGGCCGTTTCGCATGCTGACCACACGACACCTGTTAAGTGTGTCAGTCTGGGCGATTGTCTGACTCTGTTAACCTCATGGATGCTTGCTTCCAGGTTTCCATTGTTTCGGAGCTCTGAAGGTTCCACCGCTTCTCCATGGCTAGGAGATGCCAGGAATATTGCTGACTCCCGTTTGGCTGTTCGCTGGCACTTGGAGAAAGTGCGTGGAGGCGGCGCTGGACCTGCTGCGTTGTATTGGAACCAGCCATTGGCTCATCCTGGCCTCCTCCCATCAGGAGGCTCAGGCTCACACAGAGGTGGTGCTGGATTACATCTTCAGGCTGGGCTTTGTGGTCAACAGACTGTGTTTGAAGGACGCAAGTCCGGTCCCATCAGATTCAATCGCTTCTCGGATTGATGGCAGTGGCCCAACCAGTGGTACAGCTGGCCTACTGCCCATGAGACGCCTCGGTGGTACTCCCGTCTCAGGTTGCACCCGGCGCACGACAGGAGGACATGGCTGAGGCCCCCAATGCCCGCACGGAAGGATATCCAGTTCTGGACCGTCCCGGTTCTTCTGAGCCAGGGTGTGCTGCTGGGTTGTGTCCCCCATTACACGGAGTTGTTCACAGATGCCTCCCTGTTAGGTTGGGGGGGGGTCTTGGACCAGTGCTCGACGGGCGGCACCTGGTCTCCGACGCCCAGCCACATCAATGTCCTGTAGATGGAGGCAGTGAGGAACGTTCCTGCACGTCCTGCACTTCAGAGCGGAACTGGAGTGACACCACGTCTTAGTCCGATCAGACAACACGACTGTGGTGGCTTATCTGAACAGACAAGGGGGAACCAGATCTCCCTCGCTCCACAGGAGGGCGGCCTGAGATCTTTCTATGGGCCATCACTCACCTCCTTTCCTTGAGGGCCCGGCACATCCCCGGCATTCTCAACGTAGGCGCGGACAGAATGTCCAGGAGCGGAGCAGCCCGCGGCGAATAGAGCCTAGCCCCTTGGGTGGCGGCGCAGGTTTGGCAACAGCTCGGCCACCCGGTGGCCGACCTGAAAGCACTCTATGCCCCCTGTAGTTCTCACTCAGACCAGGGGACGAGCCTCCTCTGGGCGTCAACGCGTTGGCGCACCGACTTTGGCCGAGGGGTCTTCTTTATGCATTTTCCCCTCCGGCTCCTCCCTCCACTGCTCCACAGAGTCAGGAGAGACAGGCTACAAATGGCCCCGAACAGTCCAAGTGCCGGGTGGTACCCGGACTTGGTGTCCATGGCACAGGGGGACCTTGGCCCCTCCCGGACTCGCCAGACACGCTGACTCAGGCCCAATGATCCCTTTACTCACGTCCAATCCTAGGCCACAGGCTCTTGGTTTGGAAGCCGAGAAGGAAGGTGGTTAGGCTTAGGCCTCCCTTCTGCTGTAGTCTCGACTATTCAAGGAGGCCGTGCGCCTTCGACGTTTAGGGCCTACAGGCTATGATGGCAGTTGTTTGCCACATGGTGCACGGAGAGGTCAGTGGATCCCCTCTCCTGCACTATTCAGGAGGTCTTGGGTTTTTGTCAGGGTCTCCTGGCCAAAGGTCGATCGGCTTCGACCTTGGGCGTCTTTGCTGCGGCCATCGCTTTCGGCCGCATTGGTTTTTGGTGGTTTCCTGGCCCATAACCATCCTCTCGTTAAGCGCTTCTTACGGGGTGCGCTCAGTCCGAACCCACCCCCCAGAAGCTCTGCCGCCCCTTGGGAACTGCAGGTCTGTTAGAGGGCCTCTCGGGTCCACCTTTTGAGCCCCTGGATCGCGCTGAGCTCAGCTGTTCATCGTTTAAGACGTTTTTGGTGATCGCCTCTGCCAAGAGGGCAAGGGAATTATGCGTCCACTCCATCCACCCTTCTTGCATGTTCTTCAGCGGTGATGGAGGCTTGGTGGAATTATGGCCGAACCAGGCTTTCCAGCCTAGGATGTCCAGGGTCATCCGCTTGGGACAGCGTTGTCATCCCCCACATGCGTCAGCGGAGGGTGAAGGGTGTCACCTGTCATGTCCGGTCAGGGCATTTCGCCGCTTCCTGCACTGCACGGCTGGCTTCAGGTATTCTGACCAGTTATTTGTGGGTTTTGATGCGAAGGATCGAGGCACTGCTCTCTCTTCGCAGCGCTTAGCCCACTGGGTGTGCCAGGCGGGTCACATGACTGACGAGGCAGAGGGGCGTTCCCCTCCTGCACTCATCAGAGCTCGTTTTACCTGGTGTGTGGCCACCTTTTCAGCTACTCTTAGAGGGGTGCCCCTAGAGGAGATCTGTCTGGCAAACTCCTGGTCCTCCTTGTCGACGTTTGTGCAGTCATATCTGTTGGATGTGACAGTGCGGTCAGTGACTCATTTGGTCCTTTATCGCGGGCCGGATGAGTCGTCATGAGGTGACGGCCTAAGGACTTTCCTCTTTGTTGGCGATGTGCCTCAGGCGCTTTTTGGAGAGGCGACCTGCGCATTGCTTCCAGTTTCAGCGTCTTCTTCTGGAGGCTTTTGCCTGGGTGTTCTTGGCGCTCTTGGGAGAGGCGGCCTGTTCACCTTCGTTCGTACTCCTTCTGGATACTTTTGTGGTGGTGTCCTGGTGCTCTTGGGAGAGGCGACCAGTTCATCAATGCATTAGCACTCCTTCTGGATGCTTTTCTTGTGGTGACTTGGCGCTCTTGGGAGAGGCGGCCTTTCATCACCTTTGTTTCTTTTTCATGCGGGTGGTTGTGGCAGGTCCGGGCAGGACTATGTGCCTTCTCTCCATCCGGTTTCAACCTCGCCCGCTGCCTCTCTGTACTTGGTACGAAGTAGGTTTGCGGGTGCGCTCCAATCATGTATGCCTGCTGGGAGTACATTGATCCTACGGCCTTCGCGTAGAGTATGCCAATAGCGAAGCCCGTAGAGGGCGTAGCACATACGACATAGAAATCTTAGTTACCTAATGTAACTGTAGTTCTATGAGTATGTGCGTAGCCCTCTACCTGCAGGCCCAGCAGGCATGTCTTCCACTGTGCTAGAGTTCAAGAAGGGCGAGCGATAGTGGACAGGGCCTTATATACGGCCAGTGGGGGAACCACGTCCTCATGATTGGAGCGGTACATTGTTTGATCTTCAGGTGCGAGGCGCTGCCTCGAGTGTTAGCCAATAGCGAAGCCCGTAGAGGGCTACGCACATACTCATAGAACTACAGTTACATTAGGTAACTAAGATTTATTATTTTCATTACAATCAAGCCGCCCGGACTTTGGTTGCTTTTATGTTGCTTTATAAATAGATTTGGATTAGATCATAAGACCTCGTGAACACAGGGAAGTATCTAGACGCAGACACTTTTAAAAACAAATGCATTTTGAGAAAATAATGTGCAAACATTACATTGCAATCAAATAACCATCTCATCTTACATCAACAGTTAACTATGCTTAGGTAAGAGCAGAAGTAAGATTTAATCATCAATCATTTAAACATCTTATCTGATTTTGCTCGTTATCGATTTTAAATGAGCTCAGCGAAGAAAATGCACAAATTATTTCAGAAAACAGAATGCTAGAATAAACATTTTATTACAGCTAACTGCTTGGAACTACTAATGTTATGGGTAGTATTATGTAACAAGCTTCCAAAGTTGTACCTGCAAATTATTCCACCAAATCATCATCACAGACTGCACTCCAACTAAAAAAAAAAACACTATCTATTCATCCCAGCAAGAATTTAGGAATCTACACACTCAAATGTAAGCCAATTCAGCCTGCTTTACCTGGGCTACAGACGTGATGAGTGAGAGACCATGTACTGCATGTATGCAGCTAATAGTAGTCTGGTTACCCTCCTCGTCTCCAAGGATCCGATCGGACGCTAACACTCCCGTCCTTCGATCAGTATCACCAGGCGGGTCTGTTTGGCTCTCCGCTCGTTGCCAGCGCTTGCCAGTCCCCAGTGAAGAGAGAGTTTACGGAAGTGCAGAGTCAAGGGTTATAATAAGCTTTGACGAGGCTAATCTGGCTTTCTGACTGAGTGGCTCTGCGGCGGGGGCTACAAAGCTAACAAACTAGCGTGTTTACAGCTGCATAACACTGCTCCGGGCTTACCTCGCCGGGTCACACTATCCCGTTTACAGTTGCAGTGGATAAAGCAAGCAGCCTCCATGGTCCCGATACGTTTTCTCGGTTTATTCCATATTGATCTGAGTGGAGAAGTGAGTGCTAGAGGGGCATGGCTACGTGCAGCTAAAGCTAATTGCTAATGGATGGGGTCTCCGTCCGTCCGTGCGCGTCGTTTTCTGCCTTCTGCTATGACGTCGCGGTGATCCTTGCTCCTGATTGGCTCACACGCTTCTGCATCCTCAACACTTTGGATGGATCTGCAGGGGACAGGAGGGACAGTGAGACGCACAGTATGCACAGTAGGTTTACAAAGGGACGTGGGGGAAGACAACATTAAAAAAAGGATAGCCGTCACTCGATGTGGAGAGGGAACGTGCGATTATCAAGAAATATAAAGTGATGATTCATGTATGAGCTCTTCCTTGCTTGAGACCCACAAAAGTGGAAGAAGGTCGTGCCTACTTAAGTGTGGAGAGAGTACACGTGATTATCAAGGAAAATAATGTGATGATTGCAAGTTCTCTTTCTTGCTTGAGACAGGTGAAGGTCATAACTACACATGACCATGAGGAATTGTGTTCTGTAAAAATACAAAACAGTAATTGTTTCCCAACCAGATACAGGGGCATTTTAGGATACACATAATCACTTCACTTCACTTGTCATGGATTGAGATTACAAAAATGCAGGGTGGGCATTAAACAAAAATGTTTTGTTGATCATGAGGAGGAATTCGACTAAAGTGTCCTTTGGGCATGCTCCTGGAGTAAGGTCCAGTCCTGAGCTGCAACCAAAGCAGTGTTTTATCAAGCTGATCATTAAAAAGCCAGCAGTAACTTTATACAGGCAAGTGAATCAAGTATATAAATTACTGGCAATAAGTCAGGCAGACCTGTTCTTGATGCATGTTGAATTTCAAAGGGGCTACCGTTGTCACAAAGTGTTATTCTTTGTTTTCAAGGACAGAGGCCCTAGCTGTTTTCAACACTGAGGGAATGCTTTCAGTGGGTGGTGATGCATGAGTAGGCCTGCTCAGGTCCACTGATGGTATCTGGTCTGAAAACCCCACGATCTCATCTCTGCTGGTTGCTGATGATGTTGTCCTGATGACTTCTCAAAAACCTGAGCCTGCAACATGCACTGAATTGAGTGTAAAAAACTGGAACCAAAATCAGCATAATGACCATGGTTCTAGATCAGAAAAGGGTATCTTGCCCTTTGCAAGTGGGTGGAGTCATGGTTGTATACATTGACGTCAACGAGGTCCGAACTTCAGTATTTTTTCTAAACCAGCTTATGTTTGGGTGCAATCTTTTCTACATACACATGATCTGCGAACAATTCTAGAAAAGGCTAAGTAAAGTCTAAGGCAGCTCAATTTTTTTCTAATAATATTTTGTTAAATAATTTATCTGCTGGACTGACTCAGTTTGCAAGAAAGTCACATTGTAATACTCTCTACATGAATATTTTAGCTCTGAAAAATCAATAGTGATATTGCATTGTATTTGATCTGTTGCATGGGTAGCTGTTAAAATACAAAGATCTTATTGAAGCTGGCAAATTTTTAGCTTGCTAATAAATTTACCAAGAATACATAAAATTACAATTTTAATTTCAAAAGTAAAAATTGGTTCGCCCGAAACTCCCTAACAGGTGAACATGCTACATATCAACACATAATTTAGGTCCTAGTAATACAGCCACTGAAAATGTTAAGATAAGATAAGATAAGATATCCTTTATTTGTCCCACAATGGGGAAATTCCAGTGTTGCAACGCACATTTAAGAACAGCAGGGAAAATAGAAACATGCAATCGAATAAGATAATAGAAATAAAATAGGCTTAAAATATATATAAAGATACAATAATTACAAGACTATTATTTACAATAAATGTTTGCTATGGCACAGTGCAGGATATGACAGGATAAATAGATAAAGTGGTATCAGTATATAGTATCTAGTAGGGATGGGACGAGATCTTGTGCCGCGAGATCTCGCGAAATCAAACTGTCACGATACTGTGCGCACACGTACTGAACTGTCTCGTGAGATTTTTCCATGATCATGAAATTAAGTTTTGTTTCTTTGAGCAGCTGTAGTAAATATTCTCCTCCACACACAGACTTGTAGAAGACTTATTCTGACAGAAAACAATCTAAACTCTGTCTCAGTTTTTATTTCGTAAAGATAGGACCAATATTGACAGAGATATTTAGTCCTAAACATTGTAAAAGTTAGCGCGAAAAATATATAATCGTCAAATACGCGCGGACATCGCGGGACCAGCGCAGTGTTTTTCACACTTAAACATAGTTTAAAATAGATCCACACAGAGATATTTTGGCCTCTGTCATCAATAACTGTAAAAAGGTACCAAAGTCTCCTATCTGTGTGTGTCTGGTGCCTCTCAGCAGCATGGAAGAATCAGCGGCAGCGCTGTGAAGAAGGAAAGGGAAAGGGGGCGGAGTCTGAGCTACACACGGGGAGCAGATCAATTTCAGTCAAAACTCATTGTTTAAGTAATACAAATCTAAGGTGATACACGTAATGAAAGGTAAAGCTAAACTAAAAGAATATAAACTAACAATAATAAATATTACAAATATTTTTTTTTTATTTGCCTTGTTGAAATTCTAAATTGAAACAATTAATGCAAATTATTTAAAAATCTTGTCTCGTCTCGATCTCGTGGACCCAATCTCGTGGCTCGTCTCGTCTCGTGAAAATTCTGTCTCGTCCCATCCCTAGTATCTAGTATTATGTACAATATATGACTATGATTATGTACAACTGCAGCAGATGAACAGAATAAATAACCAGTAATAAATATGAGGTATAAGTATGACGATGTTTATGTACAGAGCAGCATTTAAGGAAGTGTAAATAGAGGTGAATAAATAATAGCAGATAAAGTGACGTGAGTGAGTTGTACCAGAGATGTTTCCATGGTAACACAGTATTGCACAAGATTAAATGTGATGATGTCCAGAGTTAACAGTGTTCGTTGTACAGTCTGACAGCAGCAGGAAGGAAGGACCTGCGGAACCGTTCCTTCACACAGCGAGGGTGAATCAGTCTGTCACTGAAGCTGCTCTCCAGAGCAGACAGGGCGTCCTGCAGGGGGTGAGACTCATGGTCCAGCATTAGGGTGACCAGATGAGATTGTTAAAAATTCGGGACGCTAATTTTTTTTTTTTTTAAAGGGGGGGGGGGGGGGGGGGGGGGGGTGTCTTAATGCGGAGGAGGGGAGAGGAGCGAGCTCAGAGTGACAAGTCTAGATGCTTGCATCATTCGCAGCACATAGTGCAGAAACAGAAACCTTATAACTTTTTTGGACAAAAGAATAATGTTCCTCACACCAGGAAGCATTGAACAGTCTTTAATTCGTGCCAATCCGTCCCATATTGGCTGAATAAACCAAAAAACACCTGATGAACTAATAGATCTGCAGATTCAATCAGAAAATTACCACGAAACACATTTCTGTTAAGCAGGCTGCTTTTAGAAATCACGCAAAACGAGTGTTTCTGTCGAGAGAGTCCAAGGCGAAGTGGGAAGTCAACTGTGCGCGGAAGGAGCGCGTACGGGCCAAACATTACGCACGAGGAGCAGGATGGCAAGCAAAATGCCTCGCGCAGGCAGGAGCCAGGCTCCAGGGGCTAAACACACCGCACCGCACAAGGATTTGGGGGCGGAACGGCAAACATATATGACCAACTTATGCCTAAGTGGAGTTGTTCTATGAGCTGTGATCTGCTGTTGACTTCCTCATAGGGAGACAGAGGCAGCAGCTGCAGCCGCTTCTCTCCCCGCGCTCCCTGTGTGTTATCACTACACTTTCCGCCAGGCCCCAAGGAGAAGCGGTTTTCAATCAAATTGCACAGAAAATAGGTCTGTATTGATGCATTTTAAAGACTCCGGCAGCACTACAGCCTCTCATACAGTGTTTGGGGCGTAATGTGGACGTGCAGCCTGGCGTAATGACGTGCAGGTCAGACTCTGCGAGGTGTCAGTCGGGGCAAGGATGAAATTCGGGACACGTGGGACAGGATTCGGGATTCGGGACACATGCGTGAATTTCGGGACTGTCCCGAATTTTTCGGGACGTCTGGTCACCCTATCCAGCATAGATGTGAATCTAGCCAGGACCCTCCTGTCCCCCACCTCCCGCACTGAATCCAGAGGACAGCCCAGGACGGAGCTGGACTTCTTGATGACCTTGTCCAGCTTCTTCCTCTCCCTCTCTGTGATGCTGCTGCTCCAGCAGACCACACCGTACAGGATGGCAGATGCCACCACCGAGTCGTAGAAGGTCCTCAGGAGTGGCCCCCTCACTCCAAAAGACCTGAGTCTTCTCAGGAGGTAGAGCCTGCTCTGGCCCTTCCTGTACAGTGCATCAGTGTTGTGAGTCCAGTCCAGTTTATTGTTCAGATGAACACCCAGGTACTTGTATGAGTCCACTCTCTCAATGTCCCTTCCCTGGATGTTCACTGGTGGCGGGGCAATGGAGTGGCGTCGGCGAAAGTCCACCACCATCTCCTTGGTCTTCCCAGCGTTAAGGAGAAGATGGTTCTGCTGACACCAGTCCACAAAGTCCTGTGTTAGTCCTCTGTACTCTGCATCGTCGTCGTCCGTGATGAGTCCGATGATAGCAGAGTCGTCAGAGAACTTCTGCAGGACGCAGCTGTCCGTGTTGTGTCTGAAGTCTGCAGTGTAGAGGGTGAAGAGAAAGGGCGCGAGGACGGTGCCCTGCGGCGCCCCCACACTGCAGGTCATAAGGTCAGACACACAGTCTCGGGCTCTCACAAACTGGGGCCTGTTTGTGAGGTAGTCCAGGATCCACTCTGCCAGGTCACAGTCCACACCGGCCGTCTCCAGCTTGTCCCTCAGGAGCAGGGGCTGGATGGTGTTGAAGGCACTGGAGAAGTCAAAAAACAAAATCCTCACAGCGCAGCCGGGCTTCTCTAGGTGGGACAGAGAGCGATGCAGCAGGAAGATGTTATAGAACTGTATTGTCATTTCTAAAGAGGCTTTACATTTTTTAGTCAAATTAATTGGACCTCAGTATTTTCAAAATCATGTGCATGGGCCTGGGTGAAGTGCCCCTTCTGTTCAGTTATCGGGATTCCAAGAAAAAGACTGATCGTGACTTTAGTGTGATTGGTGCAGCGTCTGCAGTGATGCTGTCACTGTGTTAAACTGTTGTGTTTGAGCTCAGAGGGCCAATAAGGGCCTTAAAAATGAGTCATACAGGGAAAAAATGGTTGCATTTGGCATAAAGATTACTTTTATTTGTGCTTAGAACCTCAAAACAATGTAGAAAATGCCAGACACTGATGTAAAAGCAAAGTGCATTATTTTTTGCAATTTGTACCCCGGGTCATAGGTTGGACATGTTTGTTGTTCTAAAGGAAACAAGAGCTTTATGCTAAATCTGTGCTAAATCTGGTGTAATTACGGTATGGTCGTTCATTAAAACATATTGTCCCATAATAATAAATAAATAAACAAAATGAGGAAAAACTTGATGCCTTTTGCTAAAAAGTTTTCTGGGTAGGAACCCCCAGACCCCAGCTTGCAATGTTATACACCTACAAAGTTGGTCAAAGCAGTGTGGTACATCTGCAGGCCTATGATTATTAGTGGTAGCCTAACAGTTGACTTTTAATGTTTGTATTAATAGTTCTTTCTGACTTAGGTTTCTTTTGCTCTAGAAGACAACAGACCAACAGAGTGGCCTATAAATATTGAGTTTCCTTTATTTTTACACGCCTATTTCGGTTCATTCACCAGCCTCAATCGCCTTGGCTTTGAAGTGACATTTGGCGCTTGTGTCAGCTGCTTGTTTCTTGCGTGTCTAACTCCGCCCTCCCCAGCAGGACAGCAGCGTGAACGAACCAAGCGCACACGGATACAGTGACAGGAGTGGCCCGTCATCAGGATTGGATAACAGGATGTGAGTTGCTCTGTTTTTGGGGTGAGGCGGCGCGTCTGGGGGGACTCTCGCAACTTGGTGGATATTTCATGTGCGCAGTTTTTACCCGTGCAACTTGCTAACCGAGTGCACACTGACGGGAATCGCTTAGAACGTGCACTGGGCGGATGTTGTTGGAGATTTGCGTAAACGACTGGACAGTAGCAGCAGTGACGCACGGTCTGGGAGTCGCTGCTGATGTGGGAAGAAAAGTTGCAGACTTGTTTTCCTGAAAGCGCACGGTTTTACGGACACGACGTGCAAAAAGAAATCCGAATTCACGATCTTTTCGCCGTGCACGACAACATCTGCGGATTCTTTGGGGTTTCGTGCGCTCGTAAAACTCATGTTCTTCTGCTTCCACTTCGCCATGTTGTCGCACTTTGAAACTCGATAGAAAGTTGACAAGAGAGAGCGCTGACAGACGTACATGGAGGTGCGCGCGAGAGTCCGCTTTGGACAAGGTTTGGAGAGGTTTTACGCGCAGAGCTCCGTGCACCGCTGACCACCAGGTATGCGCTGTCACTGTGTCCAGGCTGTACGTACATGCTCACGCCGACACTTGGCTGTTCATCGCTTCCTTATTGCTGCCACTTCTCAACACAACACGAGTGGCTCTACGCGCTCGATCTTTGCTCAAGCCCCTATTTGTTTCCTGTATTTCTTGTTATGCCAAATGGGACTTCTATTGTGCGTGTCACCCTTTTCTTTTCACTTTCCAAATAGCTTTAAAGGCTACGTTCACTTTGTGCAGCATCTATTACTGATAATTATGCGTTTACTAATAAAGCATAAGTACCTTTAATGGATCTGTATTAAGCCAATTTGATTTCCATGAGCTTGTAACCATGTGCTGGTTTACCAAAAACATCAAAGAAGTTTGTTCAGATGTTTGAGTGTGCATTATTTGTCTGTTTACGTTAGAGCTTCAGGAGCTCTAAATGTTCTGTTCCACGTTGTGATGTCATCGTTTAGTCGTTTTAAAATCAGCGGCTATTTTAACCTGTTTTGAACAGTGTTGAACAGCAATATAGTAATCTCATACCTTGTGTAAGTATTTGAAAGTGAAGCAGCTTAAACAAGGCTATGCCAATAGTTGCATTTTTAATAAAACAAACAAACAAACGAAGAAAGACCTGCAATGATGAATTTAAAAATCCATAGTAAGAACCTTTTGTATTACCATTAAGTGTAATCACTTTCAATTTGAAAGAAAAACAGACCATAATCATGAAAAGAAGATATTGTAACAGATTTATTTTATTTTTCTTTTACAATAAATATCCTTTAATTCGTTCACAAAACCTAGTTAGAGATTCTCTGCAACAATGCCAAAATGCAAATTAACATAATTTAGTAGAAATGTAATATTTTAACACTTTTGCAATTCATTTTACTAAAACTGACAGACAATATTCTACAGTAAAATATTTATTTAGATGTTTGGCAACTACAACAAATATTGCTTAAATGCATTTTTAATTTTTTTTTTGGAAATACATCCATCATCTGTCCATGACCACCATTTATGACACAATCACATTCTACAACAGGAATGCAATGCAACCTAATCAATCAATGAAAAAAATTTGATTTGCTGTGCTGTGAATGGTACGTTTAAGTTTCACTTTGCTGTCTGGCCATCTGGGTGTTAATCACACTCTGAGTTTCTGAGCGCTAGGAACTGGTTGAACAGATTTAAATCAGCTTCCCCGTCTTTAAAAGTGACATATTAGGATATCATAAATTCACTACCATAGACAATGGACCCATTATACTTCCATGACTTCAAGTTTAGCACTGTGCAACAAAAATGCATAGTTGTCAGTGTTGAGAAATTACCTGAATTGATTTTGTGTGTGTGTTGCGTTTGTAATAGGTCAAAATACATAAACTGTAAACGAGCTGCAGTCTGATAATAAATGTAAACTCAAACAACTCTGTTTTATATATAGTTTGCATCTGGCATGTAAAATAAAAAAAGAAAGTCATTTCAATAATCACAGCAAAGCAGATAAATTGCAAATTTGGACGTCACACACAGTTGAACTGATCAACTTTTTCTTCTTACATAAGCCTATTTTTGACACTGTTGTGGAAATTAATTGTTTTGGTGCAACGAAAGTGTCCTAAACACTGTTTGGAAAGAAGTTAGTTGAGCTCTGCACAGCTTATTGTATTGTTTATTGTAAAGTTGATAATATGAGCAAAATAAAACAAGAATCAGGTCAAAAACACATTTCATCAGTCGTTTTTCTGTCACTTGTAATGTTGAGAAGCATTTGATTTTCTTTCTTTTTTTTACTGTATGTACTTTTTTTTTGCTAACTGCACAAAAATTACAAAACAGCTATAAAGTGACACGTAAACTTAAGGCAGCATCAACAACTTAACCAACATATTCAGTACCTACTTTCGATACTGTCTCAACTTTAATGCAAGGTGTTTCTATGAAGAGAAAACAAACATTTTACTTGAATAAAGAGCAGCCGTTTAATACCCTGAAACATCTAAAAATTTAGACATTTAGAAATGTGTTTTTGTTGTATAGTGTTCATTATATTCAAGGCAAGTCGTATTTTGTTCAGACTAACTCCTAATTGTCTTTTTTAGGAAACTGCTTTAACGATGACCAAGGAGATCTGCACTCGCCTCTGATTGGGCCAACTCTTCACACTTTCAGCTAAGTTTATAGTCCCTCAACTGCTATAAAACTCAAGCAAATCGCAGCGCCTGAATCCAGTTATTTTTTTGCGAGCTCAAATTGTCAGCAATGAGTCTCCCTCCTCAAGTAAACAAACAGGCAAAGCACAGGACAGCCGCAGCCATGAAAGAAATTGTGCACCCAAGTGACGTCTTCTACAGCATGGGCCCTAATCCTTTGGATTCCAACCACTCGGAATTAAACGCGGCTGCATCTGGGTTGTATCCCGAAAAAGTGCAGCAGAATTTGGGACATTACCAACAGCAGCCTGCACAGATGAAGTGGATGCACCAGGAGGCCATGCAAGGACCAGGATGGAGCCAGGAACAGCAAATGGCAGCAGGTTGGGGTCAAAACTTTCCTTCGTACATGGGAGGAGTGAACGTGAGAGGGCAGATGTTTCACAAAGTTGCGCACGAGGGGATTGCTATGGGAGCTGAGAACCAAATGCAAGACGTTTTTCGGGACAGTACGCAATGGGATCCTATGCACCAAATACAAAGTTATCAATCGCAACAGCAGCAACAGCAGCAGCAGCAACAAGCTCATACAATGCAAGCGCCGATGTTGCAACCCTTTCAAACTTTTCGGCAAACTAAGCCCCAGCAGACACAGTTCAATCCGAGTTACTACGCAGGGTTTTCTCAAAGCAAAGTCATGCCAAGTTTGGGTTACCCCGAGCAACCGCAGAAACAGCAACCGCTTCATCAAATTCAGCAGCAGCAACAACAACAACAACAACAACAACAACAGCTGCAAATTCAGCATCAGCAACAGATTCAAATGCAACAACTCCAGCAGCAGCAAATCCAACTTCAGCAGTACCAACAACAACAACAACAACAACAACAACAGCGCATGCAGGAGAGACGTACCCAGCAGATGAGCCAGCAGACCATACAGCAGGACATGCAAGTGGAGCCCAAACAGCAGCAGTTTGTGAGATACCAGGGTCAACAGGAGACCGAGAAGGAGGAGAGCGCAGAGCAGACACGGCTAGAAGCGCCTGCAGAGGAACTCGAGTTGGCGACGGACAGAGGTGGGTAGTGCTCATTTGATCAGTTACATTTAGCTTCATATTCTTGCTCTTACCATTCTCGCTCTGCCTATTTTCCTTACTAAAATGCTCCATAATTCAAATTGTGACCACTGTAATTTCAGATGTACAGATTTAGTCAGAATGCACAAAAGGGAATTTGCAAAAGTCATTCTCAAAACAATAAAGAAATGAAAATACAAACTTACAAAAAATACAAACAAAGCAACCCAATAATAATAATAATACATAAATAAAACGCGTTTCTTCAGCAAAGCACTTTAAACATTTTTTGTGTGTGTGTTATTTACAAATATAAATCAGTTTTCACTAATTCATTTGATCATATTTGAGTGAACATTTGAACCACTACTGTACAATTTAACTCGAGTTTTCTTATTTTGAAGAAACACCACACTACCCACCTCTGCCGACGAGCATAGAGCCAGAAAACGTCTCAAATCCTGCTCCTGCAGCCGCAGCTCAACCCAGAAGATCCAGGAGGTTATCCAGAGAGGGCCAATCACCGAGCACAGAGATGCCCCAGAATGGAGTGACCACAACAGGACAGAGGGCAGCGGAGGGTCAGACTGGCACCGGAGGAGTCATCCAGAGCACTCGCAGGTACTGATGCCATAATATAACTTTTTAGTATCACAAATATTGCTAAGACTGAACAGCAAAAAATATTTCATGTTTGTAACCAGACTTAACTTACCCTTCTCCTGTTCATTGATAACAGGCTTGTCACCACACTGCAGTAAGTTAGTCCACAAAACATTTTTATTAATTTTGTTCAAAACGTTCTTTAAAATATTGTAGCAGTAGCGTAGTTTGCTTCCAAGTTTATGCTGCAAACAAATTAGGTTTTAAATCTGACAACATCCTCCCTTAAATCCTTCGACACATGGTTAATATTGACATGTATTCATTTTGGTTGCATTTATGGCTTATAAACCTCTTTTTACAAACAAAGAGCAAAGTGAAACTGGAGTGACCGCCCCAAGTTCAGCCAATCAGAGCGCAGCATTCAGCTCCTGATTAGAACTAAAAATCTTTATTATTCGGTTCAGACAGTGCTCAGAGGTCTAATTTTTTCACAAAGTGCTGTATTTAGTACATACTTTTTAGTGGAAAGCACAAAGTTTACTAATTTACAACTAAAAAAGTTAGCTACCCCAACTTTAAGAAAAAGAGGGAACAGTTCATGGTCGGTGGGCACAAAATGGTCCCCTCGTTTCCTTTAGTCTGCCCCAGGGCAGCTGTGGCTACTGTAGTAGCTTACCCCTTTCCAGTATGGATTGAATGAATAATGCATAATGAGAAGCATCTTTGGGTGTCATGAAAAGTGCTATATCAATCCAATGCATTGTTATCGTTTACAGGCACATCAGAGTTTGTTCTCACCTGTGTCACACGCTGCTGCCATGTTTGATGATGTACATCTTGTTTAGTATCATCTTTGCTTGCTTTGGCCCTGGGAGAGAGTTGGTACTAATAGTTCATGTTGTCATTCCCAAATGGAAAAGCTTCATGCCAGGTCCAAGTCGTGCTGAGTAGAGTAGAGTAGAGCTATGTAGGTGAAAAGGGGCTAATTAGCTGTGAAGAGGTGAGATGCAAAAATCCTTGTAAAACTAGTGACAAAGTGCCAAAGGGATGTGTGAGAAAGAGGGAGGACTTAGAAATAATTATATACATACTTTCTTTCTTGTTTTTTTTATCATATGAAAATTAGGTAGAGGTTTAGGTTTAGTTTTGCTTGTAACTTTATAATTTTTCTATAAATTGAATTTGCTGTTGCAACTCTCACAGTTTTCTGTTTTCAGTTACATTGAGGATGTGAACTCCTAAGGTTATGTATATCTTTTTCAACTTTGGAGCTTTGGAACATATCAGATAGTTATTTCTGAAAAGGCACACACATATGTAATAACTTATATCCCTGTTCGCTTTGGCCACATGTACCGCCTGTCCCCCATATGCAGTGTCACAGACCCAAATTCACTCTGCTGTTGTTCCTGTGCACTCCACACTCTCAAGTTTGGGCATGTGGAACCCTCTTTTCCCGGGCTTCAGCTAACCTGTCAGCTGGCCTGTGTATTGGTGTAAAGAATTAGACTAAATTCAAATGAGAAAAGACAAAAACATACCCCTTTCCGTTTTTTTGACTAAATTCACCCTCGATACCATCATACTTGACTTTTCATAATTATTGATGGATCTCATCTTCCCACAGGAGGAGGCGGGCGTCCAAGGAGATTAACCTGGAGACACTGGCACAGCAGGCAGCCAAGAGGGAGTCACTGCCAGCTAAAGTCAAGGTGAGTGGGCTTACGGCCACATGGGCTTTCTGTTTGTCAAGGGAAAATACAAGTTTAAAAAAGCATACGTACAAATTCCATAATGCAAAATTTAAATGTGTTTTCAAGGTAAAAAAAAAAAGTGAGAAATGAGAATGTGAGAAATTTGTAATTATTTAGCATTCAAAATGGTGGCGCAGCGATTATCGCTCTGGCCTCATAGGTTCGACTCCTGGGCCGCCCGGGGCCTTTCTATGTGGCGTTTGCATCTTCTCCCCATGTCTGCGTAGGTTTCCTCCGGGTACTCCGATTTCCTCCTACAACTAAAAACATGTCCAATGTGCCTCCCCTCTCCAGGACTACAGATGGAAATTAGCTGTAACTACAATCTGGTACAAACATCTCTGCCATTGTGCTTAATGTAATTGTACTTTGTCCTTAATAAACATTACCTTAAAATGCCCTTTTCCCAGTTTTTCTATTAAAATTGCATTTATTTTTTTCAATTAGATCAGAGCCCAGCTCATGAATGTTTTTTTCTCTCTTATTCATATTATTTATTTAATGCTCACCACCATATCTATAGTAAGCATCACAAACTTAAATATTTACATTATACACCAATACTATTTTTAACATAGGAAAGATCTTTCTTTAAAAAGTGTTTTTTAATTTAATTTAATTTAATTTTATTAGTTTGTCACTTCATTGGCCTAATTAAGTATTTTCATTAAAACTCTTCCGTTATTCTCCGATTATATGTTCTGTTGACATTTTAGTGCAATCATATTAAATACAGATGAATTGAGTTTGTGTTGTAATGCAAAAAGTGAATGGGTTAAGTCATAAATAGAAATCACCAGATTGAATATGTGAAATGTTCTTGCACATATTTTATGGCAAAACCCCCCCCTGATGTCTACCATCTGGCTTCATCACATTCTACAATGTGAACGCAACATATGAAAACACAAATTGCAAATACCTGTTGCCATAACTATGCTCCGAAGATTAGGGTTTTGGTTTCCCTACACTGTGTCTGATATGTATTATTCGGCAAAAGACAGTGTTAAATGTTGAAACTTGATAAAAAAAAACAATAAACTTAACAATCACAGAGTTCAGAGGTCATCTAAACACAACAGTCTGCTCCTTTTGTCTTAGAAGTAAGTGTGCTCTAAATCCTGGCAGAATGTGGCTCTGAAAGTCTGCATCTTTTAGGCACAGTTGGTGTTGGAGGAAGATTCAGATCCTTCTCTATTGTGGCAGGCTGTTATGTAATTATACTCAAGAGCACATTTATGTAATCGCGTTATGAACCACCCATGGTTGTTGATGGCCAAACAAATTTTTGAGTACATTTTTGGTAAAAGCAAGAGATTTTAGGTGTGTTGCTAAATTTAGAAAGAAGACATAAAGGTGCAAAAAAAAAACAAAAAACAAGTAGGCATTTAAATTCAGATTTCAATTACACGAAACTGAATAATTGCCAGGAGTGAGAGAATTCACGCACTTTCTCACAATTTTTCTTTATAAATAGTGCATTGTTGTTCTATTGATTTAATGCAGAAATGCGTCTTCAGTGGCATTTTTCAAGGAAAACATAAACACAACACAACACTTACAGTAGCTACTGTATATCCCTTATTTGATTCATGGCACACTTTTTTTTTTTTTTTGCGGCACACCTACTCAAAAATGGCCAAATCAAAGTACTTTGGAAATATTTATTTTAATTATTTAAATATTGTCTATTAAATTTTAAAGCAGCACTATTTTCTTTTCTGATAGCTTGGAATGACCCTCTTACTTTCAATCTACTGTATGTTAAGAGAAACAAAGTCAAGTGGTACAGGTCAGGTCTATGGAGAAGCATTTTTTGAGCTTTTTTTTTTGAGAAATAAACGGATCTATAATTGATCAGATATGTTTAATATCTGTCTTTGGGACATGGTCAAAGTAGTAACAGAACCTCTGGAAAAGTTACATAGTGCACCTTTAAATTATTCATTAAATTAGTAAATGGCGATAGTTCTGCTTTCCTTCTTGGTGAAAATACTTCAAGATGGCAAACAATTCATTTAAATCGGCTTGATCTTATTTCATTGATTGAATTATGCAAGCTGGTAATGTTTTCAAGGCACATTTAGCAGCCAGTATCTCAAGGCCCAATAGTGTTCCCCAGCACACTGGTTGAAAATCTCTGGTGTATCCAGTAGGATGTACTGCCAAAGTATTTGAGCTTATAAAAAATAAGGTAATTTTTACCCCTTAAATCTTAATATTTTTGGTCCAATCTTAATCATTCTTGGATAAACTCTTTGCAAGAAGATTTACTTGGAAGCAAAGGTTCGAAAAAATCTAACAATATATATTGTTTGTTAATGTAATTATTTGTTTGAGAATTTTGTGTATCACACTTTTATGAGGGAGTTTACAGAGCTCAAAAGGGAAAACACTGTATTTATTGTTTATGTATTTCATAATTATTACCTAATTACTATCTTAGTGTGAACAAGAGAAAGGGTTAGGGTAGAGGGTTCTCTTGAATAAACAGAGACAGTTCTTGGTACTGTCTTGTGCACAACTGCCTTCAGTTAGTGCATGAATATGAGTGTCACAGTGTACTGTGCAGAGACTGGCCCGACCTGAAAGTCTTCTCTTCTGATCCTGTTGTTTTATGCGAGTAAGTTGAGCCCTGTAGTCTCCTTATTCAGGCTGACACCATTTACTTCAGACCTGGAACCTGTCTTCCCAATCCAAATGTGCTCATGTTTAGAAAAAATAATAAATTAAAAACTACAGAGGTTACAGATTATGTAAGCAGTTCAAATAAGGCTGAAACAACTTCAAAACTTAACTTTCATGACATGGCAGGGAGGAGGAAAGCATTAATAGCTGCTTATAATGGGACTTTTAAAAGTAAAATATTATGCATTTATGTATTGTTCTTGTCTTTAAAATATGTCCATGAACTTTTGCTTTGGCATCTTACAGTATGCCACAAGTAAAAAAACACTGGTTAATAACGATTGCCTGCTTGATGTGCTAATGCTGCAGAAATGCTCAAAACATGTCCGGGTAGTTTACTTAAAAACAGTGCAGAAGAATCTCAGAAATCTACCTGTGACCTCACAAAACTGGCTTAGAGGGGAAAGAATAGTATCTTACACACAGAACTTCAGCTGTGTTTGTGTACATAGATATTTGTTATGATCGCATTTAGTCAGTCGTGTAGATGAATCTTTTGCAAAATGCAGGTTCCATTCATATGACATTCTAACATTCTAAAGACCAATAATATTAGGGCAGCAAAAAGCAATTTTTTGTTTTATTGCAAAATGTTATAGACATTATTCTAGTCAGTAATAGAACTCACCGGGTAGAACATTTGACAAATCACAATGTTATTGCCCACATCCTGCCCTCATCACATTCATTCGTCACATTTGAGAACATGAGCACGACCAGTGTTTGTAACTAGGGATGCACTGATCCAGATTTTTCAATTCCGATACCGGTCCTGTTACCATGGAATTAAGTATCTGTCAATATATGCAAGGACTGAAATTGCTTTTTTTTTTTCTTTTCAAAAATAAGAAATTTGATGACATTGTCTTATGCACCTGTTATTTATAGCAGTGGTTCCCAATCTTTTTTCTCAACGCCCCCCCGTGAGTGAACGGGAGACTTGTCGAGCCCCCCTGTTTAAACCGGTGGCCTCTAAATTGTTATTAAATGATGAAAATTAGAATTAAAAACATTTATTTCAGTCAAATAAACTACTAATGTGGTGTTTTGGTGCTTAGATTTGTGTTTTTTGCTAATAAAGTTCCACTTATAACTACTTTTATAACTTGACTCTCTGACCAGACAAAGCTCTGGGGACCCCCTGGAATCTCAGGCGCCCCCCAGGTTGGGAACCACTGATTTATAGTACAAGTCACAAATACCTTGATATGAATAAAATGTCAAACATTCTGAGACGTTCTGATCCAACATCGGCCAGTAAATAAGTCTCATTATGCTCAATTAAAGGCACAACTAGGATATAGGCTGATCTGATATCGTGGAGCCAATACCTGATCCAGAAATCTTTGCTGGATCAGCACCGATATCCGATTCTAGTATCAGATTGGTGCATTCCTAAAAAGTAACTGAATACTTGTACAAACACTACATATTTGGAATACTTATTTTGAGTAACAGTCAGTAGTTACAGTTATTTTTTTTATTTGGTAGTGTTCAGAATACAGTAACTTTTGTAAAATCAGAAGAATACATTCTGATTTGTAAGCACACAATTTGGGATTTGAGCGTCACATCATTTGTGAGAAAATCAGAATACACAAGGTGATGCAGGTGTAATTTATCTTGACATGTACATATGATTAGCTATTGCTTGCATTTGATAAAACTTTCAGGAAGTTTACAATCAATGGGAATGTTTTGGAATGGCATACTTGTGTACACAAATAAAATTACACAGTTACCATGGGTTTTCAGATGAGCTTTTATATACGTGGCCTTTCTGACTACAGCAGAACAAGCTGACGTTAGCACACATTTTCCTCACAGGTTAGTTTTAGTTTATGCAGTGTGTCGTCAGAGTGTGCTCTACATGTCTACACACCTCCACATTCTTCTGCTCCACCGGGAGGCTGGAGCAGGGAGTGATAGACACACCTACTAATCTCAACTGTTTATGTCTGCTTTTCACCTGGATCTGACTCTCTCTTAAGCCTTCTGCATACTAGAGGATTTTAGGCCTGAATACTTGCAGAGTTTTCCTCTCCACCATTTCCCTGAGGTGTAACCTGAGTCTGTGGGTTAAGTGTGACTCTGTTAGAACAATTTTCTGATTGTAAGATTCTAACATGTCATGAGAAACTTTAACACAGCCATTCAGAACAACCAGACAGTGCCAGGCTCCACTGCTTAGTGACGTCTTTTTATGATGAAAAAACACAGAGCTTACCTCTGTTTATCCTTTTAGAATGTTTTTAAAATGATTTTGTGACATACTATATTATTTTTTGAAATGTCTTCATGTACAAGGTTCTACAGGTATCAGTAAAAAATCCCCAACCCAAAAGTAGGCCTTCTTGATATCACAAGAAGCAACAACTATTTTGGTAGACGATTAGTTGGACGAATATTCTTTCGATTAATCTATTAGTTGTTAATAACCTTATGAGTAACTTGAATACTGCAGAGCTACAATGAAAAAATGTATCAGATATGATTTTCCAATAAAACAAGATATATTTATAAAATAATATTTATAATAAGAAAAGCATAAAATTGTCAATTTACTTCAAATAAGAAAAAAACTTGCTTGTTCTAATCTTAATGTTACAAAAGTCAAATTTTGTCTATAGCAAAATACATTTTAGTTAATTCAGATACTTTTTTGTATTAGCTTCTTCAGGTCTGTATTTTTTCTTGTGAAACGCTATTTAAGAACATTTTGACAGTGTACATCACAAAAACAATAAATAAACACAATTTTCTTTGCTCATCATCATTCATTTTGTTCAATCTGAGGTTTTCTCTGTACATAAAACCTAAATAAAACCAGTTAACGATTTACACTGACAAAATTAGTTGACAATTATTTAAATAATCGATTAGTTGCGATTAATCTATTAACTTGTTGCAGCCATAATTGATACCAAAAACTGTGTAATATCAAACATGTTCCTTAAACACACAACTGTCCTTTGGTGAGGAATAGTGTGAACCCCTGGGCTTACTGCCAAAGCAATTTAGAACATGAAGTGCCCAGTTGTAAAAAGCTAGCATTTTCAAATATTAAGAAGCCTAGGAAGATTTTAAAATCCACTGGTGAGTCAGACAACTTTGGAAGTTAAATCTATTGGACCAATGTGAATGTCCTAACACATGTACTGTAATTAATTAGTAATAAACAATGACATAAAATAAATCAGTAATTCACATTTAGATCAACTGATCTAAAGAACTACAGAAATGTCCATCGGGTTCCTGTTGAAAATTACAAGACTGATAAGCCCTGTCTGCTCACTGCAAAATTTAATATTAACTTAAGATTAACTAACTTAACTTTTTCTTGGAAAGTGGCTGCTTGACAACTTTGAACGTTGCATATTTTACTCAGAGATTGATCACTGCATTACTGTATTACTCAAATCTGCATGAATCAATCCAAAAATAATGAGAGAACACTTTTATAATGACTTAGATAAGTTCATTTTATGTAATAAGTCCCCTTTATATGGGGGGAAGGGGAGACAGTTTAGGACTGTGCCAATGCAGCTCCAGTCATAACACACAGGGAGAAGATCTCTGAGAGGACCCAAATGTTTCTGCATTTTTGTTAGAATTATATTTTGCAGTTGCATAAACAAAGGAATTACTTCCTGTAAATTTATACTTCCTTTTTTCAGTTTCTATATACAAACTGCAACTTTGCTGATGTGAAAGTATGATTTACTATTTACTACAAGCTTGATATACAAAACAAAAGTTACAATTAGAAAATCCTTAAATCTTGTTATATGCACTGTGAATCTAACACAGGACCATTTATGAGACATGGTTGAGATGTGTTACTTTTAACTGCAATCCACAGTCTTCTCCTTGTTATGTATTTAACGATTCTCTCTTCTCTGCTCTCCCAGGCGGATGTCCCATCAGGCAGGCACTCCTCTATGGCCCCCTGGTCATGCCCGTGTCAGTGCCAGTGCCCAGAGCTCAGGAGGCTGAGGGAGACAGCAGCCAGGGTCGACCAGGACCAGTGAACGCTATGGGGGTCTCCACAAAGCCTCTGTAATTGTGGCTCGAAGGCGCTCACTCAGGAATTCTGTCACCGAGAGCTCCTGTCAGGTGAGCATAAGTTTAGAACAAGAACATGATTGTCTTAACATTGTCAGATTAATTTGATAATATGCTGCTTTGTCCTCCTACCCTATTTCCAAAAATGTCAAACAGTATTAAAATCGACATAATAATCTTCACAAACATAATAAAATGTAATGTTTCACTATTGTAACATCATAAACCTATTGTGAAATATTGTAACAATTCACCAAAATAATTGAGAAACACTGCTTACAAATGTAATTTTCACAAGCATTATAATGCCAAAAAGTCATCATTTTCCACCAATTTAAAGGGCTTCTGTTATGTAAATTTGGATTCTCAAGTAGACTCAGGAGTCTCAGGACTAAATTCTTTTATCAATTTCAAAACGGCCTGTTCCACCTTGTGATGTCATTAAGTGGAAACACACAAAGTGCCCCAACATATTCTTAAACTACACACACCATCATTAGAATCATGCTAATATTTTAGCCTTGTTTGATTGATCAAAAAAATTTAACTGAACAAAAAAAAGTATTCAAAGCAAAAAAAGACAACAACTCAGTCCTATTCTAGGTTATTGTGGGACAAATCAGTTCAAACTAAGTTAAAACGGCTGTTTTACATAATGACATCACAATGTAGATCGAAGAATTTGAGTTTTGCAGTTAGAGACAGCAAGATTACTCTGATATTTGTGAATGAAAGAGAGCACAACTTTGGGTATGTTGATGAGGTAACATTCTTACATGGTCAAAAGCTCACTATAGTCAATTTTGCGTAATACGGGACCTAAACTCCAAAACTTAAAAAGTTTATGTAATTAGGTAACAAACACAGAAATATATCAATTCACAAATATGCTGTAGTAATATTTCTCACAAATATATTAATTGTCACAAACGTAAACATTTCCACAAATATAATGAAATTAAATGTATTAAATCCACAAATGTAATTATTTTACCAAACGTCTTATTACCACAAACAAATACTTCACTACAAATGTAATATTCTGAATATAATGATATAATTCTATAGTGTAAAATTCACAATGAACGTATTTCTGGTAAGCAGGCATTGACAATTATTCAAAGTAAGAGAAACTTTTTCAAACATGTATTTTTTATTATTATTTCCAGGACGGAGAGAATGACTCTGGGTCTGACGAGGAGGGAAAGCCCAAACCAAAACGTCGCCCCCGACCGGAGCCTCTGATCATCCCCCCTCCACGACCGTCCACCTTCATCCCACCCTCTGTGTATTCTAGCATCACCCCGTACCAGTCCAACCTGCGCTCACCCGTTCGCACGATGGACGCCCCCCTGATGCTGCCTCCCTACACGCCCCCACCCATCCTGTCCCCGCTCAGAGGGGGATCGGGCCTCTACTTCTCCACCTTCTTGTCCAACATGGCGGCAGGGACTCAGGCGCTTCCTCCCCAAATCGTGCCCAAGACTGTGACCGTCAGCCTGCTGCGCCTGGGTGAGCGGTGCTTCACAAATGTTGCCACCAGTTACTATATTTTTAGGAGATTGGTAGTAGACTAAACTGAATTTCACTAATTGAAATCATACCTCCAGTAGTTATTTTTTTTCACACTTTATTCACAGTTGGATTTTAGTTGAACTCCGATTTGAGTTATACTTATTTATTTATTTGACTTTAAGTATGTACAAAGTATAAACAAACACAATAAAAAAAGCAAGACAACCAACGCTAAATGAAGAGATCAGTAATAATGTATACCAAACAATAAAACTAGAAATGAGTATGTATGCTGTTGAAGTTACTTAGCAAAATGTTTTTGAGCAACTACCAGAAAAAATACTTAAAAATATGAGAAGAATCGAGTAGAGTGGAGCTGACTTTTGTTTGTCCAGTTAGGTTTCTTTTAAACACACTAATGGTGTGATCATAGACATTTGTTTTATTGAAATAACCATTAAAACTCCTGATGATTTCTTTCCTTTAGCGAGTACGGCCAGTTCAGAAGGAACTCCTCCTCTGACTATTGTCACTGATGCCACTCCAGTGAGCCTCGAGCCGTACGTGTTATTTTTAGCTTCTTAGTTATATTTAAAGCCTTCATCTTGTGTACGATGACTGAACAGTTTGTGATTGTCCAGGCGGATCAACATCGGGCAGCAGTACCAGGCAGAGATCCCAGACTTACAAAGCCCTGGGGCCTCACAGCTGGACCCGCACAAGGCTGACCTGCTGTGGCGCCCTCTGGAGTCCACAGCAGGGAGCCAGGACGGAGGTTAGTATGAGAGCCACATCAGATTTTCAGTTAAATGGTTAAAGTTCTGTATTTTTGAGACTCAGTAGTTTAACGACTGCTCCTTATACTTGTCTTACTTTGGAGTAGATGAGTGCAATTTAGTTCTTCAATGCACATGTCTGGATACATGGTTGTAAACGCTGAAGTTGAATAGTAACATGGAAGAAACCTACTCTCTGAGATTCAGTCTGATCAGATTTTTTTATATAAATAATTACTCTTTGGTTAAAATAAGGTTGTTAGTTAGTTTTTTCTTAGAGAGTTAAACTAAATAGTGAGATTTACTACATTTAAACTGTCACTACTTGAGACTACAACCACTTGTTTTTTGAAAGAATACTAAGACATACAGAATGTTTATTTCCCTCTGCTGTACGTTCAGTTCGGGACCTGATGAACATGGCGTGCTCCAGCGTTCTCACGGGAGGAGGAACCAACCAGGAGCTGGTGCTGCACTGTCTGTTCCAGAGCGGAGGAGACCTGCTGGTGAGAAACCTGGAGTCAGCTGAGGAATGGCCCATATTAATTTATATATATATATTGTACAGAAATATTTAATAATATTTGATATATACAGTATTTGTCCAAACACCAGAGGTTACGTGGTATGAGCTTGTGTGCACAGCTCCAATCTTGCCTTACAGCTGGTGATAAATCAAGAGTGCCCAGTTAGCAGCCTGTTTTAACCACATTTGTATAATTTTTTTTTTTTTATATTATTGCTGAAAGTAATTTTTATGTCAAAAACAGAACCCATCTAAAATTGCAGAAATGAATAAGCGTTATAAAACAACTTCAAGTTCACAATAAATGAAAATTAATGCAAGTTAATATCTAAAGGCCCTTTAAAGAATGTTGATCCCTGTACTTCTAGGCATTGCTACAATAACTCGATGACTAGGCGATGACATTTTTCAACTGAAATGTTTTACATTATGAGCAGTATTATACAGTTCTATTGTAGTACCGATGATAGCCATAGAAATGGGAGCTGATATAAGTCTTATTCAACTAACAGCAGTTATGACTCAGTTATTGAATATCTGAGTTAAACTGTTTTTGTAATATATTCTACTCCATGGACCAATCAGCTGACTGCACTGTTAATAGTTACAGTACAGTATAAATTAATTAACAATTGATGCAAAACGTTTATTAAATTTATACTTACTCGAACAAGTGTCAATAATAATAAATCATCTTAACAGGACAAAAAGTGTTTCAGAACGGTCGTGAGTTTCCTCAGAACTAGAATAAGAGCATAGTGTATATTGTGTGTGCAGCCTTGACCTAAAAATAGCATTGTAGTAATGACTGTGATATAGGCACATAGGCTGGATGTCTCCTTCTGACGCCTCTGACACTGATGAGTGTGTCATGTTTTATTTCAGAAAACTGTTGCACGTCTGATGCTGCAGGACGTGCTCTTCCCTAAAGGCCACCTTCTGCGTGACTACCACTACTCAGGTCAGGACTGGACCTCCAGAGCAATATGTAGTTTTAATGTACTTATAAAAAACAATGAATGTAGATTAAACACTACAAATATCGTCTGAAATGTTTGGATCTCTTTCAGGAGTTTAGTAGTTTCTTATTTCAGTCTTCCAAATTGATGAAGTGTTATAATGCAGTATGTTCTGATTTTGTCTAAGGCTCCGACAGCTGGACTCCCGAAGAGAAACGCTACTTTAACAAGGGATTTCTGCGTACAGGAAGGACTTCTTTATGGTGCAGAAACTGGTATGGACTGGTTTGTTCTCTCATTTGCTTGTGGTAATATGCAATATATATACATAATAAATAATAAAAATTTATATATATATATATATATATATTATAATATATATATAATTTTTATTATTTATTATGTAGATATAAAATATACTTACTTAATATACTTACATATACAGTACAAGAAATCAGTACTCCTCAAACTTTTTTTGGTGCATCTCTCAACTGTGTCTCTTACATTTCATCTTTTCCACAAAGCCTAAAAAGTCTAAAATGGCAGTCTGAAAAATGATTAGGTATTTTCTCAAACTGTGCCTACTATAAGGTATGGTTACAAGTTACAACAAATATGTGCATATATATATGCGCACATATTGTGTTGCAGGTGCAAACGAAGTCTGTGGCTCAGTGCGTAGAGTTCTACTACACCTACAAGAACAGGTGAAGGTGGGACGCAGTGGGATTCTGACCTTTGGCCCACCGGAATCCCCCTCCATCAGCCAGAGGAGGTGCTCGATAACAAGGTACGCCTGCTACAGTCTCTACCAGAATTAATTACAAGTACTTTCTTTTTTCTATAGAATATAAAAAGATGATCTTAAAAGTTAAAAGTTAAACCTAACGTAAATTTGAAGGAATTTAAAAAATCTCAATTAAGTTACAGTAAAGTTTCAAAAATAATTTTGTAATAACTAAGTGACTTGTGTTTGTGAGATTCTACTGTAGGTAAAACACCTGGCAAATGGTCTGTTTCTGGCAAACCTTGAAAAGTAGTAGAGATGCCACAGATTATCATCACTAACATGGTCTGGCCGATTATGATAAAATGAGCCACAGGTCACGGGCCTGTTGCTTTGTATGATGCATTTGTCATTTATGCATCATCTTAACAGTTTTTCAGTGGCATACTGTACTATTCTTCTGGCAAAAATGTTGACTATGCAGTATTTATTGTGACTAGATTTTCTGTTTTAGTCAGGCTAAAGATGATGAATGTAAGCATGTACCATAAATGACTAACTTTGCTAAACAACAGAGCTCCCTGCAGCCCAGAGTGACCTTGAATGAGCTGGAATTGAACCATCAACCAGAGGCTCCCTCAGAGCAAAGCACTTCCTCTGAGCAGATCCAGGATAGCAGGCATCAGGCAAGAGTCGCGCAGTCACTACAGCACATGACTATGTATGTATATGAATTTAAATTCTCTACACGGACTGGCCTTAGTCAGGAAGTCCTCAAAACCCCAAATCTAACTATAGCCACGTTTGGACTGCATCTCAGTGCTAAGGTCTTGAGCAGCTGATTACATACAAAACCTTGTTTTTGTAAATAAACAAAAACATAATAGGTCGGAACAGTGCAACAAATTTTAATCCAAAAAGTAAATGTGTCTAGTTACTAACTCAGTAAATTTATGTGACATCACCTTTTAGGTATTTAGTGACAGAACAATGTTATTAATTGTTAAAAACAAAGCAAAAACTGATAATTCTATTAAACCTAAAAAAGGTATTTGCATTTTTGTCACTGTCTTTCCTGCTTTATTAAATATTTTTGTGCGAGAAGCAAGAAATTACTTTTTCTCTAATTAATTTTATTTCCATAGCACTTTTTACAAACTAAATTCCAATTCAATGTACTTTACACTGCAGAATATCAAAATATAATTTGATCCTAAAGTGATTGCTGAGTGTTGATAAATGGGAAAGAGCTGATTCTAAAAGCTTTGCCAGCCTGTCTGAGAGCCTAGTGTAATTTTTCCTTTGAATCAGTTAAATAGACAGTACAGTTTACTTTAGACAGTAGAGACCATCCCTATCCGCTCCCAAAACAACCAGTCGAAACGTGGCTATTCACAATATTCTCTTACTGATGACAGCCATTAGAGCACCTTTTTCATGTGTGCTTGTATTCTCTTGTAGGCAGCGACAGCGACAGCACCAGACCATGTGAGCTCCACGCCTCCTAAGCCTGTCGCTCACCCCAGGCCCCGCGCCGAGACGCAGGCCAAGAAGGGCAAAGCACCCCCCAAAGCTCCTGCAGATCCAGACCAAGTGTTCCCCTGCAAGAAGTGTGGCAGGTGAGGCTCCAGTCCTGCCGCATGCTCACACACGTACAAACACATGCAAACACAACTCACACATCTATGTTCACTTACTGTTCACACCAGGACGAGAAGCAGGACAGACAGTCATTTACATTTTGGTCACACCATTGGCACTTATTAATCCCTAAACTCACAAAAATCACATTTTAAATACATGCACCAAACAAGGAAGTTCTTGGAGGATTGAAGGGGTGGAGTCTGAAGATATAAGGAGCAGTTTGATTGGTCAGAAACACAGACACATGAATAGGGTTAGGGTTTCTTGTCATTCTGTAATCTGTGTAATGTCGTGTTGCTAGAAATGACAGTAGAAGATGTCTCTAAAGGGAGCACTCACAGTCATAATTAACGGCTAATATCCAGCAATATCATCAACTGGAGATCATAAGGTTAATGATATATCTGGATATTGTCAGCAAAAAGGTGGTAAGATACATTTCTAAACTCTTTACCAAGAGGTCTCAGCCATTAGATACCAGAATAACATTTTGAACCCTCTAAAAAGTGGATGATTCCAAATGTGCAATCTTTAAAGGTCCCAGATTATGCATGTATTTAATCCAGGTTACAGTCTCATTTCCTCACCAAAAACACATCTAAAGCAGTGTTTTGTAGCAGTCTCACTTGTTTAACACAAAAACCCTGCATTTTTATTCAGTGTTTTTCGCTTGAATTGAAAACACTCTGTTCCACCTTGTGATGTCACTGGTATGTGCTTCACTTTGCTTTTCTGCCTCATTCACTGTCACTAGAATCAATTGTATAATTTCAGCTCCGTGATTGTCCAAATTCTTTTCGCCTCATTTAAACTTTTGCCACTCGATTCACTTCAAAATTAGAAGACTTTCCGAGGCAATCAGAACTGAACAAAAGATCAAATTAAACATACTTAATGTCGTCTAGTGACTTGAATATTACAGAATTGTACAGTCAACTGCTTCAAATTAGGCTAAAAAGCGATTAACTATAAAGCTACCACTTAGTGACATCACAAGGTGGAATGAATTTTCAGCTTTAGAGAAGAAAAAGCGGGATTACTCAGACTTTTGTGAATCAGACAAGACACAACTTGGAGTATGTTTTTGCTGGGATAACAACATTCTAACATGACTAAGAAGTACATTTTGTGTAATATGGGACCTTTAATGTATATTGTGATTTATCCCTGTTTCATTAAATAAAAGTAGTCTGTGTAAATGTGGCAGTTAAAGAGGTTGATGGCACACCTCTTTCTCATCATTCTGTCCCAGGACTGCTGCGCTCCTCCTCTATCCCTGAGCTGATCTCACAACTCATTTTATGTTCATTTGCAGAGTGTTCGGTAAAGTGAAAAGTCGCAGCGCTCACATGAAGAGCCACGCGGAGCAAGAGAAGAAGGCAGCAGCTCTCAAACTGAGGCAGCAGGAGGAACAGGCCCGAGCTAGGACTCTGCCTGGACCAGGACCCACCTCTGATCCAGCAGCAGCAACAGCAGCAGCAGCCTCCAGAGCTGGACCAGGGAGACCACGAACTGTAGGCCCATACCAGGAGCAGGGCAGCGGGGAGTCCAGTGAGGCGGACGATGCCTATGATGAAGACTGGCACTAGGAGATTTGCAGGTTTTTTTCTGTCTAAACATCAGGGAGCAGAGATGGAAATATGATCAAACTATAGAAAGAAAATTGTCCAAAGAGCTTGCACAAACATTTAGGAACATAACAATACTGCAAAAAAGGAACTCTACATAAGATAAAATAGGTTGAGTTGTTTCATAACACTACTGAACTAATAGATATAGATGTTCTCACTTGAAAGATACAATTAATTACAGTATTTCAAAACCTTTTTTTTTGTTTGTTTTTACCAAATGCTTTACTGTAAACGCACAATTACAGAATTGTAGAGAAATCATTTTTAAACCATTCTCAAATATATTTTCCACCAAATACTTTACTCTAAATGCAGAATCATGAAATTTTACTGAAATATTTTTAGCCGAATCATACATTTAAAGGCACTATACTTGATTTTTGCAATCATAAAACATATATAACTTTTACATCAGTCCGCATGTTTTGTTCACTTTACTAATACATTTTGAGTCTCTGAAGTATTTTCCGCAATGTTTTTGAGGTGCTTTTCACACTTCTTAGAGCCTACCTCAGTTGAATCAAGTCAGCATGTTAAAGCGGGTTAGCTTAATGCTAGTAACAATCATAAAAACACTTTTTAGGTGACAAGCTGTCAATCATTAGACACATTAGAAGGGATACTGTAAGCTCATTTTCATCAGATTATACTTTGACAATACATTTATGCTGGACCAAAACTGATTTTAAGCAATATGCTAAAAGGGCAAATATGATGTACTTTTGCATTGTTGACAGTTTGCCACATCAGGAATTGAGTCGGAGCTCGAAGGAAATTACACAGGGGAATAAAATGATCTTGTCTAATAGGCTAATACTACAGAACTGCTACCTATGACATCACAAAACTGGGACAATCAGTGCAGTGTTTTCTGAGGCTCAGAGAGGAAAGAATAGTATCTCACAGATAGAACTTCAGCTGTGTTTTGGTGAGGAAACAATGTTAGAACACAATAAAAAAAATACTTTACATACTCTGTCAAGTATAGTGCCTTTAAATTAAAAAATATATACTTAAGATGCCATTGCTTTTAAACAAGAAGGTTCTCTCATTGTAGAATCTTTTGAAATAGACTAGTTTAGTTCAACACATAACTTTTAAAAATAATTTTAAAAATAGACAATAAATCCCTAAATATTAGGAAAAATGTGGAAGAATTAGATGACAAAACCGAAGCAATAAACAAAGCCATGAATAAGTAATTTTAGTAAGGCTACAACACAAAAAACTTGACCATAACCTAAGATACAAAATTTCACCGCACTGCAAAAGAGAAAAACTAACAAGTTAAAATGACTTCTTCTCAAGTTATTTTAGTTGTTTTGACTTAAGTTTAGGTTTTAGTTGTTACAATAGATGTTTTTAATCTGGTTTTAGCTTATACATGGAAATGTAAGGTTAAGGTTAAGGTACACTTTATTGTCCCGTAGGGAAATTTGTCCTCTGCATTTGACCCATCCTTCAATGCCTCTGGAGCATCTCCTCAGGAGCAGTGATCGCCGCAGTGCAGCGCTCGGGGACCCATCTCCAGATGTTGTTGCTAGGCTTGGTCAGACTACCGTAGCTGGAGGATATTACCCTAACATGCATGTTGACAAAAAACAAATTATTTCTAAACACTCAACATTATTATCTGTTATTTGTATACCTTTTTTCTTCTGACAGCAATTTGGAAATAAAACAGCTTAAATGTGTTATTTCAAGGCTAAACATTTTAAGTGATACATTTGCCAGTATTTAATATCAAATTAAACTAAGTAACTTCAATTTAAAGCCATACTGTAGAACATTTATTCATTCACACATTCACACTTAGTGCGTCTGTAATGGAAAGCACTTGAAAACTAGACGGATGTTCCCTTACTAATGCAAATAGAAAGCCATTAATATATTTCATCTCTCTTTTGCTGAGTTAATGTGGTAACCATGGTAACAGCCTCCGCACTCCACTGATCAGAGAGAGGAGACTTTTTTTATACTATTGTGTCTTTTCTGCTTCTATCTTTTGTCATATCTTTTACTTATTTACATGAAATGAATGTCAAAACACAGTCTCGCTCTGGACTGTGCGCAAAAGATCAAATCACACTGCACTGTAAAAAAGAATATTTACAAAAGCTGAAGGTTTAGGTAAATACTGTACATATTTATTAGAGTATTTTAGTTCATATTCAGTTGTTGAGTCTAAAAATTTTAACTTAATACTGGTAATGCGTAACAAATTTTAAAAAAACATTTATTGGACTATTATAATGGCTAAACAATTATTGCCATGTTATCCTATAGCAACAAAATCTACTTAGAGCTCATACAAACTAAAAAGTTTACATTTTAATTTTTTTCTTAAAGGAGAGATTTTTTTTCCTATGGATTTGGTAAGACTATTACATACTGTATGTAGATCAGTAAATTGCCGAACTGAACTTATGCCGCATTCATGTGGTCCTTGGGAAATCGGGAAAAAGTTGTTCAGAGTTGTAAAATGCACATGAACGTAAACTTGGGACAAATGGAGTTGCCTGAGCTCACCACCTGATGTCAATGCTGTGCAAAACAACCTTTAAAGTTTTTGAACAAGCTAGCATCAGATCTCACTGTTAGCTCTAACCTCTTAACCAAAATCCTGACTTTCCGAGGTAAAAAGCACAGGAATGCAAACATGCTCTGAATCTTGACTTCTCATCGCGGAAACACAAGCACCCGAGGACCACATGAGTGCAGCATAAATAGTGATATCTTTTTTATGTTGGAAAGTGGCTATGACAAGTTTGAACTCTACCTGTGTTAGCTACTCAGAACAGGATAGGTGATAGGTGAAAACAGGCATTGCCCAAGCACGAGAGCATCAGCTGCAGGACAATATGAAATTAGTCAAACATGCATGAATTTATCTAAATACAACTGTGACAAACTCCAAAGCCTTCTAAGGTAAGAGAAGAGAAGAAGCTTTTATGACTAGACAATGCAGTAATTACTTCAAAATAACACTAGCATTTTATTTTCTCAAGTGTCATCTCTTTAGCTTTATGTTGGTCACATTTTGTAAAAATCTGACATTCACAAGTTTCACATCTAACTAATTAGCTAATGATTACAAAAAAAAAGTTTGTTACAGCCCTAGATTTCTGAGAGAATACCTGTTATAGCAGAGTTAAAAACTAAGAAAAGTACGCTTCCTTTGTCTATAGGCCTACTTATTTCACGTCATGGCATAAGAAGGTGAAATGTTCCAAAACTATGAATTAAAGTCACTAACTTTTCATCGACATATAGTTACACAGTGATACTTTAAATTACTCACTTTAATCTGTGAATTGTATTACCTTGTTTTGCATCGTTTTCAGTTTGAATTTTGCTGCTGCGAAACATGGCCGCCGCAAATGCCACGAAAAAGAACCTACACTCTAGCTAGTCATTATTATAACTCTGATTTAAACAAAGAGAGATGACAAAAAAAAATCTAAATTATCCCTCAAGTTATGACCAGAAATAAAAATAATTTGAACTAAATATTCTTTTTTACAGTGCGTGTTGTCAAAGCCTTTTTCACTATTAAAAAAGAGTTTGTATTTATAATCTTATTACAAATACTTTATTGAATGTTGCAGATGTGTTCTATTTTTAGATCGGTTGTACAAATATTTTTACAACTATAGGGACCTTTTTAAATTGTACAAAAGTTTATAAGAAAATGCCATATATTTATGATGTCGTCTTTTGCATTGATTTTTGCGATGTAACACAAATCTTGTTGAATGTGACGTCGGTTCTGTACATGGAGATATAAACAACAGATTAAATGTATATTGTTCATAAACTGGTGCAGATGTTGTTTTTGTGGTGTAATGTGTGGCTGGTCCACGAGAGGGAGCTACTGCGTCACTCAAGTGGACGTTTATGTCTTTAGGGCTACAGTTTTTTTCAATCTCTTTGACACATTTGTCCATTCTAAACATTTATTTGCAAAACAGCTCACACAGAATCCTAAACGTAGCTTCAGCTTTTCAAAACTAAATTTCAGCCCAGGCAAAATGAAGTTTTATATTCAAAACCGTTACCTTTTCCCCTCAGAAGCAAGCTTCAAACTTCTCACACAAGAAAATACATTTATGCATTTACTTTCTGATTTGAGATTGTACCTTATATATTAGATCAAAAATATTTACAGTTTGCTAAAGATGGTTGAGAGATGTCATCCACATCAACACTTTGTAAAGCATATGTGCTCCGTACATCACACTGCAAATATATTTCTTCTATGTTTTATACATTTTACAGTGTGTATTGTGTAAGCTATGAACAACGAGAAGCCGTGCGTTAAGCAGTTTTAACGCACAATGTGGAGTCCGCTCGGCGTCGTGGTGTTCTTGACTCCGCGTCATGCATTATACTGTATCTGTGTAATGCATGGCTCCTCGTTGTTTAATCCTTACTTAACGCACGGCAGTTCATTGGCGTTCTCAATGACCGTGGTATATACTGTTAGCTCAGATAATATTCCTGTTTGATTCATGTGTTCATTTGTTGTTTGATCTTTGGGTTTTGCTGTGGCGTGTGAATCTGTAGACAAAGACAGTGTTATGACAAAAGTCCTTTAATCTGTGAACATGTCTGTAGTGTTGAAGAAACAAATGAAACTCACAGAACATGAGTCTGAAAACTGTTAATGAATGAAAATTGTGGCAAATGTTCTGCCGATATCAACCTTTGTTTGGATAAAAGTTTGAATCAAAAACTAAAACTAGTTTGCAAAAATATATCTGAGAAAAACTGTAAGCTTTGTTGGTAGATTATTTTAAAACCGCAATGGTCTGACAAAGTTTGATAAACAGGTGAAATGAAGTTAAAGTAAAAATTTAGATACAGGAAAAAAGATGCTTTCCTCCTGTAAAAAGGACCCTATATAGAAAATCCAAAGTTCTAAACTGCTATAAATAAATAAAAAATAACTCTGATGTTTGTTACAGTTACATTTTACTTAGAAGTGGCAGGAATAATCAGTTCTGCAGTTTTGAATAGGTTTATTTTTCTAAGATGTTTTACATCAGTTTTGTGCTGTATACTGAACAAAGTTCTTTAAGTACAGTACTTTAACTTTTGTACTTTGTTACTTTTCACCACTGATTGATTTGATGGTTGGCCCTGCATACAAATAGAGATGTCAGTCCTTGAGCTGAGCAGATGTGGTAGAGTGGTTACCCTGCCTCATAATAAGGAGGAGTCAGTCCTTGAGTTGAGTGGACAGTGTTATTGACCTCTAAGGTAAACGGCCACACCATAAAAGTAATCAATGTCAACATCCAGAAAAACATAAATCACTATATATATATATATATAATATATATATATATATATATATATATAGACATCCTACTTTTGAAATCCCCTCATATGATCTTATCTGCGCTGCAAAAATGTACCAGCAGAAAAGAACTTTCTTACCTCAAAATTGATAAAATGTGCCTGCACCCATGCACTTCCTGTATACAGATTTGCTGTGCGTTCACAAAGTGGGAGTGGTCACATACTGATATGATAACCTTATGTGTCTATATGTCCCTGATGGTGAAAGTGGCTGTGTTACAACTCTCCTCACTCTTATCTACATAGATCGGTGCTTATGGCAGTTTTTTTCCAAATCTGTCAGAGTGAATGTGATAATGTGAATGTGTAGTTTGATAATGACTTTTTAAATATGTACTTCATGATAACTTGATTTAAATGCTAGCTTAGTCTGCTACAGAATAGTGAAATGTTCAGTGCACCTGCACCTTCATAATGAGGAACCATGAAGTCTACACAAAAAGCTGTCTGCAATGCAGTTCTGTTTTGTAGTGTTTTGTAGGAAAACAACTGAAAAGGCTAATTTCTCTGGCTTTATTGGAGCCAATCTCATCTCAGTGTGGGTTTTCGGGCAGTCGCTGCTGTTGTTGTTTTTGTTGTCGCTGGGTTAGATGCTCATAAATCCAGTGTTACTTTCTACGAGGCGTTTGGAATTGGAGAATTGAACCATGGTAGAAGCACATAGGGCAAAAATAACTGCTGTCAAGTCTTCTCAAAGAAGTGTAGTCGCTGATGTTTGGATTGAGTTTGGAAACAGATGTTGAAGACCTAAAGAAGAGCTCTGGCTGATGCCTGAAGCTGACAAATCAGTTCTTTGATCTGGAGTGGTGTAGACTGTTTATTGAAAACAGGAAGCACATGACTTTATGTACAAAACACACAATACCAAACAGAACTTATTTCTAACTTAAGTGCAAATGTATCTAGCCAGGAATTAATTAGTCATTGAGGTTTTTGAAGTAATAAAATGATAAATAATGGAATTACCTTTTCTTTTTTTTTCTTTCTTTTTTTTAAATGTTTTTGGCCGCAGTACCACAGAAATGATAAACTGAAAATATATGATATAGCATAATGATTTTGCACTTTCATTTATTGGTCAAATCTAAGTCATAGAAATGTTGACTTTTTTACTTGTTGCATTTTGTAGCTGTGTCAATGATTTTAATTACATCCACTGGCTTGAGAAATAGTTTGCTTTCTCTGTATTAAGGATGGAATTTCTTCAGTAAATTGAGAAGGAATTTCTGCAGCTTACACAGGACCAATGTTTGCAAAAAATAAATAAATACAATAAATACAATAAAAAACAAACCCAAGATTAAATCCTTTTGTTATGTCCTCCATATTATTTATTTCTGAAGCTGGAGGAGCATGGGCTAATATCTTGCAAAGTTTGAATTAGCTTCTAATTTGACACAAATGTACACAGCTTTTGAGTTACTGACCTATTTACAGTCTGTTCTGTTTTCATTAGTTTGTCTTAATTGTTGTTGCCTTAAATAAATCACCTAAAAGGGCCCTTTGGCTTAGTTTGTTTTCTCTTTAGCTCATGTTCCGAACGGAAAGTTACGAAACACTTACACTGTGAATACTTCTCATAATCTGACTTCAGAGCAGATACGTTTCCTGTTCAGTTTAATAAGAGCAGTGCATTTGTGTGTTCACTGTGGAACTAACATGGCCTTCTCTGGACTGTGGCTGCTCTGCTTTGGTGAGACAATCTTATATTTATTTCTTCACTTTTCTGTCATGTTTATCTGACTCCCAGATGTGTTTCATTCACAGTGCTGTGGAATTCTTCTTCACTCATCACTGCTCTGGATGTTTATAAGAAGTCTAAGGGGTCAGAATTGTCAGTCAGTTGTAGGCGGTTTCATAAAGACATCCCTGTGATCCTGAGGGGATTCTGCAGAGGTAACTGCAGTGATGACCACATTTTGGTGCAGACCTGGGAAAGCCATCAGATTAATGACAGATACAGCATTAAACATGGACTAAAAGTCTCTCCTCCAATGGACATCATCGATGTAAGAATCTCCAACCTGACCCTGAACGACTCTGGGAGATACAGCTGCTTCTGGCAAGAACCATCAGGCCTAAGAATCTACCATGAGTTCATGGCTGAAGTTACTGATGGTGAGACATACATCTCTGTTTAAAAGTCTAAGTTATCACATTTTGCTCTCACAGTAACAAACAACACAAGTGTTAGTCTGCTCCTAAAGATGTTTCATTATTTAATCCTCTTCATCCACAGAGTTCTACATTCACCTACACAAAAGGTTAGAAATGTCCCTGGACAGATTGTTATCAGACAGTTTACCAGAAGAAACTACCAACTTTTTTTGCTCAAGAACGCAAGATAAATATTCTTAATCTGATTGAAGTTAATTTAATCATTTAATCATGAAATTTGAATACATATTTGAGGTTAAATTAACCATCAGTTGATTTTGAGTTGGACTAAAATGTGTTTTCTATGGCTTTGATTCCCATATTATACCTAAATATATAATTTTCTTTACAAATATTTATGTCTATTAGGTAAAATGAACCCTACGAGTTATGTTTATGAGTACAAGACATTTAATATTTTACATCAATTTATTTATCAATTTATTTATTAAGATACAGAACACTCTTTGGTTGTAATGGATTACTGCAACATTAGTGCACACACTGGTGTTTCATCAGAGTTAAGACTCCATGGAGCTGACTTTAAATAAGAGAGAAGAAGAGAGCTCTGACTCCATGGAGCTGACTTTAAACAAGAGACAAGAAGAGAGCTCTGACTCCATGGAGCTGACTTTAAACAAGAGAGAAGAAGAGACTCTGACTCCATGGAGCTGACTTTAAACAGGAGAGAAGAAGAGACTCTGACTCCTTGGAGCTGACTTTAAATAAGAGAGAAGAAGAGAGCTCTGACTCCATGGAGCTGACTTTAAACAAGAGAGAAGAAGAGAGCTCTGACTCCATGGAGCTGACTTTAAACAAGAGACAAGAAGAGAGCTCTGACTCCATGGAGCTGACTTTAAATAAGAGACAAGAAGAGAGCTCTGACTCCATGGAGCTGACTTTAAACAAGAGACAAGAAGAGAGCTCTGACTCCATGGAGCTGACTTTAAACAAGAGAGAAGAAGAGAGCTCTGACTCCATGGAGCTGACTTTAAATAAGAGACAAGAAGAGAGCTCTGACTCCATGGAGCTGACTTTAAATAAGAGATAAGAAGAGAGCTCTGACTCCATGGAGCTGACTTTAAATAAGAGAGAAGAGAGCTCTGACTTCATGGAGCTGACTTTAAACAAGAGAGAAGAAGAGAGCTCTGACTCCATGGAGCTGACTTTAAACAAGAGATAAGAAGAGAGCTCTGACTCCATGGAGCTGACTTTAAACAAGAGAGAAGAAGAGAGCTCTGACTCCATGGAGCTGACTTTAAATAAGAGAGAAGAAGAGAGCTCTGACTCCATGGAGCTGACTTTAAACAAGAGATAAGAAGAGAGCTCTGACTCCATGGAGCTGACTTTAAACAAGAGAGAAGAAGAGAGCTCTGACTCCATGGAGCTGACTTTAAATAAGAGAGAAGAAGGGAGCTCTGACTCCATGGAGCACAATGAGTCTCATGTGAGCTACATTAAGCACAATGGCAGAAATGCTTGTGCCAGATTCTAACTTTACAGTTCATTTCCCTATTGTCGGGGTTGGGGATATGGTCAGGGAAACCGGAGGAAACCACAGACACAGGGAGAGCATGCAAACTCCACATAGAAAGTGAAAAGTGTTGTGGTCTAAGTTGTTATATGTTCTTCTGACCTCTGATCTCTCCACTACAGGTGACCTGACTCCAGCCATCACAGCAGCTGCAGGAAAAGACTTCCGTCTCTCGTGTAGCTTTTCTACATCTGGAAACAAGAAGCGCTTCTGCAGAAACACCTGCTCTAAGAAGAACATGTTGGTGGAGACGACTGGCGACAGAGGAAGACGAGGCAGATACAGAGTGGAGTACAGTGAACATGCAGACGATCTGAGCTACGTGGACGTGACCATCAAAGCTGTGAGCCAGTCTGACTCTGGAGTGTATCAGTGTTATTTAGACACGAGCTCAAAGACATTCAGGCTTGATGTTTTAGCGCCCCCGAGTGCTGCCCCAGTGAGTTCGACAGGTACAGACACACTATGCACACACACACATGTTTCTCTTTGGATCCCGTAATGATAAGCTCATCTCAAATTGAAACTAAACCTGTTTCTGAGTCAGCAGGAGCACAAACAGTAGTCTGAGCCCTTTGTGAAGCTGAGGCTTATCTCTGATTCTGACTTAGTGGTTATAAGTGAGAGGAACGTCACCTTTTCAAAGTCAAGTTTAGGTTTAATGATATGAAAATACAGACAGAACAATGTTGTATTTTTTATACATTATTCGTCTGTCACCATTTTATCTCTTCATGTTCAAATGAGCTTGACCGACAGTTGAAAAAGTCAAGCGCACACACATGGACCTTCTGTATCAACACAGTGTTTGTACTCATGACAACTCAAACTCATGTTTCTCCAAATCTATTGTAGTTTAGCTTTCTTCTGTAGGATAGTGTAGGCTAAAAACCTTTACATGTCTTAACGATGACTTCTGTTTTCATCAGAAGTGTGCTAAAAGTTCTTCTAAGGCGTGGTCTCTGCTCCACAGAAGCATCTTCAGGACTTTTGATCCTGACCACCCTCGCTTGTGTTGTCCTCATCACCATGACAACCATTCTGATCATCTGCTGCAGAAGGCGTTCTCGTGCAGGTGAAGAATAAACAGAACTTACTGTGTTTACCCGCTTCCACATTCCTTTGTTTTTTTGTATGTTTGTCACACTTCTATAAATATATACTTTATATATTGATGAAAAATAAATATGCGAAAGTGAGTGAGTCAAAATTCTCGCATTTGATATTTGATTGCAGTTGTTTAGCTGCTAAAGGCCAAGTAAGTTTAGGGGGCAGTGACCTTTTAAACTAGGTTTGTTTGTATTTTTTATCCCTTCATTTAAAAACTGCATTTGGTGTTCGTTTGTGTTGTCCTTGACTCATTAAAGATGATGATGAAAGGAAACATTTATGTGAGACAAACATGCCAAAAAAAAAGGAGAAAGCAGAAAGAGGGCAAACACATTTTTACGGCACTGTAGTTGTTTTACCAAAAAGTAAAATAAAAAAGTGTCTCTAACTGAAGTTTTGTCTCACAGGAAGCAGAGAAGCTCCAGACTCTGAGGTAAAACTCTTCATATTGTATTAGTTAGGATTCAACAAAAGCATGGGCAGTATTTTTAGTTTACAAATTTAAATGATCAGTTAAATGTCAACCTTTATTGGTTTTGTTTTACTTTTTAAAAATATTTTTTTCAATTTTTTCCCTCAGAACCTGTATGAGATGTGTCCTCCGACTGAGGACACTTACCAAGACCTGCCTCCACAACAAGAACTGAAGCAGAACTAAAACAGGACTAAAGTAGGGCTAAAAGGACTGAAGCAGAACTAAAACAGGACTAAAGTAGGGCTAAGACAAGACTGAAGCAGGACTAAAACAGGACTGAAGCAGGACTAAAACAGGACTAAAGTAGGACTAAAGCAGGACTAAAACTAGACTGAAGCAGAACTAAAACAAGACTGAAGCAGAACTAAAACAGGACTGAAGTAGGGCTAAAAAGGACTGAAGCAGAACTAAAACAGGACTGTAGCAAGACTGGACCAGAACTAAAGTAGGGCTAAAACAGGACTAAAACAGGACTAAAGCAGGACTGAAGCAGGACTAAAGCAGGACTGAAGCAGGACTAAAACAAGATTGAAGCAGGACTAAACCAGGACTAAAGCAGGACTGGACCAGAACTAAAGCAGGGCTAAAACAAGACTGAAGCAGAATTAAACCAGGACTGAACTCAGGACTAAAGCAGACCAAAAAATAATAATAATCATTTCTTTTTTTTTTTTTTTTTTTTTTTTTATTTATTTATTGCAACATACAGCAGGCATACAGACATTAAGAGACAGTGTGATAAAGCAGGAAAAGACATTACAGTGGTGGAGGGTATAAAAGGGAAAAGAACCGATCGTACAGTTGAATATAATATTTGTGAGTGTGGGGGTGTGTGTGTGTGTGTGTGTGTGTCTGTTTGTGAGGGGTGGGGGGGGGGTTATGGGGGTGTTAAGACATGTATGTACATGGAGTTTCAACATTAGACAATTTAGGGTTAGTCAAATACCATAACATTATATATTTATTTTTTAAAATTATGAATTGTCACTGTTACCACAATCGCTACTATAAGATCATATTCGTCATCATTTGGATGTTGATTTCTCTTCCCCTCTCTCTTTTCACTTTATTTACTTTATTTATTTATTTATTTTTATTATTATTACTATTTCTATATTTCTTTTACTTAACCATTTGCAATTTAGTTCAACTCCCATTTGTTCATGTAACTCAAGAATCCTAATCTTAGGTGGCAGTGTTCAGAAATGTGAAAAATTCATAATGTGGAATTGTCTGTGTGCCTGTCTTGATGGGGTGCATTAAAAACAGTGTGGTGCATTAAAACAAGAATGACATGAATAGTGGGAGTGAATTTGCCCATTTCGTTTAAGTCAATTTGTTAATCTTGATTAATGCTTATAGCAAAGTAAGCAATAAGTGAAAAAAAGTCAAAAGGAAACAAATGTAATAATAAAAAAAGAGAGATAAATAAACAAATAATGTTAGCACTTAACTAATGATAATAACAGTAGTAATAATAAAACAACAACAATCATAGTAATATTATGTGTAGAGTATAAGATAAAGATATATGGCATAAATAAATAAATATGAATAGTAATGAAAATAATACTGTTGTATAACACAAATAATCATGATGGTAATAATAATAATAAAATAATATCAATAAGAAAAATAAAAAAAATAATAAATACATAAAAAAATAATAATAAACAGAACAAAACAAAAACAGAAAAAAAATTGATACTAATGATTATAACAGCAAAAAAATAAAAAAATAAAAAATATTAGTATACTACTACTAATAATAACAACAATAAGATATAAAGTAATAATAACAATAATAATAATAATAATAATAATAATAATAACAATAACAACAATAATAATAATGAAAAAAGAAAAAAAAAAAAAAAAAGGATAGAGAGAGTGTGATGAATAGGCAGGCAGGGAAAATAACCGTGCTATGTTTCAACTATTTGTAAGAAGGACATGAGGGGGCGCCAGGGAGAGAGAGATTCCACTGTTGTTTGATTGTTGGTGCTTTGATGACATTCTGTTGAGATGTGATCTGAGAGAAGATTTTTCCAATGTGTAATGTTTATGTTGGTCTTAGATTTCCAGTTCATGAGGATAGTTTTCTTGGCGATGGCTAGAGCAGTGAGTAGTAATAATAATAATCATTTCTAATACCAGAAGTGGAATTTGAAATAACCCCTTTAAAATAAGGTTCCATTGTAAATTATTATTTGATAAGACATTATTAAGTAGTGAATACCTGCATTAAAATGGTTTTAATTGTATTTTGTTACTAAATCAAGTACCGCTTTCTGAATTTGTAGATTACGTTTAGTCTAAATTGCATTATAGCTATAGCTTTTGAATTTTTCATTAATTTAATTACCAGGTAGTTGCATAATAAACAAAATTGCTGACAGTTTAATACAATGATGTTGACCAAAGTGCATCCTTGTCACGTGCACTTCAAACCTCAAGTGGGTCCTTGGCAGGCTGGCTTATAGCTGTCCTTGATAAACGGAAATCACTTGGTGTAATGGCCGGAGCCGCTTCAACTGACCTGGCCTTGATAAATGTCTCCTGCCCTGCGCCCCCTGACCGCCGCCTTCTGATTGGCCCTTGGTTTGTCACACAGTCACCGCAGGCTGGGTTACATCTACAGACTGCAGGTTTGCTTAATGAAAGTGCGGCCATACGTCACAGCCTTGCCTCGTCAGCAGCTTCTGGTGTAATGGATTTGGACTCGCACCATTCGCTCAGAGCAAGGTACCAGGGCTAACAGCTCTGTTACCGAGGGATACGGCGTCCCCAATGCATAATAATGAGCTGTGTTTGAAATAGAGGTGTATATAATGTGGACAAGTGTAAAGTGTCATAAATAAAAACCACATCTGAGCGAGGAGCTGCTTCTGAAAGGCTTGGTGAAAGAACAGGAGGAAAAATGAAGATGCAATAGGCAAATTATTTGACATATTTTTCACGCGTTATTGACTCTCCAAGAGAAACAGTAACATAACCATGCTCGGGTTCACAGGCACATGCTTAACCCAGTAATAGAATGAGTGGTGACTGAGCGTAAAATAAATTGTCTTTCGAGTACATTGGTTTTACATTAACGACTGACCCTAGAAATCAAGCAAGAAACATAAAAATGAATATTGTAAGCTTAAGCAACACAGATTCTGCTTTACTTTGTACTGTTATATCCTTTAAACTTGCTTTTGTACATTTGTTTTGGCGTTTTATGTTTTAGAATAAAAAATTATTTGTCCTGACATGAAGAAGTTTTTTATTTTTATTTTTTTCTCCAGATATTGCAGTGGTCTCACTTTTTGTAGCAAGAAACCAAGCAGTTAACTCTCTTAAACAAACTTGTCCTACATAAGGTGCACACACTGGGAGCTCAAGCTTTAACATTGGTAAGTTTGAAAAGTGTCTTTGAGGCTCAGAGGAAGAGACTTACTAAACAAGATTTATCAGTGAATAAAGCTAAATAAATAAATTCTTCTATTATAGTCAAAATTACAAACAGTTTGATGTTATTTAAACCTAAAACAAATGTTTAATGCTTTATTAAAAGTGTGGTCGGTCATTAAAAATAGGTCAAGAGTAAAAATTGAGATGATTCAATTCACAGTCACATAGGCCGATTATATGACCCTCCACTCCATATAAAAAACTGTGAAAAAAGTTTGGACATCCCTGGCTTAAGTGCTTTTTAAGGTGACACAGTATAACTTGCGGATGGAAAGTTAAGTGCATGACCCAGTTTAAATGCAAAGTTAAAACCACATTTTGGATTATTCAGCATGCATATACATTAGTTTTATGGCACCAAATGGATTACTTTATCTACACATTTCCATGGAAACAAAACAAGCTAGAGGAAGCCCTCCTCCAGGCCTAATAAAAATCAATTTTAGGAAGGTGCATGGTTCTTAGTTCTGTTTAGCCCTAAAAAACACCCAAACACGCTTTTATACAAGTCAGTTTTAGGTAAAAAGCTACACGATGTGCCTTTAACTTTTCAACTTATAAAATATTGTAAACATATACATAAAATATTCAGGACATTGCAAAGCAACTTATCAAATCATTGCTCTCAACATAATTAACGTCATGGTAAATCTCAATTTATATAGTGCTTTTCCACATTCAAAGCACTTTAGGCAAAGCAATTTTATGTACAGCACAATAATTTAAAGTGTTTTTAAAGCAGAAAACACACATTAAAATCCCCACGCAAAAAGACATAACATTTGTATTGATTTGTAGATTTGCTAACCCTACATGCTGTTTCTAATAAATCGTTCCTACATATAAACAACCTTGTTCTTCTCATTGATTCTGAGACACAAGACTACCGGCACAGTATCTAAATCCAGCCACATCCAATGCATGAGAATGAGTATGATTTAGATCTTCTCTGCTTACATGTCCGTAAATACAGAGCTTTTATTCCACTGTCAGCCACTACAACACAGCCTATCGCTTTTCAGGGCCTATCCTAACTCACTGGCTGTGCTGCTCCTGAACGGCTACACTCCTGTAATTTAAACGTGTTTCCTGAACAGAGCAGTGGACTGGAGAGATGGTGACATTTAAATCATATATGTTCTTTGGTTCAGTGTTTGTGCGAGGAGAGGGGTGGGGGAAGATGGATGGACCTCACCTTTGCCTTACAAAGAAAACACACAACACTTGATTTCTTGATTGTTTTTTCTGAATAGAGTTAAAACAGGAAATGAAGTCATGTTTGCTGTATTTGTATTCAGAAGCATGGTGAGTTATACACAGTCAGGTCAGGAGTCCGTCACAAATCACAATCATTGTTCATAGTCACTGCTGCAACAGAGCAAAATGTGTATTTCTGTGGGTACAGGCAAGCTTTTCTCCTAAACTTTGATTTTCAATCATTGTATCCCCAAAGCACAATGCTTTAAAACGCTTTAAAAACTAATTTCTCCCTTCTGCCATAACAATGCTAAACAAATAGTAACAGGTCTGAGCAGGTGTCTTTGTCTGTGTTGTGTTTTCTTGTCTTGTGTATGTATTTTTGTGATATTTTAGTTGTAGCTGGTGCTCCTCAGCTCAAGACAAATTTCCCTTAAGGGACAGTAAAGTACTGAATGGGGCAAATGTCTGATCCATAAAAAGCAAAACTCTGTTCACACAGCAACACTGAAATGGATTGGCTCTATTTTATACCACAATTCATTCCCCAAAACTGGGATTTAGTAATATTTTTAGAGAAACCATGACTCAAAAATATGTGCCACTGGGTCAAAGACAACACTAGTAATTGATTAGATGATTTGATACATTGATACCTCTAAAATAATTTCTGCTGATTTAGGTGAATTATACATCTCCAAACCTGTTCTGAGCATTATTCTGCCTCAAACCATTTTAATTTTACTGTCTACTGTGATTACAATATCAGAGAAAGCTAGACTTCTTCATGTTTATTTTGTTCACTACAGCTAATCTGTAACACAATTCTTGACATAAACCTTTGATTGATAAAGTGAACTTTTTGCAGACCCATTTTTAAGGTTCTAAATCTAACATTAGATGCCACAAGAACAGACTCAATAGACGAGAATGAGATTAAATAAAGCCCTGCAAAACTAATGCAATAAAAATGAATAGTGTTTTTAGATTTGAACTTTTCAAAGCTATAACCACGTCTGCCTGGCCTATTAAAAGTCTGTGAATGGCCGACATTTTGGCACTAAATTGACTCCAAATACACAAGAGTGACATTAGCATTGACTGATAGATCTCTGAAAGCACCGACTGCTAACTAAATAGTGTATTTTGGTAAATCTATAGCCCCATAATGACTAGCGTTTAGTCGCTGTTGTTCCATCGTCCTCCTGTGCATGCTTTACGGCCGGGTAAGTCCCAAATAATGCCCTTGTGAGTGACAGAGGCCGTGCACTGCGCATTCACTGATGTGTGCGCCTCGGGAGGACAGATTGGCAGCAGTCAGGAAGCGAGCACTTAGAGAAAAGACTTTGGCCCGGACCTCTGCATTACTCATCTCCATCACCGCTCGGGGCCTCCACACTGCTGACACTGCACAAGAGCTCCACCTCGCACACCGCCGATTGATCCCATCAGATTGTATAGAGCTTAAAGCAGGACTGCCCAAACGTTTTTCTTCGGAGGATGCGTATTGTAACACTGTGACAAGAGACGACTGGTCAAATGAAGTATTTAAGGGAGGATTAAACTTTGATTTTCACATTGAAAAACAGCACAGAAAGACATGTACATTTGTGTAGTTCCTTCAAAACAGTGTCTGTCAATGAGTAATGTGAAAGAAGCATTAGTGTTCATGTTGTTTTTTGACTTTTCTCTAGCATTTACATATATCAGATACAAACTCACTTGTTAGCAAAGATGATAGCAAATAGTAGCGTCTGAATCAAGCAAAACAAAGATGGCAGCTCCCGACGATTTTTGCAAAATTACTGAGTATCGCCATTCAGCGCGATTCATTGCTGTGATTGGTGAAGCACTTAGGTAGACCGCACACCCAATCACCTTCAAATAGTTCATTAAATATCCCACTTTTCCCCCAAACAATTTCAGTGAGTCAAGTTCAAGATGGATAATGTGGAAGAGGTCATATTGGATTTCAACACAGATTCATCTGGAGCCAGGTTAGTAAAATACATGTTTGTTCTGAAAAGATCTTGGAGCAAAGCTAAGACCTAAGTTGATCCAAGATGACCTTAGCTGAAATGACCAGCTCTGTTGTGGTTCTGTATTCATAGAAGTATGCCAGATCCAAGCTTAATAGATTCAAAACACACATACCATCCCAGCATTATTGAAGGTTGTTCAGAGAAGCCCAGTGTACTGCTTTAAAACATATGGGATCTGTTTGTTCTGCTTCTGGTGATGCTGTTTTGACACAAAACAAGTAAGAATGTGTCTTAAAGTGTCTAATATTGATGCCAAGCTTTTAAATATTTAAAACAGTATTGATACCCAAATTACTATTGATAATGATGCTCTAATTCCAGTTAAACAGTCCATTGCCCTGAGGTGTTTTTGGTCACATTCTCTCGCCTTGGACTGATCCATTGATTGGCCGCTCCTCTCCGACAAAGTATCAGAAGCCTGTCAGTTTAAATCGACTATTGTACGGGCATCTGTCTGTTTGCTCATCCATCAAACATCCACAGAGCAGCTGAGTCATTACCTGCTTCCCTCCATCAGGACGTCCCACTGAAGTCCTGCCCCCCTGTCCTCTTTTACTACCACCATCCATCTCTCAAACTCATCCATCTTCAAACTAATCTGTCCAAAGCCACATCACGTCGTCTCAGGTTCATCAGTCACAAAGAGGTGTGGTCCTGTCCTGGTACTGCTCTGGTCCTGTCCCGCTCCTGTCCCAGCTCCGGTCCTTGTCATGGTGAGGGAAAAGAAAGATGTGTGTACAGGTTCTGCTTTGATTCATGGAGCCTTGGCGTTAGCAGGCCGCCTGTGGGATGACCCGGCCCTGACACTGCTGTCGTCTCTGTGATGGAGTGCTCAGATGCTTGTCCAAACCCTTCATCTGAATACTTAAGAAGCACACTGACTGAGTTCAAATACAGGATACAAGAGAAGCTATGGACAAGCATTGCAACATACAGTAGTATCACAAGACATCACATTTATCATGACACAAAAGTTGCGTATAATGAGCACAATTGTCCTTTGACATTGACTTCCGTTCCAGAAAGAAGTAGGCCTACACCGGTTTGTGTCTTTTTTGGAGCAATTTCTCTGCGATATCTTCTTGAGGCACAAGGGATTGCACTGTGCAGCAGAAGGATATATTCAAAATAATTAAAACACAACGAAGGGGACATAACTCCTATCAAGGCTAAGGCTACTGGTATCAAGCTAAATCAAAGAAAGCCATGATCTTTAACGTTACCTCAAATGCAACAAGCACAGCCTTGTCCTGCTCTTGCACTGGAGGGTAAGTTTGCTTTCATATGCTAAGATTTATGATTGTCTATTGCAAGTATATTGTTCATTTACGAGGCTATGTTAGCGAGCTAAACCTACCCATGTTGGCTAAAGCTAAGAGACTTGCTAAACTTAGCAGCTTAGAGCGTACATTCTGCATTTATATCCTCGTGATGGTAGAACTTTGATCTAGTTTGTGTTCTTGTGTCTTTAAAAAGAGATGTGTTTGTATCTGCTAACGCTAACAGGAAATGCTTGTATGTACAGAAGTTAGCTACTTTGAACAAAAACAAGCCAACTAATGTTCCGTGCACACAGCCAATTTAAAATCTCTATTGGTTTAACATTAGACTAACTGAAATTCTAATGATGTGTGATGTCACGTTATCGAGCCTAATAGTCTTTAGCGGCTAGCTAATTACAAGTTAAATCACAAATTATAAATAGTGTGAACTGGTGCAAACCCAAGGAACACATTAGGAAAGGTCAGAGCCTTGTTAGAAGTCATTGTTGAGTTTTATAACTGTTAAGTATCGTTTGTACAGCTTACTTGTTTTGTATGGAGCTCAACAGTGACCACCCACCACCTGGATCCACAATCTTGGACCCCATGTTAAAATGCCATATGAGGATTAGATAAAAAATTATATTAGAAGTTTGGAAACGTCCTCGACCAACACTTTTGTTTAACAAATGTTTTTTTAGCTTTAGAAACGACAAAGTTATTACGACATTTTACAAAATTTTAAGCTATTGATATGCTTTTTAGACTGAAAGCAATCGCGTTGTGAATCTGAGTTAGCACATTGCTGGCTAGCCCGCGATATGTCTTTAAACTCCAATATTTACATTTTTCGAAAAGCCTGTGGCACTTTAACATTGGGGCAGAATACTTCTGTACAAGGGCGATCTTCCACTGTTGAGCTCCATTAGGCTCGGGGTCGTGACATCACACATCATAGAATGTTCAGTTAGCTTAATTTGAAACCAATGAAGATTTTAAATTGCTAAATATTAAATCATATTATGACATTACAGAGTGATAGATACATTTACTGATCCATCTACTGATCCAGCAGTTTATTGGGCTGTTCCACGGCTGTTTTGTTTCCTTTTTTTAATCGTTTGTTTAATGGAAGTTCTGCTAAACTGACAACAAACATGGTGGATTTTTCATTATTTCCATGGTAACCACAGATGCTTCCTGAGCCTAAACATATGGGGAAACATATGGGGACACTCTGCAGAGGGCACCAGTGATGCTCCGCCCCTTCTGAACGGGTTTATTAGACAGAGGGAGGACTAATTTTCACCTGTAAAGATATCTGTGCTAGGGGAAATCTGATTTTAAGGTATTTTGTTGTCAGTGCTCCCTTTAATGAACTGTCAACATGAGCATAATAAAGTAAAGTTCACTTGTGACAGAAGGCTTATATCTGTCTCTTATGTGTTTCTGAGCAGAACCACAGAGGAGAACATAACCTGGATTTACTTCTCAGGCTCCAGAGAAACAACCCCCATCGATCCTGCCACAATAAAGTTTAAGATTTACACTGCTCTCCTTGGGTTTGTAGAGACTCACCTCCGTCAGTGGATAAACAACACTAGTATATTATGGGATACTGCATTTGTGAGTTTTCTTGAGAGAATAATGATAGAGTTTTTATCTTTTTGCAGATGAGCCTCACAAAAACCTTGTTCATCGATCTGGATATCTCGCATTCAGATGGTGACATTGAGAACTTTCAGATATTCGCACCAGCACTTTCCTCTGTGCAGCTTCTTGTTCTGTCTGTGAGAGAACTTTGTCTCCATTAACAGCTCCAGCCACGTTCAGTCTCAGTTTCAGGCGCAGTCACTTTCACACTCTGGAGCTGCTGGAGTGCCCTTTGAGCACCACACATTTGTATCCGCTGACAGGTGTTAATTGTGCGTTTGAATTTATTGCATCCAGGCTAAATGATTTCGAGAACTTAAAAGGCTGTGTTAATTGTAATTAAATCATTCTTACTAAAGGACCATAGATGTATTATTGAGGTGGATAAGAGGATTTAAGAAAAAATCAATACTACGCTTATCAGTCCAGCTTATTGATCTGATCTTTTAATGGTTATCTTATTGGTTCTTTTACTCACAAAAATAATACAATAAAACATGTATAAATAAATAAAAAATAGGATTAAAGATAAGTGCAAAGTCGCCTATTTTAATGCAAACATTTTTTTTTTACTTTTTTATTTATGTTTTTATCATTTGTTTTTCTAACTACTTAGTAAGACTTAAAGAAATGCATGTTTTTGTAATTTAGTTTGCAGTAAATAAATTAGAAAAGCTTGTGTCTGTACTTAAAGTGGGCTTGCGTGGTCACAATATGTGCTACTAGGTAGCCTGCTTCTCTATGTTTTCATGGAAAAGTAGATCTTTTAGCAAAATGTTTTGCATATAACATATCTTTCCCCATTTAGAACAGTGTGGCTTGAAATGTATATTTCTGTCAAATCTTGCAGTTGATTTTTCACCTCCTTAAAGTTACACAGTGTCACTTTAAAATTGTGATAAGTGCCGTGAACACGTGTGGACCGACAGCTGATTGGATCAGATCTGTTTGGATCAGAAACATCTGTGCAGTTCCTCCTTCTCTCTCCTAGTCTCTTCTACCTGCTTTTTTGTCATCACAAACTTAAGAAAAGGCTCGGCAAGTTGTAAAACACAGCATTATTATTAATGTGATCCTGAAAGTCATTTCTTTAGACAGAGCTAAATGTAGAAACTTTATTATTCAGCTCTTCATTCATTGCCCTGTTGTGTCAGTTCAAGGTGTGTGAGGGAAACACGAGCATTTACAAAGTTGTATGTGATTTTAGTCAGTGATCTGAGGCTTTCTGGCAGTTTGTTGTTCACAGGTATTTATCATTTATCATCATGAGATACACATAGTAATTTTAATAATTATTACAATAAACAAATGTTCACCATGACCTTTGCCCTGTGTACATTTCACAAGAGACCAATTACACAGCTATTGCCAGCTAATTTGGGATTGTGTGGACTATAGTTTTAGCATGTTGCAGAGCTCAGCAGCAGGACTGATCGGCTAATGCACAGGATTGCCATTGATTCTTAATTACTGTGGCGTATTGATCGTCTCGGAGGTTGAGTGAAGACGATCCTCACAGACATGCCTCACACATGGACACTGTGACCGGCCTTGGTGGCTTTCAATCACACTGGTCCTAATGAGTGCATATGCGCACAGCTCGGAACTGGATTGGCATAGTCTCACAGGAATACATGTGGACCAAAGTAACTGATATAGATTGGGTTGCTCTCATGTGTGTAAGTGGCTCTGCGTTGTAATTATAGGCTTTGTAGCAGGGATGGTAATGAAGTATTAGCTGTGTGCAGAGTAAGATCTCGTTAACCATGCAGGCATATTTTTCCGAACCTGAAGCAACAGTCGATTTTATTTCAATTTGTAGTCCAGGAAGTAGATCATAAACATGTGTCAGTGATTGTTGCCATATTTGGTAAACTTGCAAATTAAAGCTAAAGTATCATGGTCTAAGTTCATATTTGACACGATGTTCAAGAAAGAGAATGTATGCAGTCTGCTTTCTCAACTCTGATTGGACGACTGTACTTCCTGCTTTTGGGGAACCGTTTGCAGTCGTTCGTTGTCTAGACTGAGCCAGATTGATACAACATTTGACATTTGTTGTTGTTATAGAAGTTCCATTACATTTTTGGCAATTTTTGTAGTCCTCTTTGTTCATGGCAAGAGTGCAAACTGATGTGACTGATAATATATGTCTATTTGGCTGTGAACCTCTTTGACAATGACAACAAAACAGAACAAGAGCTAGCTGCTTCGATCAGGCATGGACTGGTATGATGGACGTCTGGCTACTGAAGCGTGAGATAGGGTTTTTCTTTACCGTTTGCACACTTACAGATGTTGATTTTGCAGCGTTTCCATGTCAGCCCACGAGAACATAACGATGCATCGGTCACATTTGCAATGCATTGTTGTTTTTGTGGCAAGGATTCTGACTCTGGAAGTATCGCGCTCAATCTCTGCTCTGTGGTAAGTGTTAATCCAGCATTTATTCTGTCCATCATTCAGGCAGGCTTAGAGGCCGACATGCAGAACAGGGTGATCAGAGCCACTTCACACGTACTAAGCTAAGTTTAGAGCTTAAGCAAGTAAGGTGAATCTACAGAGCTGGAGCCTGCACTTTTAAGTATCCCATGCAGATGTCTGGAACATACTGTATATTATTATTCTTGAGAAAAAATGCTAATAAGATATCAGAGGACAAATGTGCAGAGCTTCAGTTCCCAAAGAGTCCAGCCTGAATTGTGGTTCAGATGGAGTTTTAACTGACATTTTTTTTGTCAGGCGTTTTAAGTGAAATATACCCACATGGTAAAAGCTAAGAGTGCTGCCTCCAATCTGCAGGTTCATACTATTGGCTCAAGCCTGGAGTTCTGACCTTCACAACACAATGGAAAGCTCATCTAATTTAGGAAACAGGGCTTAGTCAAATAAACATGATGATTTGTTTTCTTACAGTTAGTTTATTCATCCATTTGACAATATAAAAACTAAATAATTGTGACAAATTATGGTTTTAAAAATTAAGTCTCCTCCAGTTGAACTTTCTGGAGGTTGCAAGGATGATTGAACGGAAAAGTCACAATTACAAGCTGGTCTCAATACAATTTTAGTGTATAACTAATCTACTCACATTCTATTCACTGCAAGCCCTTAAATTGATCTAAAATATTGGAATACAAAGTTTAATAATCAATGGCCACTTAAGTTTGACTAAATCACCATTTGTTTTTTTCAAACTTTGAATCAAAAAATTGAAACAGGACAGTTGAGATGGTGTGTTAACAAAGTACAGCTATGATCAGTTGGATCAATTTGTGGGAAAAAAAAAAAAAACATATCTAAATCTAAATATTACGCACACAAGAAAAGTAAAGATGACTGGGGTAACACAAGATGAAATGGAACAATAAAACGGTCTCAACAGTGATGAGTGTGAACATATTTTTGAGACAGAATCCAATCCCTGGTTTAACATGAAAACATTTCTCCTGCAGTGAGTAAAAACCAGCGACATATTCTGATGATTTACACTCGCGGTAATGATGTATGGCCTCATGCATCAGAGGGAATTCATTTACCACCTCACGTGTGATTGGTTTATTACAGGTCATGTGATTCAGTAGCTTTCAACTCTCTCTCTCTCTCTCTCTCTCTCTCTCTCTCTCTCTCTTTCTTTCCAGCCTTTAGCCAAGTTTTTCAAAGATTTTCTCGACCACAGTCAAGTGGTTGCAGTTCTTTGAGGATAAAACAGTATGTAATTGGAATATTTTTTGAATATTTTGATGAGCAGACTACAGCTCTTATGGTACTTGGCAATATAGGCCCTAACCCTAACCCTTCTCTATAGGCACAGTCTGGAAAACATAATGTGTTCTACTACTCATAAGCTATTAACCAGCCAATAGGACACTGAGTTATGAGCACATGCAGCTGATGTATAAGACTGCAATTTCTATAATGAAAAAATGTATTGTAGTGATAAGGCACATTTCATCTCAATTTTGCATAATCTTTGTTAAAACATGAGGCTATTTTGTAGTTTCAGACCTCAGTATTTCTGTCCACAAGACCAGCAGAGGCAGAGCATAAGGGAGAGCAGAGAAAGAGAGAGAATACAGGGGAAGCAGGTCTGACTGGAAAACCATTTGAATCTCAGGGGTGCTTTCCTGGGGTCCAGAGCCCACTTTGAGAAGAGTTTGTCTGGTCACCACTCCCCTCATCGTGTCTCAAACAAATTCAACTATTTACAATCAAATCAAATTAGTTTGATGCGCATGAAAGAAACGAGATCATTAGTCTGTCATTTAGAACAAAATCTAAATTCACTCACCTCGCATTAAAATATATTTATCTTGCGCTCATTAATTCTGCAAAAATGCTAGCTATTTTCCTGTCGTAGTAAGCAGTTATGTTTACCTATCGATGGACAAGGCGCCTCAGTGTTTGACTGTCATAAGATAAGATAAGAGGAAGTTCATTGTGAGCCACAGTGGTGCACCTGCTGCATATGGAAAGACATACAAACATGAATACAAACAACTCATTCCACATACAGCAGAAAGTGCTCTATAAGTTCATCTGGTCTGGTTAAAATTCGTGTAGGGGTGATGCGATATTTTTTTAGCCCCCACTGATATCTGATTTTTGGCTATTTTGGTCGATAATCGATACATTAACAATATCTATCAGTGCTGGATTTGAAGTTATTTTCTTAAAAATCATGCTTTTAAGAAAGGTATAGCATCGTTGTGCTGAAGGATAGGGAAAAATTATTGCATACGTTTCACAGAGTACAATGGTCACAGCTCTTTCAAACTCTAAAGAATGAGTCCTGTGGGAGTGTGAGAAGGTCATTTTGGATACATTATGTCCTCTGGATTAGCCGATCTGCCTCAGCACACCATTACAGCTCCTTATCTGACCACAGCGTGACCAATCAGAAGCTCTGTCCCGCTGAGCTCAAGGAGAGGTCAAGGGGAGACGCCTTTAAATGAGCTGTGATTTGGCCATTTAAACAGTTCATTGATCTATCCTGGTCATTATGTTGAGTAGAGAGATGGTGGTATGTCTGCTGACGCCAGTCTGAATGTCATTATAGTACTACATAAAATGCATTATTGCTTTATTATTCTGTTCTTCTTGTCACATAAATGCGTTTTACTGGATAAGTACAAACGATCATTAGTAAAAAGTCAATGTTATTAGTTCTATAATGTCCAGGGAGCATGCATCTTGTGCAGGTTGTTTGCATGCTAATGTTATTGCCAGGACAGCTGACCTTGCAGTCCACATATACTTGACTATTTCATTTCAACGGCACAAAAAACATTACAACATTATAATCCGTTTTCTGATTTTCAAATTCTGCTCACTTACTCAATGCATTTTGACTTTCTGAGCTTTCTAATTATTCATCACAATGAGCTTAGACGTTTTACATTGTTTAGAAGCCCAACCAACAAGGGATAAGAGGAACGCATTCTGTCTTTAAAGGGGCACTGTGTAAGAAAAAAAAAAATAAAGTGATCCAAGTAATGTCCACTTTTGAACACCAGGGGGAGCATTTCAGGTGCAGTTTGCCTATCTACCATGCTGACATCTAGCGTCAATATTCACATTCCGGCCCATAATAAAACATTTCAAATAAGTATAAATGTATCACAATCAATGTGGATTGGTTAACAGTGCTCTCTTAAGTATTCATGTTGTAAAGAATAAATATGATTTAAATGTTTGTGGACTATGTGTGATAATTAAAATTCCTCTCAATCTTGCACAGTACCAGTTTAAAATATGGACCAAAGCCATAGGTGTTTGCAAAAGTAGTAAATCCTTGTGAGCACTTTTTGTGGTGAAAACTTTAGACCGGCACATTACTAGAATTTATCAACTTGAAGAGGTAAGCAATACAGTGACTCTGAGCTGAAGTTAGGAAGGAGTAATGTTTCTTTTCACAGCTCCTTCCTCCTAACCAGCAGTAAAGACGTGAGACATACCATCCAGTGAGCAGATTCTTCTCAAAATATCAAAGCAATTTGTAAACAATATCTTAAAATTTGGCAGATAATTTAATGCACTTATCTGAACGGAATAAATTTAACTTTCTATAACCATGTTAGTGCTTTGCTGAAAAAGCTTGACGATGTATAAAAAATATATTGTCAGTCTCTATTCTGAATTTCAGTGGGCGTGATTCAAATCAAATCAATTTATTTTTGTATAGCCCAAAATCACAACAACAGTCGTCACAGATGAATTAGCCAATCATCTCTGATTGTATGTATGCATTCTATTGTATGTAATCAACATGGCTGCTTACGACAAAAAAATCATAAATAAAATATATAGAAAAATAAGTTTAAAAAAAATGCGAGGCAAAAAAATAAAATAAATTATGTGAGGTGATTGAAGTAAAGTTTTGGTTTAAATGTCAGACAACCAATCAGGAGTGGAGTGGTGACCAGACCCACTGTTTGCAATTAGCTGATGCGTGCATGTCTCTTCTCTATAAACATCTGATTATTATTTGTGTATTACTGAGTTATTTAAAAAAAAAAAGAAAAGTTGAATCTTGAATTTTTTTTTTTTTCAGGGCAGTCCTGGGGAGAAGAGAAAGGTGCTTTTAATGGTAGAGGTGAGTAGAGCACTTGGAGAAAGCTTACACAGATGCAGGAAGAACATGCACATTCCAGAAAGGCCCTCTGCTGCCCAAGAGTCTTCTTGCTGTGAGGTGAAATCACTAATCCTGCGCCACCGAGTCAATGTCGCTGCAAATGGATTCAGTGGAATATTTCTTTCTGTGACAGAGGCTGTGCTGCTGATGGTGTTGTACTCTAAGGTGGTTCATGTTTAAACTGTATAGTCTTGCTCTGTATTCAACAGCAGCAGTCACTTCACTCGTGTTCAGTTACTTTGTAGTTTTGTGTTGTTGTGATAATTGCAAAAATAAATAAATCTCATAAAATCAGAGCAGAGAAGGTTTACGAAGTCTGTGTGTTTTAGATTTGTTCTTCCTGCCACTGGTTATGTTGCGTAGAAAATCACTGTATCTCACACATTAACTGTATTCTGAGGATTCAATTCACACTCAAACAGTCACAGCTTCTCTCTCCTCACAGCTAAGATAAAAGAGAAGAAGAAATCAACTGTTATGAGACCGTGAATGCTTGTTTTCCTGCGGTTGCCAGGTGTGACATCATGTTTCCAGGAAGTGTGCACCTGTCTGTGTTTGAGCAGCGGTTATTTACAGAGGCATCCCAGGCCTGTGTGCACTGAACTGAATCAAGCTCCACTCCAAGAACGTTTATGTGAACTAATAAAAATTGTGACCTTGTGACATAATGATATTAAAGTCTATATTATTCAGGTTGGAGCACATTAACCCTGGCATTAGTCTAGTTTGAAGTTGGCATAGTACGCAAATCTCACTCTGATGAGATTTTATTGTTGTTAAGACACTGATTTCACAACATCAGCTTATCAATAGTTGTATTTAAATCAGTTAATTCATGTGTGAGTTTTCTTGTATTGCTCTGCAGCTGATGTTCTATTGTTCTGTTTTCACCCAGCCCAGGCCAAATTCTGTACATTTTGTAATTATTTGAAAAAAAAATGTAATTCAATTAAACATGTTGGTTCTAATAAATCTCATAATGAACAGCAGGTTGAACTGTTATCATTGAATCAATACTTACAGTAAAATCGGATCGGCAGAAAAATATAATGCTAATGAAAATACAGTATAAGCAAAATGGCCAACTGCATGAAGTGTAGGTCAGGCTGATGGAGGGGTGTGGTTTAAAAAAAAAAGTAGAGTAAAACAAAAAAGTTACTTAAAGTTTTTCTGCACTTTTCACATTTTGCTTGGTGATTCAGTGCATGGGAATAAACTACTGAGCTACGGATATACATATTTTCTAGTTTCAGCAACATCTGCTTTTTTGACTTGATGTTTCCGCTGTTGCAATCAATTTAGCTGAAATTGTAGCCCAGATTTTCTTGATCAAAACAAAGTATGTGTGGAATTTCTGCAATTCCTTACATGTAAAAATCTGAAAGAAATTGCAGGCCATACCATATATCCATTAAAAATCTGGATAGGACATTGTTAGCTTAATACTGCCTTAAGTTGTAGAGGCCATTCAAGTGGTACTGCAGCGGGAAAATCCCTTCAGTCTAGAAAGCATTTTTTTTTCTATAGAGCACAATGTTCATAAACTGCTCACTTCACAGATACACAAGATTCTGTAAGAAATCTTACCTACTTTCAGATCATGAACATGAAGTCGTCAATTTTGTTAAAAATAGCTTTTTAATCTTTAGCTTTGGCCATAGCACTGCTCGCTCTTGCAAACTCTTGCTCTGATTGGTCAGATTAGGTCACGTGTTACGTGAGAGAAAGAACAACTGCACATGATCTGAGAATGGAGGTTAGTTGAATCCAAGTAGCCAACTTGTGACAAATGTGTGGCCATCTTTCATGGCTTGGGCCAGGTATGTCAAAAGCCATAAAAAAAAAAAAAAAAAAAACTTTGGAAGAACTCGGCAATGTACGCGATCACCACTGAGAACTACTGCATCATCATAGTCTCACACAATTTCTTTGTTTAGTATTTAATGTCTTAAAATTTCCATTGGTTTGAAATGATGATGATGTGTGATGTCATGATTCAAGCTCTAATGATGCATTCCTTTAAAACATACTATTACTTAAACTGATTTTTAAAAGTACTGCATCAGAAAAGTACAGAAGTACATTTTTATGAAAAAAATTACTCAAGTTAAGTATGTAACTGGGCTTGACTCTGTGGTGTGTATTTCCTGGCAGATCTGCACGGCGTCTTCCAAACAAAGTCCACTCAGACACATTGTGTTGTGTTGTTCGGCTTGGCTCAGTATCCATTAGTCTCTCCAGTGAGATGTTTGGATTGGACCATTACCAGAGCCACCACAGAGCCTGCACTTTCACTTAGCACTCTGAGACAAGGATGTGCCTTTGCCTATTGTAAACACTCACTGCTGCAAATCATAATTACAGTTGGTAAGGTTTAGATTACATTTGGCAGATGAAAAACAAAACTGTCATCCATGTATAACAATGCATTAACAAGAGAAAAGTCATAGGAAAAGCTGGTGCCAGGTTATAATGTGAAACTTAATTTACATACAACTGAGTACATGTTTTTAATAGATATTTTTAAAATAAATCTGCCTGTTGAATGACCATTGAATGGATACATTTCAGTAAAACTTGTACTGGAATACATAAGCCAAAGCAATGTAAGTTCAGTTGTGTTACAATTTGATATACTACTAAATCACTTTTGGTCATTTTTATCACCTATCACTTCAATTTTTAGTATTTTAACATTGATTTAGTATAAGGTCAACTAAAAATGTTTCTGTTGTTTGATCTCAAGATCCCAGGTTACACTGTGGATCAGAGCAGACAAAGCCTTGGAAGCAGTTGGCGGACTCACCTCAGTCGTGGGTATAATGCATCTGTAATGCACAAAGATGACTGAGCAGAATGTGTGAAAGCAGGAGAAAAGTAAATTTTAGGTGAACTTTAATCTCTGACACATTTGTCCTTCTGAAACAGCGCTGATGACAGAAACTCAATCCACCATGCCACCTTCATCCAGCATTTTTCTGCTCCAACACGTCCAATCAGCTGCTCCTGATCACGCTTCGGTTACAACAGGACTGGAGGCCCTGCTGCCGCTGCTTTTAGTCGCTTCAATAAAACAACCACAATCACATTTTATATATTTTCTGTTAAGTTTGACCTTCACATGTAAGAATGAACGCTCCTTTAACTTTACACTGCAATTTGTCACGTAAAGGCCACTGCATAATTACAAAATAATGGTTTCTGCTGCACAGTAGCAGAGTGGTGAGAGTTCGGACTTTCCAACAAGGAGATTGTGGGTTCAACTCCCAAATCTCTCTGGGTGGAATTTGCATGTTGACCATGTGTTACCATGGGTTCTGTAGATTCCTCCCACTTCCAAAAACATGCATTTTTAGATCAATTGGCAACATTGTCAATTACCCTAGTGAATGATAGAGTGATAATTATCCGTCTGCCTGTCACTATCCTTACATCTTAATTGGTTAAAATACTGTACCTCCAGGCTCCACTCACTCATGACCTTATTACAAACAATAAATAAAAATGTTTCTTCAGTGTTGTTCCATTGTTCTACTAAAGCAGCTTTTTTTGAAAACCTTTTAGATTTGATTAGCACTAATTTTCCAACAAAGATTCCATGGCCCAATCTGAGGTTCCATTTTATGTACGGTATATATTTGTATATATTTTCTGTCAAGTGTTGAAATAACTGTCCAACCCTGTGCTAGAGACCTGCATTTCTAACTTAGAAAATTCTTTTAAGGGCACATAATAAAAATACTTTTGAGTTTTTATTTATTTATTTATTTATTTATTTATTTTTTAGAATGCTTTGGACACTAGCAGGCTACGTCACTGGTACATGTTTATCTACAAAGACATTATGTGTTTGCTCCCTCCTTATCTTTGTGCATATATTCAGCCTAAAATAAATGGGCTTTATTCTCTAAGATCTCAAGACTTACTAGTGCTTTCTGTCCCAAATGTTCGCACAGAGACTGGTAAAGTCATATTTCAATACTCTGCACTGCTAGAATGGAAAAAGTTACAAAAAGCCCTGAAACTAAAAGAACTAATTTCAGTAGGTCAATTGAAAGTCTTAATCTCAACAAGACTTTCCTGGTTAAATAAAAATAAAAGTAACCACCCCCTCTTTTTCTTTGACTTTTCTTGAGTTTGTAAAAGTGCAGCTGTAAACTGGTGGCGTGCCCTGGACCTCGCCGCTGTGTCCGCTCTGAGGCGAGATGATCACTGTAGACACAAAATCAATTCTCAGAGCAACCAATGACTGCAAAATCTTCACTGGATATCTCCCTCTCAGCACATTCTGTCCTTTACGCAAATGCACCAATAATGACTCATTCTCAAGATGGAAATTCTCTCCCGTACCAAAGGCTGAAAGCAATGGCACAACATGAAGATTTAGGATTATTTTGAGAGTAAACATCACATTGTTGTGATTATTCAACATTGCAGCAGTTTCAACATTTCTTAATGTATGTATATGAATGGTTAGGATACTCTTTTTAGTAAAATGCACTGAGCATCATAGACTTATATTTTGTAGACTAGCGGTAGCCTACCACTTTGATACTAACAATCATTTTGCATTTAAGCTAGTCCGGTAGGATTTATAGGACTCCACACCTGTGTTTTCTCTGTTAGAGTGTTAGCTCTTAAGAAAGTAAATGATGAATAATCCAAATCCAGAATGCTAGCTGGTACAGATTTAGCAAAGGTGAAAGGTAATAGCCTCTTTGCAAGTCACTGTTTATAGTTTTTAAGTCTTTGAGTGTTTGAAATAGCATGCAAAATGGTCTTTTAAGCTAACAGCTAGCAAGTTACAAGTAGCGATTTCTGGGTTTTGGTCTTTTAAGAAAGCAATGATCTCACATGAAAGCATACAGTATGTAGCCTATACCACGACATAACAAGACATGTCAAAATTGCTAGAAATTGTTTTTTATTAAATATGACGTGTTGTAGCCCTTGTTAATTTCTGTGGTGGTTCAGAATCAATTTTTAACATAGAAAATAACACAAGATTGTATTCTCACTGAAATGCTTACCTATTATGACAAGTTAGCTTTTCTAACTTTAACTTTAACTTTAACTTTATTGTCCACCGAAGTGGAAATTTGTCTTTGGTTCACCATCACATACACAGACAGTCAACAATTCATCATTAAATACAATAAATACATCTTAAAAGAAAAGAAGTGTGCTGCACATTCACCATTCCATCAGTGTCTATTTAACAAGCTGACAGCATTTGGCACAAATGAACCTTTGAACACCTTTTTGTTGCCAGAGGCATTCTATATCTGCGCCCTGACGGTATCAGCTTAAACTCGCCACATAGAGGATGCTCAATGTCTTTAGTGATAGACATGGCCATCCTGAGCACAGCTGACTGGTAAAGAAGCTCAATCTTTGCCTGGTCTTTACTGATTATCTTCCCAGCATTCTTAACTATTCTGTTCAGCTTGTTCTTATTGGCCACTGTCAGATAACCAAACCAAACAGAGATGTTAAAGACAAGAACACTTTGAATCAGGCTGACATAGACTTTTTCCAGGATGTGTGAGCTCACTCCAAAGCCTCTAAGCTTCCTGATCATGTAAAGTCTTTGACTGCATTTCTTATAAATTCCATCCACATTTTGAGTGAAGCTTAGCTTGTCATCAATACATGTTCCCAGATACTTAAAGCTGCTCACTCTCTCAACCGTGTCTGCGTAGGTTTCCTCCGGGTACTCCGATTTCCTCCTACAACTACATGTCCAATGTGCCTCCCCTCTCCAGGACTACAGATGGAAATTAGCTGTAACTACAATCTGGTACAAGCTCTGCCTTTGTGCTTAATGTGATTGTACATTGTCCTTAATAAACATTACCTTACCTTACCTTACCTTACCTTTTTTTGCATGTCTGTTATACGTCGTCTTTTCTTAGAGTTTGTTTTGGTTAAAAGCACCTAAGAAAAGTTTCTTTGAGTTTAACAGCTAAGTTTAGGTCTGAACAAAAGGTACGTTTAGATCTGGGGTTTGGAGTTGGTTAAGATTAGGATTTTCCTAGTATCCACAAATATAGGGTTAGGGTTAGTTTTTTTTTACAATCACCACAGAAATTAACTGGGTCAACAACACATATCATTATGCACAAAAGGAGAAACTATGTGGTATATATATATGCATTTAATTTTGCGTGGTTTCTAGAATGTGAAACCCACCTATTAGCTTTTAGTGGGCCCAAAGCTCTGGAATGAGCTCCCTTTGTGCCTCAGACAAACAGAGTCACTCTCTGATTTTAAGTCTTCTTTAAAGTTCTTTAAGTCTTTATTTTAATTTTAAGTCTTCTTTAAAAATAACACAGTTTGAAATGTTGACTTGGTTGTTTTTATCTTTGTTCTTGTTTTCTTGTTTATTTGTTTGCTTTTACAATGTTTAGTCATCACTTGTGTGTAACTTTGGTCGACTATATAAATAAAGTTTAAAGTTACATTTTTATGTAAGACACTCCGTCCTAACCACAGATGTTTTAGTGTACATTTGTCAAACGAGAACAAGTCATGTAGCCTATAAAATTTCTTATCTGACATAGTTTGATGAATCATACTCGCCCCAAACATTAAAAATCCATTGTCTTTTATTACATGTCCATATGTGGTAAGTAATGAATCTTAAGGTGCTAATCGTCAACAGTATACCATTAAGTCATTGAAACAAAACTTCAATGACTTTTGGATCAATCGCCCATCCCTGAAACCACTGCAGTGCTTTAGCAGGTGGAACCAAATCAAACGTTACATTATCTCATGCAGATAGTATCATCAGTCACCTCACAGCCATAACACACTCCGAATCATCCGTCACTGCGGCTGTCATCCGAAACCCGACAACTCCCAGGCTCAACTTTAGCAGCGAGCGGTGGACAGATCAATACAGGACATTACCCTGAAAACATTAGGCCTCGTACATGCATCAGCGCGAGGTTCTCAAGCAGAAAATAGCCTTTTAAAACTGGCTCCAGATGATTCCCGTGGGGGCAACACTCTCTGCCATGTCGTATATTTCAGCAGAGACGAAAGATGAGAAAAAGGAGAGTTCATGACAGCAGTGTGGGTCCAGAAGGAAGACGTAAGTGTCGGGGCTGGAGATGAAGCACAGCGGCCTGGATCAGAAGGGTCAAGGGTTTCAGATGAGATCACACAGCATTCCATAGGCCTATGACGTTTATGAGAGGTGGAAAAGTCTTCTATTAGAGCTTTTTATTTTGGTAGTCTATGCATCTGTTACTTCTTTTAATTAATTGATTAGTTGTTTAGACCAAAAGTAAGACCTGTAAAAAAAATCTACAAGTAATAGTCAAATTTGAGAGTGAAACTCACTTTGTCTAAATCAGAAAAGCTCTTGTTTCAGCTCATGAGTTTCTTTGGTGTTTTGGTGTTGCAATTTTTTTTTACATTTATTCCAAAAATCGATTGAGATTCATTGATAAACTTGTTTCAACCCTGGAATAAAAAAACATTTTTTGTGGGTTCTAATTCAAGAAGTTAATCGCTGTAGTTTTTAAAGGCTATGCTCAATTTTTGCTAATGTTTAATTTTGACCACTTTCATCTATCCATGATCTCTTGCATTTTTGAAGTGTTGACCACAATGTGTTTTAGACACTTGTCGATGCACGCCAAATGCTGACAATATAAACAAACACACTTCCTGGAATTTAGTAGACCAACGACACATTAACCTACTCGGTGTAACTTTTTGATCAACAATAAACTAAAGCAAGTTTTTGTCATTTAGATTTCTTTGTTGGGCTAAAAAAAATAAATAAATATATGCATCTTTAACCTGGCTCACACCAGACAGACCACATTTTCCACATTACTCGCGTAAAGTGTTTGGGAAAAGCCGGGACGTTTAATGAAATACATTGAGCTGATTGGGTGTGCGGTGTGCTTAACCAATCACAGCAACGAATCGTAATGGCGTATCAGAATCAAATGCAGCAGAAACTCGTATATCCATGGGAGCCGCCATCTTTGTTTTGTTTGATTCAAGCGGTACTTCCTGTCGTCATTGCAAACTCGCTTTAAAGTTATTTACTGTTTTGAAAAAATAGCACTTTATCATGTAGATTTTGATGGGAAACTAATATATTTCATAAAACAAAAATCTGAAGGTTTTAGCGTTCTAGCATCTCCATTCTTTGAAATAGCTGATCATAATTCTATTCTTTTATAGACTGTAAATTTGTTTGTCTGGTTTATGGTTTGTGTTTCTGTAATTACTGGACATTTTTACAATAAAGTAAAACACACAAAGTTGTTTTCTGTCAGAATAAATAAACCCAATGAAGTATGTATTAATACCTGAAGTTCAAGCAAAACAAAACACGTTTTTGCCTTTCTTATGCAAATGTAGAAATGCACATTTTGCAAAGATGGACAATGTTAGCTTCTATGAGTCTAGCTACATTATGCGTATGGCTTCATGTTCCTTTAAGTCCCTTTTCACAGCCTTCATTCTCGTACACTTCCATGTCCTGCAAACTGGAGGCTTCAGTGTCGTCCCCTCTGCTGCTTACACTGCCTCTGTACGCTAGGCCCCCGAGGAAAGGGTACAAGTTTTCTGTGAATAGGTCCCGGATGTTGTAGTACGGAAGTTCCGGATCCTTCCTCTCCGGCACCACAATGCCTTGATCTTCCATGGCTTTGTTCCTCTGATAGTACTTTGAGAACTTGTTGAAAATGATGGTAATAGGCAAGGCTACAACAAGCAAGCCACAAATGATGCACAAAGTCGCTACTATTTTCCCAGGCAGCGTCACTGGGCATGTGTCCCCGTAACCCACTGTAGTCATGGTGATCGTAGCCCACCACCAACCCGAAGGAATGGTCCCTAAGTCTGCATCCTGATCTTCTTTTTCCGCAAAGTAAATGAGCGCAGAGAAGATAGAAATGCCTACGGAAAGGAAGAGCAGGAGCAACCCGACTTCGTGGTAACTGTGACGGATTGTGGCTCCCAAAGCTCGCAGTCCGATCGAATGTCTGGCCAGTTTGAGAATTCGCAGAACCCGCATCAGCCTTAGAACTTGCACCACCTTCCCCACGTTTTCGATGTCCTCGTTTTCCTCTGCGTTTTCATCTGCGGTTTCCAGAGCGAGCGTGGCGTAAAAAGGCAAAATAGAAGCGACGTCAATGATGTTTAAAGGGTTTCCCAAAAATTTCCTGCGAGATGGAGCCACGATGAGGCGTATGATGAACTCGGCTGAGAAGCAAGCGATGCAGATGACCTCCAAAATCGCCAAAACGGGATCCTCGATGAGTTTGTCATTGTCGTCGTGTTGCTGGAACTCGGGCATGCTGTGGACGCACATGGCTACGATGGAGGTCAGGACGACGCTGAGGGAGGCCACAGCGATGATTTTGGAAGCGCGAGAGTGGGCGGGGTCTTCCAGACGAAGCCACACGTAGCTCCGGACTTCGCCGCACCAAGCCCCTTTGAATTTTTCTAGATCCTTGTCCAACGCCGAGAGCTCCTCCATGGAAGAGTCGAAGCTGGGTTGGTGGCCCTGGTCGTCACTGTGGATGTCCCAGTTGCGCTCCTCCATGTTTTCTTTCCTCTCATGGTACCTGCAGAAAGAGGGGGAAAGGAGTGAGGCACAAAGGCACTTTTACTGCTAAGAGCTACAAAGAGCAGTGTAAATACCTCACAGATAAGAACATTGAATCTACTTCCTAGTCTGCGTGTGTTTTAAAGGCCTGCGATTCTAAACTTTTCATCAGCTGCAAAGAAATCTATTTGAGTTTAATTGTTGTTTTCAATAAAAAGCACCAGAAACTTGCAATATCTGAATGTCTTCCAATGAATCACTGAGATCGCTCAGCTTGTGCACTTTTGGTTTTTGAGATATTGATTACTGATTGTTCGGTCTTGCTAAAGAGTGAAGTTGTCCCGCAGCCAATGCTATGACCACAACCAACCAATGATAAATAACTTGCAAATTAAGTGTGCACAAATGATTGACCTCATGATTAAAAATCTGAATTCATGAACAGTTTTGGTAGTTTGGGTGAAGCTATAGTAGACCTCTGCAAACCAGGCCTTGAGCTTGGGCAGACACACCACGCCATAGAAAGTGAGTAACAAGTCAGATCTGTGGAGGAAACTTCAACTGACTTTTTGTAAAAGACCTTTCACCTCTTCTGTTTCTCTTGTAGGCAGTGACAGTGATAGCCCTGCACACTCTTAAGCTATGCTCTGCCGTTTATAGTGAGACCACAAACACATGCCGCAAAAACAACTGCTACGCTTTGTTTGAAAGTGATCGCATCTCTGATTTCTGCTGAACAATGGCCAAAAGCTCTGGACTGCAGAGGATTGTGAGGTAGATTCCCAGCTCTGTTTGCTGAAATTCACAAGTTTTACTTTTCACTCTTCATTAAAAACATTTTACTATTTTATGCATTTTTAGTTACAGCATATAGCATACATTGAAATTCAGCTTTTACTGTGTTTTTGCCATAAAAGCCATTGAGGTCTTTTACAAAAATAATTATTTAGTATTAGTAACGAGAGATTAACCGATATGGGTTTTTCTTTGGCCAATGCCATTTATTTCAAAACAAAAAAATACATGTGAATGAGGAAATCAAAAATGTAAATTTAGGAATGTCAAGAGATAAAAGAAGTCTTATTGTTTCTCTCCAAACCAATTGAGACTCAGCTGATTACTGTGAGTGCGGCTTTCTCACAGAGGAAAAGCCCAAACAACTGCCTGATCAGATATCGGCCAAAATTGAGGTCAATATACAAAAAAAAAAGAAAAAAATAATAAATCAAGAAAATGTAAATATCAGGCCAAAATATCGGCTGGCAGATATATTGGTCCATCCCTAATAGTAACAATTTACTTTTCCCAAAAATTCATACCTGCATTAGAGCATTAAGATGATTAATGTAACTATTTACATAAAAAAGATCCATAATTAAACTTATCACCAGAACAGGTGTTTTTTAGACTATTCTCTATACAGTCACAACAATAAGACAAGCTGTGGTCTTTATGTAGCAAACACACAGCAGCAAGGCATTAACCAATCACACACTGACATCAAAACATATCAAATATCTGTACGCTTCATGGCAGTTTTCATGCCCTTGGAAAATCAGAAGTGAACTGCCAAATAGTCTATAAAAAAGCTGCACATAGAAGAAAGCTTTGGTCTAGCGATCTGTAAACTCCAAACGCACATGGCACTCTCACTGATGGTGTTTGTGATTATTTCCTGTAACAAGATACATCAATTCATATATTTCCTCATGTGTATTGGGTAGAGAGCGAATCAGAAAATGCAAATCAATGTCAGGAAAGTCACTACACCCTCTCAATGCTGCTGCTGATTGGTTACTTTACAGTTCATCTCTTTTTCAATCACTGCCTCTTTTCTGTCTCTCACTTAGCGTACTTCCCAAAACTATAGCTCCTCTGAATGACGACAGTGGATCTGATCAATCACTGCTTTCCTCCGCTCCATCATTTCTCAGAGGTAATTGAAAAGTTCTTTAAAGTTTTTGGTTTTCTACAGAGTCAGCGAGTAATTCTCTTAACCCTGCATGTCTGAGATGAAAATCAGTTAAAGATTATGGAGTATATTCAGAGGGGCACATTTTATAAAGAAGCAGCTGTGATGGAACCATCCTAAAATCGGAGTCTATCTGCGGTCACAGATGGGTAATGAAAACCACCATCATCAATATGTAAATTTGGCTTGAACCAAACATGAATACTGGATATAAAAGAGTCCGGCTTCAAGAAGCCTGGCTCGTATTGACCCTCATATTGTATAAAACAAACGTATTGATTTAACTCTTGCTTACTTTTCTGGAGACTTTTGGATTTTCCTGTAAGAGATACTATTATTTTCAACATATGAGCCTATTGTATGACATGATGTTGAGATGTTTATGCGGGAGTTTAATTTAAAGTTGTACCATGTTATTTTTGTAAGAGTACAATAGTTGTTACCAGTTGCTGCAGCAGGGGCTGAGGTGCAGCTCATGGATGCCCCAGTACTCGATCTCTTGGCTGAAGGAGAACACACACAGCTCCTCCATCGTGTGAATCTGGCCTGTGTGGTAGAAGTTGAGGACGCAAAGGAAGACTCGAGGATTCCGGTCAAAATAGTACTCCTTCTCCAGAGGGCTGTAGTCATCACACAGCTCCAAGATGGCTGCCTCGCTCCGGCAGAGGAGCAGGCGGCCCAGGCGTGTATGAGGGAAGCGCAGCAGGGTCTGGGGGTCTACACAGTGCCGAACTCCTCCCACATTCAAATGCACCTGGCCCTCAGAGTCAGTGTGCGGGAGGATCTGCCCATACCCCATGGTCCTAGGAGAGATACAGGATTATCAGCATACACAAGGAAGCACAATATACTGCAGTTCAATCAGGCGATGGGTGAACAGCACTGACATTCTTTACTTTTGTGCCCAAGACATGCGGCTGAATGTCTGATGTTATTATAAATGAATCATCGATCTCCAGCTGATGTCCTGGTGCCACATTCACTGATGGACTCTATTGTGCTTGAGCATGCGTGTGCTTCAGACAATCTAAGGCGGCACGAGGATAGAAAAATAATAATCATGACATTTTTGCTGTAAGATAAGAAGGTAAGGTTGTTATTCTGATTATCTTAATAAAAAAAATTGCCACTGTCTCCAGGGACATCCCATTCTTACTTAATTCATTTTTGTTCAAGATGTTAAAGATAAAAATCCCATTTTGTCCCTCTTATTTAGAGTCAAATTAGCCAATCTGGAATGAATCAGACCCAGTTTCCCCAAAATTTTTACCTCAATTATCTTAAGCTTTTGCAGAGGAATTGTCAAAACCATTTAGGTCTCAGCTGTCAACAGCAGCTATACCAATCATTACATCTACCAAAATTTTTTTGGGCGAAATCTAGATTTAGTTTTTCTTTTGATTGTTATTCTGATTAGAGCCTCTTAGACATCAGAAGCTAAAACTAAAGGGTTGCAGCTTTAAAAAAAAAACAACAACTCCCCATTTGCTTGTGCTCCAAAAGGTTCAAAAAATGCTTTAGTTTAAATTTCAGATGATTTTCGTGAGACGTGTGAGGGACAGAAGGCCATAATGATAAAGAGTGAAAGAAAAAAAATCTTCTAATATGCAAACTACTAATTAGAACTCGAACCCAAGATCGTGACTGCAGCAACCTGGACTTCCCATTTAGTTGCCCACCCTCTAGAGACCTTTTGCATCCAGTTGCAATACAAAATGTCTTCATGTTTTGCTGTATTATATTTATTGAATTTGCACTCCTGACTGATTGGTTTCACCTCTTTCCCTCCGCACACCTGACCTGACCTCACATGCCTTATGTTTGCTGCACCATGACATTTACAGCTGACAGTGTGACAGAATTGTATTGGATTTTCTGCATACATTCCAAAAACGTGACCTTTAGTTATTTCCCGCCGGCCACGCACAGTTCATTGGTACATTCTGAAAAGCAATACCAACTTTACTTTTGTTTGTGTCGACCCAAGTAAAAATATATATGAAAAAGCTGTCCAATGCAGAGGAATAGGTTTATGTCTAAATTACATCTTTGCAAGCTGTTTTGTGATCCCTCAGCTGTTAAAAAGGTTGTAGAAGCGTGTTCTTTTCAAATTCAAATGATTGTTTGTGGAAAATTAAATCAGTGCCAATGTAATCCACATTTTTATGATTGTAAAGACTTTCGTTAACAATAGGCCCAAAGATGAAAAGCACTTTGAAGTATAGAGCTTGGAGGGTTTGAGATTCTTAATTTTTTTTTACCCTGGACAGTCCCAGCAGATGTGGCCACAGCCAATTAATTGTTATTCAGGCCACACCTCTTGACCTCATACGAAGATACATCGAGTGGAGCCAAAAATCCTCTAGAGTGTGTAAAAGGCTGAAGCAAATGTCAACTTCAAATCAATATCTAGTTTGATTACCGATAGGCTACTTCACCAGGAAAGTCCCACTGTGATTCCGAATCTGTTTCGCAAGGGAATGGGGAGGACTTAAAGGACATATTTTTAACAGTAAGGGAAACCAGAGGAAATCTATGCAGACACAGGGAGAACATGCACATTCCACAAGAAAGACACAGAAAAGGGCTCTATCCCTGATTCTTAAAAAGTAAAGAGAAATGCAGTTATATTTTGCTCTCTTGCTGATGATCACACTGCAAACATGGTTTGGGTTTTCAATCGGACAACTTCCTCTCCTAAATCCTTCTACACAGAAGTCTTAAACTCAAATGAAGCTGGAGTCAAAATGATCGAAGTTAGAGATAGTCAAGGGACACATTTTATAAAATAGCTCTGACTATGTTCACATTCATTCTTTCAAATAGTTTCTATTACTTAGACCTCCATGTGAATAAGGAAAAAGTGAGTAAAAGTGGGTAACTATGGTCAGACTGTTCTTCCCAATGTTTGCAATTTGCTGTGAGTTTTAGGTTTTATAGACACTAGGGTTGTGACAGCATAAAAACAAAAAGCTAAAACACAATCAGTTCAAATTATTATATGCAGCTTATTGGCGGGCCACAATCAATACTAAACAGAAATCACTGAGGCTTTCTGCTTCAACACATGGTCAATATCAACATGTATTCATTTTTATTATATCAATAAATGTCTTTTTGCAAACAAATTGAACAACATATCCAATCAGAGTGCTGCTTTCAGCTCCTGATGAGAACTAAAATTCTTTATTATTCAGTCCAGACAGTACTCAGTGGTGTCATTTTTTCATAATTATTTAGTGAAAAGCACAGAGGCTTCTAATTAACAACTAAAAAGGTTTGTTACCTCAACTTTAACTAATGCATGAGTCTCCAAATTACTATAACTTTACAAACATCAGCAGATGTTTTTTATTTCTAGATTTTAGTGAATGAGCTATTATTGAACACACAGATGGGACACTGCGGACACCTTTTCACCTAAATAGATACACTTTTATAAAATGTATGTGGTGATTTTAAGAAAGCTAATTTTAAAGTCACACCATGTAACTTTTTAGCCAAAAAATACACTTAAATAACAGCATGTTTTTGTGATCTACTCATTTTTGTTGTACTAAATAAATGATATGGTCCAGAAAATACCCTCCACCTGCTAGTGAAAACAGTTCTTTTAGTTTTTTAAATATAATTTTTTTGGCACAAGACTTTCTAAACATTCTGAGTTTTGTTTTGCACGGCCGCCTCTACACTTCAACAAGTGGTCAAAGTCAATCAGAATTTCAGTGGGGATCCTTTAGCTTCGCTGCAGTCGCTTTGACAAATGAAGCCCGATCGGAGTGTATGTTCTCCACGGCACAGTTTGAGAGCACAGCGCAGTTTGCAGACCGCATTAGTGAAGTCTCTGAAGGGAAGCGAAAAATCAATACTGTAGCTCACAGGAAACGAGCGAGGAGACAGAGGAGCAGTGAGAGCTGTTTGTCCTAGCGCTACAACACAACACAGCGTCGCATCAGGAGTCACGTTTCAACACCGGGCAACAAGTAGGAGAACACAAACTTACGGCAGCATTACACGCATCATTTAACAACTGTTTTGGAAAGTTTAAAATGGAAGGTTTGTCCCAAAAAGCAAAACCAGTACAAGAGTTTGTTGAGTCTATATAGAGGAATAGTTTCATACAGTCCTACTGAAAAACTATTGGTAAGCTTCTCACTTTGAACATTTAAATCTTATGAAAAAAGCATGTTTGAATAAGATTTGATCTAATGTCTCCAAAATGTGCAGTTTTTATTGTGTTTTTCACAAGAATTACTGTTGTAATATTCAATTCAAACTAATATTTACTCTCAAAATGTATTTATAATCAAAGTGTAATATTGTCAGAGATTTAATAGGACTTTGCATACAACATGTGCTGAGTGTAGTCTTTGGTGAAAACTCAACTATGAGACTTATGACTTCTGCCTCCTCCACAACTGAATCTGTGGTCATTAGGGGGGTGCCTGCAGAATATAATATTGACTCAATAAGGTCAGAAATCTCCATTGAATATCCAAGTATCAAGCAAGTCATCAGCCTCCTTAAATCTGGCTCTGCAAAATTATATCAGAGTATTAAAGTTTGCTTGGCAGATAAAAACGATTACAGTCGAATCCTCTCCTATGGTGCACATATTGGTCTTACTTTATTCCGAGCTGAAGTCTGGGCAAATCCACCTATACAATGCTTCAAATGTCAGCGATTTAATCACATGTCAACCACCTGCAAATCACAATCGCGCTGCATAAACTGTGGCGACGCTCATGCTCCCGATAAGCACTGCAAGAATCCAGTTAAATGCGCTAACTGCGGCGAGGCCCACAGAGCAAATTTTAAAGGATGCATAATTCGTCGTTCTTTAATATTAGACAGACAGTCCAATCCCCATAATGTTGGTTGCTAATACCAACATACGAGGATTAATTGGAAATTTTAACGAAGTAACAGCCTTTCTCCAGACTCACCCCGAAATCCAAATTTTTTGCATAACTGAAACTTTTCTTACCCCATCCGTTCCAGATGCAGCATTAGCAATATCAAATTACAATTTTATTCGTAAGGACAGAATTGAAAATGGTGGGGGATTAATTATATATTACAAAAGTAATCTTAATCTTATCAGAGTTAATAATATGGAGGATCCTAAATGCGAGACCATCTGGTTTGATTTGAAAGCAAAAAATATTAATACTCTGTTTTGTGCTGCATACTGGCCACCCAACAGTACAATTGACCTTACATCCCACCTAGCTGAAAAACTCTCTGAGTATTCGTTTGATTTTGCCACCATCCCAGTTATTCTTGGGGACTTAAATGCTCATTATAGTTCGTGGCCATTCTGCACCTATTCTAATCGAGCGGGACGACTGCTTAATGAATTCTTGTCAGACTTTAATATGGTTCAAATTGTTAATGCCCCTACTAGAATTACATCAAACACTGAATCTTGTTTGGATTTTGTGTTAACAAATAGCCCTTTCTTTCTAAAATTTGAAAAAACGCTGCCACCTGTTGGCCAGTCAGATCACTGTATAGTACTCTTCTCTCTATTAGATGAACAAGAGCCTCTTGACAACAGTCGAAGTTCAACCAAAACTGTTTATCAAGTTACTAATTGGACTGCACTAAACGACCAGTTTAATAACGTAAATTGGGAAGCTGTACTTTGTGGTGACACTATCGAGACAGATTGGCAAAATTTTAAGACCACATACTTTTCTATTATTAACAAATGTGCTGAGAAAAAAATCCACAAGTCAAACAAGGTCAAAACTGGCCTGAGTTATGATACAACGTACGGAAAACTTAAATCAGATAAAACAAGAACATGGAAACGTTATGTGCATCTGAAAACAACAGAAGCACACACATTGTACAAGGTTGCACGTAATAAACTCAAAGCATATCTGCGTAATAATAACAGAAAGTCTGCCAGTAAGACTATTGACCAAATGGCCCGTTCAGTTAACTGCCCTAAGAAATGGCATAAACTAGCCAAAAAACTCTATATTGGTACCCAAAGGTCTGATGAAGTCCCCTCTCTAATTGTAGACGATCATACAGCCTCATCTAACTTAGAGAAGGCCTCATTATTCAATAACTACTTCACAGCTAAATGTGCAAGTTATCATCAATTGTTTACTCCACTTCCGCTTTGTACCTCTAAAATCCTTTCTGATATCTATTTTAACCAATCAGATATTTCCAAAGCTATGTCAGCACTAGACACCTCTAAATCCACAGGACCGGACGAGATCACTAACTTAGTTTTGAGAAACTGTCACGACTCTCTTTCATGGCCACTTTACATACTATTCAAGAAGTCTATAGAGACTGGACTAATTCCTAGAGCTTGGAAAGAGGCATATGTAACTCCTGTCTACAAAAATAAAGGAAGTCGATCGGATCTACAAAATTACAGACCTATTTCAATCACGTCTAATGTCGGCAAACTTCTGGAGCAAATTATAAATAAAAGGTTACTTGAGTTTCTATGTGCAAACAAACTCATATCTGCCTCTCAATTTGGATTTTTACCTCGCCATTCAACTACTGATCAGCTGAGCTATTTGTATCATAAATGTCTGACTCTACTTGAGACTGGTCACTCGTGCTGCACAGTGTTTTTAGATCTTGCAGCTGCTTTTGATTCCGTGCCCCACTCTGCTATAATCCAAAAGATCCCGGCCTATGGTATTCGTGGCAAACTATTCCGCTGGATTGTCAATTATCTAAGGGATCGTCAACAAGCTGTGAAAATGAAGGAAGCAGTGTCCGAGATGCGACCAGTCAGTTCTGGTGTGCCTCAAGGAAGCATTCTGGCCCCCACGTTATTTCTACTGTTCATGAACGATCTCTCTCAATTGATCCCAGGCTCCATACAATCATCCAAGAAACCAGGAGTTATCAATGACTGTCTACTTTATGCTGACGATACAACACTGTTTGGGGCAGCTCAGGAGCTGCCTCTATTGGCTGATAAATTGAATCAGGACCTTTTTGTAATTGCACAATGGGCGCACACCTGGGGAATGAAGTTTAACCCAAGTAAAACCAAAGCAATGTTTTTCTCCAAAGTAAAATCATCTAGTATCAACATCAGATTTATGGATTGCCCAGTCGAGACTGTTAAAGAACACAAGCATTTGGGACTATGGATAACGGACGACCTCAAATTCGACAAACAAATTGAATATGTATGCAGGAAGGTGGCCAAACAAATTTTTCTGCTTCGCAGGCTCTCTCAGTCTATTACAGAAAAGAACATACTTTTACGCCTATACAAGTGCTATATTCTGCCCCTCTTTGAATATGCGTCGCCTGTTTGGGCTGCTCTCAATGTGACACAAACTAAGCGGCTAGAAAAACTTCAGCGACAAGTCATCCGAATTATACAACATTACCAATATGCACAACCAGTATCCGACAAAGACTATGAGGAATTAAAGTTGACCCCACTGAAACACAGGAGAAATTTTGCAGCAATGTGCTATGGATATAAGCTACTTCACCAACAACTACCTCGGGCCCTTGTGCCAATGTGTCCAAGTCTCAAACCGACTCTTATCTCGACTCGCAATCGATTTCTCTTTCATTCAAGCATATCATATCCTACTAGTCGAGCACTGGACCGCTCACCTTTTATATTTTTAACAAAACTTTTAAACCACGTTCCTGAGCTGTGGGACTGCCATTCATTAGACTGCTTTAAAAGAAGTTTGTGGAAAACCAGCAAGAGGAATATTTTTGATCTAATGTTTTAACTTTTGTAATGGATCATCACGTCAACGCCTACTAGGCACGACGTAATCTCATCAACGATGGACTAAAAAAAAAAAAAAAAAAAAAAAAAAAAAAACTTTAGTAACTCACACCAGTTAAGAATCACTTTTAATTTGCTTTTAATTTTTAGTAATTACATTTACTAAATAGATCAAATAAAACATGAAATAATAATTTATCATACATTTTAATAAAGCATAAACAAAAACATATTTCATTTGAACAAGTGACAATGAATTAATGAAAAGTGAGTAATTACCCCAAACCTAATTCCAAATCCTAACTTCTTAATAAGCCTCAAACTTTTTCATCGTCAGTGCCATTATTTGTTCATATTTATTTATTCCTTTGTTTATGCTTTATTAAGACTAATCTGAATCTGATATATCTTCCATAGTGTACAAAAAAAAAAGGTTTACCTGAAGTAGAAGGCGTGTTTCCATTAAGTGTGATGTAGTCTCACATGTTGAGAGGCAGTGGTGAAGAAGAAGTGTCGGTGGAGAAGAACATTCTGCTGCTGCGGGAGCCGGGGTACTTTCTCTCACAGGACCGGAGGCACGCGCAGACCGGACAGGACGGGACAGAGGAGGAGGAGAGACTGTACATGAGTTTGTTTCCTTATACAGAGAGAGAGGCCAGGGGGAGGGGCCAGAGAGAGGGAGAGAACGGAAGAGCAAAGAGGGGAGAGGGATGTGAGGGAAGAGAGAGGGAATATGGGATGAGAGAGAAGAAGGAAAGAGAGAGGAGGGCAAATAGTTAGAGAGAGGGGGAAGAGAAGAAGATGAGAAAGAGAGAAGAGGGAATAAGGGGAGAGAGATACAGAAGAGAGAAAAAAGGATGAGAGAGGAGAAAGAAGAAGAGACAGACCAGGAGAAAAGAGGGAAAGCGAGAAGCGAAGGGAGAGAGGAAGATGAGAGAGACTGAATCAAATGAGATGGACAGGAGAAAGAGAAGCAAGGAAAGTGAGAGAATTGAGAACTAGGAGAAGGAGGGAGAAAGGGATGGGAGGGAGAAGTTGGAGAAAGAGGGGAAAGAGAGAGATGAGAGAGAGAAAGAAAGAAAAGAGAGGGGAGAGGGAGGAAGAGGGGTAAATAGAAGCATGAGGAGAACAGAGAAGGAGACAAGTGTGGTAGAAAGGAAAGAGGGGGAAGGAGAGAGAGAGGGAATGAGGAGAGGGAATTAGGGGAAAGAGAAAGGAGAGGATTTAAAAAAATGAGGGAGAGAGAGGAGGTGAAGAAGTGGGATATACAAAGAGGAAAGAGATGTGACAGAGGGATCAAATAAAACCTTTTACAAGAGTCACTGCAAAACCTCAAAGTCGTTAAAGCGCTATTAAAATAATTTTGCAGAATTTCAAGTTTTACATGAGTTTCTTAGGCAGTAGTGTTATAAATATCAGTTAGCACAGCATACCACACGTCTTTAAAGTCTTAATATTTGACTGTATGGAAAGTTTTAATGTTAAAAAAGTTGTATTTATTTATTTAAATTATTGTCGTGACGTCTAAGTTGACACTGTTACATCATCTATCTAATTAAACTTTTTATTCTGTCTATTCTAAACTGTCTTTGTTTTAGGTTTGGGACAATTAGCCTGATCAAGATGGCCGCCACATTAGCCAGAGCAGAAGTTATATCACCTCTAGTGTTCTATACACCTCACAATGCTCTGCTCTATCAGCCTGTGATTGGATACACCTGTGCCAGCCAACGAACCACTCGGGCCATTACTCCCTCCAAACTTCAACACTTTCAATTATAATATTTGTTTACCATGGGTTTAGTAGCAAGAATATGGTCAGTATTTTTTGCACTCCACTGTAAATTGGGTCAGAAAACATTGTCATTGTTTTGATTTGTCCTGGCTGCAGGTGGATACTTGTCCTAGCTTCAGTTCATGCACAGAAGAAACCATCCATAAGTAAGTATAACGTTAAAGTCTTTTTTTTAATGATTTGCATTTTGTGCAAGTACAAGACAGTTAGCTGTTAGCTTCCTAGCTAGCTTAATTGAGGAATTTTGAATCAGCTGATTTTTAGCGTTGTTTCTTTTTTTTTCTTTTTATGAAATCTAAATTATTAAACGCTGAACCTGTAAAACGTAAAATTTTAGCTCCTAATAAATTGTATTTCTATTTGCTAGTCTATTTTTAAGCTAATGTTAACATGTATGCAGTAGGCTTATTGTCAAAATGCTTCAAACTTGACTTTTTATTGTAGCTAGTTTTCTCAAAAGTAGTTTTTTGATTGAAATGAACTGACTACAAGAATATTTGTCTGTTATTGTATTTTTTTTTAGATAAAGCCTTATTGTTCCAAATATTGTTGCTGTTTCAGAATTTCAACGTTCAATCTGCAAATCCTAAAACACACAATTTTGTTTTATTTTTTTCAGTTTTAGACCCTTCTGCGCTTTTACTTATCAAATAAATACCTCCCCTGCTGTACAAAAGTCAAAAGTGTTCATCTAAATATCCAGGAATTGTCCTAAATGCAGAGAAAACATCTCAGTCTTAGAAGCAAGTTTACCCTTTTAGAAAACTAAAACTGTGAATGAAAACTTGACTGTCCTTTTGCAGGTATCAAAACTGAATGTTTAGAAAATCTGTTCCGTTTCGACGTGGGCCCAGTGACAGGGAGGAGACTGGAGGTAGCTGCAGTCTATAGTGAGTATGACACGAGGACTGTTATGTCACATTCTTTTTCATGTTTAATAGAATGCAGGCATTTTACATGTACAATGTGAACATCCAGAATTTTAATTAAAATACACTGAACCAAAAAAATCAAGAAAGATTCATCCATCATCTTCCACTTGCCTGGGGCTGGGTCACAGGGATACTCTTTCCTAGGATCCTTAGGTATTCCCAGGTCAGCTGAGAGACCCATATCATCCAGCATGTCCTGGATCTTGCCCTTTGAAACATTCAGAACAAATGCCTGAGCCACCTTTGCTGACTATTTGGACGAGGAGAAGAAATACATTTACACCGGCCTTAGATTTGAAGAAGCCATCATGACAACAAAGATGAGATCTTGCTGTTCCCAAACTGGACATCCTCAAGCCTCATGCTGCTTTCACAACTTGTTGTCTAAACCACCTAAACAGAGTTTCTGATGGAAGTTGCACATGAACACCACCTCTAGTCATTTGCCCAAGTTGTATAAACGTTCACAAGTTGGCTGAACAAGCTTCGCCCCTGGAGAAAACTCCCGTCGGAACTGCGGTCTTGCAGTAATTCAGTATTTGTGAATAAAGATAAAAGTTTTGTGACTTGGTGTTCCATGGTCTCCCAACTTTATACTCCCAACTTTGAATTCCAAACTTAAAGTACTAAGACTCTCACTGCGAGCAAAGACAGAATATTGTCCCACTCTCTGTCCTCTGTGCTTGCAGTGAGGCGACTATAGCGAGGTGTGTGATCCACCTGTGACTGAACCCCCCATTGTCCTCTTTATCCAGACTGTTTCATACTCTTAGAGTGAGTCAGGTGAACTAATTTGCTCGTCTAAGCCTTTGTCATGCTCCTCTCTTCTGCAGATGGGTCTCAAGTGGTCCTGACCAGGAGCCTGGCCTCACAGTGTGGCTTCAGCTCTAGCATGGACACCTCTGGAACAGTGCACATCTATGCTTCGCTGCTCAACTGCTTCTCTCACAGCCAGGTCAGGTAACTGTTCATTAAGGTGCAATGAACTTTAACTACTTGGCCAGGTCTGAATATTTAGTAGGATTCTTATCCTTTACTTCTAGCAATTTGGTTTTGCCTAGAAGTCACTTTAAAGCCAATCTGAAGTTGTGCACAGGTTAAATATGATCACTGGCCATTGCCTGTCTCTCTTTCTGATCTCTGACAGGACAGGAAGGGAGCAGCCAGACTTATTTTTCATTTTCTCTCTAGAAAAATGTTTAAGCTAAATGCCATGAAGTGTACTCATGTGGTGTTTGGCTGCACGTGTGATCATAGTGTATATTACAGAAGGATCAAGCGTTTAGTCTGGAGCTGGAGCTCAGGCTATCCAAAGACCAGGTCTACAGTGTCTCAGAGACCTGCGAGAACAAGGACTGGGCCTCCAGGGAGATCCTCTGCCTGAAGGATTTCATGGAAGTAGGTCTTGGCGTAGTGAAGTCCCTGCAGAGGCCAAATTTCCCTATGTACCAGCTCTGTGTGGTTGCAGGTGTCAGTGCAGAGGGTGATGCCTGATGGTCATATTCTGCCCAAGGCCTCGTATGGGAGCAGGCCTGGAAATCCCAGACGGGCTGCCGAGGTGAGATCAGTGAGGTGCATGTGGCTTGGTTGTAAAACCTTCTGGAATAGCGTTGTTTTAAGATAAACTGTAGTGGAGCAGCTGTGTTTGGTTCAACTTATCACATGTAAGATCTGCCACCAGCTTGTTGCCCTAGAGATGGTATTACTTTTATATAAGGTATCAGTGTAAAATATGGATTCTTATTGTAATCGGTCTATTGTGGCCCTGAAAGGCAAAACACAAATTCAGAAACTCAACTCAAATTCAATTGACCACATTATTGTAGGTCATTGTAGTAGGTCTCTGTTTTTAAACTTGTGTTTTGCCCTTCAGGGTCACTTTAAAAGTCACTTGAAAGATGAGGTCATTAACAGAAAACATACGGCTTGTGCCATATTTGAAGGCATCTGAATTTAGCTTTGCTTGTTTAATTCAATAGAAATATGCATGTTAGCTTTGAGATCTTGGAATTCTGCCTATGCAACAGCTGCTGTGAGTTTGTGAATTCACTATTATCTCAAAAATGTGTCTGGTCAGGTCATTTTGGCCTTGCTTATCGCTAACACAGACTTGGCCCACACACAGCTGAATTCATTGCAAACTCAAAACAAGCTCCAAATACAGGAGGAAAAAATAGCATGTTCAGTTGCTTAACAGTAGATGTTATGCACTGCCGTCTCAACTGTGTGTCCACAGAAACAGCCCGAGGACCCAGGCTTCCCCTCCACCGCTGTGGTCTTCCTCTCTCAGTCAGGAGAGGAGCACCCCCTGGAGGTGTCCGAGGCACTGCGTAAAGGCTATGGGCTTAGCCTGACTCAAAGCAGGCTGGTTCTCCGCAGTCCACTGTCCACAGCAGAGACCTACGTCCAACAGGTTTGCTCACACAAAACGGAAGAAGTTTGTCTGTTGTCTGACCTCCTTCTGTGTGTGCTCCTCCTGCAGGTGTCTGGAGTGCCCTTGACTGTGCTGAAGGCCTCCATTGTGTTTGGGACAAAGTGGCTGGCGTCTCGGATTGATGCAGCTGCAGCATGCCCCATCCTACAAGGTGCTTCTTTAATATACAGCTGGGGCAACCTCTATGGGGCCAGGCAACTGACCCACTAATCGTATTTTTGCCTGAAATGAATACAATTTTATATATATTTATATGTTTTTTATTATACAGTGAAGCATTCAACACAAGCAATACTTGAGACAAGCAAAACGTGTCATTAAACTTACATTTATATGTGTTGTATGCACAGGCAGCGTCTCCTTCAGTAAGGGTTCAATCCGCTGGTTCTTGCCCAGACTTATCACTCCCCTGGTGTCCTCGGGACAGGTCACTCTGCTGGGGGTGGGGCTGGGAGTGAATGGACAGAGGTTGGATGCTGCTGATCTTAAGGCTCGTGGAATTTCTTTCACTGTCAGCGACCCTTACAATGTAGTGGAGATCCCCATTGGCGCCAAAGGAGGACATTATAAGGTAATAAAGTCAGCATTAAAGATGATGGAACTTACCGATGGGGCCGAGGCCATTATTCTTCATGTGGTATTTTCAGAAATGAGGTTGAAAGAAGAATGCACCAGTGTTGGACCTAATCTTTGAAAGTAGCAATGCACCAATCCAATACAGATATAAATAATGATAATAATTCTGCCGATCCATAAAATTTACACAATTTAGCTGAATTTTGTATCTGTATCTGTATTTTGATCAGTCGGCAAACTAGTTGTGCCTTTAACTGGATGTAATAAGACTATAAACATGCAGAATGTCTCTTAATCTTTGACATTTTAGTCACATCAAATTAAGTGTTTTTTTTTTTTCACAACAAAAAATAATTAACCCTCTGACCCTTTTTCCAACTAGTTAAGCGTTTCAAGAATAAAGTAATTTCAACCCTACACTGATATTTGTCAATATTGGGTATCAGCAGAAATATTGCAAAAATATTGAAATTGGTATTGGAACAATAAAGCTGAACCGGTGTGTCCCTATTTGAAAGAAGTTTAAAGGTCAATTTCTCTGCATTTGAAATGAGAAAATAGCTGCTGTATTGTTTTTCTGCTGACTTTTTTTTTTTTTTAGACTTAACATAAACACAAGACCAGTTGTATATATTATTATAAGCCTATGCACATAGGATGCAATGTATATACCGATGTGTTTGCCTCTGTGGGAGGGATGAAGGGGAGACTGCGGAATAGAGTTTGCGTCATTATTATAAATGTACTATTCTGTTTGTCAGTATCAGACAGTTTTAGTTTGTTTTATTCCTGGTGTTCTCAGAGCGTGGTCCAGGAGGGTGTGTACCTGATGTCCTACAGTGTTGAGCCTATGGTGGAGCTGTTGTGGACTGAGGATGTGTCCACTGAAGACACCAGATACAAGATCCTGTTCCCAATCAGTACACCTTTGCTTTACCAGCCTCCTCAAGTCACCCAGGGTATGAGCTAGATCTTTGTCACACTGACTGAGAGTGAGAAGTGAAGGAAGAATTCAAAACAGACAATCTTCTGACTTTCCCTCCCTTTCTCAGACACAGATTCTGCTGAGCACATGTTGAAAGTCTCCATAGGTCCATTTGCACCGGACGTGGTCCTCTTCAACATCTCGTTCCCCTCTGAGAGTCTCACACTAGAGCAAAGCATCTCCAGAGGGTTCAGGGTGGAGGAGCAGGCTCTGGAGCACAGCAATCTGAAGAGCTTCATAATCCACATACCCCTCACAGACAACGCCATGGTCAAGTCAGTAAGTTACATTAGGGCACCTAGAGTGTTGCAGATGCATGAGTAAAAAGGACTTGAATGTGGAGTATAATTATTTTTTAAATAACTCTACTAGAAGGATCTTTTTCCACAGGTTGTAACAGGAGAACCTTTATGTGACTTACTTCCATTCGGTAGTAAATAAACTATTACAGATGAATGCTTACTTAACACTACTGCTAATGGTACTACTTATGTATTTGTCATAAGTGGTTTTAAAAGTTTACTTATGTTCTAACATGATACGGTTACAGTCTATTCCCAGCGCTGTGGTACAGTGTGCTCTCTCTGCTAACAGGAGGACTCTGGCCTCATCGTGTACTCAGCCCCTGTTACCTTTTGGTTAGTGGTACTGCCAGAGCTCCAGGCCTTTTCCCTTTCTGCATCACTGGAGGCTCAACTCAGGGACACAGGTCTGTGCTTTTAACTCACAGCAACACAAAATATTGTACTATTGTTTTATTTGGGGGACAGCGAGGATTATATCTCTTTAAAATGAACAATGAGATGAAATGAAAATCTGTCTGTGAACATAAAGTTTTTAATAAGCGGGATTGTTCAGAAAAAGTATCATTTATGTATACACAATAACTTGTGGTTAGTTCACGCATCAGTTAATGTCCTAGGTGCATTCTATCTCAACTTTAGTTTATTAGATCACACCAAAAACTTAATTTAAGAACAAAGCTTTATACTGTTCTTCCTTTCTACCAAGTCTTGTTTTTACAACAAGCTCCGCTAGATGCAGAACACATCTGCCAATCAATCATGCACTGGTGCCATTACTAAGCATGAACATCCATTACATGCAAAACAAACAGGTCGCCCCAGAGCAGGGCCACTGCCTCACTGGACGGCTGAATCAGAACACACAATGTATTTCCATCATACAAACTTATTTGTTAATATATTTGTTTAAAATATTGACCAGTGTACTAGTAAAACTGTTTGTGTCAGTGCTTCCCTCAGTGACTGGGGCCTGTGATGGGCAGAACTTCCGGGTCCTGGTCAGCTCTGGCTCTGAGCAGTTCCAGGTGTTGTTGGGCAAAAACTTGTTGACTCCTGCTCTGGCCCAAACCTATGCCTTTGTGGAGAATGGCACACACTTCACCATCACCGTGCCCATTCTTGCACCAGAAGTCGCCTATGAGGTACACCGCATAGTCCAGCTTAGACCTGACATGTTTCATAAAACTGCATCAGTAAAGACAGAATTCTTTCTTGACTGAGCATACTCGCAAGAGTTAAGAATTAATATGACACACCATCTCCATCTGATTCTAAACTTTTGTAAGACACATGCGCACCTCCATTAGATACCTTCTGAGACATGCACACACCTAACACAACCTCATTAAGACACGCATTGCCCACCTCCAAATGAGCCACCTTTAAGACACAAGGTGGAGACAATAAGCTGCTTGACAGTGAATAAATTGTAGAATAATCTATGCATCAAGTTTGCTGTCTGATGATATGACACTGGTCCTGTGTGTCTGTACCCAGGCTATTGAGGCGTCCACGGTCAAAGCCAGGCTGGAAGTGGGCTTGGTCTCTCCAAATGAACGCAAATTGTTCAAGGAGTTCTCCCTAAGCTGCAACTTCTACTCTACTGTCATCGGTTTGTCTTTTCTTAATTATTTTTTCACACGTAAATTTGTTAATGATAGAATATCTATCTATCTAAAAAAAAAAAAGAAATATGTAGCTGTGAATGTGCAAGATAATGACACTAGCCAATGTTATTTACAATTCTAACACCAGTTTTTTTTTTCTCATGATTAGCTTACTCAACCATGCATTTGATTGATTCCTGCATGTTTGAGGAATCCTGTACAATCTTGTATCTGAGGGCTTGAGTGCTCAGAAAAGACTTGTTTAACCTAGCACCTCCCAAAACCCTGTATTTGTTATTCATTTGAGCATGATCTTCTCCTTAACATTACACTTGAATGTTGCTTCTTGTTGGTCTATGTGACTCCGTGCCCAGAGTGCTTCCCAAATGGCACTATCACGGCCCTGGCCCTGAAGCTGGAGTCTGTCCCGAATCTGGATCCTGGGCGTCTCACTCTAGTGGACCCTGAGTGTGGCCCTGTCTTCAGCACTGAGCACTACGCCTTCTTCAGCTTCAACGCAAACTCCTGTGGCACCACCAGACAGGTATGCTATTTATTACATCTGTTAATCTGGATTAGCTTTGCTGAATATGGAAGATGTTTAGTGCTTGAAAAGAAGGAAAAGAGAGGCCATTTACTGTATATGTGCAGAAATTTGGACTAAAAGACTATTTTAAAGTTAAATAGTCCTACAGTCTATGTTTCAAAAATTAACGTAGAACATAACATGAATCTAAGTTGCTTACTTTTGATTGTAATTTGTATGCCTGCTGATCTCAACAGTTCTACACGGACAAAATGTTTTCAACAAGCCTGTTGGTGCACATTTTAAACAAATTAACTTCCTAATCCTAATCTCCACATGGTCAATCAAAAAGATAAAATGCAAAAAAAAAAGCTAAAGTAGAAAAGGCGTAATAATGTGCTCATCTCAAATGAACAGTCTCATTTACCAAGAACCATGAAAGTGTAAGGTCTGAAAAATAAACCAAAGATGGCATAATTTTTGTTTCAGTATCTTCAACCCAATTGCGAATGATCCCAAAATGATGTTCTTACCTCACTTTGGGCTAGCTCCTCCTCCTGTGCAGAAACATGAACCATTTAATTAGTTCTGATCAATCACGGCCAGTCTTAAAATATTTAAAAAGAAAATTTTGTGAAAATGTACTTCTAAAATCTGATCTCTGTGAAGTTGTCAGTTTGTCAGCTGTATCTACGGCAGAATTCTGTCTGGTTCCTGTAGTCCCTGAGGTAAGCTCATAATCAAATTCACAGGTGTCCAGTAGCAGCTTATCAACTTCCTTCGTTAGATCCAGGACTCACTCTTGACTAGTAACTTGTACTGCAACTACATGACTGAGCAATTTCCATTGGTAAGAAACTTAATTTGCAAAGAGAAACTGTATTTTTTCCATCTAATTCAGTGTAGTGTACGGTCACTTTCCTCTTTTGATGTACTTTATAAAGATGTTTTCTAAGATTTCTTCGACCCATGCACCAGTACCTTCCTACTTCTCTGAGACGAGCAGTGATTGCCTCTCATATATTTGTTTTACAGCACAGTCCGGTTCTGTGAGACTCTGGTAGATGAACTTTACAGCAGTGCGTTTGATCAAAGCTGCAGAAATGTGCAGATCTAACACAAACTTTCCTCTCAGCAAAACACATTAGTCTTCACTTTTTGGTGCAGTAACGCTTTTAAAACTCTTTATTTTCAGTTTGTGGGCAGCAGCATGGTTTATGTGAACGACATCTCTCTCCCTGATGAAGTTCTCTCTCAGAAGGACAAGAAGCACGATGAGCCGGAGTATCAGTGAGTTGGACTTGTTATACTGCAAGTCAATTCAGTTTTTTCATTTTTCTCTGACACAGGCCTCCTTTTATACATAGAAATATCCAATCATTATTATATTTATATATATATTTTTTTTCAGACACAAAATACATTATTTTCAGTCTGACATATTTGGGCAGTGCCTTTGTAGTTGATGCATCATTTGTATTTGTTGGTTTCTTGATTAATGATCCTTGGATAGCAACAGGACATTTGAGACCACTGCATAATGCAATAACTATACAAATGATTGGGACAACTCAGAATGTACTGATCAAGAATGATTAAGATTTTGATTAAGAAACCAACAAATACAAACGATGGATCAAAGTAATAACATGAATAAGGAAAACAAAAACACTTTGAATCAAACTATCTTCACTTTTTTTTTAACTGTTAACGAACACAATCTGACCCTCTTGTTTCCAGTCTGAGAGTGACGTGTTTGTACGACACCAACACGACGTCCGGGCTCTCTCTCCTCGTCAGACCTCGAGCGAGCGAGCCATTTGCAGAGACCGCCACAGGGAAGCTCCACGTGCACATGAGGATGGCTCGCGGTGGGGACTTACACTTATCACTGTTATTATAAGTTACATTCATGTGACAGTACAATATTGTAAAAACTACTAACATTCATGTGATATAAGGGAATGATGTCATAAGGTTAACTGATTTTTCCATGTGAAAATTGAATCAGTTGAAATTATTTTAAGCAAAAGAATTAATTTACAGTAATATATAAGTCTGTGAGGACATATCAAAGCAAATATTAATAAAAAAGTAATCTTCAGATTGATCCTAGTTAATTTTGTGGTTCCTCTAATTAAACTTTAGCGTTAGTGCAAAGTCATTAGCCTGATGAGGGACTTGGCTAATGCAGAGAGTAATCGTGCTATGTCCTGCTCAATGTGATCACTTTATATTGTTTCAGATGAATCCTTCAGCGACTTCTACACAGATGAGGACTTCCCGCTGTCCAAAGCCCAGCAGGAGGCGCTGTGGTTCGAGGTGGAGCTGGAGCCTGCGCTGAAGGGGAGAGTGTCACTGGAGCTGGAGAAGTGCTGGGTCACGGAGGACCAGGAACGTACCTCCACGCCTGCCTGGGACCTCATCAGCAACGGGTAAAAGACACACGCAAACATGAGACCTCATCTGCAACGAGTAAAACACATCCACAAACATGGGACCTCATCTGCAACGGGTAAAACACACCCACAAACATGGGACCTCATCAGCAACGGGTAAAACACATCTACAAACATGTGACCTCATCAGCAACAGGTAAAACACACCCACAAACATGTGACCTCATCAGCAGCGGGTAAAACACACCCACAAACATGGGACCTCATCAGCACCAGGTAAAAGTCATGCACAAACATGGGACCTCATCAGCAGCGGGTAAAACACACCCACAAACATGGGACCTCATCAGCACCAGGTAAAAGACATGCACAAACATGGGACCTCATCAGCAGCGGCTAAAACACATCCACAAACATGGGACCTCATCAGCAGCGGGTAAAACACATCCACAAACATGGGACCTCATCAGCAGCGGGTAAAACACACCCACAAACATGGGACCTCATCAACAAAGGGTAAAAGACACCCACAAACATGGGACCTCATCAACAAAGGGTAAAAGACACCCACAAACATGGGACCTCATCAACAAAGGGTAAAAGACACCCACAAACATGGGACCTCATCAACAAAGGGTAAAAGACACCCACAAACATGGGACCTCAGCAGCACCAGGTAAAAGACATGCACAAACATGGGACCTCATCAGCAACGAGTAAAACACATCCACCAACATGGGACCTCATCAACAAAGGGTAAAAGATACCCACCAACATGGGACCTCATCAACAAAGGGTAAAAGACACCCACAAACATGGGAACTCATCAACAAAGGGTAAAAGACACCCACAAACATGGGACCTCATCAGCAGCGGGTAAAACACATCCACAAACATGGGACCTCATCAGCAGCGGGTAAAACACACCCACAAACATGGGACCTCAGCAGCACCAGGTAAAAGACATGCACAAACATGGGACCTCATCAGCACCGGGTAAAACACACCCACAAACATGGGACCTCATCAACAAAGGGTAAAACACACCCACAAACATGGGACCTCATCAACAAAGGGTAAAACACACCCACAAACATGGGACCTCGTCAGCAAAGTGTAAAACACACACGTAAACATGGGACCTCATCAGGAACGTGTAAATCACACATGCAAGCAATGGACCTCATCAACAACAGATAAGACCAATGCATACATGGGATCTCATCAGCAATGGGTAAAACACACCCACAAACATGGGATCTCGTTAGAGATGAGTAAAACACACAATTAAACGTGGGACCTCAGCAACATGTGCAGTGGCAGCAAGTAAATAAAACACACCTCAAAAATGCTTTGTAAAATACATACAGTTTAACCTTTGACTTTTACTGAAGGAATCTAACCAATTTGCGTCTGTGTCTTCTTTAGTTGTGTTGTACCAGACAGTCCTCTGCCTGTGAAGCTCGTCCCAGTGTGGGAGGACTCCAGAGTGCGCTTCCCCCCTCAGCTCAAGAGATTTCAGCTGCTCCTGGCCACGTCCACCACACTAAAGAACAGTCCTCAGGTAAAAGATTTGTCCAACACTCCTATACAACAGTGTTGGAAAAGATTTTATTTGTCTTATTTTCCTAACATACTTGTGAAGAAAATCCTGATTTTCACTTGAAACTGCTCCATAAACTTGACCATTACTATCAAATTAATGTACTGGAGCTGTGAGGAATTGTGACGTGTCCAACCAATCAAGTGCTGCATAATTGAAAGGTCAGGGGTCACCATCAAGCGAATTCAATCCTTATAAAGTCACTATATGAGTTCAATTTGAATCCAAGGACAAGCCACCATATTTCATATACTGTACTGTTCATTGTAATGGAGGGAATAAAGAGTAGTTTATGGACACACTGTCCTTCAGGGATCAAAGGTTGAGGCCAAAATGGTAGCCTATGTATAGGGCTTATGCCCAATTTATAAGTGTGAACTTTACAGCGACCACAATCTCTCATAGTTCTTCACTTCTCAGAAGCCAATGTGAGTTGAACTGTGGTGGTATGCTGATTGATTGACTCATGCAGACATAAACAAGCACACTTCCTGTTTTTTTTTAGAATAAAATGCTCTATTGTTATCGTGCATTCCAGGCAACTGGTAACTGGGATAATCTCCACATGTCCACTGGAGAAAAAAAAGCTCTGGAATGCTGCAAAACATGATTTTGGTCATTGTGGTTGTGAAGTTAGACTGAGCAATATGCAGCAGAATGCACATCTCCAGTGTTGTTCTAAATCTTGACTGTTTATTCCAGCTATTTGTGCATTGTGACGTGACGATCTGTGACCCAAGAAACCCCATGGACCCAGTCTGCTCAGGGCACTGCTCCAAACTCCAAGGTGAGTGGGGGCCCTCTGATTGGCTGTGCTTAGATTGTTTGTGAGAAGCAGGAAGTAGCTAAACAGATGTAAATGCCTCAGCTTCAAAATTAACTTGTGTATACATGCCATCATGTATGCACAATTATTCTGGTGTTTATTTGTAAATGACCTATGTTCCTATATCTGAAATGAACTAATCTTTTTGCTGAACTCAGTGTTATAATGTGACTGTGATTTTCTTTGAATGCTGATTCATGATTCTCGTGTGCTTCTCAGGTCCCAGAGTATCTACACAGGAACATGTGTCTTCAGGACCCATCTTCATGAGCTGACCTGTGATTTTTACTACAATAAAGAACTTTTATTACAAAGTGCTCGTTGTGTATTTGACTGTTATGTTGCAATAGAGGTAATCCAAATGATACATTGGGTGTAAAATTTGAGCAGACAAAAATTTGCTGAGATTTCTCATGAAAGTCACTTTCTACATCACCAATTTGAACATTACGTTATATTATAAAAACTGTTGGGCTGTTTTGGCTGAGAAATCAAAATTTGTAACATGCCCCCCCCCCCCCCCCCCATACTATTTCCACTATGTGGATGGAAAAAAAGACTGTACTTACAACTTTGCAAGCAGGACTGATTTTTATATGGAATGTGCATTTTAAACAAAAAGGTGACGCTACAGGACATGAAGAACAAAGTATTGATTATATTGCACATTATGAACCTAAAATCACATCAAAATGTTTTGCACAAATGATTTTTCCAAATCACTCATTAGGGTATGAGGAGCAATCACATATCTAGATCTCTCAATGAGAAAGCGTTATACTGAGGGAAATAAACTCTGACTTTTTACCTTTGTTGCTTTTGTGGATTTGTCAGATTGTGCTGTAAGTGCCAGAACACTACCTCCATCTTTAAAGAGAAACTAAACTCAGAATCAACTTTTTTTCACTGTTAAACTGTGTTTATGGGGTCAAAAATTAATTATCTACGGTTTCCAGGCCTTTTTGGGACATTTTTGTGCAAACTCGCTCATTTTGCAGTTATGTGTGTAAAAACAGCGGCTATACTGCCACGATGGGCAAATGCTGTCAGTGCATTTTCAGTACCCTCTGACGTCACAGTGACTTGACGAGCTGCCCAGAGGGAATAAATAAACTCCTCCCTCTGACACGGCTGCGGAGGAGAGTTGTAAAGCGATCACTCGCTGCGTATTGATATCAGTCGTGGTTTAGCTCAGTTTGTTGAGCGAATGGTGCGATGTGTAGTTGCTTGTACAACATAGTAGAAGTCTTCAAAGTTTCATCTGGACAGTGTTTCCGAAGATCAAATCGAAGATCAAATCGAAGATCGAATTTGATCTTCTGAAACACTGTCCAGATGAAACTTTGAAGACTTCTACTATGGATCACTCCTGGATGAATGAGGACTACACCGTCTTGCTTGTACAACGTTGCGCTGGTTCGATTCCTATGTCAGTGGAATGTTTTTCATCGTTTTTCATTTTTAGAAAATACTCCTATCATAAGCTCATGTGCCTATGTAGACTAAAGCAAAGGTTTAATACATATGTTTTGTAAAGTTAAAAAAATCTTGACGTGCAAGTAAGCAAAGACTTGTGCTGTACAGCTTCCTCAGATAGACTGTCAGTGGCCAGGACCCGGACCGCTCCGTCACATAATTTGCCAAGCTCACTGTTCATATTTGGTGCTGTCAATCAAAGTCTGTTCACACCCACTGGGCGTCTCTTCAAAGGCCTCCGGGCATCTCCCACTTTTGCGAGCCTGTTTGGGGTTCAGTTGTGGGCGGAGTTAGTCTCTGAACGTGTGTTTAGCCTCACTTTAATAAAAGCCACATTGTCTACAGAAAAGCTCTAGTTTCGCTCTTGTTTCTGACTGGGCATTTCTCTCATTCTCTCTGTTGGGAGTAGAAATAGAGGCATATCCTCTTTGATGCATGTGGCATGGATATAAAAGCATATTTTTTCACAGTTTCAAAATGTTTGATTGAAAAAAAAAATGAAACTATACAACTGAGTAAATCACTGAGATTTCTGGCAGCAGGTCACAGGAGTTTGCTCTCCTTTTTGTCAGCATTCTGAGAAAAGGGACTTGTCAGAGTACATCAAGTTAATTGGAAATACATGGGCTGACATCTTTTCCCAGAATGAGGCATTTTACATCTAACCATTTGAAAATAAATTATTCATTACAGCTTTATTATGGCCTACATCATCCAGAGACCACACCATTAGCTACACAGGTTAGCATGTTCAGAAGATACAACACACACACTTGTTAAAATGCACAAAGACTTTATTAAGATATGAGATGAGTCCTGTGCAGTAGGACGGGCCCAGAGGAGGTCTGTGTGCTACTGCGCTCTGAAAAATAAAATAAAAATTTTAATGCAGACATTTATGGAGTCATTTGAAAGGGTCCATTTTAGATAGTCGGGTCTGGAGGGACGATGGTTAAGTTTAGGAAAAGGGTTAGGGTGATTGGTATGACTGGTAAGGTTAGGAAAAAGGTTTGGGTACAGGTTAAGTTTATAAAAAAAAATAAAAATAAACTTATCACTATGGCAACCAGCTGACTTTTGTCCTTCCAGACCAGATTATCTAGCACTAACCATTTGAAAACACTTACCCCGCCTCCCATCCTTGGCCCCACCCACTCCAGCATGTGTGGGAGCCCGGGGGTGAGGACACTGCCCTCTGCAGGCACCAGCTTTGGGCTCACCAGAGTCACAAACCACAGCATCACAGTGAATGTGAATCTGAAAGACATTTTAGCAGAATTTGGTAACTCAGTCACTGCAATCATTTAGGAGTTGTTTATTTCACCACCACATTTTAATCTGGCTATAACCATGTCATGTCTACCTCCTGCAGAATCTGCTCTTGTGTGAAGGTGAACAGTCTCACCTGCTCCTGGAGAACCTGCTCTTCTCGTGTAAAGGTGAACATCTTGATTGAGAAGCGTTTAACATGAGCAGGTATGAGCACTCTATTATCCTTCTGCACAGGCAGGAGCTGGGTCAGATACCTGTCCTCAGGGTTCTCACAGCTGCATCACCAAAAACAAAAACCACAAGATCAACACAAATTGAACTTTTTTGATGTCTACAATAATCACTTTAAGAGGTTTTTACTAAACAGAATTAAAAGGGAAATGTAAGACCAGGCTTTTAAACATTTATTATTATTTCTCAGCTAATTGAAATCATGTTCCACATCTCTGGCCCTTATTCACATATAAGTCTATCCTATTCTAGAATCTCTCTAAAAAGTAAAGCGCTCACGTATCCACAATGATGTCCCAGCGAGGCAGAGAGTTGCGGTCTGGACTGCTGGAGGCCCAGCAGGTGTCCAGGACCAGCTCCAGCCTGGGGTCAGAGGAGAAGTCCAGAGACACCTCCACAAACACTGACTCCTGCAGGACCTTAGGCACTGGGAAGTCCTCTGGCTGATAGAACCACCTGTAAGACTCATCTGACAGAGGATACAAGAGTTAGGACAGACCGATAGGGGAGGGCACATTTCAGTGCTTAAAAGTACTTAAAAGTACAATAAAAGTTTAGATACAGGAACAAATACTTACATCACATAAAATGAACTGTGCAAGCACTGAAGTACCAGTTTGACTTTAACTAAAAATGGTATTTCACGCAAATAGAGGTGTGAAAAGTAGAAAATGAGAAGTGTTTTCTGAAGTTTTAAAAAGTTGACTTTGCCAAGTGCACCTGACTTTACGTTTCTCACCTTTAGCCAGCCTCATGTGCACCTGCAGCTGTCCCGCCCCGACCTCTGCGACTGGTGCGCTGTTGGGGCTGTGCGAGAATGCTCCACCCAGCGTCCCATCCACTTTGTAGAAGCAGGAAACTCTCTGCCTGTGGAAAAGGGTAGAGAAGTGGGTTGGCTCTTTCACATCAGAGACCCATGGGTGGGCAGGGGAAGGATGTACCTGTACTCTGGATCCATAGGGCTGGTCCGAGGGTTTCTATTGCCCCATCTCGGGTAAGAGCTAGCTGCGCTGTATTCCGGGCTGATTTCATTCTCATACACCATGTAGTTGTCCAGAAACTAAGTCGAAATTAGTCATTTTAATAACATCTTTAAAGAAGAATCATTGCAAAAACACATAACAATCTTTGAATATTTGCAAACTGAGTCACACTGACCTTCCTGGAGGTACCACAGGAGTCCACCGTGAAAGAGAACAGGGCAGACCTTGACGTAGTCTGGACCGGTCTGCAGCTGCGGTCCCTCAGCCTCAACCGATCAAGCTCCAACCCAGGTACGGACTGCAGTTTCAGGGCCAGAGCAGTCATGGTGCCGTTAGGGAAACACTCTGCAGGGATAAAGTCAAATTATCAGTCTGTGGTCACGAGTGGAGCAACTCACCAAAGACTGTCTGGAGAACAGAGTTTTCAAAAAGATGTACCTGTATTCAGTTCACAGGTTTTTAAGGGCATGATTGTCTTTAAAGCAACTTTTATTGTCACTTTGTTTCTTAATATAAAAGACTGAGCTATAATGTTTGTAAAATGGCTGAAAACTAGTATTTTAAGATTAGCAGTACTTGTTCTAGTGTTCTTTGCACTGTAAAGGCTGCAGTCATGGAAAGACTACTGTAACTCAGAAGAATCAAGTTAGCCAAGAGATCGGGGGGGGGGGGCTATTTTTAAAGTTTAGGGGAAGAGTGGCTTTAAATTGTCAGGAGATGTAGCTTACAGATGGTAGATAGTTGTTACAGACAGAGGTTGCAGCTTACGTGTGGTAGTCAGGGGAAAGTGGCAGGTCAGGTACAGGTCACCCACAGACCAATGGTTTTTGGGGTCCCACAGGATGACATCCAGCCGGGCACGGACAGAGTCGGACTCCAGCATCTGCATTGTCGGGGAAAGTGTTAGCTACATACAAATTCTAAAGCAAGTTCTTTTGTTGTGCAACATGAAATCATTTTAGTTTCAGAGTTAGTGATGGCCTTCAGCTCATCTGCAATGACTTTTATTTTGGACTAACCTATACATTTTCCATGAAGCTTTGGTGTGGTAAATAAATTTTACAAACTGCAGATTTTCTTTTACAGGCAGGGCAGGTCGGTTTTAAATATTGCAGCTTAATTTTGCCTTTTACATTCAACACGATTTAAGTGATCAAGTACCTCAAAAGCCGTGTCCTGAGCGTTGTACGGGACCACGAAGTTGAAGTGCGTAGCATTCTCTCTGAAGTTATACTCTGCGGCGCTCCCCGCTGTCAGTGTCTGGTAACCCACCAGAGTCTCAAACGTCTCAAAGTTTGAGCCCTGGTTTCCATAGGTCACCATGATGTTGAAGTTCTCCTGGTCACAGCTACCCGATACTGCGGGAAGCACTGGAGAAAGCCACATGTGTTTGGAGATGTTAGCATAGACTCTGAAGTAAAATATAAAAGTAGGTTTAATCGCAATATTTGCCAATTCAATTTGCCTAATGCTGCTCAACTATGGAAAAAAATCTATTTACCACTATTGTTCAAACAAATCTTGATTAATCAGGATTTCAGTAATGATTCAGAGAGAAGGCTGGTTATAAGGACCATAAATGATGAAAATGAATATTGTACTTTACAATTGGAAAATGATGGCAGTTGAAAGCTTTACCTGAATCAAACTTATTGTTAATCACTTTAATCTCACAGGTGTCTCAAATGTAATGGTGACATTCCCACTTTGAGCCCAAAATATACAAGCAGAACGCAAAACATTCTGAATTTTACCAGTGAGAATTGTCTGAATAACCCATTTGTCAAATGCTTAAAACAACATGTGCTGTGTGGTGGATGTGATGATCATTTGGATTATTTCTGCTGTTGTCTGATGGTTTTCCTCCACAAACTCACCCACGTCCTGCAGGGAGGTTTGCAGCTCTACAGGCACAGAGAAAGGCGACAGCTCAGGCTGGATCAGGAAGCCCAATGTGAGGGACAGGGAGTACACAGTCACCAGAGGTTCTGGGTTCTAAAAAGAATTGCATTTTAGACTTTAGGAAGTATACTCTACAGTTTTAGCATTTATTGGCTCTCGCAAATTCTGAAAAAGTACATTTTCAAATGGAGTTTAAATTCTTTGGAGTCTAAAAACAAGTGACTAGCTTAAAAAAAAAATGCTTTATCAGAGAAAGTACAATTTTAGTTTAAACCTAAGTTTTCACATTTCTGTTCATTTAAAACACAGTCCACTAAACTTGAGCCTGGAGAACGCTCTCTGGATATTTTCAAGTTCAACTTTGTGACTGTAAAAAAAAAAAAAAAAAAAAAAAAAAAAAAAAAAAAAAAAACTACTGAAACAGACCCTCTAGTCTGAAGACTTGCTAAAACTACTTTAAAAAGTTTTTAATTCTGAACTTTTAAGCCACACAATTACTCCATGTGATCATCATTAACATATGGCTGTACCTTGAAACCTTCAATGTACTAAGCACAACACCCTCATGCCCTGGACTCACATGTGTCTTGACCACGTCCTCATCGAAGCCCAGGCTGACTGTAAAGGTGCGTGCACCATCAGGCTGGTCCTGCTGTTGCACAGTAAAGCCTCGTGCAACACACTCCTCCACAGTGAAGGTCCCAGTGAAGAAGGTGATGTTCCTCAGCTCCACGTCCTGAAGAAACGTGCCCACCTGGACCGAGAAGAGGCGCGATGCTGCCACAGTCTCTGCACACAACAAAACCAGTCGTAGCATTAAAGGACAAAATATGCTAAATTCACTCTGAGTTTTTAATTCCATTTTAAAATTGTTTTATCAAATACACTGCTGAAGTTTTGTTAGAGAGAGATACCTTTCGTTTCCCCAAAAAACACCGTTGTGAATGTGCTTGATCTGTGATGTCATAGATAGAGCTCCAAGATCTTCTGTTCTGTTTTTAATTCCACAAATCATCCATCCTTGTTTTGATCGTTTTTGCAGCATTAGCATATTAGACAAAATCAGTTTGTTTACCTTGTGTCTTTTCTTTTGTGGTCAGTAGATAGAGCTCTAATTCAGTTTTTAATGTGGGAAACTAACGACCATCATGTGTATTTACTACACTTTTTTTAACGGTCCTAGTGCATGGAATTTCACAGTGAAGGTGCTCAAGACCAAATTTAAAAAGGAGAGAAACACAAAAATGCATCATATTTGTCCTTTAAAATATCTCTCAGCCAGTCCAAATCACAAGGCCTGGACTGCCTGAACTGTAATTGGAGCGCCGCCAGGTTTCAAACTGAAGCATAGCAGCGCCAATGGATGTACTTCCAGCTATTTTAGTAGACTTTATGAAAATGTTGGGTTTGGAAAAAGAAAAGCTTTGTGCAGTTGTGGTGAGAATGTTGTGCTTTTCTCTCAACTGGATTTAACAAAAAACAATTGGTCCAAGCATCACTACAGCAGATAGATAATGTGTATTACTAAAATAAGTGATTCTCATCCATCTGGCATGGTCCAGGTTCTATCCAAACAAGGTTAGAATAGTGTGGTGGAAATGGGGCAGACTCACGGTCAGTGGTGTGGGGGGGCCGGGCCATCAGGGGGTGGTGATGGGGAACAGCACCTTGTAGCGAGTCTCCTCTCCACTGTTGGCAGACCTCCACAGGACCTCCAGCATAGGCTCCACGCTGAAGGTCACATGATACTGGTACTCTGGAGCGTGGCTCTGCAAAAACACATCAGCACAAAGGCTGTGGGGGCCTGTACTCCACTACAACAGTTACTACAAACTTGACAAAAAAAAAAAAAGTAAAAAAAAAAATGTAAAGTCTGACTGAAGATCTGAAATAAAAATTACATTTGAGCAATATTAAATCCATCTTTTATACTCTTTAGAATGCAAGGCACCAGCTCACCTTATAGTATCCATCTGGAGTACCCACGGGGATCTCCATGACGATATGAAAGTCTTTAGTGTTCAGGGTGTATCCACGGGCCTTTAGCTCACTCTTGTCCAGCCTCTGCCCGCTCATGCCCATGTGCATCTCCTGGATCCTGGCCCGACTGTCCACCAGAGGAGTGACCGAGCGGGGAACGTGCCATGAGATCATCTGCTCCGTGAACAAAACTCCTCCTACAAGACAAGATGCAACACTATTTTTACAGCAGAAACTCAAAAAACAAGTAGCACCTTCATCAGCAAAATATGCCAGTTTTATGACATTCTGAAGACAAACTGAATGAACAAGATTTCCATGGAAACCACCAAGTGAGGGCCCACCTTTAGAACACAAGAGTTTATTTTAGGGAGTAAAGACTTTTTTTTTTTTAGTTTTAAGTTGGTTCAACAAGAACATCCAGGTTTAAAAAACGCTTTTGTCTATTCTTTGGCTTGAAAAAATGTTAGATGGTGAACCTTTCCATAATATATAGACAATATACTGTATCTTTGTGAGACCAACTACAGTACAACGTGTCTTCTCACCAATGGGACAGGCTGCAGACATGTCCATGACGTTGAGGCCTGCTGGAGAGCTGTAGTACACACTGACCCGGAGCACCTCCATGGGGATGCCTGCCACCTAAAAACACACATGCAACCCTTTAGTACAGACTAGTTGTTTGTAGCCTTTGAAATTAGGCCAATTGCATCTTTGATTTTAATTTGGCGGGGCAAGATTGTAATTAATCAGACAATAAACCAAGATTTTCAAACATCGCTAAAATTCAGATTGTCTTCCCCTGCATAGCTTCTCTTTACAGAGGGACAGAAACGAAATAGTGTCAATGTCAAGTAATGACTTGAAAAATGTGAAAGTGCTGCTACAGCCTGATAAGTCTACAACTTTTATATTAACCTTATACTTAAACTTAGTCATACTCAGTGCAGGGCAATGCAGTATTCAGTGTCCATAAGCCTGGTTGTGTAGAACTTACGTCTTCAGAGTAGGTCTCTGGTTTGTGGTAGGGGCTTCGGACCACCAGACGTGAGGCAGTGCTCAGGGCTCCGTATCCTGCCTGCTCAGCCTCTCTCTGAACCATGGTCACTGCTTCAGGAGTGTAAAACGTCAGCTTCCAGATGCCACCCTGCGCGGGATTCTGTGGAAATTCAAGTTTTAAATCAAACAATGTTGTCTGCCTGGAATTACGTTTTATTTCCAGCACCAAAGTTAAAGATGCAGTGTGTAATACCCTGCTTGACCCCATGTGATGTTAATGCTTTACAAGGCAAAGCAAAGACTAAAAACATTACTTGGTCTGGAAGCACCGCATGCTCCTCTATAGTTATGCCCAAGTTTAATACCACGCTGTACAACTTTTTGTAGTCAAAGAAATCTCCATGGAGAAGGTATTGCAGACCCTCCACCAAAAGCTTACTAAAAGTAAAAGGGATACTAATGGATTTTCTATACATTTTCCTCATAAATTCCTTAATAGGCCTCTACAGAACAGCTGTATTTGTTTTTGCATTAATCTATGAACAAGTACAACACAGACAGCTCTGCTGCTTTAATAACTAGCAAAATACTTCTGGGTGACTGGCAATCACATACAAACAGCCACGCTCTTTCAGAGCTTGTTAGACCCCACCCCAAAAATTGTGTGTGCACTCATTTACCCAAATGAGTGTGGAAAATTGTAAATTGGATTAGCATTTACAAATCCCTTTAACAATGTTATATGGAATTTATAATAAAATATGCCTTGTACCAGGTTGTAGAAACAATTATTATAGTCTCTGAAGATGTAAACCACAAATGCATCCAAATGTAGATCCATAACTTAAATACAAACTTTGTGTCTAAATCAAATAGATTCAGTCCACCTCAGAATGAAAGTGTTCATACCCCAGGTATGGCATTCATCTTGGAGTCATCTTTAACACTGGACCCTTTTGGACCTTTGGAGTCAGCTGGAGAATCAGGCACAGGTATGTGGTGGGACACCTGATCAGAAGCAAAGATGAGTCTGGCTTTAAATGATAGAATGAGCCTTTCAAAAATATGTCCAATAATTTTAAGCAGCTTTAAATTGAGACTTTAAAAAAACTATTTTTGCACTTCTTACAGAAAAAACAAAACACAATAAAAGGTTTCTCATGGGACTCTGGCCAGGAAATCCACTTAAGTTTTAATTTTTAAACAAAAAAGTCCTTGCTAGACACACAAACATCTTCTTCAAACTGTCAAAAAATTTACATTAAAAAAAGCAATACATAAACTACATCCATTAGCTCGTCAAGCAAAGTCATTGTTCCAGTAAACAGTTTTATACATAAATTAAAAGATGAAGATGAGACCAAAATCCAGCAGTAAAACACACTACTTAACCCCAACTGTACCTCCATGTAGTTGCGTTCGCAGAGCACCTCCCTCTGAGCCCAGCGGGAGTAACTACACGACTGCTGCACGTTATGAGAGGAGATGTCCGGAGAACTGGGGCTAAACATGTCCAGCTTCAGACCCACGTCAAAAGTGGTGTCATCCTGAGAGAAAACAAGACCTCATTACAGCCTGTTCATCTGCGACATGGAATAGGAAGGACGTGAGCTTTCATATTTTGCATTTATCGCTTGAAAATCGTTTACAATGTTCCTAACAAGTTTCAGTTGCTAATTTGTGCCATTTTGAAAAATATGAAATGGTTCAAGAGACAGATTTTTTACATCACCTGCACAAGTCTAAGGAAATTAGGATGCCAGGCTTTTTTTGTAATTAAACTTTCATTTTGAGAATACAAACTGATAAGCTTATTATTCTATACAACCATGGGTACCAAGTTGAGAGTCTACACATTTTTTTAGATTGAGAATATTTTAAAAAGTGCATCCATGTTATAGTGTAAAGAAAAAGAGATAGAGACACTCCATTTGTGGTAGTTTAATAGTGAATCGCAGCAAAAACATACTTTTCTGGAGCCTCCCGGTTTGATGAGCACCTTTTTGTAAGTTTTACTTTCATTCTGATCCAATGCAGCACTCCATTATCACCATTATTTATACATGTTATAGTGTTTAAGATCTGATTTAGTCTCTTTAAATCATTAAGGTATACATTAGGCCCGACATAATCCAAGCTAAGTTCTGGTAATACTTTGAGCCAAATATCTTGTGTATTACTTTGAGTGAAATTTTGACAACCTCTGATCAGATTGGTGCAACTGAAGGCTTAAAAATCTATGGAATGATTTTTAAACTGAGAAACCACATAGAAAATATTATAAAGATTTGCAACTGAAACTTGAAGAACATTTAAAATGTGTATTTGCAAGCTTATAATATTCTAAAATGATAGCCTTGTCAGTGTCTAAAATCCAAGCAGAGCACTGCCTCACCGTGTTATGGACGAAGCAGCCCAGCAGAGAGGTGTAGATGCGAGTGTTGCCCCAGGGGTCAGACTCCATACTGTATCCACACTGAGCGGCCAGCGCAGGAGTCAGCAGCACACGCCTACTGCCGTCTGAGGACAGAACAGATGCTAACAACTCAGAGACCACACGGTTGCACACACGTGCCTCCTTTTCCCATACCAAAGATCATAAGGATTGTTTTTGGTGAATGCTACAAGAAATCCAATTTAGCTACGGTCTTCATTTTAAAGAAGACCTATTAAGTAAAATTTACTTTGATGAGTTTTTAAACTACAGTATGTCACCGTAGTGTTCCCTCGTCCTTGGTTTACCCAAAGTGGTATTTGAATTGCTTCATGTATGTTTGAGTCATCTTCTAGGCCTATTGGTCTGCAGTTGATGCTCCAGTAGTGAGAAAATCCCCACCCACTTGTCTGTTTTTTCTTGCGATCACACAAAAATTAGGATTGCGAGTAAAATATGGAAGGTTCAAAATTGTCATTTAGACACTTTCCAATTACAAAAAAAAAAAAAAAAAAAAAAATTTTTTTTAGAACTGTGGTTTATTTAGGTAGAATTGTATCTGTTCTGCCATTTTGAACAGGAAGTCAATGGACCGGTTTCTATTTCTGAGCCTTTTTAACAACTTTCTGTGTTTTGCAATGAACAAAAAGTGAATTATTGGTCTACTTATACCATAGCTTCTTTTCAAATATACGGAAAAATCACAACAGGTCTCCTTTAAACACATGTTTCTACACTTGTACAATCAGATGATAATCAACCAAACTCAAATAGAGCTTGGCAATTAGGGAACGCAAATCAAATTGTGAATTCATCTCTGTGACAATCTTTTTGCCAGTCCACTAGTTCTGTGCTCAAAGTGTCACTGTACTGTACATAATAAACTTGTGTGTACTCACTGACGGCCTCCACCTCCAGCTGGTTGCCCACAGCTAAAGCTTTATCCAGAGACAGGCGCATTAGATTCCCAATACACTCGGACCTCAGACCACTGGCTGCAAAAACGAACAAATCAAATGTTAAATCCCATTCTTTCCCTTATATTTTCTACTTCAAAAGGACTTTTACTTGTCTGTGAATTGAGCTTCGTGTTTGGCCTCGCCTGACACAGAAGGATCACTGCGGCCAGCAACTTCCACAACAAACTGCAACAAAACAGAGGGTCTTAAATGCTGGCAGGTTTATCACAGACATGGTTTAAAGACATTATTCAAAGTTATTCTGTTGGCTTGTAGTTATGTTAGAATTATGGATAAGTGCTAAGACTGTATGGGCCGATAATAGATTGGTACCAATATTTTTAGAAAAAGTTTTCTGGTCTGTTCTCATGTCAGTCAAAATGTGTCCTTAAGGAATCAAATTTGTTGGTTAACAGACCAAATTGGAAAAGTTGGCTTCATATTTACAGCATAATGCCTTAGAATATTTTATATTCCAGATAAATACATTTAGTTTGCAAATGAAGTTTGTGATCTTATGAGTCATGCTATGGATTTGAAAATGAAAGTATCGGTTATAGCAAGAGGTCAATAGGGCTCAAAAGAAATCCATATCGGCTCACCCCTGCCCTGGTAAATTCACACGCCCAAAAAATACTAATTAAAAAAATATAAATAAATAAAATAAATAAACAACAAATGTTTATGCAATCTCTGCTTTTTAGTTAGCTACATCTCCAAAGCTCAAAACTTTTTCCACCATGTGACATCTTCTTGTTTTGCAATTTTTGTCACATGTCACAGGACATGTGCAGCTGTTTATAGGTGCACTGTTAAAAGTTAAATCCATATACTTTGGAAGATTGTTAACAATAATAATTGTATGTTATTCTGTAAGGTGAGAAAAAATAACCAAAGAGACTGGTATTCCATAAAAACACACAGGGTTAGGCCCTTCTTTTTGTGACCACGCGAGCCCCCTCAAAAGTCAAAAAGTCACACAGTGCAACTTTCAAAAAGGCTAAAAGCAATAGACGTAGTTTCATAATTGAATAAATCCAAGGCTGAAATGAAATTGGTATGTGGAGTTTCAAAACCCAATAGAGCACTTGCTGTATTACCACTCAATGACATCACACGGTGGAACAGAACATGTTCAGTCAGAGAGGACAATACAGTTTCTTTTGCTCTTAGTTTTATAGAAAAATGTACATAGCCTATACATACTCAGTGCATAGATTTTCTAGCTCTATATCCAGACTTTGCAGCTAACATTTTAACAACAAATACTCAAGATGCAAAGATTCTTTCTCTTGGATCAGTTAGCAACTCAAAATTAGGATAATCAACCAAAAATGAAAGTGACACTATTTCTCTCTCGTAATGTTTGGCAGGACTTACATGTAGTTAGGGATCTTCATATTGGAGCCAAATGCAGAACTGATGAGAACAGAGGAGAAGAAGGGCTCAGACAAAGCAGCCTGAGAGAGGGGCGGGGCTTAAAGAGGGTCTGCAGGTGAGTTTAATGAGGCTCCACTCACACAGGTGGAGCTCATCACAGTAACATCGCACGCTGTTACAGGATGTCAGCACTAGGGGACACAACATATTCATAAAGCAGGAACGTGTTCAAATGTCTTGATTCAAATCTGGAACAAAATATACAGAACCATAAAAGTAAAAAGAGAAAATGATCATGTTGTAATTTTAAAATGACATTAGTGTTGAAGATCTATCTGAAGTTGAACGCTGGAAAGTTTATTTATTCTATAGTTTACATGTTTGGAATATTCAATAGCTTTTCAGTATACATTAATCTTTTCAGTATACATTAGTGTCTATGCTGCAGAAATGTTTTAAACTGATCTGAATGATTTATAACCTAAAAACTGTCCAGAAGATCAGAGGACCTGATTCCTATAACATCACAAACTTTGGATATTTCAAACTGTGTTTTGTGAGGCTCAGAGGGGAAAAAGTATGTCATAAAAAAAATAAAAAAAACTCCAGCTGTGTTTGTGTGATGAACAATGTGAGTGCAGGATTAAAAACTTACATATGTGTAGTCGGTGATTTCTGTGGTTTTATTATATTGCATTCATACATTCTATTGATTTCTATTACATGTTGAAATGATTAACTGCCCAAAACATAAAATCCTGTACAGTATTCTATTATTATATAGAATACTGTACAAATAATTATATAAGTATTGGGACAATTTTTAAATTAATTTAGTACAGGAGCAGTCGTCACGATCTGAACATAAGACTACAAAAAGATTTGAGTTAAAATTCTCACAACATGTGTTGTAATGATGTACAGACTTAAAACTTGAAAATGTATACAGGACTGAACTACTAAAAAAGGCTCATGAAAATGTATTTTGCATAATATGTCCTGTAAAGTGTGAACAAGTGTTTTTATGATTGTTTATTTGCAACTTTTTTAATTGGTGAATTCAAGGCTGTTCTAAATACAAACAATATTAAACGTTCAAAACAGGTTGTAAAATTACAAACCTAAAACATGCTAGACTAAATAAAATTAGTCAACACATTTGCAAGATCACTGTGTTTTAGACAAATGAGTTGTCGCCTGGGTGTCCAAAAAAATAAAATAAATCTGTTTCATAGTATTCTCAGCAAAATGTTTGTCTTCCACTAGATGTCATTGTTGTTCTGTGTGGAGAGCAGAGACAAAACACTCTTAAAGGAAGCGTTTTTCAATTCCCAGAACCTTCCCCCAAAAACCACTTTGTAGCACTATGAAAAATATACAAATGAATAATTTTCATTAAGTTATTTAGACTAATAACTAAATAAGTTCAAAGCCCATTAACATTGTTTACTGGTCATTAGGTAAAATCACTAATGACACAAATACATTAATATGCTACAAAAAAGGAGCCTATGTTATTTAGACCATTAAGTAAGAATAAAAATGTCTTTTTAAAGATCTAAATTGCCTAATTTGACACTGAACTGATCTGATATAGTATTACACAGACACTGATTTGGTATTAGTGTTAAAATTAAATTATTTGATGAAGTAGTATTTTGGCAAAAATATTTTTTAGTTTTTAAAGAAAGTTCACAAAAATGTAAGTTGAAATTCATTGTGGTCATTAAAACGGCTTCCAGTTGTGAACGGCTCCACAGGTGCATCCGTGATGAATTGAATTAGTTTGAATTACTTCTGAAACCAAGGATCCTTTAGTCGTCAGTATCCTCGGGTCTCTTTGTGCTGCTGGTCCAAAAGTGTCTGACGGAGGCTTACTTTGGCCTCTTCAAAATCGGGGTTCAGATTCAGAGTCTGCTCAAAGTCCTTTTTGGCTTCTTCATAAAAACCTGCATGATCACAAACAAAATAAGATAATTCATTTTTGTAGTTAGAGACATACAGATTTTGCACTGCTGTGTTAATGACATTTCCAGATGAAGCAGAATTCATTTTACTTAACAGGCGAACAAATATTAATTTAAATATTGCATTAAGAACATAAAACTAATTACTTATATCTGCAGCTCTGTGTAAAATATTAGAACTGGAAGAAGGAGAGACTTTCAAAACAAAATGTATTCAAAAGGAACCTTGACCACCTACTTACTCCTCCTTACCTAGCCTGTAATGAACGAGTCCTCGGTTGTAGTAGGGGATCTCAAACTCTCCCTGAGCCCGAATGGCACAAGTGTAGTCCTCCACAGCTTCAGTAAAGTCCACTCGAAAGTACCTGATCTGCCCCCGATTGTTAAAGGCTGTGGCCAAATCATTTGCTTCACAATTTCTGGAAAAAATATGGCAGTATAGTAGCATAGTAAAGATAGTGGAGAACAGATCAGATATATTGGGTAGAATCTTTGAATTATTAAAATCTAGATCTAGATAGGTGCATATCAAGACACTTGTGTGTGTGAGTGATAATAGAGCAGGTTGTTTCCAGTGATACTGAATAAAAATGAAGATAAGCCAATAAAAACACTTGTCACAGTATTTCAGGAATGAATAAAGCAAGATTACTAACATTATTACATTTATATGAAACACTGGACTTATGACCTTATCACGTTTTATAACGGGCTAGCTACCTGCTTTGATTACATTGTGATGACACATATTTATATTTTGACAAATATTATCGCTAATTGGTCATGACCGCCGGGTCACTTGTTAGCGGTCCTGGTATTAGCTGTTAGCATGTTCCGAAGCTAACCTGCTCTGTAAACAGCGGTTGATAAAATGAGAGTACAGCTCCTCCGCCTGCTGGAAGTTGTGTTTGTGAAAGTGTGAGTGCGCATCCCGCAGAGTGTCGCTCGGGTCCGGCTCGTCCATGTCCATGCAGCTGGAAAGACACTGGACTTGAAGTGCAAAAGTGAACCAGGCTGCGATCCTCTGTAAACACGGAAGTTAACAGCGGCGTCGCACGGAGAGAGCAACCAATCACGGTCTGGTGCGTCTGATGGGCGTGGTTTGTTTTTTTTTGTTTGTTTGTTTTTTTTAATTGACCTTTATTTAACCAGGGAAGTCCCACTGAGATTCAGAATCTCTTTTGCAGGGGAGCCCTGGGGGAAGGGTCGCGCTCAATAAAGGGTTTCAATTACAGTACTGAAGAATTAGACTTCATTGTTAATGTGTTTACTTTATTATAAAAGTGTTGCATTCATAAAATGTTAGCTCCTTAAGCACACATTGAAATATATACTGAAATCTCAAAGTGCGTTGCTGTGAAGTGTCCATTCACTATTAACCTTAACATTTAAATTAAAACGTTAGGTTTGAGATTTGATGATTTACATTTTCTTCAGAATCACAACAAAAACGCCCAAAAGTACAAGATATTTCAAGTAGAAAAACAATGATTTGTGACTTGTGAACATTAATGTCAGATTATATGACTGACCTAAATATGGGTCACTGTCCTGAATACCAAAGGATAGCCCCCTAAACGCAGTGGTGGGACATTCTGTAAGAGCACAGGTCCAGGTGCAAAACTCTGTGATTTTAGTGCGAAATGACACTCACAAAAGCAAAGGGCATTTTAGTTTTACCGCCCTTGACCCTGAAGTGGTCCCACTAAAGACTGGAAAAGTGGGTCAGAGTGGGCATGTACAGACAAAACAGTTTTCATAATGTGGCTGGGATCAACTCCTGAGCGTCAACATTTAGTTTTTTAATGTATTTACTTACTTATGTATAAAAAGTGGTAAACATTGCTCAAATGCCAAAAGTACTTTCAAAAGTAACTGAGTAAATGTAAGAGTACATAACTCTGCTGACGAAACTGTGGGAACAACACCGTCTTGTTTGCAGGAGAATATAGGTGTTACTGCAGTACAGACCTTCTTTAAGGTTTGGGTCAGTCTCCAGGAAATGCAAATAAATCAGTGTGTGTTTTGTTTTTGTATGTAATGGATGTTGAGTGTGGAAAAGATAAATGTGTCTTGTACTGTACCTGTAGATGTGTGCAGTCGGAATGTGAGTGTGTGCTGACAGACCTCACACCTGTGCACCAGTCTGTCCCATCAGCTGTACACAAGACACCAGACATGTGGAGCAGGGTCAAAAGCACTCTCAGGACATGGTTTTGTTTTTAGTGAATATTTTCCATTCAAAACCTTGGATTTTTGTTTGTTTCATTCTAGTGATGCACCAATACTGAGATCAAATATCGGCAATGACCCAAGAAGTTTTGCTAGATCAGGTTCCGACCCCATAATATTGGTTCAGCGGTTATCATGTTTGTACCTTTAATTAGACAACAATAAGACTAATTACTGCCTAGTGATGTACTGTAATGTTGACCAAGAAATTCAGATAATGCTTGAAATTTTATTCACATAGAGTTTGGAAGTTGTTATATGTATAACAATTACAGTTACATAACACCATATGACCCTTTTTTAAGAAAAAAGCTATTTTCATTCTCTATATAGGGATGTTCGCTGAGCCGACATGTGACATCAAAATGGTTGGCAGAACCAGCTAGCTCTCATTGTTTTTCCCACTGGCATCTAACTGCCAAAATTAAAAGCTTTCTTTTTGGTGTAGGCTTTTCTGAACATGGTAGAAGCTCTATGGATTTCTCTTATCAAACCTGTTAGCTCCCAGAGTCACACAGCAAGAGACAAACATTGTTTGTTCTGCTTGCCGCCAATATGTTTTAACTACTTCTTCCAACAAACCCGTCACATGATCACCATGTGACGACACAGCGAACAACCCTTTTGGTATCGATCTATATGTGGTGTCTACCAGTATTAGTTTTGGAATCAGTATTGGAACTGAAAAAGCTGGAACGGTGCATCCCTATTTTCATAGGTTGAAGTATTCCATTTCTATCTCTATCTATCTATCTATCTATCTATCTATCTATCTATCTATCTATCTATCTATCTATCTATCTATCTAGTGCCATAAGTTAATTTCATAATCTCCTTAGTTTTCACTAATGTTATACTATTCCGACTACCTCTGTCCTTCACGTGCTCTTTCTGTGTTTTCTTTACACTCTTATGCAACTGTATCATACATAAGTTCCATTGTAAGTATGGAAAGTTCAACATGATCAGATCTGACACATGATAACAAGGTGCTACAAATCACTGTGGAGTCTCAAATCCTCAGCTCCATATGAAATCGGTGGTGTTTCTCTCCTCTCACATACGCTATGAAAAGTTTGATCATATAAGAGTTTCCAGAAGTCGCTCTACTGTCTTCTGACTGTGGGACTTTGGGATCAAGGGTCAGAGGGGGAGTGTTTGTCTGACCAATGTGTTCCTGTCTGGTATGTCCGTGTGAGGAGAGGGTCAATATTAACCTCCTCGCCTCTTTCCTCTCATTTCTCTCCCTCCTATTTTTTTCTCCGTGTTTGTTTGAGCTGTTCAAAGCGGTTTCATGGTTACCACAAACACAGGCTGCTGCCGAGGGAAAGACGGATGACAGGCAAGATGATGGACAAACTCATAAACAGGTTTAGGAATCGAAAAGATTTATGAATGTCACGCTACAAGATAAGGAAATACAAAGTTATGGGCCGACAGTGCAGATATTGTAGACAGACCTATCAGAATCATTTAAATGTAACTTTGTGCGCCTCTAAATAAATCACATAATAATTATTGTCAATACTGTGTCTTCACTGCATTTGACCCATCCTTCAAATGTCTCTGGAGTGTCTTCTCATGAGCAGTGAGTTCCACACTGCAATGTTCAAGGACCGATTACCAGATCAGATTATGTGCATTATGGGTGCACTGACAGAGGAACTGTCATTTAGAAAGACCCAGCCCGAGAGTCGAACTGGCAACCCCCAGTCATAAATAGTGAAAATCACAAATTTAAAGGCTATTTTTTTTCTAACATTATTCTTTATTTTTTGGCACTCAACTGTGGACCAAACAAAAACAAGTATCCTTGTTTTGAGCGGACTTGACTCTTAATTGATCCCTGTTCAGAGCTATGGTTTATTCAACTATGTGCCAAACTATGATTCTGTTCGAATCAAACAATTATCTTTTACGTTCAAAATATATCTTCCTTCTTTTGCATAAATTGTAAGTAAAATGTATCTTAATTTGAGCATGTGTTTAGTCTAAAGAAGCTGCTGTTCTTAACTTTCAAAATAAAAAAAATAAGAGTGAATTGTCTTGTACAAACATTTCTGCCCATTGAAAATAGAAATGAAAGCCCAGCCTATTATTACTGGATTAAAAGTATGCAATTTATTTTTGTTGAAATGTGTGAAAACTAATTCAAAACATTTTAAGAAAATCTGGGAGCTCTGAGATTCTTCATTTTTATCCATTAGAACAGACAAGTAAAACAGGTTTACTGCACAGCCAATCACCTCTCATCAAAAATAGTCAGTTATTGATGGCTTTGAATTATTTGAGTATAAATTAACCATTGGTGGTAAAATAGTTTTGAGTTGATGGCAAATGATTCTAGTTCTTGTTGTGTACGTAATATTTGAAGTACTAGGTAATCACAGATTCACCAGTTGAAAGACCACCTGTGTAGTTTTTTGCAGGCCTACACTGTGTACTGTCCGTGACTGTGGGAAAACCAAACACCTGAGCCCATAAACAACACACACGAACACACACACAGTTTACAACATGTTTATTCACCTCGCTGGCCTGGTTACTATATCAACACAGCTAAAAACATACATTTAAACTACATTAAGCATGGCCCATTTTCAACAGCTATACCTAAGAGGGCTTCACAAAAATATAAAAATAAAAAAACAAAATACAATATTGTACAAATAATAGCATATAATAACCTAAGTTTTACCTACTACTACAAATATAAGATTTGAAGCTAGATTGTCCTCATAAAAATATATATAGCTATCTAATCTCTTTGACCAATCCATTCACCAGTTGTGACCCAGATCCTTCTAGTCAGGAGGAGTACCTAGCTGGAGGAATTGTTTGGGTGGGACAGTACTTGGGACAAAGGAGCACCTAGGGACACCTGTCCTTGTATTGAACCTAGGACCTTCTGGTTGTGAGGCAAGAGCTACTGCGCATAAAATAGATAAATAAATGAAGTAAAAAGTAATAAATCTTATATACAATAACATACATAACTTGGCATCTTAAATGCCATTCTATTCAAATGTGCTGTGCTCATTTTTTTCTTTTATATTATTTTTTCATATAAAAGTGTAAAGAAAAAAATCCTTAAAAATTTTGAGAATGTATTATGAAAGAGTTAAAAAAGATGATCTGTCTGTATCTAGAGTTTAAGCATTTTAGTGCACTTTTAGCATCCTTCAGCCACTTTTAGCCACTTAACCCATCTTTATCATGTAGCTGTTTTTTTACATGTTGCACTGAAATGCTAAGGCTAGCTGTTTCAAATGTTAATCAGAACATGTTGGAGGAACATCACAACCTGACAAAATGTTCTAACTTACTGTAATAGTAGCACTTAACCCACAGACATGAAAAGGTCACACCTCCCTGACCAAATACAGTTATCGTCTATCTGTGTTCAGGCTTTGTAAGTGCATCTTATTCTCAATAAGGCAGAGAGTGAGTAGTTTGAAACTGTTATTGTTGTCTAAATCGTGATGGCAAGACTCCCTGTGGCCTCAGAAAGTTGAGCCCTTTGAACTGATGCACAGAGTTTAAAATGAGCTAGTTCTGTTTTTCACATTTCTAGCACAGTAAAAATTAAAGGCACAACATTTGTAAGCATTAAAATATATATATCCTGAAATGTCCTGAACAATATTGCATTCATGTCCACAGCTGTTGGAAGTCCGCTGGGAGGCAGGGATGACAGCAGAGGAAGCCCGGTCTGGTGCATCATTCCTGGGTAAACAAACAGAGGGTCAGGGATCATCATTCAAATTTACGGTCTAATGGGCGGGCCGGTTAACACTTACCCCTGAACAGAGCGGCGTTTACCCTCGTCCGACCAGGCTTTCCAGGGTCTTAATCCTCCGCGACACATCGGCGAGTGGCACAGAGGTTAAAGAACAAAGTACAAGGCTAAATCTGGTAATATGAAGGCACTGGGATGACCTTTTGAACCTAGCATCTGCTACAAGTGCAGCTTTACATAGTTCGCCTTACATTAGTTCTTACAATAGAACCATGGATGCCTTGAAGGGACATGTCCATTAGCAAGAGGAATTGAACTTGTTATTGAACTTCATTGCAATTCCAGGTTTTGTTTATTTTGTACCAATATAAAAAAAAAACACATAAAAACCTTTTATACCATGGCAGCTGTATTTTTTAAAAAAAAAGGACCAAAAAAAAAAACTACTTTGGATTTTCATTATTCACCATATTTTACACTCACCATATTTCAATCACTATTTGGATAAATATATTTTGAAAGTTCTTATTTTACATACAAATGCAACACTCAAAACAATAGATAGCATTCACTTTCTATGATATGATGTCATAAGGCCAGATGGTCGGCAAGTTTTTCCTAATAATAACAAAAACTGCATTTCAATTGCTTGCACACAAAACTTTAATTGATTTGCTCCAAATGTTAAAAAACTAAATTTCCATTAAATCATTAATTCAATTAATTCCTCTACATTTTCAATAGGTTGTTTGCTGAACTAAACAAGGCATCTGGAATCTTTAAATGTTGATGCATCCTTTATGTTACTTGGTCTTTTGATGTCTGTTTAAGAAATCACGAGGGAAACCCAAAGATAGTAGGACACTGTTATAAAGACTCTAAATGCTAATGTTACTCACACGTTGTGCCACAAGACCTTTGTCTTTGACCTCGACGCTCCTCCCTTTCCGGGTTTAAGCATCAGTGGGACAACAGGCAGGGGACAGGCGACTACAGAGGACTGGGACTGAGAGACAACTTTAGAGGACAGGACTGGAACTCAGGACTTCACACGGACTGACCACCATGACTGACTGCACTAGGACTGTAATACTTACAAGTATGCATAATTGTACTTTTGTAAATAAAAGATACGGATTTAGATTTTTCCACATGGATATAAAATTCCACAACAACATACTTGTCAGTCCTTATCTATTTGGAACCATCTTTTTGAAGCAGTTTTCCGAGGCAGTTGATTTTACTGCTACCAACATTTCGGAATAATCGGCAATGTTCCTCCAATTAGTTTTCCCAAGCAGTGGGACACATTTTAGGTCAGTTTACAAATTTTCAGTCTGGTGATTTCCATTAGTGACTAGACCTGTTTACTTTTTGTTCAAGCAATGTTTAGTAGCCTACAGCAACCTTCTATGTGTATTATGATTTGCCAATAGAATGTCAGAATGTTGTTAAGGCAACATATTATCAGTAGCAGCTTTAACTTTTAACATGTTCGGTTTTGCACAAATACATAGAAAAATGCATTCTTTGTGAGTGAAGGTAAAAGGATATTTTTGGAGGTGAGCTGTTGCAGCGCAGTCTGGGTCTGTTTCTGGAAGGCCAGGCGTGCTTCACACTTGCAAGGGTCTTCTACCACCTCCACCTTCACCTCTAAGGAAACAGCACACAGCACAGTCAGATAGAAGCCCGCTGCAAAGATCAAAGAATGGCCAGGACCGAATCACCAAAGCATGATGTTACTGTGGATTATAGGCTCAGGAAGCTTAATCAACTTCAAACTTAAAATTAAATTGATAATAAATTGAGAAAATCTCAATTTCTCTTAACAGGTATACAATCATGTTCTGATGTAATGTTGAACATGCACAGTGACCATAAACTGGGAGTGAAGAACCTACACTTTACCTCACACTTGGAGACTACAAACCAAGAGTGAGGAGCCTACACCTAACCCCACATCTTGAGACCGTGAACCAGGAGGGAGGGGTGTACACCTTTCCTCATACCTGGAGCTAACTCTCAACATGCTTAAGCCCTAATTAAGGCTAAATGTTGCAGATAATATTGCTCTTGGCTTTGGGCTTGGTTGTGTATCGCCTGAAAATCTGACCAACCTGGAGATCATGAACCAGGACTGATCAGCCTATACCTTACCTCACACCTGCAAACCATTCCCTGTATCTGACAGAGCAAATTTTGGAGCCTTCAAAACACCAACATCACATAACACTTTGGACATACACCACAGGAAGTTGCCAAAACATCTGCGCAAACAAACGATGTTTGGCAAACAAAAGCATTTTCACTTAACAAATGTAAAGAAGCCACTAAACATTACAGTTACATTTGTCTAATATTACCAGTGACTGTCCAACAGTTCTCTTCGAAGTGGGAAGAGCAAGTTGGTTGTGATGTAGTGAAGCAGTGCTAGGGAGGCGCCCCCTACAGCGCTCTGAAGCTAGCGTTAGGTTAGCAGCACACAGCCTTCCAGCGGGCGGTCCTTACGTTTGAGCGAGCACGTTTTCTTGTCTGCGTTGAGGATAAAGCCTGTGCGGCACTTGCAGTAATAGGAGGCGTTGCTGTTGACACATATGTGCTGGCAGTCGTGTCCCATGGCACAGGGGTCCACACCTAGAATACAGGGAGCGGATACAGGAGCTAGCCCAAAGCACAGGTGGCTACAGGTCAAGCAGGATCAGACACAGACATGATGTGACACGAGCATGAAATGGCTTCCTTTTGGAACAAACTTTTTCAAATTTATCGGGAGCTGAAGGACTTTACACTGTGAAAACTCTTATCTTTATCGTGATCTTAAAGTGACATGCATCCAGAATATGAATCTTGATTTGAGTGGGTTTTGACGAGTCTTGATACAGTCTCTTAAAATGTTATTGGTTATTACATACTGTATTTCAAGTCCAATTATATGATGGAGATACTGCTCTTTGCAGTGTACATTTAGAGGCTGCAGGAGGCTAGAGGCTGTCTCATGTCAAAGACAGTTGTCATAATTGTATTTTTCCAATTCACTGGCCTTCACCACATCTGAGCCAAAGAGCACTGTATGTTGGACACCACAGGTAAGATCATTACAGAATGAAAAAACATGGGTATACAAAATAAGCTCTGAGATATTACATATAAAGCTAGTATTTACTGAAACAAAAGAATAACATACAGACAAAAATCAAACAGCGATCTCCATTTATATTGGCTCCGTTGAAAAAAATGTGGAATATTGCTTAGATGATAAACCACTGAAAAGAACATGTATGCATTTTGTCCCATCTTGCTACCATAGAGAGGCGCTTTTTGAGGTCAGATAAGTCACTTCCAAAAAAAGTTCCCAGCAGACTGTGTCATTGGTGCCAATATAAAGGGAGGACAAACACAGCCATACAAAAGACTTTCCCATACTCTTACACAGCTGAAGTACATTCCCTGCTCCATTCTGACAAAGTTTGGGGTCAGTGGAACCTCCAAACTTTAGTGTGTTTTCTCAGAAGCTCTGGTGAGGGACATGTGCGGTCCATGTGCAGTTCACAAAGCACAAAGAAGCAGTGAGAGGAACTGCAGAGAGCTGGCAGTATGTTTACATGAAGAAATTACAATTGCAAATTACAAGTCTGAATGAACCAGAGAAACTACACTTTTTTTTTCTCTGTCTGATGAATTCAAAAGGACAAAAAACATACCTTAAATAAATAAAATATCACATTTTTCTTTAAAGATGGGCAAAATGAAAGAGGTAAAATGTGACATAATATAGCCTATGAGACTCAGTTAATGGATGTCTTTGTAGCATCTGGTGTAAGTTAATGTGGCTGTCAATGTAGTTTTTTCTGTTATTCTAATATTATCAAGCCACATCTGGAAAAGTGTTCTAACCATGTTGACATTTAAACTCGTTCTAGCATGTAAGCATACTGCATGTTAGCAAAGCCTCGAGCATGATTCCTACCACACAGCGTCTCTCTGAACTTGGAGGTGAGCTTCTCGATGACTCCATAGGTCTCCACATAGAACACATGATCCTCCAGCGGGATACTGGCCATCTGCTTCAGCGAGTTCATGTCTGCTCGGTCCACCCCAACAGCGTAGATCTCAATCCCCGTCCCACGTGCCGTCGCAGACACCTCCTCTACATTGTCCTGGGGCCGTCCGTCTGTCACGATGATTGCCACCTTGGAGATCTTTCTGGATTTGGGTCTGGCCCCCGCCTCCTCTGTGAAGGCTTCTGTCATGGCGGACTTGATGGCCAGGCCGGTCATGGTTCCTGCGGCTAACGGCTCAATGCGGGAGATGGCCTTCTTCAGGTTGAGCTTGTCGAAGTGGTCTTTGAGGAGGAACTCGATCTTGACGGTGCTGGCATAGTTGACCACAGCCACGCGAGTGCCTTCCGCGCCGACGTCAAGAGTGTCCACCATGTCGGCCAGGAAGATCTTGACCTTCTCGAACTCAATGGGTCGAACGCTGCGTGAACTGTCGATGATGAAGACCAAGTCCAAAGGGCGGCTCACGCACTCGGAGTCTGTCTCTGTGAGGGTCACGAGAGGGTTAAAGAACAGGCCTATTCTGGAGGCAAACATCATCATTTGACTTTTCATTAACACACAAAATACCATGTTAGGCCTACCACACACAATTACAAAGAAACATATAATAGTATTTGAAAATAGTTTAGCCACTGTTTAACATTTAACAGCACAATTTAGGTGTATTGAGACATTGGAGCATGAATTGTTTCATCACATTTTAGATGCTGGCAAATTTACTACACCATTTAAACATCTTTTGGGATTTTAAAATGTTTTTCATTTTTTTATTAATATTCTCTTTCTATTATTTTTACTGTATCTATATTCTTTTTCTCAATTTAAAGATAATTTTTAAAGCATCTATAGAGGTCAACAGTCCTGCTCACTTCAAAGTGTTTGGAGGACAACAATTTTCAGTTTTATTAGTGATTAATTTTTTGAAGAGTTTAAAAAAAATCAACAAAATGTTTGAATAACTTTGCAGTTTCAGAAATGGATCATAAATAGAAAAAAAACACCCCATAACTGATTAGCACCAAGGAAGCTTTCAAACTTATATTTTTAAAGTTAATTATAATGAAAAATTCCCTTTATTTTTTACATTCTGAATTTATTATTGAATTTGAAAACATTAATATCTATGAATTGAATATTTAAACAGAAATGTTTTTATCTTGGCGTTTTAAACGATGTATTTTTAAGGTTTTCAAAAACTCTAAAGTGAAAAATTCGCCAATATTTAAAATGTAAACAGGGATGAAACCATGACAGATTTTGACATACCAGACAACTCTTTACATTGACATAAACAGTGATAAAGAGACATACAGAGAGACACTAGAGGACACATGATCTCATCCTTTCTTCTCATGTCCACAAAGAAAAGGATAAACACATTCAGACTTCAAAAACATCAAATCTACAGCAACTCAAATGACTTCAGAATCCACAGCTAATGGATCACTTACGTAAGTCAGTATTTAAAGACAAAGAAAACTTTACTTGATTAAGACAAATGTTGAATCTAAGTCATTTAAATTATGTAGATATGTTTCGTTTTTGCAGTCAAACATAGTAAGATAGTGTATATGTGACCCTAAAATATGTAGTTTCAATAATGACTGTGAATTTTTCATTAAAATGTGTATCTGTGGTTGGCTGTTTTCTTTGTATTTTTGTATCAGCAGATTAAAAAGTGCATTATGTAACTTTTCAGAGAATGCACCGCCTGTTTGTATCTATGCATGTCACTTTGCCTGAAAGTCCCAAAGTGCTATTGGCTACACACAGAGAACAATTTATTTTCAATATCAAAGGGGCTGTACCTGATTTTAACTACATGTTTATATCCTTTGCAAATACCAAAAATAGTTCATGAGCACTTTTCACAATTCTCAGAGACTACAACTCAGTTTAAAGCTAACAACTGTCGTGCTAACAGTGCACTTAATACTTTAGGTTTTATAATTAGATGCAGACATCACAAAGTAGCCTCTTTTTAACCCAAATAGCTGCATAATTATATATTCATAGTCTTGCTATACTTTATTTTTTGTTGAATAGCTTTTTTAAACTATAAAGCTAAAGTACATTTACATGGAGACAAACAGGTGGCTTTTTTTGCAACTTAGACTTTGCAACTCCCATAGACATTTATAGACACTAAATTCTTTGTCTCTGCCTGTTGCTACAATCTTGAACACTTGATACCTAGAGTTTCAGCCACTGTGAACAAATTTTCACACTAATAGATACTTAAACTATGTGAAGCTTAGAGTTACAAGGCACTTCGCTTATATTTGATTGTTAAACTAATCTTAACTAATAAAACATTCTCCAATTTTAAGGAGACATTGAGGTACACTTGGCACATTACGCTGATTAGAGCCCCGAGAATGCCAACTCCACTCTTGACATCTCCATGTTTCTCTGCCCAAATCACAAGTCTGCCACACAGTCACCAGCTTAAACATATGACCGGTGTAGTGTCCATATAATCCCCCATCCAGACGGGTTTTTGTGACTGTAATGTACCAACCTTATCATAATTCAATGGCTAAGTTTAGGATTGGGGCTTGGATGAGGGTTAGCAACAGTAATTTAACAGTAAAGAAATTACTGATTTTCTAGCACCAACTTTAAACAAAGGGGGAACCAGCGTGACAGAACACCAGATCACTCAAGATGGATTCTCATGAGCCTGGCAGAACCAGGTTACAGACAGACTTTCTAGTCCAGAGGTGGGCAATTATTTTTTCCTAAGGGCCATATTCGAACTGGAACAAGTGGTGGAGGGCCAGACCACAATCATTGGTGTTACAAATTAGCATTATTGCGACATATTTTTGGAAATCACAGGGTTTTTAATCTACTATTTTGACAATTTATTGTGATAATATCAGGACAACAAGCAAAGATGCATGCTCCATAGCCAAGTCAATTGAATAAAAGAGTCATAAAAAGTAAGACTTATTCTCCAAAAGGTGCTGGGGGGCACACTGAAGCAGTACGAGGGCCGCATCTTGCCCCCGGGCCGCAGTTTGCCCAGGTCTGTCCTAGTCTATAAATGCCTATGGTTTCACTTGCGTTTTGCTTAAAACACAACAACACAATGCTTGTGTAGTGCTCTTCTGTACATTCTATACTTTGGAACATGGAAGGAGTTGGGAACAAACCTGACTGGTAATGCATGTTCTACCTGTCTCCACTGGGCTGATGGTGGTGTTGAGCCCGCTTTGGGTACTGACCGGTAGAGTCACAGGCGCGGTGGTCACCAGAGGCGCGCTGGTCGTCACTGCCACGGTGGTAGGCATGGGAGTGGTTGTGGTAGGCATTGGAGTTGTGGTGGTGGGCATTGGAGTGGTGGTGGTGGGCTTTGGAGTTGTGGTGGTAGGCTTAGGAGTGGTGGTAGTGGGCTTGGGAGTGGTGGTAGTAGTGGCCAAAGTAGTTGTAGTGGCTAAAGTAGTGGTTGGGGGCAGTGTGGGGGGAACTGTGGGAGGAGGCCGGACCACAGGCGGAGTCGGGACTGTGGGGCCTGCTGCTTTAGCGGGACACGGACCTTTTGTTTTGTAATAGAACGGTCCTTTGACCACCTGTGGAGGGAGTTGGTGATGGTGGTGAGGCTGGGGCTGGGGCGCTTTGAATAACGGGTAAGTGTTAACCTCCGGATGGTGAAATGGGGGCACGGCAGCAGGCCTGTGATGTGGCAGGTGTTGGTGTTGGTAGTGTGGATGGGGCGGGTGTTGGTGTTGGTGGTGAGGAGAGGGCGGGTGTTGGTGGTGTTGATGGGGCGGGTGTTGGTGGTGTGGAGAGGGCGAGTGTTGGTGGTGTGGATGGGGCAGGTGTTGGTGGTGTGGATGGGGCGGGTGTTGGTGGTGTGGATGGGGCGGGTGCAGGTGGACAGGTGTAGAGATCCCGGGATGAAGCGGATGTGGAGGAGGAGGCTGGTAGTGGGACAGATACCCGCCTCTATACGTGAAATCACTCCTGTGCACTAGAGGGCACCAGAGAGGAGAGTGATAGAACAACATTAGTGGGTTAAACAGGACAGACATCGAGGAGGACATTTACAAGTACAATTGAAAATATTTAAAGCAACACCAAGGATTTTCCCTCTTCTTTCTCTGTCTCTACGAGCGATACAAAATTGATAAAGTGGCTATTTTAAATACTCTTATTTATTTACTGATTTGACGTTTAAACCTCAACAAACAACTTACACCACTGATCCTGTACAGCAAAGCAAAGCAAAGCATTTTTATTCATACCGCGCATTTCATACCCAAGGCAACCCAATGCGCCTTACAAAAAAAAAATTCATTTCAAGTAAAATACAATCACAAACATTTACAACAATTTTGCAGTAGCTTACCTTAAAATTTTTAAAATCTTGTTATAAAAATGTATTTATAAATTATACAATCAGCCATAGGCAGATGTAAAAAGAAATGTTTTAAGTTTCGATTTAAAAATATTAATGCTTGAAGATGATCTGAGTTCAATAGGCAACTCGTTCCATTTATGTGCCGCATAATAACTAAAAGCTGATTCACCTGATTTTGTTCGGACTCTTGGCTTATCTAAAAGATCTAAATTTTGAGATCTGAGGACCTTTCTTTGTGTGTACTTTGTAAACATGTCTTTTATGTACTCCGGGCTCTGACCATTTTGGGATTTGTAGACATAAAGCAAAACTTTGAAATCTATGCGTTGGTGAACTGGTAACCAGTGAAGTGTCTTGAGCACAGGTGTTATGTGCTCTGATCTTTTTGTTTTTGTTAGTACTCGAGCCGCAGCATTTTGTATAAGCTGCAGTTTCTTAATGTTCTTTTTGCTAACTCCGGTCAGCAGACCATTACAATAATCCAGTCTACTGGAAACAAACGCATGAATGAGCTTTTCCTGATCACTTTGAGACATAAGACCTCTTACTCTAGATATATTCTTTAGGTGAAAAAATGATGTCTTGGTGATCGAATTTATGTAATTGCTAAAAGTGAGATCACTATCTAATAGTACACCCAGATTTCTGACGCAGGTTTTAGTTTTAAACGAAAGCGATTCAAGATGTTCACAAACTAAACTTCTTTTCAATCTGTCTCCAAATACAATAATCTCAGCACATATGTCAAACTCAAGGCCCGGGGGCCAGATGCGGCCCTCCACCTCATTTCATGTGGCCCTCAAGGTCTACTTAAGGTTTTAATTTTAATTAGTGCCAGGAGTAAGGTCTCTTAACCTAATGAATTAATTTGTCTAAAACTTAAAGAGTAAGACATTTTTCAGAGTCAAGCAGATGTATATTCAGTATTTGTCACGTCAAATAATTATACAATAATCAAATACAACCAATTATTTGTAGTGCGTCGAAGATTAATAAGGTTAATTTTAGTTACAACCGGCCCTTCGAGGACAACTCCAATACCAATGTGGCCCTTTGTTAAAATGAGTTCGACACCCCTGCTGTACAGGGATGTCAAGATTATAAGGTAAATCCATATTTGGGATTATTCAGGCTAGCAATGGGAGATACAAAATAATCACAATTTCTTCATCATATTGATCAGTCTCAATTTTTTATTTATTTTTTCAATTTCTTTAGTATTTTCCTAAACAGAATAAAATGTTGTTCAGTAAGGATTTTATGAACATGAACATAAGCTATTTAAGTCTGACCTTTGCTCCAGCTCATATGATTTTACTCTCAAAGTCTGTTCAAAAAACAAATCATAACTTGTAAACAATTGACCATTTGAAGTGACTTAATCTTGATCTGTTGATTCAATTCAATAACAATTCAATGACAAAAGCTAAAAATAATAATTGTGACAATTTTAGCAGCAGAACTACGACTTTCTAACTTAATGTAAGAAAAAGTGACATTTTCAGAAATTAAGTATTTTAAGTTCAATCAAAGTAATCATCTCAGATTAAATTAAGTTTTGCTAGTTAAATTAAATGGCAATCTTAGAGGTAAAATCAAATCAACTGATGATTTTGAAAGCAAAATTAAGTTTGTTTGTTTTTTTAGTAAAATTTAAGTGAATTTTAGAAGAAAAAGCTGAGTATGTAGTTCAACAAAAGTGGCAATGTTTAAGACAATTAAGAATTTTAGCTCAATCTAAGTGACCATTTTGGAAGCAAGATTATTTTAGAAAAAATAAAATTAAATTTTTTAGTTCAATCTATAGTGCAAAATATTTCTAAAGTTATTATAATTACTATTTGCATATTTGTTTTATTTGTTTCGTCTTCATATTATGAATATTTGCGCAATCATCCTGTTTTTGTAATATGAGTGCAACATACATGGTGTGATATTGTAGGACAATACAAGATTACTCAAAGACACAAGAGCGTTACAGTGACAATCTTAAAAGTTCTCTATTTTGCATACTACATCTCCTTTACAGCTTTCCGACAGTGGCCTACATGTGAACAGGACCTGTGCATCTGCAGCCCTCTCTTTGAGCTTCTCACTTCACACTGCCGTGTCAGGTAGCTCTCATCTCATGGAACTTCTGTGTTGCTTTAAACAAACATTAAGTACTTTATTAGTAAAAGCAGTGTTTTAGCTTCAGGGTGTTTTGGTCCAAGCTCAGACAGTACAGAGCTTGTCAAACAGCCAGTTCTTCTCAATTCATGCACATTTAGCAAAGAAATGTGTCAAATGTAGGCCCAAAATGTATTGACTAAAGCAATGTTGTGCTTTTACAAGTGCATGATCCGAAGCTCAGGGCTGCAAAGTAATTGAAAAAAAAAAAAAGAAAAAAAAAAAAAGAAAATGCAATGTTCTAAATTTCAGTTACTAAGCTTTGCAATAGTTTCTGTATTTTTCTATGATTTTGTCAGTTTTTGAGTTAGAATATCTCAAATTCAACAGTGAAAGATTTCACTGTAATTTCTCATTTAGATAGATTAGCAAAACTACTAGAATACATTCACTATGAATTTTACTTTGTTTTACATTTGCAGTTTTATTGTTATATGGGCCTACTAAATCAATGCACTAAAAATGGAAACGGTGAAATTTTGTTATTGGATTTTTAAACTGTGAACACAGTGAAATGTTATATACAACACAATTTAGCGGTGTTTAATCTGATAAAACAAACTTCTTTCATAACAGCCCAAATATGGTACCTGAATTATGTTTGATCATTATTTTGGGCATTTGCTTGAGTGTTTTTTATTTATTTATTTATTTTAAGTTAGCATAATCTTAGCCTACATTTTATGCTAGTGTCCATCCACCTGATGAAGATAAAAAATGATTTGACTAATCGACTAATCCTATCTTTATTTTCAGATAGCTATTTCTGTACGTTTCTATCCATGTCTTCCTGCTCTGTGATGCTAATGTAGTATTTTAAATGTTGGAGACTCACTGGCCGGGTTGAGGGTCCGGTGCGGGGGGCGTCCGTTCACACGCGTCTGTGCGTAGCTCTGAGCGGCAACAACGTGCGGATCCAGGTGCGTTGTGTACGTGGCCATTACGTCCCATAGCAGCAGGCACGCGCTGTACACGAGCCCCACGAGGACACGCTGCTCCATGCTGACTCTACGAGCTCTAGTCCTGTTCTAGTCCCAGGTTGGTTCTGGTCTGTCTGGTCTGGGGTCGAGATCAAGCTCCATAAGAGGCGCGCGCAAGGCTTACGTCACAGCCACTGTCCAATCAGGTCGATGTCCACAGTGCGTGCGAGAAGTAGCCCTCACACTCCCCAAACAAGCAGGCATGTTCAACACAGCATCAGCGTTTTGTTTCTTCAGAGGCGAGCCATTGTGTATTCAAGTTCCAGAGAGAGACAAGTCCAAGCCAAGTCCCAAAGTATTGCCCCACAAGTCCAAGTCAAGTCCCAAGGCAGTGTCCCACAAGTCCAAGTCAAGTCCCAAGTCAGTGTCCCACAAGTCCAAGTCAAGTCCCATGGCAGTGTCCCACAAGTCCAAGTCAAGTCCCAAGGCAGTGTCCCACAAGTCCAAGTCAAGTCCCAAGTCAGTGTCCCACAAGTCCAAGTCAAGTCCCAAGGCAGTGTCCCACAAGTCCAAGCCAAGTCCCAAGACAGTGTCCCACAAGTCCAAGTCAAGTCCCAAGACAGTGTCCCACAAGTCCAAGTCAAGTCCCAAGACAGTGTCCCACAAGTCGAAGTCAAGTCCCAAGTTAGGCCCCACAAGTCCAAGTCAAGTCCCATGGCAGTGTCCCACAAGTCCAAGTTAAGTCCCAAGTCAGGCCGCACAAGCCCAAGTCAAGTCCCAAGTCAGGCCCCACAAGTCCAAGTCAAGTCCCAAGGCAGTGTCCCACAAGTCCAAGTCAAGTCCCAAGTCAGGCCCCACAAGTCCAAGCCAAGTCCCAAGTCAGTGTCCCACAAGTCCAAGTCAAGTCCCATGGCAGTGTCCCACAAGTCCAAGTCAAGTCCCAAGACAGTGTCCCACAAGTCCAAGTCAAGTCCCAAGTCAGGCCCCACAAGTCCAAGCCAAGTCCCAAGTCAGTGTCCCACAAGTCCAAGTCAAGTCCCATGGCAGTGTCCCACAAGTCCAAGTCAAGTCCCAAGGCAGTGTCCCACAAGTCCAAGTCAAGTCCCAAGTCAGGCCCCACAAGTCCAAGCCAAGTCCCAAGTCAGTGTCCCACAAGTCCAAGTCAAGTCCCAAGGCAGTGTCCCACAAGTCCAAGTCAAGTCCCATGGCAGTGTCCCACAAGTCCAAGTCAAGTCCCAAGGCAGTGTCCCACAAGTCCAAGTCAAGTCCCAAGTCAGGCCCCACAAGTCCAAGCCAAGTCCCAAGTCAGTGTCCCACAAGTCCAAGTCAAGTCCCAAGGCAGTGTCCCACAAGTCCAAGTCAAGTCCCATGGCAGTGTCCCACAAGTTCAAGTCAAGTCCCAAGGCAGTGCCCCACAAGTCCAAGTCAAGTCCCAAGACAGTGTCCCACGAGTCCAAGTCAAGTCCCAAGTCAGGCCCCACAAGTCCAAGTCAAGTCCCAAGTCAGGCCCCACAAGTCCAAGTCAACGAACTAGTGAGGTTTGCTATTTTATTTTATTTTTCCATCTCTTAAAAGATCAGAATTTGACCTGGCAAATGTTTCTATTTCAGTTGGACTATTTAACTAGACTGAAATGTTTGAATTGTTTTGCAATTTAAATTAAAATTATTTACTATTTACAAAATTTACAGTTCATGGCACAAAAATTACAAATCAAACTGTGATTTAATTAAGTGGCATAAAAAAAAATAAATCATGTCATTCATTTGATTTGAATAAGGTGCCCCACAGAGACCATAGCCGTGGATAGTGCAAGGTTATAACCTGCGTACTAACCTGTCGCGTGGGATTTCCGCCATAGGCCTATTTTCGTGTGCATAGTGCCCCCTTCTGGGCAAATGTTGCCAACACATCTCCTAGGCAACGCCGTTCAAGAGTAGGGTGGGCAATATATCGAAATGTATTCATCAAGATAAATATGGTCAGTGTCGATCTGAAGAGATTTAAATATTGAGGAGGCCTATGATTTGTATTAAAATGTCCTAATAATCACATAATTAAAAAATTAAATGCATGATAAAAAGATTAAACACATATCACGGATACAAGCGGTCGAAATTAGTTTTCTTCGGAGAAAACTAATCTGGGCTCTCCTGTAAAGATTGCATAAGGAGCTATGTCAAAAGAGAGGAACTCGGAGTAGAGCCGCTGCTCCTTCATGTTGCCACTTGAGGTGGCCCTATATACATATATATAAAATACTTCTGTCATCTGAAAAGTGGCTCTGTAAAGACCATATCCTCTATGAGATGTGTTGCAGAGTATATCCCATAGGTGAGTCGGAGTAATTCTTTGTTCATCCACATGAGGGCAGGCTAATTCTTTCTTTTACACAGCTCAACCTTTTACAGTTTTGAACATTAAAAGCGACTGCCTTACTATTACATTTGCGTTGGTTGGAAAGAGTAACAAACACTACTTTACAATTCAAGTAAAAAGGCTATAACTTTGAAATGAAATAAAAACAGTGTAATGAAGTCCACATGAAGGTCCTGTGTTTCCCCACATTGAGTGGAAACACTATTGAGTTGGTACTTCTACTGGCTGCAAATAAATGCTCAAACGAGCCTTGCACAGAAGATCACAGAGATCTACCTGACATCACAGATCCAGAAGATTCAGAACAAGAACAATGTTTTCTGAGGCTCTGAAGGAACAAAAATATCTCACAGACAAAATCTCAGATGTGTTTTTGACATTAATGGCACCGAATTAAAATTTCAAATAAGTTGATTTTGCCTAATATGTGTCCTTGAAGTTTCTTTATGTGGCATGGTCGGCTCTAGGATAATCCAATCTAACCATGTTCACTGACTGTCAGAAGCTTTTCTCAGCCTTTAAATGTATAACAGTGTGAAGTGTGAAGCTCTGTGTGAGACCTGAGGCGCACATGTGAAATCAAAAGTAGAAAGTGATGAGATGTGTGGAAAATGAGATATGAAGATGTGCACTCTCTGAGTCTGTAGAATGAGGCTTGTTTGTACATTCAAATACACTGCTGTTATGACACACATAAAATTAAAACAAAAACAAAAAATTTTAGGAATTTTTTTTTTTCTGGATTTTAGTATTTTTTTGAGAAATTTAATCTCTACTTATTTTAAAGATCCAGGTTATTTTCGCTTGTTTCAAGCTGTTTCTGACTTGTTGAAGACATGACTCTTTGAGACTAATTATTTGCCAGAGGGATAAGAGTAATTTACTTTCCCAATTGGCATATTTGTTTTATTTTACATTATGCAAAACAGTCCCATCTGACGTTATGCACATTTTGCCTGTTTAAGGTTATGCAAAACGTACACATTTGACATTATGCAAGATTTACACATTTGACTTGATAGAAAACGTACTCATTTAATGTTATGCAAAAAGTACACGTGCCGCTTTGCAAAACTAACTGTAGTGTTAGTTTTGAAAGTTTCAGTTTCCTTTAAAGCACAACCATTGTTAAATGCATCTTACTTATTCATGATTGTACACATTTTTTGCTTGCTGTCATGTGATCACAGCCTAAAGAACTTTTGAAACTCCTTGGCCTCATGTTTTTGCTCTCTTGTACACGGGCCTCATTTGCAGATAGAGGCTGCAGAGGAGGTGTGTGGGACTCAGGGGACATGTGCTCCGCTGTGCCCCTCAGCTCATTACACTCTGGACTAATTGAGTGTCTAACTTTAGCCAGCGCAGCCTACTTCCAGCTGTCTGCTCCGAGTGAAGGAGAGGAGACGAGATGTTCTGCTTTGGATTTGGAGTTGTTTGCACAGTAGGTGCACTTGTTGAGTATTAAGCAACTCGTTTAGCAGTGTATAACAAGTCACATTTAACACACAATCTATGGGAATTACATGTGACAAGAATACCGTTGTTTTGTCTCACAAATAAGGGATTTCATACATTTCATCATACATCTATGAACTCAGGAAAGTTGAATTTTCATATCTACACGAGCGGGACAAACGCAAGACACTCTTCATACAAAAGTATGAAAAGTTTAGCAGTCCAGAATCATAAACGGTTATTGTATGAAGAGTGCCTTGAGTTTGCCCCCCTTAGAGTTCCCAATCACCAGTGAGGACCTTCAGACTTCTTGTGAGATTTCCATGAGCGTTTCCATGAGAATTTTTTTTATTTGCATATGTTCCCTTTAAAAATCTAAATCTAACACGGTAAGCAAAACTACATTGGCTTAAATACATTTTTTGAGCACAGACTGCATGAAAGACAGCAGACCTTCTGTATCATTAAAAGTAACGTGGAGTTCCAAGTGCATTCCATGGATCAAATTGAACTTTGTGCAGAAGACTGGAAACTTCAGTAAGTCAAGACACAGAAAAAAAACCATAGCAGTAGCTGAATTTAAAGTCATCTGAAGTGGAGTGTTTGTGTAAAATAAAGTTTGTCTGAGGTGAGTGGGACCTCTGGGATTCACTGACCTCCACTGGTCCCTGTGGTTCCCATGATGAGGGAAACAGACCTATCACACCCACCCACACGCGTACGCACACATGTTGGGTTTTCATATTTCAGGGGGACACACTGACTTACATTCATTTCATGGACACTTACCCTAATCTTAACCTTGGTGACTACTTGCTTAAACTTAACCTAACCCTCACCCTAACGCCTAACCATTTGAACTTAAAGCCACATTGCTGATCTTATAATGAAGGATTTACATCATGGGGACCTGCTTTTTGTCCCCATAAGAAAGTCAAGTCTCCATAAAGTAAGTGTGTATACAACTTTTGGTCCTCACAGTGAATACACACACGACAACACACACACACACTTGAGTCAAGAATACTCACTTCTCCAGTACTAGCAGATAGAGCATAATTTATACAACTTGCTCAGGCCACAAATGTCTAATGTTTTTGGATTGATTGAATGACAATGACAAACTCCAAAAGCAGCCTTGTTACTATTAATTACTGCTGTTCCTTCACTGCCTTCAGTCACGTGGTGCAGACACTCTATTGTACTAAAAATCTAGTTGCAGTGACTGTGGGACTGTTCTGGTTACAGTACGTGTCATGGGAAAGCTGTCTGTCTGTTGAAAGCACTGGGACGGCCTGTCTTATAAAATGCACTGAGCAGATATCAAATAATGGTGAGCGAAGCGGCGCGACAGCTTGACAAATGGCTGTAAGTGAGACGTGGTAAAGCGAGACTACTGTTCCAGAGGTAATCCTGCAGATGCTGTGATGGAGTTATGAAATGTACACCAACTGTGAGGCACTTCAACCCAATGACATCATCACCGGAGCTGGTCATTGGATACTGAGAAGGGTCACAGACAGAGGGAGGTGAAAGGGTGGGGTAAGAGCATTGTTTAGTTATAGAAATATGTTGTAGTGATAGTTATACTTATAGTCATAGGTATAGTCAGATGGATAATGCAGGTGGAAACCGGAGTGATACAAAAGTCAGGTCCAGCAGGTGAACTTCTGTTGTTTCAGTTGGTGATAATGCCATTTCCTCAAAAATTTCCTTTGCAAAATCTGCTTTTGCAAGAGGTGTAAAAGTTCTGTATGAGTCATTGTCATGGGGAGACACGCTGACGCAGTGGTTAGAGCTCTGGCCTCACGAGAATCTGGGTTCAATATCCAGGCAGCTCCCGGGTCTTTCTATGCGCTTGCATGTTCTTCCCATGTCTGCGTAGATTTCATCCAGGTTCGCCAGTTTCCCCACTAAAAACATGTCCAGTAGCCCCTCCCCCTATCCCTTCCCAGGACTACAGATGGAAATTAGCTGTAAAGTTAGAATCTGTTACAAGCATTTCTGCCATTGTACTTAATGTAATTGTACATTGTCCTATTGAAACAAAACATAATTATAGTCACAGTGAAAGGGAAAATCATAGTTAGCCATAGTGTAGTTATAGTCTTAGTTCTAATCATATTTATGTAATGATCTTGATTGGAATCTCTTTTTCTCAGGAGTCAATGTTATAATCACACTCATAGTCAATGTAGTAATAACAGTCGAAGATATAGTCAAAGTTATAGTCAGTTACACTTACAATTATAGTCACTGCTAATGATGGTTATAGCCCTATTTATAGCCACAGCTACAGTCATATTTATAGTGAGTGTTATATTGATAGTTATAGGCAGATATAGTAGTTAATAATATTCATAGTGATACATCACAGTTACGATGATAGTCATTGTCATTGTAACAAGATCAAAAAGTGATTTTGGATATGTTTTGTCACTTTGACATAAAACTAACAAAAGGCAAGCGCACTGAAGTCCTTTCAATAAATGCATAGTTTTTGCATCTCCTTATCACTCTTCGTAATGTGATGTTATGACCCGCCCTTTAAGGCATTTCCTGTGCCTTATTCCTGAGTGGCTCTATTCTTCTAGTTAATCTCCTCACAGCTCCTCACAGTGTCTCCTTAGGGTCTCAGGGCTTCACATGACATACGAGTGTCCTATTCTCCAACGCAGATCTCCCGTGAGCTGCTCAGCTGATGGAGATGATAAAGTGGGATGTAAAGGGAAACACTGTCTCTGTGTTAAGTCCATTGGGAGAAGCAAACTGGGTTGGAAAAAGTACAACAATACGGCTTACATTGAAGATTATGAAGAGACGGGTGTGTCAATGTTGTTTTAAAAAGAAAAGAAAAACATTTCTGACTTGTTTAATAAAGATGCAGTACCATCATAAATATTCAGAATTACTTTAGGTATTTTTAAGTTTTTGTTGTAGTTCACGTTTTACTTGCTTACTTCATGTTTTCTCAGTCACCAAATTATTGATGCAAGAGATGGGTTTTTAAGAATTCTAAAAGCCAGAGCTGCCACAAAAAAGAAAACGGCAACTACCCAACAAATAACCAATACCCAAAAGTATAAGACCTATAGATCTTGAATTAGACTGATTTCACAAGGTGTTCATTCACTTCCATAGGGAAAAAAACTCAAATGTTACGAGTTTAAACCTTGTGACAGGCTCACCAGCTATGCTCTAGGCCTATCTGATATTTATTACAAACAAAAAACAAACAAACAAACATGTAAATTGCTTAGGAAAATGTTGCATTTAGATTAATCATGTTGAAAAATGTACTTTTACCAGTCAAATGTACAAATATGAAGGCCATAGATTAGATAGGCTAGGTGTTAAAAAGGTTGTATTTATGTAGGTCTGCTTGGTACGAGTGACTTTCGATTAGATACCAAGTAGGCTGAATGACACACAGCATCTGAAATGCATTAAAACTGCTCTACCGTAAGCTTGAAAGAATCTAAAATATGATGTAAAGATAAACTGCAATATCAAAAGTCTCCAGTGGAGTGTCTTGTGGCGCTCTAAAACAAACTTGAACCGCACGCGCTCACGGCACGCGGGCATTTCAGAGCACCTTCTTGTGGCGCTTCTCAGTAGAAACGGTAAGTAAGTCGCCAAATTATGTCTATTATTCAGGTTTATGATTACTAATAACTTGTAATAAACCGGCTGTATGCCCCGACAAACGCCTATGAGCCATAGAAGTAACTTCCATCGAGAAATGACTTGTGGTAATCCTGGTACAAGTTTCACTGTTAGCTTAGCGTTAGCTTGAAGCTAATGTTGTATTATTAATTAAGTTTGAAGATTGCTTACATGACAGACTAGACGAAAAAAATATTCATAAAACTGTAACACTTTATAATTTTGTGTATTTGTGTTCTTTCTTTGATGCAGTTTGTCTCGTTGCAAATTGTATATTGTTAGCAAGAATGTTAGCTGCTATTCTGGTGCTAGTTTTTGGTTTTAAGTTTATCAATACCATATAGACCTACTTGTTTATTGAATAATTACCTCACTTGTGGGTATTTACTTTAACTCTGCACCTTTTGTGTAGAGTGAAAGTCTGATGGTGAACATATTCAACATGAGCCCAGCCCATGTGACAGCAGCGCTGATGAGATTTGACCAGTCAGAAACATCCTTCGCCGTGTGACCAGTCAGAAACATCCTTCGCCGTGTGACCAGTCAGAAACATCCTTCGCCGTGTGACCAGTCAGAAACATCCTTCGCTGTGTGACCAGTCAGAAACATCCTTCGCTGTGTGACCAGTCAGAAACATCCTTCACCTTCATTGACTTTTCAAATGGAAGTCAAGTAAGACACATACACCCACATGCACTATTTGTAACCCAAACCATCCAAACTGCACCCAATCATATATTTCCACACACGTTTATTCTGTATGTGATGAAGGAACAAATCATCATTGTTCATTCTGCTTAATCTCAGAAAGTCAGTCCAATCTCTCCTCTGACTTTGTGAGTAATCAAAAAAACCTATTCCAAGATGTTAAAATGATCTCTGTTGTTTGACTGCTGACATGTTGAACTCCAAAGTATGCACACTATGGGCGCAGAGTGCTTAAGTCTAGGCAGGCCTTCACATGTTTAGAGAAAACAGTTATTATGTGACCATCAGTTGTGACTGGGGCGAAGGAGTGACATGTTGTTGGCCTATTCCTTTAGGCTTTGTTTGTGTCTACCGCTCTTTATCTGCAGGGCTCAAACTCTTACACGCTTTAGACTAGAAGGTTTCACTTGACAATGAAGTCACCTGGCTGTGGGAAAGACCAGATAGAATGGCCTTGTTGTCTAAGGTGTTAGTCATTATTTGGCAGAAGCACAGCAATACAAAGGCAAGTCCAAGAAAGCATTTGGGGGATTTTTTGATTTGTTTGGATTTAGTCTTGAATTGCTGCCAGAAAATTACAACAAAAGTTAGTTTAGTTGGTTTATGAATATAGTTGGTACTGGTACTGGAACTAGCACAGGGCAATATTGACAAAAAAATAAGCGACAGTTCTGACTGTCGCTGTTCCAGACTTATTTGGAAGATTTCTGCAGTATTAGCATATCATGAAAAGAGTTAGTTCCTTTGCAGTCAGTAGCTGGAGCTCTAACTCAATTCCTTATATGGAAAACACTTGACTGTCTTGTGTGCTTTACTACAGCATTAGAAAATAAAATATCTTTCTAAGGATATTTTAGAACTTTTATGACATGATGCCACTGAATTAAATAATTTCAAATAATGTGAATGTGATAGTGATGTGGAAATAACTGTATAACAACAGGACAAACACTGGTATTTCAAAGCAGCAGATTTTCATGTCCTAATAATTTTTAAACATGTATATATTTCTATAAAAAACCCTTCTGGCACCGGTAAATTGGGTCCTAAATCTGCAATTGAATGACTTTGATTCACTTAACTAGGTTTCCCTGGAGAGGTTTGTGAGCTAAAACCCAGCAGGGTAGTCGACAGTGAGTGCTTTAATAGCAGGTCTAATTCACTTGTGTCAATGTAATAAACACCCACTCTTTTGATTTAATGTAAACTGCTGCAGTAAGTTTTTCAAAGCAGTGTTTTGATTGATTGATAAATTGACAGATATAAGTTTATTTAAGTTTTGAAATGAACTGCATTTCTATAGAATAACCAGTGTAGACACAAAAGTGCAAATTGATTAATCAAGAACTGCATTTTTATTAACAACTCCTCAAAAACATTACTTTATGATTTGGGATCTCTTGTCTTTAAACGTCAAACTCTTTCTCACTAAATGAAATAAACCAATCATCAGTTTTTCAGTAGTTTTTAGTTAATTGGTAAATCCATCATCCTTTATGAATAGCTATAGTGCTAGATTTGTCAACTCTAAGGCTGTGTCTCTCTCGATAGTTTTGACATACCTGCGTGCAAGATTATCCACATTTTCTGAATATCTGATAAAGTCTCATACAGCCAATGTTTTGTCTCTCCGCCATCATGACATCATCTCCCGCAGCTCTATAAGTCATTCTTTTTGGGCTCTTTCCTGGCCCTTCCTTTTCTTTACACTGCTTCTTTGTGTCCTAATGATGGCTATTAATACAACAGCAGAGGACCGGAGCGGTTTAGGGTTTCCTCAAAGGTTACTGCTGGAATCACTTACCTCCAAAAGTCAGACTGTTCAGCCCTCGCTTCAAAGGAACAATGTGGAAACAGATGTCCCAAGACAACTGAAAACATAAGAATATGATCCAGGTCACAACACAGATGACAGTGAAGGCAAGCAGCTGGCCTGAGACATGCTTAGATCTTAGAATAATCCAATATGTTTATAGAAATCAGATTAGGTTATTCAAAGTATTCAATTCCAGCATGCACCACCAAATTTAATACAGGTGGCTGGGTGAAGTGGTGGAGAATGACTAACCACCCTTTAAGGTACTTTGTGAGTGTTTAATCCTGTTTTAACATTGCTTACTCATTACAAACACAGATACTACTGTATTCTTCCTCAGATTCAGATTGTATTCTGTATTCTTCCTTGTCTCAGATTTGTGATGACATAGGTAGCTCTCTAAGCATTTCTGCTGCATTAGCATATCAAGCAACTCAATTCCTGATGTGGGAAGCAGATGACAGTAATTTGACATCTATGGTTGGTTCGAACACATTAGATAACAATCTAAGGTTTTGCATGAGAATATTTATAAGACAAGAACAGGTAACTAACGCATTAGGTTTGGCCTTTAAAGGGTCTCACTTTCTCGACAAAAAGATACTTTAGTTTTTATTTTAGTTTGTCTGTGTCCTTTTTTGAGTTGGTTTATTGCCACAAAACTGATTTGTCTATGACTTGCAGGATTAACTTGGGCCTGTTTTTTCCTAAATTCTTCTTCCTTATTTATTTTATAGTATGGCATAACATTATCTATCCCCATGACTAACAATAGCTTCTGTTTAGAACTGTGAAGGTGTTTTGAGAAAGTTACACAGTGTAACTTTAATCATGATGTGGAGTTAGATTATAATTTACACATAGTTTAGCTCTTACTTACGTAGCTCTTGTTTTTCTGCATTTACCCTGGATTAGTATTTTCTTACTGTTGAAAGCTGGTTGGTTTGCTGTGAGTGAGAACAGCGTCCGATAAAGGCCTCACTGTCTGCGAAAGATGACACAACATAATTGGTGGCGCTTTCCAATTGCATAATACTGACAAATAATGGATGGCCATTGGCTCCAAACATTGTTAGTATAATGGACATCTATGAAGGCGGCCCTGCTCTCAATAGAGTTATGTCCCCCTGACAAAACCCACTGATAGATTACACTGACCCCGATCGTTGTATAACTGCTGCTTCATTTCACCAAACGTTCATCGAGAAACATAGATGAGGTTTCTGGAGACATAAGTCGGATCGTTTGAAAGCTGGGTGAAGTTCTTCTGATTTTGGAGATTCGACATACAGTGTTCACAATTGTGTTTAGGTTTTTTGATTTATTCACTCCAGAATCATTCTATTAAAAGCAAAAGATTTTGAAACATTTTTAATTAAAAAAAAAAAAAAACATTCATTAATGCAAAAAAAAAAAAATATAAAAATAAAAATAGTGTTTTTCTTAAATATATTTGAGGTTTTGTGGCTATTTTTCCCCAAGATAATACAACATAATTTTATTAGATGAGGATTGAATAAGGCAGCCAATTTTTATAAATGTGCATTTTAATTTTTTAAATAAATATATATGTATGTTTAATGCATAAATTTATCTTTTTTGTTTGTGACTTATTCCCTCCAAATGAATGCAAAATAATTAAACATGATGAGTTGTATTGGATTGGGTCCGGGTGCTGTGTTTTTATGATGCACAAACAGCAACATTTTGCATTGTTAAAAATATTTTAAAAATACATAAAAATAGTTTAAAGTGAATGAGTCACAAAACGTAAAAACTGTTTTGTCACAATAATAAAATTGAAGGGTTGATTTCGATACCAAGGAAATCGAAATCAATATCAATTTCGATATCACAACCAGATAACTAAGGCTTTTTATTTGGTCAAGTTTTTAGATAAAATAACATTTTCAATATATTTTGTTGTTTAAATTGATTTGTTGTAGTTCATTTTAAAACTGTTCAAAATAGACCAAATTTTGTAGTATCCATACTTGTTCAAATTAGTTTAGTTTTGCACAGATGATTTTTTTCCCCATTTTTGATACTTTTGACAACCCTAAATGTTACTTAAGAAAAACACACATCTTTGCATGAATATATTTATATAAAAAAAGCTAAATACATATGAAAAATCAACTTGTGTTGGAGCACCATATAGATTATCATATACAACTATTGTGAATAAACCTTAATGTTATTGTGAATATAATGAAAATCCAATATCCAAGCAACATCCCCCAGCTAAATTAGCACACATCATTTTGTTTTTCGTCAGATTTGGACAGGATTCAAAGAGCATTTCTTGTGTAACAGTGGCAGATGGAGCTGGAGCTGGTGAGGACGCTTTGCAGGTTGTCTTCACACTTTAAAATATTCCACTGATGATTAATGTGGAGCTGCGAGGTCAGAGGGCAAAGCAGAAGCAGGTATTTTGACTGACAGGGATGAAGATGTAAAGAACATTTGGATATTTTGAAGGAGCTAACGTGGAGTCATGTATGTGTTTTCTATTTTGGATGATGGAGGCTGTGTCTTGGTACATTTTTAAAGGACTAAGATACGTTTTTTTGTTTTTCTTGATTTGACTTTCTTGGGTGGGATATTATCTGGTGTAAATAGAAATTACAGTTCAGACAAATCAAAACCAGTGTGAAAAATATGTTGAAAATGGCCCACTTCATAACACGGTTTTAACAGTAGAGTTTCATAGTGTTATTTACAATCAGGATCACAATGTCAAATTTTTACCTAAAATCTCTAAACCAGGAATAAAAAGGAAAAGAACACACAATAACCTGGCAAGAAGATTGAAGAGTTTCATAATGTTTTCTTTTCATGCTGACTACTCAGAAGCAAAGCAAACACAGGCCGGCTGCACACTATTTCATCAAAAATAGTAGCAGCAACATCACGGGACACTTAGCAGCCTAGTGTGATGCACCTGTGATGAAAATTAGCTCCTCCAAATTCGAGCACATGGTTCTCAACAGAAAAAAAGTGCCTTGCCCTTGTCCTTCCCCAATTGGAGTCAGTGCCAAATTTGAGTCAAAAGTTGATGTGCGCGTGGCCAGAAGGTTCTGCGCATCCTCTGACTACAGCAACATCTACGAGGACAAACAACACAGAATATGCAATATTTATCATCAACTTTTTAGATGTGCTTATTTTAAGTTAAATGTGAGCTTAAAGGGGCACTGTGCAAGATTGGGAGGAATTTTAATTATCACATATAGTCCACAAACATTTAAATCATATGTATTCTTTACAACATGAATACTTAAGAGAGCACTGTTTTATTACGGCCGGAATGTGAATATTGACGCTAGATGTCACTCTGGTAGTTAGGCAAACTGCACTTGAAATGCGCACCCTGGTGTTCAAAAGTGGACATTACTTGGATCACTTTATTTATTTGTTTTTTCTTACACAGTGCCCATTTAACAATTGTGAAAACACAATATTTAACTGTTAATAAACTTCCTCAAACAGTTCAGAACTTCAAGGTCACCAGTACTAGCGTTAAATTTAATGTTTTTTAAGAGTACAAGAATTACTGTGACTGTATCAAAAATAAACATTACTACTTTTTTTTTTTTAATCTCGTGTGATTGGCAAGCTAAAGACAGATATATATTTTTTTACTGTTTCTGGTAATTTAAGTAATGAAAATATAGTCAAGCTAACAACTAGCATGATTCACTCAAGTCCGGCAAGTGACTCTGATTGGGGAATGACAGTCCTCTTTGGGTGGGTGGAGACTCATAAGGAGGAGGTGTCTTGGTCCTTTCACATGTACCTGGCATAGAGGGACTATGACCATCGCCTGGGAACACCTCTGTATTCCCCAAACTTGAGCAAGTGTGTGTAGAAAGCAGCCTGCCACCTCTGCGACCCGTAGTGTAGTAGTCAAGACCGCACTAATCGAGACCAAGACTTGCTCGAGACCACAAGATCTCGAGACCGAGACAAGACCAAGACCACAAAGTGTCGAGACCAAGACCAAGACCAAGACCACAAAGTGTCGAGACCGAGACCAAGACCAAGACCACAATGTGTTGAGACCGAGACCAAGACCAAGACCGTTCAAGACCAGGCCAAGACCAATTTAAAAATGCGCCCAGAGATAAACATTGTTTAAGAATAAGTCATGGACAGAGTTGAACAGTACATAAAAAAATTTAATTAACAAACTAAAAGTCAGGGCTCCTGACTAACTTTTTTCACAAGGAGAACTGTAGCTGCTAACTGATTCAGTTTAGGGGCACAGGGGAAATTTTAGGAGCACTGGATGTAAATTGATAATTGACATTTTTTATTGCTTAATTAAATATAATTGACTATGCTGTGTTATTTTAATTTATAATCTGTTAATTTATTTTGCTACAAAATTGCATGTTGGCTTAAAAAAGCAATGCACAAAAACTTAAAAATAAAAGTTTCAATATAACTATACATAGTTTCAGTTGCTCTACTCTAAAGGTCAGTATTAAATACAAATCTTTTGCACAAATATTAAAAGTAGCCTGATAATCACAGGTTGTGGGGGTTCTACTCATTTACACAGTGTACATTTAGAGAATTCTGATCATGTGTTGTTTGGCCACAGCCAACTGCAATGAGATGCTTTCAGTATTTGTATTGTTTTTAAATAAACCTACAGACACTATGATGGGAAATGGATAGTGAGGTCTGTGTTATAAAGCACAAACATTGTAAAATATGATGTTTTTGGCATGAGTGCAGAGTTATCTGTTTAAAAATATAGTTTGGCACACGGGATTCCCACAAACGCGTGTCCTCAGCTCCGCAGAGGGGGCGGGTCACCAGTATCTGTCCCGGGCCATCCATGCACTGAATCTGCACGTAAACCTCAGCCATGTCACGGATGTCACGGAATCTCTATAGACTCGACTCGACTCAACAAAGTGAAAGCGCAGCGCGCGGGTGCACGAGGGCCGCGAGCGCGCACGGACAGAAGTGAAGCGAACGCTGGAAATGAATGGCTTTTGATAATTTGTTGGCCCGTGTTTTCTCTGTCACGTGCAGTGACGCTCGGAAAGTTTTACTATGACCCACAGAATAATGCTGACACAAGATCCAAAGCGATACGTGGGGCAGAGGCAGCCAGCGGGAAAGCTTGGAGCGTATTGGGGTGACCAGCGGCTTTGGCTGCGCCTCAGGGCGCGTGGCTGCTCGGCGCTTTGGCATGCTGTGTGCACCATCTGACCCACGGAAGTAGGTGCGTAAGTGAAATGAGCCTGGGGCTGCCTGCTGCGTGGCATTTCGCTTGCCGTTCCGCTCCAAAATGACCGAGTCCCGGAGCGTTCTAGACCAAGACCGAGTCCTGGAGCGCTCGAGACCAAGACCAAGACCAAGTGCTGGAACGCTCGAGTCCGAGATGAGACCAAGACCTTAAAAAAAGGGTCTCGAGACCGGTCTCGAGACCAAGACCGGTCTCGAGTACTACGACACTAGCGACCCGACTTCAGATAAAGAGGAGAAAAATGAATTGATAGATATTTGTCTTACAGCCGTATCTCTCAGGAAGGATCACAGAGTAGAGTGGTGCTTCCACGTGTCGCATGATTGAGTGTAGTCTCACAATAAAAATAAAAATATGCACTTCTAAATCTTGATTTCTAAATCTTGATTTCCAAACAGAAGCCCAGCAGTACATTAACACTGGAGCTTCACTCATCCCTGTTTTATTTGAGTCCTGCTCCTCTCAGAAGGTGACAGGTGCTGTGGATCTCGTGAGAATGTAAGCAGAGATGGTTTGACCTCCACACCTCTCCGGCCCAGAGTGGCTCCTGGTAACACGACTCCTGCGCTACACGACATGACTGTGCTCTTCTGTAGGCTTCTCTGACTGATTTATAATCTTTGCACTTGACTTTGTGGCCTGTGTTTTTATATAGCTTCCTGTAATGGATGTTCAAAGGTGTAACCTGCATTAACATGACTGTAAAAAGTCAAGAGCATGTACACGCCAGGGTCAGAGTAGTTTGAGAAGTATGGAAAATTTTATTAGGAATTCTGAATTTTGCAGTCAACTAAAAATGACATCCTCACAAGTGTAATATTTTACAGCAAGGATTCAAGATTCTCTCACTAGTTGATAAAGCTAAATGCACTGTGAATTTAACATTCTGAATGTTGGCTTTTAATTTTGAAGGGTTAAAAGTCTTTGAATATTTAAAAGATGAAGTGTCTGACTATGACTTGCCCAGTTTCCTCAAGATAAAAAAAATCTTTCTATGCTTCTCTAGTGTTTTTAAATAGAACATCTAAATGTTAAAAATTGCTTTTTCAATGGAAGCGAACATAAAAATTGACAACCACATGTGATTAACACCAGTCTCATTGAGAACATGACCTTGTATACATCGATTTTGTACAGATTATTAGCATTTAACATTACCGATAAGTACCAAAAATATCCTTTTCAGGGTTTCCGCTACATGTAATTGATTGTTTTCGTCATTTGTTGTAGACGCGCCGACGACTGTAACAGCAGAAAAGTGCTGCTTCTAAACGGGGTTTTCACGGGGAAGGTTGTAGAGGTGGGCTAAGTGCGCGTGCAGGCGGGGACTCGCTGCTTGTGGGCGGAGGTGCTTTGGGCCGGGAAGAAGTGACAACACGCATCGCTCGATGTTACCAGATTTTAAAGTGACAGCCCCGGCCCGCAGCTCCTTTGCCCGAGCTAGTTGGGTGCCGGTCTGTGCGCGGGGTTCACGTGGTTCGCTCGCTTTAGTAGTCTTTCCTTGTAGGTGCACGGACCTCGCATAGTTAGCTCTCCGCACGTGCTCCACAGAAAATCACAGGAAAAGTTCATTTAGTCAAATTGCGAAGACTATAGAACAATAGGGCTGTTGCGACTAATCTCTAAATATTCAATATATTTTGAGAAAGCATAATCACAGTCTTTTATAGCATAAACAATGGCATTATTAAATCAAAAAATGAGTTAGTTTTTGATACAAAAAATAACATTTATACAGCCTGTACAACTGACGCTCTTGTCAATACCTTTTCTTGTTTTTAAAGCCAATAAATGGATAAAGATCAGACATTTTGATTGTTTTTAAATCCCCATAACTTTACCTGGCAAAACAGTTCAAACAGCTGTCAAACGGATGTCTCTATTCCGAATGAGTGACTGAGTGTTTTATGGGACCTGCTGAGATGGTCTGCTCCACGGGAAGTCTCTGGTATCACCTTCCTCTTCCCAGTCCTAAATCACTCGGCGTCCTCAGTGCTTCCCTGTACTTCTGCTCATATCCAGATGTCTGTGTGGCTGTTTTATTGAGAGCAGAGTTTGTGATGATGCGCTCATGTCCAGTGTGTGATCCAGGGCTTCATAAGTTTTTTGTGCCCTGAGGCTCTGCATGTGAAGTTCAAACGCTCAGGCGGAAGAGGAAGAGGCCCGCAGTTTTTCATATGAGGCACTTACAGGGCTTGTTTAGGAGCGCTGGTTACAACTGCACTGAGAAGTACTAGGCTGGGCAATTTCATTTACATTATATATACCATACAGTGTCCTGCCATGTCCTGCAACGACACTTGATTGCAGGACATGTCAAAAATATATGAGCAGAGAAATATTAAAACAATAAAAGGCAGTGACATTGGGTCTAGCCTGTTCAGTTAAAAAAAAAAAAAAAAGACATGCATTACGTTTTATAGATATGCTTCATTTTGCATGGTCATGTTTTTTGAAAGGAAAAATCACAAGTGCCCAAATTATGCTTTTTTTTTGTTTTATCAGCCTTTGAACACGCTCTTATATCTTCTTCATTTTAGCTTTTTTTTAGAACTGAATTTATACAATTAGTACTACTAACCTAAGAAACATTAACAGATCATCGTTTCTGGTTCTCAATCTGTTAACAACCCTAGAATGCAAAACAATGAATCACACAGACATTAAAGTTTTTTAAAGTCACAAGACCTGACCCAAAATTCAACAGTTTGCTTTAACACACTATTCTCTGGTTTCCCTCTCAGCTTTTTGAGGCCTTTTTCTATGCGCTGCTATGCGATGTGATATCCCACTGTTGGGTTAATCTGTGCTTGGGGCTGGGCCTAAGCTCCCAGTGTGTAGACAGTCTTTGTGTGTGTGAGGAGATGACCTTATACCTGCTGCTGGGGTCACACAAACCCTCTCACTGGAGCATGGTGCTGCGAAACAAACTGGAGGGATTTGGATAAAGGGGTAAAGGTTAGGCTTGTGTTAGTCAATGTCCAGATGTGTTAAATTTGTTTGGGCAGAGTTGGGTAAATGCTTATTTATAGACATAAGTGAGTTGAGATTTAAAACGTGAATACGGTAAAATTAGTAATATGTACTAAATTAATAAATACTTTTTTTCTGACATTTTTCACAGCAATAATACACATAATACAGTCCAGCATCATGTCACATATATCATTGACCAAAATATTTTCGATCATAGGACTAGCACCAATTCAATCTTCTATATTTTATTCATTGAGGTCTGACCATATGTTCAGTCTATGGTGCACTTAAAAGAAATCTACAATAAAGCAAAGACACATCTTTCGGCTGACATCATCTTTTACAGTCATTTGAATGTCTAGTTTCAGTATTGTTAGGGCCATACATTTTCTGGACAAACTTGTGCCATGGCTTTGGAATTACATAGAAAAAAAAAGCTACTTCAAGGAGTTACAACAGACAATTTTTCTTTTGCGTGAATGACTTGTGGGTGACATAAATGAGAGGATTTCTCTGTAAAGCTGCCCCACACACAGATGTCAGTGTAACACAAAAGAGCACCTGTCCCGTGTTGTAAAGGCGTGAGAAGTGCTCTGGGCCTGGGCGAAACATGCAAACTCGACCTCGCATGCAAACCAGCAATGCCACACACTGCTTCTATGGGAATAGAAAGAACATAGACAGGAATGGAAGCATTATCTACATAGATGGAGCTCTTCAACCAGAGATGTTCAGGTTGAAGTCTTGCTACACGGTGCAAGATTTGTTTGTGATATTTGAAGTTAACACTGCGTTCTTTTAATATTCAAAGCATTGTGAAACCTATTGAAATTCTTTGTATATCTTTGACATATTTTTATTTTGAGACTAGGCCCCTTTCAGTCATTAAAGTGAGGCTAAACGCGTGGTTAGAGACTTATTCCGCAGATAAATGCGCTCCAAACAGGCTCGCAAAAGTGGAAGATGCCCAGAGGCCTTTTAGGTGACGCCCAGTGGGTGTGAACAGACATTGATTAACAGCACGAAATATGGATAACGAGCTTAGCGAATGATAAGAGTTTTGTAAAGCGATTCCAACATGTTGTGAGGTTTACAGCTGCTGAGGCTGTGCAGCACAAGTCTAGTTGTTTATGTGCACTTCAAGATTCCTTTTTGTTCACTTTGCAGAAAAATTATGAAATCTTTTCTTTACATAAGCACATGAGCTTTTGTGTGTATTTTGTCTAAAATTGAAAATAAGAAAAAGTAACTTTGGCACCTTGTATCACTTGTCTGTCTGAGACACTTAAAGATGATGTTATATAGCTTTCCAATTTGTTCCAGCAGTGGTGTCAGAAGTTTTTATAATCGGCAATGGTATCAACTCAGTGGGAAGTGGGCGTGTATTGAAAATGCACTGACCATCGTGGCTGCATAGTCGGGATTTATGCACACATAACTGCCACAAAAACTTACAAAAAAAGCCCAGAAACAGTAGATAATTACATTTTGACAACAAATGATCATAATATATTAAGTGAGCCACGTCTCACAATCGTATTTAGATAATTTTCACATAAATGCAGGAAGTGTGCTGAGATGGGGGTCTGAGAGCTTATTGAATCTTTGTGACTTATCATTAGATTCAATATTAAATCCACAAACATCTGCAGGCACGGAGTTTTGACAGAAAGCACATTGACGCCGCGTCTCAAGTACCACATATGTCCCAAATGTGACTGGTACCGGAGCAATAAGCAAACACAAACACGTGAGTCTGTTTCATGTAAACTATGAATGTAACAGCTCTGAGCGCTGTGCCTGCAGCTCGTCTGATTCTTTTCAGAGCTCAAGTCATTTCGTAGCGTTAGCTCTGTTGGCACTTCAATTTACCCTCTGCAATTTTATCCCTTGTGAGAGACTTGTTTTATATTCTCGACTGTCTGCGCAAATTAGTTCCCTGTGAAACAAATGCTGCTGTTTTTTAAAAACAGCGTGAATCTGTGGGCAGAGCTACAAAATGCAAAAAATTATAATCAAAGCTTTTTTTCTAATTGAATTCCTCAATTTACTTGATGAATCGTTTCAGCCCTAATTCATTTTATTTTTTCTACAGCTAAAAACACAACAGATGTGCATGCTAATTTTGTTATGTTAAGTTGTTTCAGAACACAGACTAAATAACACATTCATGAGAAATTTATTGGACCATAACTTGGTACATTTCCACTTTATCCCCACCACTGCAATACCAAAGATTGATGGATATCTATGTGCTTCATGTTGTAATGAATGAGCCTTTGGCAGTGTCGTCTGAAGAGCTGAAGACAGACGTGCACAGACCTGCTCTCAGTTATATTTGGACTTAGGCTGACTGATTACAACAAACCAAATGATTTTTCACACACAACTCAAACCTATTCCGCTTTCAGTTAAAAATAAAAATAGTTTGTAACATTTGCAAATTAGAAAAAGTAGAATAATATTAGTAACATTTTTAGAACTTGACAATCAAAGAAAAGGATCTCCTTACCTTGTAACTAAATACAGACAGACTCTACAGTTGCAACCTTGACAAACAAGTCTGCATAAACTAATGAGACTGACTTGACTGGTGCAAGTTGAATGAGTCTTTGCTTAGTATTTTTTGGATTGTTACACATAATAATAATAGTGGTGCTTTCAAGTGCTGCGGAAAATGTGCAAAATATGTTTGTGTTGAGTAGGAAATTGTACAGAATAGACCACACCACACCATTGGGGTTTCGTTCACTCTACAGTTGGCAGGTACTTTTTTGCTTTAACCAATCTATGTTTTTTGGTCATGATGACATACTGTAAGTTATTACTTGACATTATGTTAAAGGAGGAGAATGCTTACAATTTAGTTTCTCTGTTTGCAGATTGTATGACTTGGCTTCCTGGTTTTTTGGGAACAATCTGCAGTTCTCCATAAAATATTGTCAGAAATCTGATTCGCGAGTGCATATTAATATACAGTAATATTTTGTTATTACTTCCAACCTCAGAGCAGGTGTGAATGCTTGCATTGCTTGGATCATGGTTTTGTTTTTTATATTTGACTTTGTCTCAGTTTGATTGCAAAAATATATATTTTTAATTTGTGGTGTCTATCCAAGCTTAGTTAAGCCTTTACAAAAATAATTTCTTGATTTCTTGTGTAACCCATAGGTAATAATCCTGTTGTTTTAGCACTTACAAACACCGACATATGCTTTGTATAGTCTCTATAGAAGATATTAAGATTACAATGGGCCATAAACACAACTATTTAAAAGGTTACTTGGAGTTTGACTTTCAATCTCATTTTGACGTTTAACCATCACAAAACTGTTTCTAAATGCCTATTACTGCGGTTGTGACAGTTCGGAAGCATTTGGACAAGATGTGTGTTTAGACTACCAGTTCCGCCAAGCTCATTTGCGTGATAGTTTAGGGCCAAGGCAGTACAAAACAGCTGCTAATGTAGTTCGTCTATCATGGTGCTACTTGACATGCATTGCGCAGTAAATCTTGCTTTTGCGGTGGGACCAAAACAGTAGTGCTCTTAACCACTGCGCTAAATAAACTCGCTGACATGTCTGACTGGCTGATGTGATGTATTTCTGTGTGTGCGTTCCAGCCCAGTTCTCTCGTCAAATAGAGTATGTAAAGAGAAATATTTGTCAAAACAATTACGTTCCTCATGGCATTCCTCATTCCAGCAGACTGGGACGTGTGCGACTCTAAAAGGTTTCAAAGTTTGGGTGTCTGGTTTTCTAACTATGAAAACAAAGAAGTATAAGTTATGTGTGGCAATCGAGATTTAAAATACTGACCACAGTGAGAATAATATCTTATGGGAGTCTTTTGCTACGATGCATCACAATTCTTAGTTAAAAGTTGCCTTTGCATAGAAAGGCCGACCCCACAACCTTCTTGGTAATGAGGTCAGAGCACTAACCGCTGCTCAACTGCCCCATCGATGTTAACTAATAGTCCACTTAGCATAGGGCTGGGCATCGGGATCTTTAGCTCATCTCTGACAATCAGCTTATTGAATGAACTCGTCATATTATGCTTTCCCAATTTTCTATTTGGCGCATCTGTCTGTTCAAACACAGACTATTTCCCCACCTATTTCTCTTATTGTTCACACTTTGTCTTGCTCAGAGTGAGTGGCAACTGAATTCAAGCAATTGCAGTGAAGATTTTGAAAAAGAGAATAAGAAAATAGACAAATCCATAAGTCATTCACGCGCCAAGAAAATTGTGATATACTGTACATTTTTTTCCATATCAGCATCAAACTGCTGTCTTCTCTCTCAGGCTTATCTGTACGGGACTAAATCAGTTGCACAGGACATATTTTCTACTTTCACCTTAACCTAAGCTGCTTAACATCACTACGATGATAAAGCATACTGTGCCATATTAGAAATACATTATTTTCTCCACTCCTCAAACTTCCTTTGTATGTGAGAAATGAGTTGTAAAGACAAAGATGTGTACATTAAACACATGAACACCGTACACCGGTTGCCTGACCAGCCAGTCCCTACACGCTTTGACCGACAACTTTACAAAGACGTGAGGGTCTGGAATCAGAGTGCCGAGTTTCAATTACATTGGGGCTTTACGATTGCTGATTCAACCAAACATAGAAAACTCAAAAATTCCACCGAAACACCGACATGCTAAACCGGATGCTATCAAAAATATGTAGCACAAGGATTTTTTTGTATGAAAGTTCTCAACAGGATTTGCTGCTCAAATTCAATTTTCAAATTCAAGATTTTTTTCCCTTTATCATTAGTTTACCCAAAGTTATATTTGAATTGATTCCTGCATGTTTGAGTAATCTTGTATTGTTCTTCAGCTGGAACTCAAGTGCTCAGATATCAATGTTATCACCTACCACCTATCCCCTCCCACTTGTCTGGATTTACTAAAAAGGTTAATACTCCAAGCGAAGCATAAAGGGTTCAAAACGGTCCCATATTCACTTTCCAACAATAATATTTTGTCATATTAAGTCTGTTGCTTCTTACAGTTACATTTAAAAAAGAAGAGGCGGGGCTTATCAAATCTGCAGTTTTGAACAGGAAGCCAATAGAGCTGTTTCTATTTTCAAGTCGTTTAAGATCAATTTTGTGTTTTACAATGAACAAAAGGCAAATACACCAGGGGTCAGAGAAACACGCAAGAACAGAAAATAGACCCTTTGCATGTGTCGTCACGCTCCTCAAGGGAACGCCCACTTCTCCATGCTGGAGGGCAAAAGCGCTGTCTGTGCGCATTACAGCAATGGAAACTTGGCAGAAAACTTGCTCGTTTCTAAGTAATTTTTATTCATTTCAATTGTAAAATGGCCGTATCTCGTGGAACACAGGCAAGAAGGTTGTAAGAATAAACCTGTAGCTTTTCGTTCACATTTTGATGAAGGTAAAAGACGCTAGTGGATGGCAGCAATAAATCAAAAGACCTAAATCCTTTAGGTCGCTACGGATTTGCAGTGAACACTTTAAACAAGGTAAGTCAATGCTAATGAAGAAAAAATATATACTGTATTTGAAAAAAAAATGTAATGAATATCTGAAACAGCCTGCATTATGTGTGGCTAACACTAGCCTCACATAATATACAACCAAGTTACTGAAAACCAAACTCTTTTAAATCTGCCCCAGTGTAAAGGTGCTTTCAGACCAAACGCGACCACGCGAACACTTTCAATGTAATGTCTATGTGTAGGCGCGATTTCGCACGACCAGAGCGGCGCGGAGCGTCTACTACGACCGGCGCGAGCGTTTAAGGGCAGACGGGCGTCTAATAGGCACGACCAACATGTGAAGAGCAAAGTGACAGTGTTAACGAACAGTACTACAGCTGGAAGGCCCATGCAGACATTGACAAGAGAACTAATCCTCTTGGTATCAGCCCCATACACCACTGTCTCAAACCCTGTGCTCTCCATTCACATCGCTCATTTCGTTGCTCTGATTGGCGGCACATGAGGACGCCAGACACATACACATGAATGGGATTTAAAGCGACATTTGCTGCTCATCGCCTCCCATCTACACGGGCCATGAGGGCGGACGAGCGCCATTACAGTACGTGGTTCAAAACGACCAGTACTACGACTTTAACATGATCAGGCTTCTAAGTTATGAATATTCTTACCAAAAGCTGCACAAACATAAAAAACACATAACATGTGTGACTTGGACTTACCCTGTGGCTCCACAAAGAAAAAAAAAGATCGTATTTAGAAACTTTAGTCCAGGGATTCCTCTCGTTTGTACATCCTGTGCTGTCAGTGTTTATAATTCATAAAACTCCTCGATTCTGGCAAAAGCAAGCGGCTCTTTTGGCCAAATAAACTTTATGTTGACAGCAAAATAAACGCTATGTCCGAGACAGAAATAACCTGCTCATTCGACTGAACCGGATTTATATACTGTCATTTCCATTGGTTGACAAAGCGTGTCTTGTGGCGCACGTGTAAAGCGCAGGATTGGGACACCAGAGTCCCGGGTTCAATTCCACACTAGTAAAATTTAATTGTCTTTTTTTCTGCACTTATGCATAGCCTATATTAAATAAAGACGTAGTGTTTGTTTTGTATTTTAAAACGTTAATACAATGTGTTTGTACAGAAAGTAGGATTCTTAAAGATTAAGATTTGCATATCTGCTACAGATACAAACGTCTTCATCAGCTGTTTTGTTGCCTGGAGTCAAACTCACGCACCCGCGGGCTCTTCACACCAGAGTCCGATGCGTTATCCACTCGACCACTTGACATCAGACTTGCACAGTGCTCTAAATAGAGTATCACAGATGCCGTGGCTGCATGAACACGCCGCGCTTTGAAAGCTGCAAGTTGGTCGCGCAGAAACGCGACTAATTTCGAATATATAAGCGGCCACCGCGGGGCGTCTGGCGCGAATTGACGCCTCTGGTGTGAAAGCACCTTAAGACAAACCCTGTTCACCATGGTACAAATCACGAGGAGTAAAGTCAGCAAACTTGTACATTTTATTTATTCTGCAAATACAGCAGAAGGAATGGCCATGCAGCTAGCATTCATTAGTTTTTCCAAATACCTTGTTTTGTGCGCATCTAAAAGATGTCCTACTTCCACAGTCAACTGTACCGAACATGCACTAGAAGCATCCACTGCTTTCTTTACTGAAACATAAGGAATTATGTGAGATTGTCAGTTTTGTGCTGCTGTAATGCTGCATACATGCACTTCTGCCCTCAGTAGCCAGTGATCAGTGACGTAGCTGCAATGGGAATAGGTAAAGTTGCAACAAGTTAATACAGTAAACTGTTCTCCAAGCATGCAATAGAGTGACGTGGAAATAAAAGCAGATCACCTAAATGTACATATCTCGTGAGAAGATGAGCTTAATTCTAACTAAAACAGTGCGTAGTATTTACTTGTGTGTTTAACAATGGTGAAGAATCCAGACTAAATAAATAGTAGTAATAATGATCAGTACAGTCAATGCGAAAAGACTGAAAATTTGTGTTGATAAATGAAGAATTTGAAGAAGGCACTTGTCAGTGGAGGACCCCAAGTGTTTTGTTGGAAAAGTGCTCTCTATATTTGGTTTCTAAGCAGTCTCCCCCAGTTTCACCTCACTGTCTGAAAAAAATAAAAAAAATCTTAGAATGGTGCATGCTCACAAAAATGCATTTGAATATCAATGATGTGCCAGAGAGTTTCAGTGTTCTACAAATAAGTCACTACACTATAAAGATTTTTAAAAATGGGATTGAGCTTCAAAAATCCACTCCCATGAAGCGCCATAAATCCCTCCTGTGCTCCAGACGTACTGCTGCACAGCCTGTGATTTAGCCTGCACTTATCAGGCTTTAAGAAGGGCACTGCCTAAGCATGTCTGGGCCCAGGGAAAGTTCCACTCAAAATCATAACCTAGGTTTAATAGCTGCCTGTGCACACTCTGTCGGGTTGACTTGGATTCTAGAGATGTTTTTTGAGATTAGTTATAGTACAGCTGTGTTTTTGGATTATATTTGAAGGGATTGTAGTGCTGAAGAGGCTTATTTATAATTGGTAGTCCCATAATAAAGCACTGTCTGAAAGTGTTTTGTGGTATTGTTTACAAAGAGAGGATTTTTGTAGGATTTCTTTGACTTCTCCCAAAAATTATGAGTTGACTGAGTTTAAATATATCTACTTATACAATTTGTTTAACATGATTATTTGAGCAGATGAGAACATTGGGCCAGAAAAGAGGGGACAGCAAGCTGATCTGTTGAACATCAATGAGAAGAGCATGAGTAAGCTGTCAACACTTTTTAAAGTCTGCACAGTACTCTCTATGATTGAGTGTTTTGGTGTATTATTATGATAAATAACCAAATCTGTGTGAACACAAAAAGCAACACCAAGAGCCAACTGATTTTCAAAACAAGAAATCAGAGAGAACCTGATAGTAAAGCTTAGACTCTTACACGTCCGTTTATTCACTGTATACCTCAGTATATAGAGTATATTACCAGGAAAGTCCCGCTGAGATTTGGATCTCTCTTTCAGGGTTCCTGGGGGACCTTACTGGGTAGTCAAATGCACCTGGATAAAGACTGGTAGACAGACATTGAAAGGACAATTCTTGAGTATCTTTAGTGTGACATCTTGTTTGATCTTTACAGAGGAATAAAAGCACACATGACAGTCATGTGTTAGACTGCATAGCTGCAAAGTAAATTAGGAGAAGTAATCAAAGTGGTCGTTCATGATATGCTGATGTCCAGAAATGCTCAAATTGAGTCTGGATGATTTATGACATACAAAGCTTGGACATCCAGAAAAGTATTTTCTGTGGCTCAGGGGAAAAGAATTGTATCTCACTGACAAAACTCCAGCTGTGTTTGCAGAATATGCGTCCTTCAAAAAATTTTTGAGTTCTCAAAGATATGGTTATCCCTGATGCTAACCCTTCACACCAGAGATTACACCCTCAGAAAAAAATGTCTAAATAAATGATCAAGCTGATCTACAAGATGCAAAGCCCACACAGAAGGTGCACAGTAAAATCCTCTATAGAAACTTAAAGTAAACCTAACCTAACACACGATGTTGCTATTTTTGAATGAGGAAAGCCTGTCCATGCACTTGTTTCACTCAGTGCTATTTTAGCTTGTACACTGCATCCTCAGAGGTCACGGGTCAGGGCCTAGTTGTGCCCAGAATACCCCTGCTGTGACATGGACAGGCCCCGTGTAGATACTATGACAAGAATCCACATGGAGTCTCAGGTTGGTCCGTTCTATGTCTGTCCTAGCGGCTCAGGTCCAGGAGGAATCTGAAGCACATCCTTAGGCTTTCCCATGTTTACAGTCAGAAGTTTTGAGGAAATTTGCACTAGGAGAACATGCAGCCCTGTCCTGTAATAGAACCCTAGTCTCTCACAGCGCAGATGATTCCAGTGTGTTGAGTGACCTGTCTTAACCTCACAGCTGGACTGACCCCTGCTGACCTTTCTGCAAAAAACTTTAGTCTTGAGCTCCTATAGCCATGCAACTGAAACTTTGTAAATTACATTCACAGTTAGGACCGAGGCTTAAAAATTAAGCTTGATATTTTTGGATAGAAGCTAAAAAAAAAAAAAAAAGGGGTGGTGTCTCAGACTTCATCTAAGCATCTAACGTTAGCAGCAACTTTAAAACATGACACCTTATTTCTAGTTTTATTGAATGAATAGTGCAACAGTGCATTAAAACAGTGTTTATAGAGATATAGAACCGATTATTGACCGTGAAGGGCTCCAACTAACGGTTAAAGAAAAATGTGAAAACTTTTGTTATTCCCACGTTTACTTTTTTCACACTAATCTGATGAATCTTGTTTAATAATTCTTCATCCCATCATTTTCCAGTTTGGTAACATCATTTCATCTTACCAAATAAACTGCCTTCCAAAAGATAACTGAATGATACTGTTACACCCTACGCTTCATAATGGGTGTGGTTCCCATCCTTTTTTCTCCCAGGTATTTCTCTCTCACCTAACATATTCTCTACTTTGTGTTTCAGGTAAACACATTTGTTTCATATTGCATTTTCTTGTTTTATTGATATTTATTCCTGAAATCCTCAAAACATATTAAAAACGGACCACAAATAGCTCCTTGTGTTTCCACATTTGGGAAGCACTGATTTACATTCCACTTGCTGTCAACAAGACTATTTCCCTCATTCTCTCTACTTCCCTAAACGACAGTCTAATCCTGTAGGGCAATTACTCTGGGTCAGGAGAGTTATAGGAGATTAATATGTGATGACTGAAGCTATTAAAAAGTGGTTTCTGTGGTAAGGCTGCAAAGATTATTTTGTCAAACCAACACAGATAAAAATTCCCGGCGCTGTTTGACTTTCATAATGAAGGAATAGCATGACGTATTTTATTGTGGTTGCTATCAGAAGGACATGTTTGCTACAGCACAACCTTTGGACCGAGACTTTTTGAGTGCACTTTTGATTTCAGTAGGACGTTTCTACTGTAAAAGATTAAGAGCCTGTACCTACATTTTTGTGTAACACAGTAACTATGTAAGTTTTGGCACTGTCTATAGCAATATCTTTACTGAAACCCAGGAAAATGCTTGTTGTTGTCGTTGTTGTTAGCTGGGCTAGCCGTCGTTAGCGTTTCTATGACGGCTAAACTTGCTTGGACTTCTGAAAGTTATAAAAACTCATTGTAAATGCATTAGGTAAGTGAGAAAAAAAGTGACTTGTGCAAAATAGTTCTGTTTATTAAGAGGGCAAAATGTTGGTACAACCAATTATTCAGTAGTTCAAAACACTTTCAAAACGCACTTTCAGAAAGCTTGTGTAATGACTTCAGGTGGTACTTGGAAAGCCAAATCTTTTCATTGCTTTGTGGTGTGAAGTAACCACTCATTTGACCTGCAGAGATCAGATTATCTTTGGGAAGAGTTTGTGCCTCTTGTACATGTTTTTAGGTTTTATAGTCTAGGAGAAACTGGAATATCTGAAGACATGGGGAGAACGTGCAAACTAGGGCCGATAGGGACTTTTGGGTACCAATACCGATGAGGCTGGGGGTTCTGATAACTGATAACAGCTGATATAATTAGAAATTAAAAAACACTTTTTATTAGGAGCAGGTGATTAAAAAACTGTGTCTGGCTTTAGTGATTTGAATTTGAATTGATGTCATATTTAGTGTTACTTTTCTTCTTATGAGTGACTTTAAAGGCTTGAAATTTGTTTGTATACCATTATTTCTTGCTAGACCTGTACTACTAAAATGAATTTAAGATGCTAACGGTGCAGTTACCCTCATTAATCACAAAAAAGAATTCCCTTAATCCAAACTCCAAATGACCATAGTGAGAAAATCCAACTTTTACCTATTGTTGACCGTAACAATTATGTGACCTCCTTTCTGACGAGGATTGTCCACCTTCTCCACACTGACACTTTGATTAAATAACAGTTCTTTCTGTTGTTGTGGGCGTCATCTGTGAGTTATTTTCTTTTCTTGAGTTAGTAGTGGAGTTGAGAGCATTTAAATCCAGCTCTGCCCCAGAGCACACAAGTATAATGCAGTCCGGCAACAAACAACTCCACAAAAAAAATGTAATCACTGCACTAAATGTTAGTCTGAGTGCTTATTGGATAGAATATTTGTATTCTAGAAGATCTAAGCTTTAAAACGAGGTACAACATGCCCAGAATATCGGCGGTATATCAGCCAGATTTTGGCCAATAATCGATAGTATAAGTGCTCATATTGTCCGAGAATATTAGCAATACATCGGTCAGACCCTAGTGCAAACTCCTCATAGTGAGGAGTTAGACAAAGAGCCCTCAGACATTGAAATTGAACGGCTTTTGCAGTTTTCCTAGGTTAGTTGTTTTTGAGTATGATGGGAGTGGGTGGCAACAGTGATTTCGTGATTGAGTATAAAAGGGCAATACCACATCATAAATTGTGACATGGGCATTATCACAATTCCATATATAATGTAATAGCACCCTTGCGTCAACAGAAAATGCCAGCTTGCCCACACTTTCGATCACACAGTAATGACACTAGCAGGACGTGAAAGTTGGACCACTGCATTCTGAATGCATTTCATTGTCTTTCTCTTCTCCTCCTCTGCAGTGTACTCCCAAAGGATCCTTATGTCTGGCTTTTATTCAGCACTTTGTTATGTCTGCAGTCATGCCCTAGAAATACACGCCACTATTTATGGCATGGCTGTGATTTCAGCACCAACAAGCTGGGAGAGGTGGTGAGGAAGTTGGCAAATTGGGCCCAAAAGAGTTTTCAGTGTGTTTTTACGATGCCAACAGCTGTATTTGGAGGTTGCTATGGACCGTACCAAAACAGTTCTGCGCCAAAGGGTCAAAAAGCTTGTCATTATTAGAGTTCATTTTTATACAAGACCAATCTGAGATGGATTAAAACTAGTGAAACTAGAGTAATTTTCAAGTCCATAAATCACCCAGGCTTGTTTGATGCATTTCTGCAGCATTAGCAAAACACGCATGGGTTTGATTATTTCATTTATATAATTTCATCAGTAAATCAATAGATGAAGCACTAACTCAGTCCCTCATGTGGGACTTTTGTTATTTGATAAAGAAATATACACCAGAACACACTTATTTATGTTTACAAAGTCATAAAATTGTGTTTCATGCAAGTTGAAAGTATCGTTGTCTCCCTAGTGCAGGGGTCGGCAACCCAAAATGCTCAAAGAGCCATTTTGGACCAAAAAAACAAAAACTGAATCTGTCTGGAGCCGCAAAAAATTAAAAGCCTTATAAAAGTCTTACAATGAATACAACACATGCTGTAAGTGTCTATATTAGCTTTAACAACCTTTTATCAAAATGTAACAAAATGAACATTCAAGATTAGAGTACTACAAGTTGCTCCAAAATGTAAGTCGCACAAGCCAAAATACATATGTTAGGAGGGAAAAACACGTATAGATCGCACCGCGGACTACAAGTGGCACTTTTGGGAGGTAATTAATGCCATAATTCGACCCCACGAACAGACGCGGGACACGTTTGTCCATCCCGCTCCTGTTTAAGATTACACAGAGGCGAAGGGCTGTGCTGCGCTGATATGAAGTAAAACTACACGACGCAGATCAAAACATGACTAAACTCTGCATAAATCAGCTCTTGAAGTGTCACTAAATCATCTGCAACAAGTATCGTGTCCATTTGACTTTCAACAAAGCGCGATGTAACTGGAGTGTAGCCTCTTACCTGACGCACAGTCCCACACATCTCTTTCCGCTAAATCCAGTTTATTTTCCACGAACTCCTCGTGTTATTTGTGTCTTCGTGCATTAAAAACAGTCCTTCATTCATTCTTTGGGTAACTTTTCCTCCGCGCTGCTTGTTGTTGATCTCGAGTCCTCATCGTCAATGAACAGCTAGCTTCCCCGCTTGTTACCTTCCTGGTTGCGATAAAACTTCCACTTTTGCAATGAAAGCAAATGATTTGGTCCAAAAACTGTTGAATCCGCTGTTCAGTCTCTCTCTTTTTCGCTTTTGGATCCATGGCCCGACGCACCTGGCGGTTTGTTTACAGCAGCGCGCGGACCTGAAAAAAGCACGTGTCGCCTAGCTATGACGTAAACCTTCGTTGACAGAAATGTTGAAATTAAATATTTATTCTACACGTTAATCAGCATCGGAAAACTTTAAGTGTTTGACATATTTTTCTTCCTAAACAAATTATATTAAAACAAAAAATATGTTCACACAATTTTCCACTTTTATATTTTTTGGACAAGCTCCAGGGAGCCACAAGGGGGGCGCCAAAGAGCCGCATGCGGCTCTAGAGCCGCGGGTTGCCGACCCCCGCCCTAGTGAGATGTCCTCAGTTTAGAATACTGCTCTACTTTTGTTATTTTCAGCATATTTTAGCTGCACAATCTTGTTCATTCAGGCTGTAGATCATGGCATCGCCTTATAGCCTGAAGGTCCTGTGTTTGACTCCCAGGCTACTCGAGGGCCTTTCCATGTAGAAATTGCATGCTTTGTTTTACAATTTCTCTGGATTCTGTAGTTTCCATTACCACTAAACTATGTACAGTAGGTTCGTTCTTTTAATACATGATAACTTCAGGGTTATCATCTATTAATCTGGGACTTTGTTTAGTGTGTTGTATTAAAGTGATTTAAATTTTGGACCTAAAAAGGCTCTTGACTGTGACTTTGAAAACTGTCACTGAAATATTTCTGTGACAACTCTTCCACTGGTTGTGGCTAGAGTTACACAATGACATTCTTTCCTTCTGTCGATCTGGAATTTCTATATTTGCAAGTTGTTATATTGGCTTAATATTATTTAATATTGATTGCAAGTATTATGATTGTATTGAAACATTTTTTCATCATGTGTTCTATGAATCAGGGACTTTTATGTTTTGTTTCTTTTGATTCCAGCCAAGACGACACTTACTTAATACTGAGCTGCCTTCAATTAACAAAATGTAGTGGGTTAATCAAGGATAGATCTAACTGAGTCAGCTCTACCTATGTTACAAATATTGAAATGCAGCCATCATTTCTTCTAAACATAACACATTGCATACACTATACTACATTTAATTTAGGCCTATTGTGCTAAATGAGAATTGTTGACATTCCTGGTTTAAATCTCGCAGCAGCAAATAAACTTCTTCGCCACAGCGTAATTAGCCTGACCCATAAAGCGTCTGTATAAACTGCTGATGTACAACCGCATGTGTTTGGCACGCTTCCAGCATTCCCTTTCGCAGTCCGCTTTTTCAAGGATCTGTCAACACGATGAATCCAATGCTAATGACTGACAAGAGTGTTTAGTGATTTATGACAAGTCAGAAAAAAAATACATCTAAATATTAACACCAAACAAATTTAGTGGAGAAAATACCTGAGAATGAACAGATTTTTATAGTTTTGTATAACTTTTCAACGTGGTGATTTCTATTAGTGAGTAGACCACAATTTGCATTGCAACAAAAAGTGCATTTAAAGGAACCATGCTCGATTTTTTTTTTGTACAATAAAATCAATTTTCCCCTAGCACAGACATCTTGTTAATATCTCTGTTCACGTGAAAATTAGTCAACAATGTCCTGACTACATCTAATAATGTCCTGTTTATTCACCCGATCCATCAACTGTGTCTGTTGTTGTTAGCATTGTGGCTAACTCCCAAGAGCATACCGACACGTCTCGCTTCTAACATCTGTGGAAAAAAACATCATTGGAGGCTCAGGATCATTAGGTAAGTGAGGAAATAATGCAAAGTTTAAAATGTATTATTTCTGTTTAGATTTTTAAGGATGCAAAATCAATATTGTCCCTTTAAACAAGACAAACAGAATAATTTTTGCACTGTAGGAACTTCTTCCTGTAAGTTTTTATTTGCTGCTCCCTTTTAAGGCATCTTGCCTTTTAAAGAGTCTTTCACACCAAGCCAAGGGTCGCCTGTCTGAATCGGTTTGGCAACTTCTGCCGACAGGCGGCTCACGTGTGTTTGGTGTAAATGGCGCTGTCGGGGGTCAGAGGAGCGCGGAGCACGTTGCCGAGGTGAGGTTTTGAAGACTTGCTTATAGAATCGGCATCGCCAGCAGTCGATAGTTGCTGCATATGCGGCTGTTTGATTGGCCCGTGGCCAGTGAATCAATGCGCAAGAAAATAGTGCGGAAAACCGAAAATGACGCTTATAGAAAAACAGTATTTACCCGAGCATGGATTGTTGTTATTTCCCGGGTTCAAATGGGACGTAACGTAAGTACGAAGAAGAATGAGACTATTTGGTCCGAGGAAAACGAAGACGGAGGAGTGCAGCTGTAGTATGAAGGCTGGACTTTAGCGGGAAAGTTGAGCCTAATCCGTGAGGTAAGATAGAAATCTGTTCGCCACAGAGTTGGAGTAGTACTTGCGCGCAGTTTATGTTTAGTCTTTTGTCAAGCGTTACATCATACGCATGCTCACTCGGCATTTGCTCGCCGATGGCTGCTTGGATTGTGTTTGTGTGAATGCTTTTTCACGGGGCGTCGCTCCTCCAGACAGCGACTGGGAGTTGTGTTGGTGTGAAAGAGGTCCAAGGAACTAGGGAGGCAGTTTAACTTCTGCTCGCTTTCTCTCAGACACAGATTTTTTAGGTGATACATGACATTGTTTCTGATGTCGTCAAGGCAGATTGTGGAATTTGTAAGCATGACAGCTTGTTTATTTTTATAGATTATAGCATTAACGTTTTAGGGATAACAGTTCTCTAATTCCTGTAACATACTACATGTGCCATCTAAAACCTATCAGGCCTAAGTCTGTAACCTCAGGGTCTCAGCTCTGACTGCTGTGTTGGAGCGGTCCTCTTGTGGAGTATAACATATGGGGGTTTATGAGGCACAGCATGACTTTGTGGGCCCCCCAAAACATTCAAGGATTCAGCAAGCTAGGTAATGAGCTAGCGCAAGTTGGCATTTATTACAAAGCAATGCAGAAACGGGTACTAAAAACAACAACAAACAAACAAGGATTGCAACTGCTGATAGCAGACATTACCTAATTTCCCGTGGACCCTCTTTTGAATAGTGAAGCATGCTAATGTTTCTGGGGAAAAAGGTTTTCATGAAGAAAAAATAATGTTCTATCATGTGTGAAAACGCCTAATATTGTGATGTGATCTTTGAGTTAGTTTTAAGTATTTTCCACTACCTGCATTGTAAACAATGAAACTAAAAAGTTTTGATTCAAGTTCCTTTTTATTTGAGTTAACAAAAGTTCTGGTTTTGCACACTCCACACTGCAGAGCTACTTTATTTATGGTTCCCTTGTACAATCCTATTGAAATGGTCGATTCAGATGATCTGAGTGCAACTGAAGGCATGCCCCTAATGATCACTCTTGGTGAACATTAAACTAATTTATTGGAGACACACAGAATAGAGAGGCGCCATGCTTTTCTCTCTTTGCCTTCTCCCTCTTGTCCTCCCCCCTTTTCCTCTTCTTTGCACCCACTCAGCAGCTGTCTCTCTCACTTTCCCCAGACGGTCGCTCTAGCTAAGCCCCAGTCCATAGCGTTTTGTTGTCAAGCCACGTTTGGCACCGGGGAACCCCCCAGTTGTTGTGTTACATGAAGTTGGTACTGAGGCCAACAGAAAGCTAAGATATTTAGTTTGCCCTCACTTTGATCAGATACTTGGTAAGTTTCTGATTGCCTCTTTGTTTGTTTGGTATGTCTGACTTAATTCTTCTCAGATGACAATTCTGTTCAGTGATTGGACTGAAACACTGGTAGTCAGGGGCACAACAGCACCAACCTAAGACCAAGAGATTGTCCAAAGTGATCGGAAATTAGATTTGCCTTGCATTTAATGTTTCTGATAAAATCTCAATCAAACCGTCACTTTATTTTAGTTGCATAGATTTCTCCCACTTTTTTTTTGAACATAGGTTGCTTAAAAAGAGACATTGCAGTTGTTATGGTTAAGATTGTTGGCAAGTATTTTCCAGATTAGCACTGGAAAATATTCTAAACTGGTTGAAAAAAATCCCCACAACGGAAACGGGAAATAAACAGCGCTGTCAAATGACCTCCTTCCTGACTGAGAGAAAAAAAAGTTGGATATGTCTAGTGTTTTGAGCCAAGGCTAACATTTTGGGAGAAGAAGTTAAGACAGGATTTCTGTGATAAGCATGAGAGTGTGTAATTGAATGGGAAGCATTGATAGAATCTAATATTCTACAATATTTAGGGTTAAGTTTTCAAATGTCCAAAAGTTTGCGTTAGTAGAACATCAAGGAGAAAAAAGCAACACGCCTTATTAAAATTTTCCCCAATTCAGACTTCCTGAACTATTTGGAGTATAAACAACTTTGTGAAGCTCTGTAGTTTTGGTTTCTGTGGCCTGATTTATTCTGATTATAAGTGTAAGCAAGATATGCACAAGGGGAAATTACATTATGTGTTTTTCTTTTTGCTAAATTTGAAAAAAAACCCCGCATATTTGATGTCGTGAGAGATGGCTTGAACATTTTCTTCGGTAAATTTGGTGAGCAGAATAGCTGGTGTTTGCAGGAATAATTAGCTGTAGACAGTAGCTTGTGGAGCTAGATCACAGGATCAACCGTAAGAGTACTAACAAGAGAATTAGGAGATGGCGCTTCAGCTGGAGGATCTAATGGATTGTGATGGCATAGATCTTGCTGTTAGGAAGTTCCCGAAGGTCCAAGAGTAAAAGAACTATGGAAGGAAATGATCAAGGAGTTTCATAGGTATGCAGACACAGCATATACTGTATACAGTAGATTTTGGTAAACATAAAGGGCGGAATAGCTGAGGTCTGGAGAAATGGTCTGAATGACAGTTTAGTTTCCTTGGTAAATATGAAGAGGAATAGCTGGTGTCTGATATTTTAGCCTGCTAGACAAAAGAATAGAAAGTTTGTTGGGATATCTTGTATTCTCATGTCATGTATCTTTTATGGCTTGATGGCTTGACAAACTCCCTTCAAAAATGTATAAATAAAACTTTTTTTTCTAACGCCATAAAAGTATATAGGTGTAACAACACATTTTGAACATTTTAGGCTTTTTGAAGTGGCTGCAGCAAAAAGGCTATAAAAAACAAACAACATAATCCTAAATGAAACACGGAGAGAATAACTCTATTGTGTGGGCGCTACTGATGCCTTTGGGGTTTGTCACAGATAAGAGACATCAGCTGTTTAGGGCTTTGGAAAAGTGAAAGAAAAAAAGCTGATTTACTGATAGACTTCTGTTTTTGCACAATGACAGACGACTAATGAGCTCCTCAGTTTTAATGTGCCACTTGAGCAAACAAACAAACAAACAAACCTGATTGGATGTTTTTTTCGTAAAATGGCTCGATTCAGACAGTGTCCAATCTCAAAGCTCATTGTGACACTGCATTTAGCCTGGTATTGCATCGCATCTTAAGCATGTTCCTCTTCCATTCTCAACACCATGGCAGACCATATGCTTCCAAACAACACTTTTACTGTCTGCTGTCCAACGGAGAGGCCAGGGCCTACAAATATGAGAGGGGCTGCTTTCCTGTTCCCCCTGAGCGTTTCATCACAACACTTCTAAGACTAGCACGTCACAACAATCACTAAATATTGTTTGAATACTCTAAACTGCTGAAAAATGGCTAATTACTAAGCTTGATTAAGATAGAGCCAAGTGACCCTTGAGGAAATAGAGAGGAGGATTAGTGATTAGTGAGCCAGATTATTTAAATCATAATAGAAATCACAATTGTTCAAATGATTATAATTTTTTTTTAGAGAAGTCACTAATACCCGTTAATTCTAGAGAGTGAACTTATAATCTCGATTAGACAATTTAATCAATTAAAGCAATAATCCTTAATGTTATTGAATAATTGCGCACCAGCTATTAACTCTTTCACTGCCAGCCCTATTGTGACTTTGACCCCCTTCCCTGCCAGGACTTTTTGCTAATTTTAAGCAATATTCACAGCTTCACAAAAACCTTGTGCAACTGGAATTATGACATGTTGTACATCAAATGAGACCTACAAGTGTCTACTTTCATTTAAAAAAAAAAATGTTATTCTACATTATTCCGTTCTCTTTTTATAGGCATTTGAAATTCGTTGTTTTCATTAGATTTCAGCGTTTGACGAGAAACTTTTGAGATAACGTCCTTTTTCTAAATCAAACTTCACGTCATTGTTATTTTTGTCTGTTCTACTTTTTGGTGAAAGAATATGAGCCAGTACAATGAAATAATGTATTTAGGATAAAAATACGAGCTTCACGTGATTAAAACAATGAGGTCGAGTGTCTTTTTCATCTTTAAACCAACAAAAGCTGTGTTACAGACGAGGAGGCAGCAGCACTTTCTGATACAGATTCTACAGATTCAGACGCTTTCACAGGGCAACGATTATATTTAACCCTTCAAACATGAAGAAATACAGTAGTTTTACTTACTCTGACACTTTTGGATCGCTCACAGAAAAGGAAGTTTCTAGACTCGCTGCATATGTCGTTCTCCTCAGAGTCCTAGTCCTGTAGGATCGTCTTTTCTTCATTTTAAAGATCAAATATCTGCTCTAAACTTACTCAACAATGTTTTTAGTCCAAGATGTGTTGCCTGTAATCCGTTTGAAAAGAAACACGATCCTTTAGAGGCGGATGATCACGTAAACACAGCCGACTGCGCTGCATAAAGTAAACAGGAAAGACGTACATTTTCCGGGTCCTGGGCTTTCCTCTGAGGCCTTGTGCTAATGTGATACTGCCCTCCGGTGGTGAATATATGAAAGTGCAACATGATTGTTAAATGCTGATGCACCGGACACGTGCGTCAGAGAACCCTCTATCGCCGCATATAATAAAAAGCTTATTACGACAATTGTCGTCATTGGCAGGCTACGGTTGGGTTTGTTATGACGAGAATTATCGTCATTGGCAGGGAAAGAGTTAAGTTGTTTTTACTTAATATTATCATTTAAAATAATAAAACCTTTAACCAACACGTCAAAAGGTTATTATGTAAATTAAAAACTAAAACAGACAAAAAAAAAAACAATAGGTCTCTTCTATGATGTAAAAAATGTCTTAGGTTGTTTCTTTCCTTGACAGCTATACCGTTTTCTTGAAGTTTGTCTGAAGTGAAGTGCCCCGCAGAGATTGACTTGGTCATTAGCGCTAAAGAGCCTGCAGGCCGCGGAGGTTAGCTCTGTCCTGAGTCTTTAAAGCTTTTAACAGACTTCCTGTGGTATTAAAGGTGACAAGAACAGGCTGCTCAGTGCTGTTGTCTCACTCACTCACAGCGCTGCCGTGAACCAGGCCACATCTGCACACATAAGGTCATGCTAGGCTCTTTTATCCCCATGATGGTGTTTGGTGATCTTTTCACTCTGCCACCTGGCTAGTTTTGGTGGCCTCGAAGTGCAGATCTCCACTTAACTGTTCCAATCAGTCACAAAGATGAAGCTGAGTCTTGATAAAATGATTCATTATTTATCTGACACTACATGTTGAGTTTGCTTGAGCATCAAACCACAATGCTGTGTTTTTGTCTAATTGGTTTGCTGCTGTGCTGTGATTATAATAATATTACAGTTTGAAAATCTACAGCAAGGACTAATAAGTTAACACTGCAAAAAACCCCGAAAAGGTCGTTAAAATTATAGCAAACAAAATAATTTCACATATTTCACTGTCAATTGAACATAGACACGTCAAAAAAGATTACGATTATCAAGATACGTTACTTAAATAAAATCACAAAATTACTTTGCACTACAGTAATTACTTGTAATATATTATCTGCACAAAATTATCATCCATTTTTAATACATAATGTAGCATTTCTGTAAAATTTGAAATATACTGTTTATCTGTGGAATGTTATCAAAACATAATACACTGCCAACATACAGTATGTGTGGTTTAGAAAATACATTAGTTTTGTCAAAGTTACCCACTTCAAGTTAGAAGCAAGCAACTTTGGAATTATGACCAACCTTTCAAGTAAGTGTGTGTGGTCACTTCTGTGCAGCAGTCATTGTCCCACAGCCTGAGCAGATGTGTCCTGAACAATACAAAGGGAAGTGCTTTAAAATAGCCCCTGACGACCTCCAGAGTGCACTTCTGTGAGGCATAGAGTTGGAGTTTGTGGACTGAACGCCGATGGGAAGTGCCACTGAACTGACTGAGAACACATGCATTAGCTTTCTAGCAGTTTAGTGTTAGGACCGACAGGGATATTTGTGTTGCTTAGACAGGAACAAACGTGACAAAATCATCAAACCAGTTGTCTATGCAATAAACTGAAGTGCCCAAAATGCAAAGTGTAGTTACAAAGCTTGTTCTTGTATGGTGAGTAGTGTGAACTAGTCTGTTCTTTATACCTTTGTATAAGGAACAGACTGGAAAGCATCACTATGAATATGCAGAAAGATGCTACCTTCTGCTATTTATGTCGTGACAACAAATTGTGTATGGAAAAAATTAGACTTAGAGCAAAATAAATAACAAAGGCTATAGTTCATCGCTTAGTTGATGAGTTAGTTGACCAAAATTTGTTTTAGGTGATAGGGTTTTAATACAAGTGTGTATAGAACTGCAACTTTTACATTTTTAAATCAGGAAAGTCCCACTAGCTCTTTTCTTCAGAGGAGTTATTGTACATGGTTTTAGTGGTAGGGAAAACCCAGGAATCTAGCCCATGACCTTGTTGCTATGACAATGCATTAACACCTGTAATTGTTCTTTTTTCATGCTGCTTTTTTTTTCCAAAAATAAAAACTGATATCACTTACATTAACCTTTTAGATATCAAAAAATCTTTTATCATTTATACTATGATAATACTATAGCTTTACCTTAACTTCACTTCCATGTTGTTGCTAAAGCAATTTTGCAAAAACTGACCATTCATGTGATTTTATTTATCCCATTTTGGTGAGGTGCAAAGCATTATATTCAGCCCTGAAGCAATCATGCTGGTCATTCAGAAGACAAAGTCTATAAAACATGAATTTGATCCCACCACTTTCCATGTTTCTTTGTGTTTCGAACAAGATTCCCATACAATTCTATATTTGCAGAATGTGTAATTCATATGTATGCAACTCTGTAATTATTCATTTTCCACTGGCCCAGTGCAGTCACGTTACACACTGCGTTCTGTGACCTCAGCAGCACACTCAGCACAACACAGCCCTGTGGAGGATGGCTTCTGGTGTGTCGCCTTTGGGTGCATCCTCCGTGTTGCCTGTAAGTGGTCAAAGTGCTGCATCAGGGCGTCTGAGGTTATTGAAGCCTTTATGTGCCCGTGTTTCACATCTGGAACCAATCAGGAGCAGAACAGCTGTGTTTACTGTACACATGAGGCTACACGTTTTTCATTATTGTTTACTCATATTTCTATCAACATGACTGCGAGTTTTGCAGTTCAGAAGCTACAGGTCTTCACAAACAAAATCAGTCATCTTTCTTTAACAGTAACAAGAGGTCAGTGGGCTTTAGCAGTGGTGCGTAATTTGCAGAGAGTTTTGAATGAGATCTAAACTGGCAACCTTTTGGCCAAAGGTTGTGGCCATAAAAATCCAGATGCATTAAAATAATGAATTATGCATTGAAATGGTCTCATAATACCATTACTACAAATTATATATTGCTCAACAGTAGCTTCAAATAAAAAAAAAATTGCATCTAAAATGATTTTGTTCTCAATAATCATGATTATTTATTACCTAATTATCTTGATATTTCGAGTAAGTGGTAGGCCTACTTGTGTGAAAAATTGCAGATGCACTGCTTTATGGGACAGTGACAGCCAACAACTAGTGGATAGGGTTAGGGTCACTGGCAACATGTTTAAACTTAACAAATGACATGAATACTTCAGCAGAAGACACTTTTGTATTAGTAAAGATATAGGAGAAGTGGATGTATGGCTGAATAGTGTGCTAGCCCGACAGCTTTGTGTGTGAAGAGCCAATTTGTTACTGTCAGCTTTTCATGTTGCTAAGCGACTATTTAAAAAGCTTTTATGCTAATCTACTGAAATATCTGGGCAGATTAATCTTTTAAATTGTGCATAATGATCGGTTACTTAATTACCATTTGAATAGCTATATGCCAGAGCTTAAAAGCAGTGTATGTTATCAATTGGCCCCTTTCAAGTCCAGTTTCCTTTGTAAACTCATTCGGTATGGAAATGCATTCCACCTCAAAGCCAGTGAATATGCAAACAGTTTTTTCAAAAAGTTTGAAAAACAAAACAAAACTTTGCGTTACTTATTTTTACAGGGCTTAACTAAAATCGGCACACATTTGGCAGGACTTTTACACAACCTTTACACAACTCCATAAGGATCTCCAATCTCCCTCTCCTTATTTTGGGCTTAGCGGATACAAAACCCACTATTTGGCTTTTTATTATGGCCTGGCATGAGGGCTGTACCGGAGCTTAGCGAGACAGACAGACCGATGGACAGATAGAGAGACTGGAGCTGAGAACAGATCAGAAAAGAATTGGAAAAGTAGAAAGAATTACAAGTAGAAAGAGAGCTTGAAGGAGGAAAGGTGGGGCGGACACATTTTTCTTTTGGTACTGTAAATAATAGCCCCTGCTTGAGTTGGACGGTTTTCATGGGGGCCTTTGTGCACGCTGACATGTTAGGTCCCCTGACAGTCTGAGAAGGCTGAGGCGATTGGGGCTGCGGTGGCATGGGAAAACGAACAGAGGAGAGAAGGTGAAGGCAAAATAATTCATTTAAGTTATTGTGGTTATGATAGTATTATTATAACAAATTAAACAGTCTGACAGCATTGCTCAAGTTAACCTCAAACATGCACCATTCTTAAATTCTCAAAGAATGTAGATGACGAACATGACGAACATGATCAGGAGAAGGTTATAGTTTGCCTTAAGTCCATAGATTGATTTAATATTGAACAGCTGAAGTGTTCACTGGTCAGGAAGAGCTAGACTTTGCTACATATATATATATATATATATTTTTTTTTTTTATCTCAGACAAAAGTAGTTAGAAGTTGATTTATGAGCTTTGAAAGTCTCCCGTACATCACAGGGAAAGCGTGTCAACTCACATGCATCTGTTACAGTTTACATACCAACCGAACATTAGGTCTCAACTATGTACATGCTACACAAGTCCCCGGCAAATCAGGACAAATCGAATGCCACAGTAAGGTTCACCTTCTTTAATTTTACAAGTGCGTTCAACACTATCAATCTTCTGGGAAAAAAAAAGTACTTCTGGGAGAAAAGTTTAAGCGAATGGAGGTGGAGACATTGCTGATTCCTGGTGTGTGGACTATCTACAGACCTCAGTTCATACATCTGCAGATCTGTGCCGCCTATACCATCTGGAGCAGTACAGGAGTACCCCAGGGAACAGTAGTGGCTCCATTTCTTTTTACCATTTACACTGGAGATTTCAAACCCAACACCAGCAACTGTTTTTTACAGATATATTTGGATGATTCTGGAGTGGTCGGTCTGATCAAAGTGAAGGAGTACATGGCAACCATCAGAAACGTGGTGGTGTGGAGCAAAAAGAACCATCTCATCCTCAACACCACTCAAATAAAGAAGCTAACTGTATATTTCAGAAGAGAGAAGGACAGTCAACTAACACCTGTCATGATCCATGGCACCAGACTCCATTTGTTGTTGGAGAAGGGTGTTCCACTTGCAAGGAAGTTATAAAGCTCCTCATCTGCATTTCTCAAATAAAGGGAAAAAAATACAATAATTGATGAATATTCCAAACTGTACTGACTTTTTACATATATTCATAATGAATGAAGTGGAACCTAAGCTCAACTAGAATATTTTCCACAATCAAAAATTTTAGATTGCAAACAGCTAAAGTTGTGCAGTGGAGGATTAAGGTAAGGTAAGGTAAGGTAAGGTACGGTACACATTATTGTCCCCGTAGGGCAATTTGCCCTCTGCATTTGACCCATCCTTCAATGCCTCTAGAGCATCTCCTCAGGAGCAGTGATCGCCGCAGTGCAGCGCTCGGGGACCCATCTCCAGATGTTCTTGCTAGGCTTGGTCAGGACTACCGTAGCTGGAGGATAACCCTAACGTGCATGTTATTGGTTGGTGGGGGAAACCGGAGTGCCCGGAGGAAACCCACCCAGACACAGGGAGAAACATGCAAACTCCACACAGAAAGGCCTGGGCCCGTGCGGGAATCGAACCTGCGACCTTCTTGCTGTGAGGCCAGAGCGCTAACTGCTCTGCCATCGTGTTGCTTTATCCTTTAGATAAAAAGGATCACCGGCCGTAGTTGCAGGGGTGTCTGTTGATTCATTTCAACAACTGTTAAGACACTGAATTACTGTACGCAGCTAATTTAAGTCGAGTGACAACTGAGTGCCAATGGATGTTTTTGAGATCGTGTTGTCTGCTTCACATTAGCATTTAGCCTGCAGAAACTCTTTGCATTGTTAGATATGTTTAAAATTTTTTGCTGCTGGATTGCCTTATACCTCAATTGCTGTTGTAGTTGTTGAGTAGTGTTAGTGGGCGTTACCTCAGAGGCTGACTGTTTCTATGCCACGTAGATCTATTTTGTAGGACTAAACTTTAGGGCTAAAACAAATGTAATATGCGATTCTTATTCTTCCTTATTGCCTACTATTTAGATTAGAAACAATTGCAAGCTCTAACTCTAGCCCTTGCTAAAACATTCAGCATCTTCTATGACCCAACCACCAGCCCACATCCAGACCATGGCGCCTTCAGTGCCCCTCCTCCTCCTCTCCATACACAACTGCCTGCAGATGGCTTCACTCAGTACACTCCATCTGAACAGGGCCCATAACGTGTTCTGGCTCGGACTTCAGACAGCAGCAGCCCCGTGGTGGACTTCTCTGCTTCCAGAGCTAATAGTAGCCTTTTCATCTTAACGCCAAACACATGCAGATGTCGGGATGGCCCATTCATATTTATAGCAGATGGCTTGGATCAGTTACATTAGGTTTGAGTCAAAATGAATTTGGAGGATGACAACATGGAGTTAAAGATATTTGATTCATAAGTCAATTTTTATATTTAGACAAGTCTCCATACGATAAAAATAAACTATTAAGCTCCTGGACATGTTATTTTCTGATTTTTTTTCTTCTGTACAAGTTCCTAAAACTCATTTTGAGCTAAATTACCCTCAGCTTTTGAAGAGGAATTGTCAAGACCATAATTCTGTCAAATCTAGTATCTTTCAGACCCTGCACCCCCAGTTTACTTTACCTTCCTTATACAGTATTCACCCAAAAGAATTCTGACTTTACTCTGTGTAGAGCTTAAAGTAAATCGGAATCAGAAATAGAGAATCTCGAATGCCTCAGGTTCACAAAGAGTCCAAACATTTGTTTGTGCTCGGGAGGGTTCCGATACAGATTCAATTTAAAATGGAAACAATTTTAGTGAGGCATTTTTGAAACTCTAAAGTTTTGAAGATTCCCCCAATTCCGAAGTTGGTCAAAGAAGCAAGAATATAGTCCTGTACAAGAGTCATTCTTGTTTTCATTTATAGTGCAATGCAATAACAAAACAAGTTGTCTATCATCATTGGCTGTTAAGTGAATCTACTGCTAAAAATCTCATTTATTAATTTACTATAGTTAAGTTGGATAAAGTGAGGTCGATAATTGATTATTAAACCAAACTAAATGTTGCAGTGTCATTTAGTGCTGCGGTTCTGTGGGGTGGTAAAATGTCTCTGACTTAGATTAGAACAAAAGGGCCTTATAATCAAGAGTGTAGTAAAAACATTAAACTGACACATGCAATCGCTTTATGACACCAGTGGTAAAGATTCCCAAACGGTGACTTAGGAGCATCAGGAAATGTGTGTACAAGTGATAAAAACACCATTAGCGCTAACTGCACAGCGACATCACAAGATCACATGACTCACCTGCTGCATGATGTCACTTCCTGTTTGCCTTATGTGTAAACACGGATCAGGCAGGACGGGAAATGACCGCCGGTCCCTTCCTGTTGGTGATTAGGGAAAGTCTGTGACTGTTTGGATGTTTTCCTGTTGTAATGTTCCCTCAGTGTCGCACAACATGTCCATTTGTGTTCCTCATGTTCGATCAGCTTTGAAGATCTTTTGTTTATTACTGACTTGACAACATTTAGTGTTGAACTGTGTCTACATATTAGTAACTTGAAGACAGTTCTAATTAATAGGATTTGTATTAAAGACAGACTTTTGGTATTACGTGTTGCTTGGACAATGTTCTTCTGGCACAATTTTGTCAACTCTTAGTCGTTTTTGATCAGCTTAGCTTAACCCGCCTCAAAAAACATGCACTTAAATACATTGAATAAAGCTATGTGTCAAATGCTGAAGTCCCCTCCATGCCCTCTGAGGACAGACGATTGGCCGGCCAGGGGGTTATCTAGCTGCTCTTCCTCTTGAGCCGTGCTATCGTCTGTCAGGGTGCCTGTGTTTTAAGTGTGAGCTGTGGTGTTCCATTACAAAGGCTAGCCCTGTGTATATGTTTGGGTTAGCACACTGCCCGCTGACCCGCATCTGCTCTGTTTGTGTGCAGCACAGGTCAGAGTGTAGCCCGCTGATTGACGCGCTGCTGTTTGAGAAGTATTTCGGTTTCTTCTTTCTTATCAAAGGTCAACGAGTGGCTACTTTTAAAAATTGGACTAGGTCACGTGCATGTGTGTTATGCTTGGAAAGACCAAATAGTTGTTTCTGGAAGTGGCTAAGTGGGAAACGACACTGAAGGGTCTCAGAGATTTTATAGCTGTATTCCTTTTGGTTCACTTTGGAACTGTTCAAAAGTGTCTTCACTGTCTTAAATGAACCATACTGGCCCATTTACACAATCCATTTGGGGTCATAAGAGGTCTAGCTCATGTTTGGTTCCCAGGAGGCTTTCACTTTAGCAAGATGATCAGACAAAATGAGAACAGAAACTCCGGTGAAAACGTAACAATGAAAAGCACATACATAAACAGAAAAAGCTTCTTAAATGTTCAAAATTATCAAAATTTTCCAAATGCTAACTTGCCCCCATATTAACTTATACTTTGAGCGTTCAGCTACACAAATAGTACACATTACTTTCACTGTTTATGGTTTATCAACAAACTGCTTTTACAGCAAGACCAAAAACAATACATTGAAAAACTTGAAAAACTTGAAAAACTTGGAATTACTGAATGTCTTTTTCTGAATTGCTGATGCCGTCAATAAAAGAATAATCCAAAGCACAATTTAAAATGCATTTATCAATAAAACATGTAATGTTTAAGTGAGAACTGCACACATATCAGACCTCTGCTTCTGGCTCCAGAGTCAGAAGCAGCCCTGAGCATGAGAACCAGTTGAAACATGGTTTAGACCTTTATTACTTCTCTGGTGGAAGGTCAAGGACCTCCTCCATGATTGCTTTACCTAGATTTTTCCACAGCATGGCATTAAGCTAAACAGAGACATTAAGTGACACAACTAGGCCATGTTCCAGATTAGATTTGTGGAAAGGTGATAGAAGTTTAAATTTTTTTGCAAGATCCGAACTCTGAGACAACTGGAACACTCCATTATACCTGTACCTCTGAAAACTCCAAGCACCAATCAATTAAAAATACATCTTTGCTAAGCTAATGATAAGGAGCAGTGCTGTGTGTCTGCTGTTTGAATCCCAGGAAAGAGGCAGGAACAGCGGTATGAGTTGGCCCGGGTGCTGGGGACTTTCCTCCATCCGGCTGTGTTCTGGGTTAACAATGGCCCTGAGTCACAGTGCGCTGACTCCTGGAGCAGATATGTGCTCTGCTCATTCTAGTGAGCACAGCAGGGACTACTGCTGGGGTTCTTATGTTTGTTTTGTGCAGTAGCACATGTCTTTATGCACACAACTTTGATGTGGAGAAGGAGCATAGTGTGTGTTTTGAATTTTAGATGCCAATAAGTTTACCAATTAGTATTTAGATTTTGACATTACATACAGTATTTGAAATGTTTTTATTCTAAATTCCATTCAGTATTTTCTCTGTTGCCTTTGATAATAGCATAATAAATACAAAAAACATTTTGAGAGTTGTACCTCGGTATAGGTATTTATGTTTTCACATTCAACAGTTTAAATAAAATTCACAGTGAATTCATCATAATAGGATTTAGCAAGTTTAAGGCAATACACTTTGGTGATTCCTTGTGAAGAACTTCATTGCTTTGGCTCCTGTTGTATTGCATTCAGGGTCAAGATCATCTCCAGAATTGGATTGGTCAAGCTGAATGTTTTTACTCTGCAAGATTTTGCAGAGGCGAGACCTATCTGTACTTCAGTTTTTAAGACGTTTAAAGTATATCTTGCGACTTACAAAGAACACAAAGTAAACTGATGATCTACTTAGGTTGCCATTCCAAGACTAAACACCTGCATAAAAGCATAACATGTCCCCTTTTCCTCTTCCTTCTAGAAGCCTGTCCCAGTTCTGTGTCGGCCCGGTCGGAGTGGGCTGTAGCTCAGCGCCAGTAATTGGTCAGGAAATGGGCTGCTCTCCTCTCGTCTCTCCCTCTCGTCGCTGCTTCCTCCTCCCAGCGGACATCTGCTCTCTCTCTCTCTCTCTCTCTCTCTCTCTCTCTCTCTCTCTGTCCAGCACCAGTGTCTGTCCATCGCTCTGAAGTGGACCACGTTCAGACCCCAGCGCTCTTCAAACAGCCCCTGTTCTGTCACTGTTTTGGAACCTAAAGGATATGGAGCTAACCCGGCATAGGATACTGCACACTGATTTCCTGTCCATAGGAATGGTCATTGTAAGGTAAGTCATAAGTCAACTTTGTGTATTTTATTTTTTGATTTAGAGCATGATGTTTGTGGGATATTTCTTGTTTTCAATTTTCAAATTACATCAACAATTCCATCTTGAAAAAATGGCACCACTTTCTGAAGTTGTTGTGAAGAAGTCATTGCAGTTTTGTTCATTTGTAGAAGAGAAGACGTTGTGCTTCATCCCTGTTTTTGTGTCATGTGAATTGGTCCAATAATTACCAAGATATGAACAATAAATCACCTCATCAATTCTACAATTGACAGTTAAGTAGCAAGTTTTACCACAGAATAAGTTGCGTTGACGTGACATCACAACATTCTATTGAACTCCTGCATCCGAAATGTAGCTTTTGGAGTTTATCTTTGTCATCTTATAAAGCCATAAATAACAACACGTCTTAAAATCAAATTAAACAAGAGTGATGTAATAGCTTTGCTGGTAAAATTTAAGATCACATAAATGGTGCCTTAAATCTGCTATTTCTGATTTACGTTGCACCTTCATATATCATTCAAACTTTTATAAAGCCCTGTGCATATGACATTCACTGATACCGAAAGTTTAAACAATGTAATCTTCATAAAAAAAAAGAACATGTGCTTTGACTGTGGTGAAGCTTTCGTACATGAGAGAGGCTAATGTCAATGCACTAAGCACTTGAAAATCATTGGGCTTTTAGTAAACCACAAATTACGGAAAGGCATTCGTGATTGTTTTCTCCCTCTTTTGCTTACCTAATACAGTAGAATAATCAAACATGCAGTCGCCATTATGCAATCAGAATAAATTTGGAATTGTTTGAGACCATGGGTAAATCAATTCCCTAAATAACAACTCAAATCAATGCCAAAGTGCACTGCATTAAAGTGCACTTTAAAGTGTAACTTTCTGACCAAAAATAGACTTGAATAAAATCTCGTTTTTGTAATTTTGATCTTTGTTTTGGTAAATAATTAATTAAAATGTGTATTTTCACTTGGAGTGGGGTTGATTAGTAAAAATGTAGTAACAAGTGTTCCCTTATTTGTCTAGGAGTGATCTACAGTCACGTTCAATCAGACTGAAAATGACTTTCGGATCTTCAAATACGCTGTCTAGATGACAACTTTGAAGCCTTGCATTTCTACTGTAGAAATTTACTTTTTTATGGAGCGTTTTATCAACCGAGCAAAATCTCAATTTAAAAAAAAAAACAGATCACAAAAATAATCAACATCCTGCAACACTCCAACAAAACTTTATAATAGTAGAATATACCGTCATCATCACTCCCGACTTGCGAGGATCACCTTATGTCAATCGCATGATCTCTATAGGTCAAAAACATTCATTACAGATGTTTGTCACTAAAATGAATCTTGCTTATGTAGCTTTTTTTGTAATGCTAAAGCTGAATGAGTCACTAATAAAAATCATCAGTTTGAAAATGTGTTAAATTAACATTTAGATTTAGGAAACATCTGTAAACATCAACCTTAATGTGCTTCTAACCTTGTAACAACGGTGTTTTCTCATCATTTAAGTTGTATTTGGATTAGTTCATGTATCGATTTGATTCTCTTTGTAAAATTTCAGTTACAGCTGAATCGTAGTTTAGACCTACTTGTTTTAACTGATAGATATAGAGCTTTTTAATGTCGTTTGTGATTTGTTTATGATCTTGTTGCTGTTGTCCTTGTAAATTTTGTGATTTCCAGTGCTTCCAATGACCAAGACCAGGAGGATGGCCAAAAAAGTGTTGATACTAGTCTTATTTTAGTCCAGGTCTACGTAGGCTTACCCCTGGAGCCAAATGCTATATCCTCTCATCTTTAAAAGCCCAGTCTCTCCTCAATAGTAATCACAGGGTCTCGTTCTAGTGCCCATCAATTACTGAGCGCACTGTTTGATTTCAGGCTGGCTCTGATGGCACCTTTTACTCTTCGCCTGACACAATGTTTGCTGATATTAGAATGACTACAGCACTAGAGTGTAAAAAGGAACATCTACAAAAATGGAAATTCACCGTATTGTCTGAACCATTGCAAAACTATTACTAAACTAAAAGGCATTTAGTATGGAAGATTGAATTGTTTTGGGTCAATCCTGTTTTTACTTTGCTTCCTCGTCAAAAAATACAGTTAAAGTTTTGTTTGTGAGATATTTTAGTAGCCAAACATCAATTATGCCACACTGCCATCACTTTGCATTGGTGGCTGTGCTTGCCAAAGTCTATATTTAATTTTTTTAGCTTTGATCTACTGCAAACTGCTTTTAACTAATGTTTTCCACACTTCTGAAACTGTATTTTGTTGTGGGAAAAAGCATTTTTATGATTAGAAATGACTGAACCTTGATCTTCTCATTCTGTACGCTGTTTTGAGGCTACCTTTTGGCCACACGTAAAACTCCCATGATCCTCTAGCGTGTGAGGGAATGTCCTTGTGCTGGAACACTTGTCTAACCTGACACACTGGCTCCTCTGTGGGCTGTCCTGGTTCAGATTCGGCTAAATTCAGACGGCACACAAACGGATGAACTAGTTTGTGGTGGTCCGCTTGGCCTCGCTCCTTCACTGTTGTGTAATCGGTTGCCAGATCAAAGATTTTTTACAGCATATGGTCAATGGGCTTCCTTGGGCCCATACTAATTTTTTCCTCTTTATTATTCTGGTGTTTTCTCATCAATAAGATGCATCTTTAGCACACAAATAATGCATTTTTAGTTGATGTTCTGCTCTTGAATTGAAAACACTTTGAATTTAAATCCAATTCTGCGTGTAGTTGTTTTGTGAAAGTCCCTGAGTGCAGGGGTCTTTTCCTGAGTGATTCGTGTTAATCTGGGGCCAGGCACACTTCCTCTTCATGATCTATATCCGGAACACAACCCTGTCCCCTGCACACAAAACTCAGTCAACACAAACAGCAGAGAAATCACTGCTCCTGGGTTTGACTCACAGGCGGCCCTGTTTTCCCTGTGTCTGTATAGGTTTTCCTCCAGGTGCTGCCCTCTCAACCATCAAAAATAGAATTTCAAGTTTAGGTGGAATTTTCTTTAGTTGATTCCTTAAAATTGTAAACAAACAGAAATATATATACTGTATGTATATATATATATATATATATATATATATATATATATATATATATATATATATATATATATATTTATTTATTTTTTTTTTTAATGTTTTACTTCAGTGCACATTATTCACCAAGCACTTTTTGCAACTTTTTTATTTTTTTTACAAAGGTATGCTAATGACAGTTAGCCCAAAAGCTAACAACAATTACAAGTGAACTTCTTGGATTATAGCGAACAAAAGAGTACGAATATAGCTATATAACGGCTGAAGTTTTGTCTGTGTGATACTATTCTTTGTTCCCCTCTGTGCCTCAAAAAGTGTTTTTCTGAAGTACCCAGATCTGTGACGTTTTAGGTAAATCTTTGAGATCTTCTGCGCTGTCAGGCAACTCAACAAAGTTTTTGTCCATGAAAATACATCTGATTGTCACTGGATCAAGTCAGTGTTTGGTGAGAATCATTTTTTCCCTGCTTTTTATCATTTGTCTGTCTACATCCTTTGTTTTTATTATCCGTTTGCCCAATCTGAAAGCAGGAATCATTCATGGCTCATTTCAGATTCTAGAGACCCTCAGCCCACTTTGATTTGTCTCAATAATGGCTAGTGGAAATCCCTAAATATAAAAGGCTGTGGTCGTTCCTCAGAATATTTCTCATGGTCTTGTCTTGTCCAAGGTTTAGATGGTTGCATTGTTATTGATTTGTGCTGTCATAGTCACGTGAGTTTGGAACACTTGCTTCAGGACAGGGACAGTAACTCAACACTTAACTTCTTCATTCAAAACAAAGCAGGTTTTAGTGGTTTAGCTTTTGCTTTTAAGAAATTGCAATAGTCCCTTTGTGTAGATATTTTAATTGCGGCATTGCGTATGATTCATTTCACAACAAACGCAGAGCCAGTCCAGTGTAGCGTCTTGTGGTTTGGACTTGAGGAATGCCTTTTGTTTTGCTGCAGACTACATTTGGCTCAACGCGTAATGTTTTTTGCATAAACCACTACTTTCACTATTGCCAAAACTGTGGCTGGACAGCGTTAGAGATTCCTGGAGTTTTGTTGGCATTGAACGCGCCACTTAAGCCCCAGGGAGGACCTAAAAGAATGTGGTAACTCTATACAAACACAACTCAGGAAAAGGCACATTTCACACTTAATCAACACTGTTATTTTTACTCACATTTTATTAGCATCAGTTTGGGTTTTGTTATTTTAAAAAGTCTACATGTGATTTATGGGCTCAATAATCAAGCATTTTGCTGCGCTGGAACTTCTTTAGCTTGCCCTAAAGAACAATGTATGTTTGTAGAAAGTGGGTCATTAGCAGTTCATTTATTTGGAAAAGTGTAGATGTAGAATATTTACTTAATATTTGGTAAATATTGGGAATCTGCTCAGCATTTAACACTTTTACCTGAGAGTGTTTAGGAGCTGAGCTGATACTGATAGCCGATATTTGACCTGAGGCTGATAAATCATATTTGCAGACGCCAATATCTGCACTTTAATTCAACAAGATCACAAACTTTTTATTTGTAGTAAAAAAAATTAGATGAAAACCAAATTTGATGCTTTAAGTGACGGAAATGAGTTTCCTCTGCAGGGTGGCTGCACGCTCCCTTAGAGAGAGATTGAAGAGCTCTCATTTGTACGGATGGAGCTCGGAGTAGAGTTGCTGTTCCTCCACATCAGTAGAGCCAGCCTTGTAGTAGAATATTACACCTCAACATTATTTACTTGATTTTTATTCTCCTCACATGCTGCGCTCTGGTAGTCCAAATGTACAATCACAAAGTCAGCTGTCCCATCTTCCTCCTCCGTCACTTTGTCCTGAAGAAGCTGCATTATAATCTCCTGCTTCAAACTTGTGCATCGGATGTCCATCACTGTTTACTGCGTGAAGCAGGGGCAGAACCTGCACGTGCCTACGAACAAGCCGAGGGCTACACACATACTCATAGAACTAAAATTTTATGTATTTAGCGTACAGGGACAAGGGACTCAATTTTTTTTGTCATTGTGCTGTTTTTTTTGCTACGGTGAGTACGAAATGTAGAAGCAATTCGGTGCTATCGGCAGCTAGCTTAGCGGCAGCTAGCTTAGCGACGACTCTCGTTAGCGTATGGGCGTACTGTAACAAAAACAAACCAGCGGCACTTGTGTGACGCAACATGCAACGTGCGTCTGACATCAGGCCCTGGGGTAAAGCAGGTACTAAAAAAGTACCTGGTCGGAGGGATCAGCCCCAAATGGAAAGTCGCGCCGAGTAGCGTAAAGTAGGGCCAAGCAGGCACTAATGGAAAAGCCCTAAAGAGAGTCATACTTTATATTCTATACTAGGGATGGGTCGAGATCTCGTGAGATCACACTTCATGAAATGAAATTGCAGAGCTGTAGTAAAAAGTCTTCTTCACACACAAACTTGTAGGGGATATATTGTGGCAAAAAACAGTCTAAACTCAGTCAGTTTTTGATGAGACCAATATTGACGGCATTGAGTAATCCTAAACAATGTACAAGTTAGCCCAAAAAAAGTTACATATACACACATCTAATTTACACACAGATAACGCGGGAAAAGCAGGTCCACAGCAGTGTTTTCCACACGTAAACAAAGTTTATAATTGATCCAGAGAGAGAGAGATTTTGGCCTATGTCATCATTAACTTTGTAAAAAGTAAGAAAGAAGGATTTAACTCATATTATTCAAATGATAAGAATAACAGTTGATACACATACGTGAATGTACATTTAAAAGGATTAATAATAATAAAAATAAATAAATAAATAAAAAAAATAAATAAAAAAATAAAATAAAATTCTGAATTGAAACAATTCATGCAAATGATTTAAATAATTAGTCAATCACAATAGTGACCTTTTCTCTGCCTAAACTCAAATACTTCATACTCAATGTCCCTCTGTTGTATCTCCTTAACAGACAAAAGTGCTTAATTAGCTTTGACATGTTTTTGACCTCTGTAGCCACCCATATCATCCTGGAGAGCTCATTTAAAGCTTTACAATGCTCTTAGAAAACAATGCTTCGCAGTCAGACCCTCCTGTGGACCTCGTGGCTGTTTACACTGCCCCAGCGTTCTACAAAGACCACCACTATATTGACTCGGAGCCCTCTCTCTTCTCCACTTCACTTCACTGTCGCCTGGATGCAGTTCTGACCATCTCCATAGGCAACAAGGCAAAGTGTAAAGCATGGATGGCAGCTCTGTCTCTCCCTCCCTGTGTGTGTGAAGAGGCTGTGTTTGTGGGCACTGCAGAGGGCCGAGGAGACGATTGGGCAATGTGTGTTCAGTGAGAAAAGGAGAAAAGAGGAAGGATTAGTGGACAGTACAGATAAACATGGCTGTGTCCCTCTGTTTTTGTCAGGTGTTGGTGGTGACTCACCTCCAGAAGTTGTCAGAGGCGCCACTATTAATTGTGTTTCTTATTCTGGTTGTGTTTATGCATCTCATCAGCAAATCTGTTCTATACTGCAGTTGTTTTCAAGCTGCTCAGAGAAATTGTTTGTTGATCTGATAAGTAGTCATATCGTAATAAGATTAGAAAGAATGATTAGATTCTGACTGTCCCAGTTCTGTGATGTCAAAGGTAGATCACAGAGATCTTCTACATATGTCCAAAAACTTGTCAGGAGGTGGATTTTTGAAACATTAGCATATCAGGCAAGATTGCTTTGATTATTTCTCATGTCATTTTCTTTTCAGCTTGTAGCTGAAGCTCTAACTTATTTTTGACGAGAGAAACAATGTCATGTGTGAGATTACATTTTTTTAAGTTCTAATAAAATGTGTAAGTAAAGGTTTTCAAGAGCAATAAACAATAATAATAAAAGCAAGAACAAAAGACTTAATAAATCATATTTGTCAGTTAAGTTCCATTAAGACTTAATCACAAATGTCTTAAGGAAACTTGTACAAATGATCCAAACTGCAATCTGGAGAATGGCTCTTAGTGAGCTTACTTTGCATGTAGTTATTTTTCTTAGTTCTTTTTTTCCTGACCTACAAGGGTAGGTGCTTTTAATAATTCACCACACAAAGATTACAATGTTAAATGTGACATTTGGTTATTACATAAGGTCTTGACCATATGTAATGAAGCCATATCTAAATAAGGTATTAAAATCATTTTATAAAATGTATTTAATTGTACTTTTGGCTTGGACCAAAAGTACCTTTAGAGATCAACCAATATGGGTTTTTCTTGAGCAGATACTGATGCCAAATATTAAAATCTTTGTCAGTTGATGTTGATTTCTGAGGCAGATTTTCTTATTTTAGTTTTTAAAAAATATCGAAAAACATAGATAATACTGTATATCCTAAAAAGAAAAAGTTCAATCCAAGCTATTATTTTGTCTCTTGTTTAATGTTTATGCACACTACAGGACATTTTAAAGAGTAAATAAAGAAAGTGCTCCTTTTCAAAACACAGCAAAATGGAGAAATATACAACAAACCGAATCATTTCTCCCCACAACTAACTTGGAGCTGAGCTGATCACTGAGTGCAGCTCTACCATGCAGACAAATGCTCAAACAACTGCCTGATCAAATATCGGCCAAAATAAGGCCAATGGCTGATGTGGCCGATATGAAAAACCCCCAAATATCGTCCCCAGCCGATATATCGGTCTATCTCTAAAGTAAATAATGTTTGGGATGAATGTGTTACAACTACTGTTACCAAGTGACTTTGCACCAGGTTTTGAGGAGCAGAACAAGCTCACAGTAGCATTCAGAACAGAATTCAACTTTGGTTTGAATGGAATAAAACTCAAACCATAACGATTGGATTCATAGCACACCTCTTTGCATGTGTGGCCATGTGTTGTAGAAGTTTGGACCGAGTGGTCAGATAAGCAAAACTCTTCCTGCTGGTGTCTGTCATCGCTTGGTCACGCATGTCTGCTCCAGGAGGCTGTTTGCCCAGGCAGAGGTGCTCATTATGGGATGTCCTGAGTGTGAGGGGAGATGGGGGAGGAGACAGGGGCCACACAGTGTTTGGACCGAGGCATTAGGGTCAGAACGGGTCACTGGGTGTTCAGAAAGCAGCAACTTACTCCTTTCCATACAGGATATTCCCAGATATGTTGTGGAACTTTTGACTATTTTTAAACCAGATTTTTAAGTATAGTTTTTGCTCCTGACAGAATAGATAAAAGTTTAGCTTATCACATTTTCTATTGCATATTCTTGTGGTAAATTAACTCCATTTTGATGCAACTGCTGAGAATTAGCTGGCTTTGCTAAACTTTTTTTTTTTCTTAATATACTGTATATGTATAAGAAAGGAAAGCTATGAAAGCAGATCTTCAACTGCATGGTTTTGGGTTGGTTTGTGGGGGAAAAAATGTTTGCTTCTCAAAAAATTTGCTTGTAGATCTTAGATTTATAACTGTGATGGGATTAAAAATCATCTGCAATTGATATCAGAATTGATCAAATTGATAAAGTCTTGATAGCAGTGTGGGATGTCCTGTTAATGTGTCTACAATCAATCTTAGTCACTAGAAAACAAAACAGCTGCGTGAAATCACCAGAATAGCCTGACTGTGAACAAGAGCTTTTCTCTTTAGCTCTCTTTCATGTTGTAACTTTAACGAACACTAAAACCACCTTTCATGTCGCGCTACCCTCAGCTAGCAGCTCAAACTCCTGTGACCTTCTCACACAGAGCCTAGAAGCTGATAAACTGGAATTAGCTACTGCAGCTCATGTATAACATTGCACAGAATGATTGCAAAACCGTGTACGATAGCTATTTCAGTGCTATCAATAAATTTGGCCTATTTAAAGAGGATTGGCAAATTGTAAACGTCAACTGTGTTTCTAGTTCCATTGTTCATGCTTGTCAAAATACAGTATGAATTAAGCTTGGTTGTTCAGAGCGCTCGTATTTGTCTATATGTATAAAAGTATTGCCTGTGGTGTGTTGTGGTGGAGTTTTATCTTACATGGGGCTGGGGGTGGCGCGTTAGTGCGACCCCCTGCTGCTGGGACCAGTGCTTGTCCTGAAAGAGTCTTGACTAATGGTCGACACGTTTGTTTTGGAGACAGACTGAGAACCATTGTCTCACGTGTCCCCCCTCAGTCTGTCCTGTTGTAGACCTGGTCTAAATGAAACCACACACATACAGTGGAGTCATGACCCTAAATTACCTCTCCAACAGATCTCCTGGATACAGTGTTTCTAAACTGTGGTACGTGTACAGCAGGTGGTACTTTCGTGCCAATCCCACTACATGCTGCTCCGCTCCGCCTGACCGTTGGAGTCGCTGTGCAGGGCTGTTCCACATCCCACAGATCCACTGAATAGGAGCCCGCCTCAGCTTCGTCTCTCCTCTGCTGTCAGACCAAAATACAGATCAAGGCTATTTTCTTTTCTGGCTGATTCTGGCCAGGTCAAGCTCCACAGATCAGAACGCACCAAACAGGAAAAAGAAAGTGAACTATGTCCGAAATTACAAAGTCAAATCTCTCCGCATGGACTTTATTTTGATCAGATTACACAAAGTTACTTTGATATTGGGATATAGTAGACTTACATAATAAGTCCAATAAGGTCTGAACAATAATGCACAACATTCAGTTTTAAGGCAAAAGCATGTTAATGCAGAAACTTCCAATGACAAATATAGCTACTAAATTTAACAGTTTCTCAACAGTTTGATTACATGCCACAAACGAACATTTGGACTTGAAAATGTTTCTCTTATTGATAAAATTCCTTAAATATTGAGACTCGTGCACGCTTTTTGTCTTTTCCGAAAGTTTACTAAAAATATAATGGGTTCTTCTTAATCTATAGCTTGTCCAAAAATTGTGTTAAAGCTATCCAAGAAGGCAAACGATCTCACCTTGGCAACCTTCACTTTGGAAAAAATAGACTGTCCTAGAGACTGGAAGAAAGATAATCTCCAGCTATGTTTTAATAGGAAAATAGCATATCTTTTTAGCATGACACCTTCAAACTGAAGGAATTCTTGTCGGGAGTATCTAGCTAAAGGATTAGACATTTGTGCATGTTTTAGTTTATTGGAACAAACCAGAGCACCCTGTCCAAACTTCTCACAGAATTGCCCCACGCGATCTGCGACTCCAGCCCGAGACCTCCTCCTGTGAGGCCAGAATGCAACCCACAATACCTCCGTGCCGCCAAAATATACGTCCCTTTTAATCCAATCAGCAGCCTCATACATGGCCCACCAGCTCCGAATGGACCGAAGCGCCGAGACAAAACGCTAAGCAAGTCCTCAAAATCCTATAACGATTTGAAATGAGGACAATGGCTGTCTCGGGCCGCTAAAGTGTATTCAGCTTGTCTAATTGCCACGGTTGAAAGTGCCCGTGGTCCTTTGACAGTGGTGCGCCTGGTTCTCCTGCTTGCTCTGATGTTCTGTGTGAGGAGGGGGCTTTTGTTTGGGCTGGACTCACTGACGGAGCAGGACCCTCTTTGTGCATGAGATCTATGGAGGAGGACACTGTTGGATAAAGGTGATCCAGCTGCCTGTCTGCAGGGTGTGTAGTTTAGAGCTCAGTAATTAGAGATACTTTTACTCTATTGTTCTAGTTTGCCCAGACAAGTCTTTTTGTAATTTAAAAAAATATGAATTATGCCAGAATTGTACTTTTCTAACTTTTGTTGCTCTCTAGATTTTTCAGCATTTTACTTCACTTGTGCCACATTTTGACCAAACTTTCAGGGTGTTTGCAGTCTTAAAAGCTAATAAAATAAATTAACTGAAATAAGATTTACTTGCATTTATACTGGTATTAATTTTGCAGAGTATTAACATTTTGTTAGAAGACACATTCAGACCTTAAAGTGGCTCTTGACAGGTGAAACTAATTTCACTAAAACAAAGCTAAGATCATCATATTTAAGATTTCATTGAACATTTTGCAAAGTTCATCCCAGTTTAGCCATTTTTTCAGATTATAAACTTACCTACTGTTCATGGATGATGACATCACACTAGGGAGTTGCTTAGCGACCATTTAATACTTTGAATCAAAGCTCTTCTAATGTAACAGGTTTTCACTTCGAGACAAAGATACACTACAACACACTAACTTTGTTAAACTTATGTTTATAGGGTCATTAAAATAATGTTCATTGTGACCTAGTGTGATGCCATTACTTCAGAACTCTGCTCTACTTCCTGTTTTTTCAAACGTTTCTTCACAAACTTGTTCCTGATTCATTTAAAACTGTCATACATACATTTACAACTAGTGTTTATCTTCTGAAATAAGAAGAAACCTGCCATACGCTCTTCAAACCATCATGGAATTCTCTAAAACTATGTGATGTTTTAAGTCAGATATATGGAAAGGTGACTTCTTAGTGTGACCTTTCTAAGGACTAACTTTTCACAGTAAGAAGGCTTCTTTTTGAAGCTTTTTGAGAAATAAAACATGTAAATGATGAATAATGTAAGATAAATGTGTTACAACTTAGCTTTATTTCAAGGTTATGACACCAAAGACCATGATTTTACAACCAGGAAACATGTAAAAAAAAAAAAAAAAAAAAATGCTGCCAAAAGCAAAAAGTCAAAATGGTTTTAAATTTCACTTGAGACTCCTTGCATACCTGTTGTTGTTGTATAGGGTTTGGATAGTGTGCTAAATTATATTCTTTACTGTCCCTGTATTTGATTAATTTCTCAGAGCAGGTGAGGCAACTTGTCAGGAGCAGCAGATTTCTAGATCTGAATCATAGCTGGGGGATAACATCTATTGTTAGTTGGTACGTGGGGAAAAGCACTGTCTGAAAGAAGTTTTACATACAAAGACCCAATATGGCCTGGGAACGAAGACTGATGTTCTTGCTGAAAGGAAAGAGTTCTAGATCCATTTACTTGTTATACTACAACAAAAACTGTATGTAAGCTAATAGACATCTGTATTGAGCATTCTTGGCCTGTTGAAAATGTTGTCTTGTCACATGAATGCAACCTACACATTACATGTTTCTATAGTCACCAAACATTAAAACCAATAGAGCAGACCAGTAACAGTAGAAAAATGCAGAGTGCAGGATGAAAGCAGAGCTACAAACGGCCTTAATGTGGAACTCCTGTGCAGCTCCTTGTAATTTGCTGCTGCTGGGGCTCTGGGGAAGGGCTTGTGTCAGGTGGGCGTGGCTTAACCCATGGAGGGAGGAGCCAGAGTGCAGAGAGAGCAGCTATACTCACTCCCATGCAAAGTACACACAACAGAGAGAGACAGGCTCGCACTCATGTTGTCTCCAGTCTGAAAGTTTGACAGATTTCGCTGGACTTTTGGGATATTACAATGTTTGGAAGCACGTGAGGACTATTTTTACGGCTTCTGCGCTATACTTTCTTCTACTACTGCAGTTTGTACACGGGAGTTGTCTTGTGGAAGTACTTTGGATATGTGTGACTGGGGTATTCAAATCAGAGACTGACAATTGAACTCTGTGAGTCCTGAAGTTGGAGGAGTCAGATATAATGCCTACCGGTAAGCACTAGCTCACATTTTCACATGGATTTTTTCACATTTTTGCACTAAATTTATAAAAACCTTACTAAATTATCACTCAACTGTTATTATTTCAAATCTTTTTAAGCAATTCTTTGTTTTAGTTTTTTTTGGTTTAGCATTGTCTGGGTTTAAGATGTCAAACTGCTACAAACAACTTGAATGATAAAAAAAAGATACTTCATAGCCCTGCTTCTTGTGTGGGATTTTTCACAATCGCAGCCTTAACAATAGTGGTCAAAGTGGGCCAGCCCATGTAAAGGTCTTGGCCACATGCTAGTCCTGGAGTTGAATGCACTTTTTGTGGTTTCTAAATATAGAGACAGGCATTGTCTAACTTTCTAAACATCTTTTATTTTATTTAGTTTTATTTTATTTTCTATTGTTTTAATGATTTTTTTCAATTTGACTTTTTAGAGTAGGTTTATCAATCAGACTTTTTTACTCCTACTAAAGTCATTTGTTTGGGAAGTAACAGTAACTTGCACTTAAACATTTAGGTGATTCTTCTTAGTGTAATTTTAGATGACTCTGCATGTACATAGTGCCGTTATGGTTTGGTCCTGTCCTAGTATTACTTTTGCCCTGGTCTGGTTCAAGTTTTGTCCGCTTTGTGATGTGGAATGTCAAGTCTGTTTTTGATTTAAATGTTATTCTTATGTTTCTTGACAAGATTTTATGGTCCACCATTTGGAAATACCTGAACTGACTTTTTATGAGTAATGTAATCTGACAGACAAGCATGCAGTTGCTGAGAATGATAATTTTATCAATTCTGTGTCAATTAGTAAATATTGGCTTCTTATTTCTACATGTATTCCTTCTTTAGCACAGTATTTGGTCACAATCCTCAGTGCACTCAAGTTTATCACAACAGTATACATTTCTAAACTCTACCCACAAACAAATTTCAAAGACGATTGCTGCTGGAAAAGCATTGGAGAAGGTCTAAGGAGGTGGTGAGAATTGAAAGGAGCAGTGTGATTGGTTTGACAGCAGGTGTCTGTAATCAGCACACAGTTTTGTGTGGGTATTGATGTGACAACAATAACAATACAATTTACACTAGCCTTTATAGTGAGACATCTGAAACTAGGTTTAAACTAAAATTGTCCAAATTATGCATAGTTTAACATGCTATAAAAGTTGATTTAGTGTTTAGTTTCACTTTAAGTATACTGCAGAAAACTTCTGACTAGTGTTGTGAGATTGTAGCCATAGCTACTTGTCAATGTCTAAGCTTGTCAGAACTCAGAAACTAAGCACAACAGAGCTTGGACTGGTAAGATACAAAGAGAAAGCTGTGATTGTGTCCTTAGGCAATCAATATCGATATTGAACTTGAAGCCAAATGATCAAAATTGGGATCAGAAGTGAAAAGGCTGTCACTACTTTCTTGCTTATTCTGTGCTTTCTTATTGACTATGCACAGACAGTAAACTAGCTTGTGTATTTACAATGGCAAACTTTGTACCATCCACTTCAATTCTTTTATATGGCTTTTCACTAAATCACTCTAGAATGAATAAGTAAGATCGGGCAGTGAACTTAACAGAGTTGTACTGAATGTCCCTGAAAACATGTTGAAAACTTCCCAAATCAGGAGAATACTTTTCGAAAGTCTGTTTATAAAGCGACATGTTTAAGTCTGAATGCTAACACTAACGATCCATACGCAGACCCAATTATTCCACACAACATGTCTGAACTTTCAGGCCAGAGTGATTTTTGTTGTCACAGTAAAACTAGCAAACAACTAGCATGCCAATAACACACTTTCTAGTTTCAGAGATTAAAATGTGCTATAATTGGATACAGAAGACACGGCAGTTTCATTTTGACAGCTGCATTTACAACATATCTGTTACTTTATTTCTCACCGCCGCAGTGTTCTCATCTCAGATCTTTTAGACATTTACCACCAGCTATAATGTTAACGACACTATACTGATGCTCACCATAGACGTTCACAACATTACATACACATGCTAACTGCCTGACCATAAAGTAGCCCATCACCACTCTACTGCCCATTACCAAACTTAGCTCCCCTGTGCTGTTGGTGTTGGTGCTGGTCTGTGGCTTGGTGGTGTTTATGGTGGAGGGTGTGCAGCTGTCAGTGCGTTTGACTGCGTTTGAAGCTCTTGTGTGGACAGTCTTGTTTTCACTGCTGTTCTGACTGCTGCTGTCGTCATGTTTGCTTTCTCGCACTGAGGACGGGGCTGGTCCTGGTAGAGGCAGCTACTACTCTCGTCCTGTATAAACTCCCAGTCTGTATTGCCAAAAGTAAGAATTTTAAATACTGGCCTATTTTACAATAACATTTTGAAATTTTAACATTCAATGACATGGTTTGTTTTATTAATGTCAGTACATTTTTTTCAAATTCAACAATCCAGTGTTGTGTTTTGTTTTGTTGTTGTGTTTTTTCACAGTATATTGCAGAGTCTAGTGGGGCTGTAAAAAACTTTTTTATGTGTTATTATGAGGTGACCAATTAGGTTGCCTAAATATTATGAAAAAAGATTATGAAGAAAATATGTATTGTCCATCAAACTCCCTATGCTCCTAATGTAACTCATTGGTCCAGTAAACGATGGCGATAGTGGGAAATGAAAAAACGCAAACGGTATATGGATTTGTTTTAACTTGGTAAATCCTCTGTGTCACCTATATTAAGATTAGTTTGTGGTAACATAGTGGCCATTTGTAGTTGTCAAAGCTTACTAAACTGGGCTGGGCCCGGTCAGTAAGAGACACCACTACAACATCAGGTGTCATTCATAGAATTTGGCACCTATGAAGTGCTCCGCATAGCAGAAGGCTGAAACTAATTAATTACCTTTTGAATATATATTTATGTAATTAACTTATCAATAAAAATGATGACATCGATCTTAATCAAACGTTAGTGCCAGAAATAGGCTTTGCCAAAAAACACATTGATTAGATTGTGTAATAATGACGACTAGTACATCACATTGGAACATGACCCAATAGCCTCTCCTGTAGTTGCACGATATCTAATGCCATCATTCAGATCTGCAAACACATTTCAAATGTAGTTGGTCATGAGATTATGCAGGTAACATCACAACATCCTAAATGTCAGCAATGTGTCAGTAAGGCAGTCAGTAGAGACAAATATTTTTTTCTATAGGGGCTCAACTAAACATCCTAAATATGTTAGAACCAAACATTTCCAAAGTAAGAAAACAGGGAAAAGGGATAAACCAAATCTTCAACTGTCAATAGCAAACAAGCTAGCCACATTGTAAAAATGTACTTTTAGATTATATAAAATAACTTGAAATCAGATTTTTAATCTTAACTGTTTGGTCATTTTCACTAGTTACTTAATGAATCTTGAATATTTTGACATTGAAGAATTCTTTCATTAGATATTTCTTGCTAAGGTAGTAAGACATTTTTGCAATTCTTACCTCATTGGTAAATTTGATCCAAGCTAGCAATCTCTTAGAAAGAGTCAGAAGAGTCTTAAAGCATTTGCTACAAACATTTGTCACAACACCTAATCAATTATATTATATTTTGGTCAAAACTATTTGTACTAGTTTTAATAAAAACTCAATTTTTGCAGTGTAAGCTCTGCAACAACAATAACAAAGCTACTTTCAGTTTCCATTTGTTACTGTAAGTAAATTTTTGTAAAGCAAAAGCTCCACTGACAAAAATTATGCCAAAAACAGCTCTCATATTTTTGCCACAATAATGTCAGTTCATAACTTCTATTGCGTTCTTTATGAATTTCTTGTACTTCCAGGATGTTTTGCTATTCTTTACACAACCTGCTCTTATTGTCATTCTGCATAAATGCTCGTCGCCCGCACACATGTCTTTGCTTTCCTCCGACTCGAGCAGCTTTGACAAAGTATTGAGATGCCATTCTGTAGCCCCTGACCCAAATTAGGGGCTGGATGGAGGAGCATTTGGGATGGGGAAGGGGGGAGGACGATGTTGTGTTGTTGTGTGGTGTGTGAGGAGAGCGAGAGAGCAGCGGGGGTGAATAATGACTGTTTTAGAAGTGTTGGTTTGAAGGTATAGACAATAGATAGCCCCCTCCTCCAATGCTCCGCGGACATCTGCCCCCCCAGGAAGGTCTTTACAAGCAGCTGGGTGTCTGGACTTTTGGGATGGTTGGAGCTAGAGACCTCTTCAAACATTCTAAATTCCATTATAGAGAAAACAGTTGCATTGAATATAGTGAGATTTGAACATAGGAAATTGGATTAACCATTGAGTCTCACAAAAGACAAATAATCAAGATGAGTTACCTAATTACTTACAAATATTTATTATTACAAACTTAAAGCATCATTGTTTAAAAATTTGTCTATGGGGGTTTATCATCTTTTATTTATGGGAAACAATGTCAGATATCCTCTATATTTGTAGCTCTAACATTTCTGTGAAGTGAGTAGATTACTTGATAAAACATGATTATAGTGTAAAAGTAGGAAAATGTTCCATATCTCAATCATCTGACCATACATTCTATCCTCTATATATGTATTTAATTTTAATATATTTAACTTTGCTGCCACTTGACCAGAACCTCTCTTTAAAAAAAAGGTTTTTAATCTCAATGGGACTTTCCTGGTTAAAACGAGGTAAATAATAAAAAAAAAGACTGTGTATGTATTGCCAATAGCTGTCCGATACGATATGTATCCTAAAATGGGTCACGATACGATAGGTATCTCGATACATGTTTATCCCAATACAGTTCCCTCAATACAATACACATCAACATACAGTATACATTATATATACATTACTGAGCAAATATATAAACAACTATAGAAAAGTATTGTTTACAACCTGTAAAAATGTTTTCAACATGTTTCTCAGTACAGGACTCCTTAAAGTCAATGTTAAGAATGTAACTGATTATGTAGACAAAATACATAAATATTATGTATTATGAGTCTCTTGATGTGTATTCTGATACACGTCCCTGTATGGATACACAAATTGCCAGCAAGTTTGTCATGATATATTCCGATATGATACATCGAGTACAAGCCTAAAATCCACTGTATTTATACAGAAATATAGTGAAGTGTAAAAAACAGTCTACTCCTTTCTGCTCATTTCTAAAACCATACAGTACAACAAAGTACTATTATATTTTTCCAAATGCCTTTAACCTCAGGGAACTTTGACAGCTCATTTTCTCTTGTTTTACACACTTGGACATCTGCCTTCCTAAAGCAGCCCTCCTCACGTGCATGGGGGCAGGGGGAGGTGGGAGTGATGGGTGACGAGTGGGGGTTGTGGTGGACCATGGGTGGGTAAAGCTCATGGGGTTCCCCTTAAGGCTGTGCCGCAAGAAAAACAAGTGTGATTTGAGTTATTTTTGTTTTGTGATGGATTGGATTATGTCTTTTATCATTTTCCAAACTTGTTCATTGAAAAACAACTTCCATTTTTAGTAAAAACAACATTCCCTCATCAAAAACACATCCAGAGTTGATTCACACTTGTTTGGTTAATCATGTTTAGAAAGTTCTCTCTGCCCTGATTATGCTCCATTCTGAATTTTCCAGTTGTGTCATCATAAATTTGGATTTACCGTAAATCAGACTTGTTCTGAGCACCTCAAATCACCTTCATTACAACTGCATGCCTACATTAGCATATTTAGGCTTGTTTATTTCCAACTTGGTAAGTCATTTGTGTTTGTTGACATCTCTAAAACTGTTTTAAAATGTTTGATATTTCTCGTAATTTCTCGTTCATGCCTAGTTTAATCATGTTTTTATTGTTGAGAACTAACTCCAAAGCTATCTGTTTTGTGATCTTCTGGCTAGTGCACGCGTTACATGTCTTACAGTTGACCTTAATTTACGGCTAAAGGGGGTTCTGTTATTGGAGAAGGGTCTCCTGCTCCACTATCCCAAATCGGGGTTAGTAAGTCGGGCTGTGCACAGGACTCCCATGGGTCCAAAAATAGGGTGCAGTCAGTTTTTCCCACAGACCTTAAACATCAGGTGGTCATCTGTCAGGCTTTAAACAGAACATTCCTACAACGTGTTGCTAGTGCTAATGCTAAACGGATAAATAAACACTGGCACAAATGAGTGATCGTCTGTTTTTGTGGTTATAAGGAAGATTAAAAATGTTATGATGTTCGCCAAAAGAATAATGTGCAGTTTTTTGTCAGTGTGTTTCAAATTGTGTGGATGTTTTTGAATTTGACGGCATGTTTTCAAATGTGTTTTTGAAATTTTTGTGTGTTTTTAAATTAGTTTGAATGTTTTCAAATTTGTGTGGATGTTTTTAAATTTCACTGGATGTTTTTAAATTTGTGTGGATGTTTTTAAATTTCACTGCATGTTTTTAATTAGAGTGGATGTTTTTCAAATTTGTGTGGATGTTTTTAAATTTCACTGCATGTTTTTAAATTAGAGTGGATGTTTTTAAATTTCACTGCATGTTTTTAAATTAGAGTGGATGTTTTTAGAATTTGTGGGGATGTTTTTGAATCTGAGTGTGTGTGTTTTTTTTTTACATATACTGTATGTCCATTTTAGAATTTCTGAAATTTTTTGAATTTGTGTGCATGTTTTAAAATGTTTGTCCTTGTTTTAGTATTTGTGTTTATATATTACCCTTTAGACCATTATTGTAAAAGAAAATGATATACTGTATATACCAACATATATTCACAAGAATTTATAAATTCATTAAGAAATCAGTCTTATTAATTGCTGTTGTTTACTCTAGCATGTTTTATGAGACCATAAAATGGGAGTGGCTCTCTTTAAGAGCAGGTTGATGCATTTAAGCAGTGTGACATGTGTCTGAGTGAGCAGCTGCCTCCTGCTAGAAGAAAAATAAGATTGACTTCAGTGACTTTTGGGAGTTGGAGAGCTGAAAAGCAGGACATGTGTTTTATATGAAATTGCAAAGTAAGTGAGAGTATTGACTATAAGCTGATTTTTGGACACATTTACATTGCTTTGTTATATTTATTAGTATTTATGGCATTTTTCTTACAAATGACTGTGCAAGACGAGGGATTAGGAGCTTGACATTTAATTATTCAACCGTGTTCACTGAAGTTGACATGTTGATGCTTTGTTTACCTTCAAGTTTGGGCATCAGCTCCTAACATATGGTGAAGGCAGCTGCCCATTGTGCTCCTGGTGACACCCGTCAAGTCCTCCCCCTCTCTCCTCTCTTATTCTCCCTCTGTGGTCATCTGTCCCAGGGCTGCAAACTTGTCACCTTTCGGCGAAATTCGCCGTTTTGGTCCTCCCAGGGGCCGTTTATGTGAATCGTGCAGATCTGCAATAAAATATTTTGGAGGGGGGGGGGGGTCTAGGGTCGAGACGAGAATGTCAACGGGTCCCGAATCTGCGCGGGTCGAGTCCCTGTACATACGGCATGAGCCAGCGGCAGCAGCTGATAGCTCACACTGGTGCCCACAGACTCTACCGCGGACATGAATCTACGAGTCCCAAGTCCCGCGCTCGTGCTGCGGCGATGACGCGCCCGCTCCGTTGGCTCGTGTGTTTGTGTGTGCGCGTGTGCGGGGACACGAGAGGGAGAGCGCAGGTGAAAGGAGACGTCAGGAGAGGAGAGTTTTGTTTGACCAGCGTTAAGGAAAGACGCACGGCAAGGCTCTGATCAACGTGAGTAGAGCAAACCAACTTGAAGCCACTCTCGGACTTTTCAAGTTAAGTAAAGATGCAGTGTGAGCCCGGGGTTAAGATCTGTGAGTGTTGCGAGCCGTGGACAATGGGGATGTTCTAATATTCACGTCAGAGCTAATACAAGGCTTTAGTTTGCACAAAGATGTGGAGTGCGTTCTAAAGGCTCTCTTCTTCGTTTGTGGGTTTGGCGATGTCTGTCTGGACTGTTCACAAATACGGAGAGGTTTGTGCACGCGTAAGGCCACATTACAGCGTCAAACTTAGAGAGTGTTTCACTGCATTTGGACCCATTTCAGTCCGTTTACAGCTGACGTGACTAATCTTAAACGCTTCTGTTTTTCAAAGACAAGATAGCACAACTCTTTTTGCTAAAAATAAATACATAAATAAAAAATACACGTAAATAAATACGTGTATTAAATAAGCAATAATTATATTAATAGGGCTAATAACAATAATAACAATAATAATAATATACTGTAAGTCATGTTATCCCTTTTACAACACTGTGATAAATATGAAAACATTGCCTGAATAAATGATACATGAAAAATGTCAGATAGCCTACATTTAATATTATACTCTCTTAGCAATATGCATTTTATTTAAGCATAAACCAACTTGAACCAAAATCAGTACAATTGTTATGTCATTGTCAGTGAAGAAAATTCATAAATATGTTTATGTAGTAATAGTGGTAGTAGTTGTTATAAAAATAATACAAAAAGGCAATCTAGGCTGTAGGTAAATGTTCCCATTCTAATACTTCAGTTTTCTGTTTTATTGAATACTATGCCCCAAATCTCCCTAAATCCACTAAAACACTGGTCTCCAACCTGTAGCTTGGGAGCTGCCAGTAGCTCTTGACCTCTTTCAAAAACTTTTAAAATCATACACATCAAACTTTTACTGTCAAATTTCATGAATTACATATCTTTTACAATTTTAAACGTAAATCTGAGTTACCTAATGTAACTGTAGTTCTATGAGTACGAGTGTAACCAATGACGAAGCCTGTAGAGGGCATAGCACAGAAGACATGGAACTATGCCCAACTGTAGAGTAATAAATAGATATATAAATAGTGTACATTTTTTGCAAACTATAATAGAAGTAGCTCACTGGCAGATTTCTTTTCTTTTTATTTATTTATTTATTTTTTTTAAGTAGCTTTAGCAGGAAAAAGTAGGAGACCATTGCCCTAAAATTATTAAAAATGGATAGATTTCACATTAGGCCTTTTCGAAACTGTAGGAACTTTTTTCAGTTCCTAGTACTTTTTTAGTTCCTGTCCCCATTTTGGGAGCTTTCACACAGAGCAGGAACTATGCACTGGGGCCACATTTTAGGGACTTTTTAGCTCCTGCTCTGGAGCAGGTACTTTCCAGTCAGACCAGGAACCTTTTAGTGACACAAACACATTTTACACTGACTTTGTTTTTAAACATGTTTTACACATTTTCACATTTAGATAAACTTTCCTTATCCTTAAGAAAAAATTATTTAAAGGCAATAACTCTCAAAATGTATTTATTTGATTTGTAAATAGTAGCCTATAATACTATTATTAGGAATCACAGTGAATCATTTCGTTTTATTGTTAATTCCAGTGTTGTTATTAAGTTTTGCACATTATAGTTTAATGTGGAATCGAAAAAAGACAACTTTTGTTTTCCTAACACCACTTAATGAATTATTTAAATGTTTAGCTAATGCTAAAGCTAGTTAGACCCACTTTCAGAAACTGCTGCTGTGTGAACACAAACATGGGGACAGGGTAGTTCTTCTGACTAAACAAGGACTGGAGGAATGAGGGGACTAGTTCTTGGTACTTTCATCTGGGAAAACACCTATTTTAAAATCCGAAACCATTTCAAGAACCATCTGGTTGGGAAGCTCTGGGCTAGATTACAGAAATATCAGGCATTTATATGTCACATTATAGCTGCATCCACTCTTGTCCAGTTGTCTTAAGACCTCTAAAAATGCACCAGAATGCAGGAAATGATGTCTGTTCTTTCAAAATTCTTCTGGGGGAGGACCCCCAGACCCCCCTCTGAATTGCGCGCTGTCGCGACAAACTGTCACCTTTTTCATCACCCTTGAGTTTGCAGCCCTGTGTCCGGTCCGGTGTGTAAAATCCTCAGTCGCACTATTGGATTTTTGGCGTCAGAGTGAATCATGCAGGCGTCTCTATCAGCGGTCAGTGGATAGAAGAGAGCCAAAGTCGTACTACAACAAAAGGGAGGATTCAGATGTTGCTGAGGATGAGCGAGGGATGAGAATGGAGAAAGTAGAAGGCAGTGGGTGGTGTTTGACCTCTGACCTTTCATCTGTTCTTCCTACTTTGTCATTCCGCTGTATCATCCTCCTCATTTCTCATTGTCCAAAATTCATCTTGTTGGGAAGAATTTCAGCCAAAAAAAAAAAAAAAAAAAAATATTGAGAGACTTCGATAATCACAAAGTTCCCAAAATAAGAGTTTGGGAACTTTGTGATTTCATCACAAAGTTCCCAAACTCTTACACTCACAAAACGTGTTGCATAAACTACAAAATTAATCTTGTCTGCAGGCTTAATACTGATATTAAATAGTATATTTAAATAACAATATTATATCAAGTGGATTTCAACCTCAATATTATGTTGAGGACCATTTCAAGCTCATTTTAAAGGAAAACTATTATACAAAATCAACTTCTCTGAACCCTATAACATGTTCTAGTAGTTCCTTTCTTTTTTATCCTTTTAAGTCCAACACACACCAAAGCGCCTGCAACTTCTGCTTCATTTATCAAATGATAAGATTGTCTAAAAAGTAATTTTACTAATATAAGCATCGCCAGGTGCATCTACCTATAAAATCATTTGCTGCACAACAGAACGTCCTGGTGTAATGCCTTTAGAGTGATTCTTGCATATTGATTCTCCAATGAATGAGCGTCCCTGACTACTCCCAGTCCCTATTTCACCTGGCCTGATCCTTGGAGCTTAGAATTGTTTATTGAAAAGATTGCTCAGATTATTTGCCCTTACACGTTGCTTGTCATGTATTACATTACGGAAGATCATATTTTTCACTTAGAGCTTTGTTAAAAGAATGCATTAGCTTGTTTTTGTTGTTAAAATGTTGATTTTACACCCTGATATTAAATAGCTGATTTTGAGCTACCGAGATCTGGTATTTGAACTTGTGATCAGTGCAAACTCATTGGTCAGAGCTCACAGAGAAGTGAAATTGTCCGTGGAGCAGGCCAGAACACATGTGCTCCAAATGCAAATCACAACCGCGGTGGTGGTCCGAGTTGCCAACTGCTGTGTATTTTTACATAGAAAAGTATATGCTGCAGGCGGCACGAGCCGAGCCTATAGGCTCGTACGGGCCAAATGTGTGCTGAAGGAGTGGAGGAAAATGACGGACAATTATGGAAACAATCAGTGTCTTTTTGACAATACTGGACACTGACAGAGATGAGATTTGGAAAGCGTGAATAGCACCAGAACAAAAGGCACATTGTTAGAAAGTCAAGTGATCTATCGTCCATTCTTTTAGTCTCCTCTGACACTTACACACTTAGGTCCTATGTGGTCTGTGTAGTCATTTTTGAGCTTCTTCTGGTGTTATTCAGAATTGTCTGCAGTTTTAAAGTAAAATGCTAAATATGATACTTTAGTTGTATTTCTATTGTCATCTGAACTTGCTCTTGCTTTACTTTAGCATCTCATGCTTGGAGTATATATATATTTACAAAAAAGGATGTTATCATAATGTTCTCACATCACTAACTGACTTGAGTGTTGTTGCAGCTAGCTTGCTATGCCCAATTTTTGCTTCCTTATAAACGGAAATAATTGTTTTTAAAAGTTCTACATCAGTCCATATGTTTTCTCACTCACCTAATGCATCCTGAGCCTCCAAATTGTTCACCACGATCTTTATTTCACAATCTTTTTTTTACAGCTGTTTGGAGTGACATGTGGGGAGTTTGGTGAACTGACAGGGCATTATTAGATGTAGATACGACATTGTGGACTGATTTTCACTTGAAAAGACACACTAGGAGGATATCTGTGCTGGGTTAAGATTGTTTTCAAGTTATATTATGGTAAAAAAAAAATCACGTATAGTCCCATTAATAATAATTAGGAGTGTCCTAATTCGATACCTAAAGAGTAAGCACTGTATTGGCTGCTGTTCTTGGAATATTTACAGTGCAGAGGATTTCAAGTAGACTCTTCCAGCTATACTGAAATTGAAGCTCTCTCTAAGTTAGAAATGGAGAAGGTTTTTTTTTACGCATTTCAGCACATGTTGCAAAAGCAGCTCTTGGGACAAAATTAGAACTTGGAACTCTACTATTAGCATGCAAGATGTTGTTGCTAATCAGTTCTTCAAAGTAAATAATGACACTTTCCTCTTCTCATTTAAGCTGTCAAAGCTGTATTTAGTGTGATAGATCAGCATGAATAACCTTTATTCCTGCGCTGACAAGACGTCATTGTTCCTACAGTTTTGACACTTCCATTGCATTTTGTTGTCCTCCCTTTTATTCTGCAGTTCAGGTGCAATATTTACTAATTGAATGTGACAACAATATAAGGTTGGATCGGGAATTTGGCTGATTTGAGAAACTGTAATGACTTGATTGAGTTGTGGCTCATTGGTAAATATACTACATCCAGAACACAAAAACCTGGAGCATTATACAGGTAAATATAACATAATATCCAGATATGGTACATTATACTAGACAAAAATACTGAAGGTCTGTTTTTGTTTTCTCCATTTTTAAGAGTAAACCACCAGTGATGACCCAAAGCACATATTACACATTCATCGGTCAGTTTGGTCATCCTTTTACTTATGGGTATTTTCCCGATTCCATTTTTACACAGAAATTCTCCTTTTTTAATGTCCCAAAGCTCTGTTTTATTGCTACGGGATTCTCCTAAAATATTTCTTTCTGTTTTCCCGCTGCACTTTTTATTACTCCAACTCCAACCTAGTCATTATGTCCACCACACCAGCAAAAGTCCAACCATTCGAGGTTATTTTCAGCCAAACATCTGTGACATAAGAGGTGTTTTCATGAGTAAAGCCTGCGTTTGTGTACACAGCATTTACCTGGTGCTCTCAGAGTGCTGTTTAGAAGGGTCAGTCGGGTTGGCGAGGGGGTTTGTTGACGGGAACCTAAAGTGTGCTTTGTAGAGAGCTTTGATTTAAAGTGTAGGTTGAACATCTTTGAAGATTTCTGGATTAAATTGGGTAAAGAGGGACAGATGTGTCTGAGAAACACTGGCTAATGTCGCAGTGTTTTTTTGATGACGAAACATTAGAGCCAGCCTATATTCAATACAAGATAACTTTAACATGAAATCTACAAGACATAGTTTAAGATGCATCTGATTGTTTTATTAGTTTGTTTTTTGTTTTTTGTTTTTTTTTGTCAACTTTTCAGAAGTTTAATGCATAACTCTTGTAGTGAGATTTTGCAGATACACAAGCTTAGGATGTCAAAGAAAAAAATCCCTTTGCCGACATAATATTAGCAGAAGTGGTAGAGCAACTAAGGAATTTGTATTCAGTTAAGAATAAAGTCAACTTTTTTGCTATTGTGCATAATGCCTCAATAGTATCGTCTACTATTCCAAGTTATTGTTTGGAAAGTTTCAAGTAAAATTTTTACCAAACCGATTGTGTCTTGCTGAAAAAGACCAATGACATTTCTAGTTTATGGGCGACATCGTCATGAATTGTCCCAATATTTTTTTTAATCTCAGACACCTCACTGCAAAAAGCGGATTTCAAGACAAAGTTAGTTAAAGTTAAAAGCGCTTGATTGTGGGATTTGAAACCTACGTTGAATTCATTTTCCTTCAAACAGTGACACACAACTGATTTCAAGACATTATTTCTTATTTTGAGACAAATTATTTGCCAACGTGTTAACAGAACTGGTCTTATCCCATTGACATAATTGTGTTCTTCTTCTTCTAAGCCAAATTCTTTTACAGCCATTTACAAACACCTTGAAACACAAACTAAACATTTCAACTAGTTAAAATGACTCAAATACAGATTTAAACTTTGAATCCAAGTCTAGATATTTAGTTTTTGCAGTGCTGCTGTTAAACCAATCATACTTGATGCCAGCTCTGGGCAGTGATAGTGTGTGGGCTTTAGGGGGCTAGATTCTCTTCAACGTGATACTAAATCTTGAAACTCCACTTATGTACAACCACATCTCAAATTGTAAACTGGTGAATTGGGCTTCGCGTAAAGTGTAAAGGTATGGGTGAAAGGTGTGACTGAGAGTGAAGAGGAGCAATGTGATTGGTTTGACAGCAAGTGTTTGTGATCCGAAACAGTCAGGACAGTCCATCATGATGTCACAACTAGTTTAGAGATGTCTTTGGCTACTGCAGTGAGCACTCAGTCAGTATATCCTGGTCAAACAGTAATAAAACAACCTTCTCATGGATGACAATCAAATGTGATTGTAGATGAAGCGTTTCTCTTGTTTATCCGGTTTTCTCTTATTGCTTAGTAAACTTTTGTTGTTGTATTCGTAGTTAAATTCTCTCAGATTGTAGTTCCGCTTTGAGATTTTGTCGGACCACATGTCATAACTCACCATCGACGCAGTACATAATTTTTATTTCAACTCTTGCAATGTGGGCCTTGGATTTACTGATGCATTTTGCAGCCTTACTCCCCGTCATACTATAAATCCACAATGCGGACATCATTTGAATCTGTTTCCGTGATCACTTTTCATCTTCTGACTGTTGTGGCTTTATGACCTTTTACAGCTCAGAGGAAATACGTGATTCATTGTTTGACGAGGCAGCTCAATAATAAGTAAATGAGCGAGATGACAAAACCAGAAGTGACCAGTGTTTGGATAAAAGGTTGGCTCTTTATGGTCCTCACAATAGCTGACAATGTGCTTTAAGGAGCAGATGGTGCACAGGGGAACTATTGGTGTTTAAAGAAAGTAAATGAGATGTAACCTTAACTGCTAAATCAATGAGCTGTGTTCATAAAGGCTGGTTTGATTGTCACATAGAATTAGGGAGTAGTCGCAATAAGGAGTTGTAAATATTGGCTAGTTTGAATTGTAAGATAGTAGTGTAGCAATGTCACCAATCATAATAATATAATGTGATGCTTGATCAAAATGTCCTTGCAACTGTATCAAGACTGAAATATATACAAATAGGATAAGACACATGTGATATTTCAAATATTGTTGTGTCAAGCCAAGGCATTTTTGAGCAAATGCTAATATCCAACACCTCTCCTGATGCTGCGGCTGCCAATCAGTATTTGCAGATTCCAGTACTTTGAATATTGAAATTCATTGCTGTTGATCATGAATTCACTTTTCACTTCACCAAATAATAAAACAAAACATATTTTACAGGGATATAAAACAGTTTACGGCATGATTATGTGAACATTCAGTCCTAATTTTGTCAGCTCTCAGGTTAGGCCTAGGCAGTTTTTGGATGGGAGACCAAAGTCCGACAGCTATAGAAATTGTGTTCTTAGCACTCGGATGAATGTGATGTGTGCGTGAATAGCAGGTGAAAGCCTCTGTCTGCCCCAAGGCGTCTAGGCTACAGTAGAAGCTTACTACCACATAGTGTGTGGATTGAATTAATAATGCAATATGAAGTGTCTTTGAGTGTAAAGATAAACGCTGTGTAAATATTACTATGCTCTATTTGAGTTTATTTGTTGGTTTATTTACATTTTTTACTCTTTTGTCTGTTTTATAATGTTCACCGTGCATTTAGATTAAAATCTGACAACTTCCTCTCATAAATCTTTCTACACATTGTTAATACTGAGATGTATTCATTTTGGCTGAAATTGTGGCTTATACATTTCTTTTTACAAACAACTGGAGAGGACCACTAAAGCATATCCAATCTACATTTGGCTCTTGAGTGCGAACTAAAAAAATGTATTATTCAGTTCAGACAGTGCACCGTAGTCTTGTTTTTTTTCACTACACTGCATTTATCTTTTTGAACTGTTGAACGGTTTACTAAATTACACCTAAAAATGCTGACACAAAAAAGACTCTGACACACACTGAGGCTTAAAAATACCAACAAAAACATCTAATTGATAAGTTATTATTCTGGTAATGTGAAGCACGACAGAAGAAGAAGAATTTGCAATAGTGTTTAGTACATTGTAGTGACTGGCAGTTTTGAATTGAATAATATAAACTTGACACCAGTAAGTTTACAAAGAGAAAGAACTATAATCGGACATACTTTGGGTATTTTTTCCCATGATGTGCTTTTGAAAACTTCTAAATCGTATTTCCACTCTGATTGGATCAAGGCCTTTCCCAAATTCAATCCACTCTTTTCAACATGTGACTTATTTGTCTGTTCTGGCTTGAGTCCGCCTTGTCTTTGTGACTGGGACGGGCCTGATGTTTGATATATTAAAGTTGGATGGACAGCAGTTAAACAAGGAACAGATTGGAAGCAAGCCATTTCTATTAGATTTTCTGAGTGCTCCTCCTGTCCTTCTAGGCTGTGTACATGAGCATGAAAAAATAGTTCCAGAAGCGACATCACAATAATCTAAATTATTTTCTTCTGTAAAAGCTTAAAACACGACTAAAATGTGAATAAGCGGCAGTCTAAGAACAAATATAAACAACCACAACTACTGCTGAATATTAAAGCTGTATCTGACGAAGAGAAAATCAGGTAAACAGTTGTAGAAAAGCTGATAAACAACAGGAACACAAAAACTTGTTCTGACACATAAAAGACATTTGCTGAACTTTTTCCTGTCATTTACACGTTTTGAAATTATTTGTTTTATTTTAGTTGACATGTCCGAAAATGAGCCAACCAGAGCGCTGCTTTGAGTTATCTACAAGAAAAAAAAATCCATATTATTCGATTCAAACTATACCCAAAAGTCTGATTCTGTCACAAAGTTCTGAATTTATAATAAACTTTTTGGTGGAAATGACAGAATCTACTACTTTACAACAAGAACAGTTACCACAGTTTTACAGATTTTATTGTTGCTTGAGTATGTCTATCGTGAATAATCTTAATAAATTTAGATTATACAGTGACATATTCAGCAGACTTATATATAGTTTTACAGGTAAAAATGTAGTTTTTTACCACTGATTCTCACTGCTGACATTTAGAAAGCTGTTGTCTTTGCATAACCTCTGTTGTGATACTTTTTTTTAATTCTGTTTCTGACAATGTCCCATTCCTCTGTCACATATGTGCCTGAGGAATGGACTAATATGGTGTTTGTCTTTCAGTGTGAGCGGAAACACTTGTGGCCTCTGTATTTGCGTAGCGTTGTGTTTGGTGCACGTGCACACACTGACCTGACTCGTATCAGGTAGCATTAGTCTGCCCAGGAACCATTAAGTTATTAGCTCACTTAGCCTTATCTGCACGCTGATAAAAACTAATGCATTTTCGGTGAAATGTACACATGCAGTTTTCAAACACGACTGATAAGCTGGGAGATATCCGAGTTAGTTATTTACTGCCAGAACTAATAAGAGAATTCTTTGTGCTGACAGAAACTTGAAAGCTACAGGTGGGTTTCAAATATGTGATATATTGTTATCGGCTACTCTTGGAGCCCTTTTCCTCAAGCTTGTAAAGAACAATTTAAATGTTGCATTTGTGAAAAGACAGTATATATTATGCTTATTGTTATTGGCCTTAAAACCTGCTCTATTACTTAAAAATCTCTACAAAAAGTGGTGACTGCATAGAGAAAATTGCATAGAGATGATAAGGAAGTTTTGCTGAAAAGCACAACTGTTATGAAATTACTTTTAGATGCAAATGCTCAGTTTGACTTATTTATAGACCTAAAATAGTGCTCTCAGAGCATACCTTGTGATACCACAAAACTGGAAATTGAGTTATGTTGAGGCTCAGAAGGAAGATGCTTACTAAACATAATTCACTAAAAGTGTGAATGAAGCTAAATACAGCTCAAGGCGTTTTGTTCAAGGGACAATTCTGTAGCCGCTCTAGAAAGTAACCTATATTATAAAATATATATAAAGGGACTATGTAAAGGGAATGAAGTATAGACAAACTAACACTGTGTACATTATAACAGTTTCAAGGGTTAGGGTTAGTACCAGTATTCCAAGTACCCCCTGACAAGTCAAGGTACTTGGTATAGTTTCAGATTTAAAAAAAAAGGCAATTTGGATAATATTTTAATTAAAGTGTGTGGTATGTAATAAATTATACATCCATTAGAATGATTTGGAGCATTTTGGACTTCAGTATCAATAAAAGAACAGACTTTTATAAGTGATCAATTGACAGTATTGAGAACATTAGAGGTTCCCTGCACCTACAGGTCCTGGTTACGTAAACATGTGGGTGGAGAGAAGAATGAAATCAAATTTAAATTTAAAGACCGTTCTAACAAATAGCATTTGCATACTTGCCAGGAATCATGGCAGATTGCGCTAACATGTAGGAATTACATATAAAATAATTTCTGGTACCCCTTCTGAAAGCCCTTCAAAGAACAATGCAGTACAGAAAATGCATGCATGAGGTGAAGAAGGCGACTGGACTTTGAAACTCACTTCGTAGAAAACCCCTCAATGACAGGACAAGGTAGGACTGAGTGAGTTGAACTTGAGACGGCATGAATATTCACCAAATACTCAAACATAGCTGAAAAAAAAAACAACTCTAGGCACATTCATGAGAAATAAACATGCCATAACATTCAAATACCACAGCCTAGTCTTGTGTGTTGTGTGGGTTCACTGATATTGTCCAAAAGTAGGTCAGACTTGGTTTTGATGGGCGCTCACTCTCCACATGTGCTCATAATCAAGTCATTTTGTTGTTGTGGAAGACAGTTTCTCGGCATGCTGCATTTGGGACGCTTTGCTTCCATCTTTGTTTTCTTAACAAATCATCCAGGCAAAGATGAAAGCTCTTCTCAACACTTTTACTTTCACTTTGTTTTTACTGGAAAGTCGTTTTTTTCCATAACACACTTTAAAACACAAGAGAAGTCAAGTTTGTGACCATGTTCTTTCATCATTTGTTAACTCAGAGCTGTTTTTAGATTGATTCGTACGTGTTTGAGTGATGCTAAAGAGCTCAGAAAATCCTGCTTTCACCTACCACTTATCCCTGCTTACTAGTCTTTGCTTACTTGTGATTTACCTAAAAAAACATATTTTACAATGAAGAGGCAATGCAGAGCTCAGTGGTTCTGCAGTTTTTAATATTTCTGCAGTTCAGATGTATATTTTTCAGATGTTTTAGATGAAGTTATGTTTCACAATCAACAATTTGTAAATTAAGTGACCTACATATTATATGATGCTATGTATGATACTAATATACAGTTCTGGATGTGAAAAAACCCCATGCCTGCCCATTGTGTTTATTATTTTTGTAACTTCTTAAAAATAAAGTGTAGGTGGTAGAGAAAAGTAGGTCCTTATAGCATAATAATAATAATAAGGCATTGAGTTTCATAACGCTTTTCAAGGCCTTTAATTGGTGTTTATAGATTATCAAGCATTCATAAACTAAAAAAACAAACAAAAAAACCCACCAACATTTTATGTCTCCAATTGAGCAGCAATGACAAAAAACTTAAATAAGCCAGTGTCAAGTTTGATCTTGATTTGAGTAAATGTCATTATTTCATGTACAGTAGCTAGTTTTGCTGTTTTCAATTAAGAAAATGCTTGTCTTTTTCCAATACATTTTATAAATGTTCCATTGACAAATCTTTGTCAAGACAGTAAAAATCTTAATTCAGTTAGTTACAAAGTCATGATCTAGTTTAATTTTAGACTTTTTCTGGATCGAAATGTGTAAAACTCATGTAGTCACGTGACTTTTGCACTTTAAACAACTAGCAGATTAAACAAAAGAATAATCACCCAACTAATCGATTACCAAAATGATTGTTATTTTGTCATTTTGATCTCCCATTGAAATGCTGCCCACACCCAACCTGTTTAGCTTCTGAAATCAGGCTATAAGGTAGTATGACCACAATGTTAAAAGACAAGAACAATGCAAAACAGTGAATCAAAAGAACAATTGCTTGAATAATCAATAGGCAAAATGATTGTAAGCTGCAGCCCAATATTCTTCCTTTCAAGTACCATTTCTTGTAAGTGGCTCCACCTCTGGACAGGATGTTAATGATACAATATACTGTATGTGTGTAATCTGTGAGTTCAGTATTGTTTAGTCTGTGGCCAGTTCCCGTACACATGTAATGCTCCACCACATCAGAAAGCACAGATCCATTGTTCCTCCTCTCAGTGATTGTTCAAAGGACGTCTCTTGTATTTGGGCTGCCCTCAGGTCTAACGTGGGTCTTCTATTGAAATGATGCTGGCTTTGTACTGTACTCGCCAACATCACCGCTGGAATTGGATGCAATACCTCTGTAATAATGGAGACTTATTTAGCTTTAGGTGTTTGCTTGATTCTCATAGGTCAGGTGGGAAAATGACCTGATGAAAGCACAAAACCGTAACACAAATGTTTGGGCGAAGTATAGGTTCTGTCTATGTGACATTAAGCTTTCTATTTGAAAAAAATATTTAAATCGGATGTTTGGCAGCTAAAATAAATATTGCCTAAATGTAATGACAAAATTTTGTCCCGCTACTAATAGAAATCACCAGACTCAAGAAAGCCATTGTGTCTTTGGGCAAGACACTTACTCTGTCTCACTCCAGTGTCAGTTTGAGCTCTTGAAAGATGAAAAAAGCTCAAAATGAATCTGAAATGGCTTAAATGGAGATGATATTACTTTGCCTATTTATTCTGGTTCGACCACTTTTCTTGGCAGCCTGTTCTTGTTTAGCTCTGTTAATTTCCTTTATATAACATGTTTGCTTGTCTGTCTTGCAGGGCGATGTCAAATAGATATAACTACAAAATAAAATAAACGTCTAAATTAATAATTTAGTCTAACTGTAGCTAAGCTGAAAGTTCTTTGCCAAGAAAAATTGCCGGGCCAGAAAAAAGTGATGACTTTAAACTTAGATATCTCTGTGGAGACAAGCAAGTGGCTCCATCATGGCAATCTAAAAGTCAGAGCTGTGTAGATTAGGGGTGGGTATTGCCAAAAGCCTTTTGATATAATACGTAATACAAGTCTATCCTGATACAATTTCCCCATTATGATACATATCATGATATACTTTGGAAAATATTTATTGCAAAAATGAAAAATGTGCCAAGTGAGTATTTTTAATCAAGCGGGGAAAAACAATCTAATTAAGTAGCATTAGCCTTGTATTACAAAATTTGACTTACTGACCAAAATGAGAAAATAAAATAAAAAAAAACCTGTAAAAAAGTATTGTAAACTACCTGTAAAAGTGTTGAGTACAGCCCTGCTTAAGATTAATATTAAGAATGTAACTTTGATTATGTAGAATAACAAAATCTAGAAGCATTGTATATTCACACTGTTCTCAATGTTACATACAAGTGTCCTTTTGCTTTTGCTTGCTGCGCTACAGGCTATGGAACATGCACAGTTGTGTTTCTCCAACAATTCTTTGCGCGAAGAACGCATGACCGTTCTGACCAATCAAATTGAAATATAAGTGAGGCCATGGATCAGTTTTGTTAAGTATAAAAATGCTGACAAATGTATTGTGGGGTTGAGAACCAATGATCTAACCTGTAACATTTCCATTAACTTTGTTTTGTATGATTTTTTAACAATTATTCACTTTCTTTCTATCTCTAAGATACTCTCCACAAATCCCGATCCAGTCCTGTCGTGTGGGTGGACATATTCCCCAATTCCTTTCTGTTTGATGTTTTTGAAGCTGATCTGTTGCTATGACGAGCTTTGAAGTGATAGCTGTGGTCTGAGGGCGTGTGAGGCTCCTGTGGGTCGTCCTGCAGGGCATCTGACTGTTTTCACAACACGACACAGCTCTGGGCCCGTACCACCACTGACTTTGATGGTGAACGCCGACTCCTGTTAGAATAGTCTCAGCTTTCCCCTCTCACGTACTTCTTTGTCATGTAGATTGGACATGAAACTGAATACAGGAAAGTGGTGTTTAAAGGCATTTAGTGATGCTTTCAGGTGTAATTATATCGCACATTACTGTCTTTGTTGGTAGAAATAAAGCAGAATAGGTTTAAATACATTATCAACCAGTTAAAGAATCACTGAAGACTTCTAGAAAAAATATGAACAAATCAACCATTGATCAATGTAATACATTGTTTATACTTTCTCACTCACTGCTCAACAACTGCAAATGTGGACTTAAGAAAATATATAGTGTCAAATATAGATATGAAGACATGGAGACAAATAAAGTGATCCAACTGTACAATTATATCTAACAGTGCTCACAGTAGCTGTGAGCTAAATGCTAACTAATCTAATGCTTAGATTTTGACTCGAGGCTCGATTTAATGCTCTCTTGTTCTTATAAACAGATCGTTCTGTCAAAAACCAAGAAAGGAGGACAGACGAGCCTCTGATGCAGGACTCTATTCGGAGTATTCACTGTTATAGGAGCAGTATTCATCATGGTTGACAGACATCAATGTTTAAGAACTACTGCTTATTTCAACAGTATGTGTAGACCTAATTTAAACCCTAACACACTAACCCAAGTCAAATAAGTAGGCTCTGCTACAAAATCATATAGGGATAATTTGATTTGTTTGTAGCTCTGTCATCTGAAGGGACAAAACACAGTCTTTTATGAACAGCTCGACCCAAAACCTCTCATTCTTTATCAAAGTAGTGCAACTGGTCAGTTTGTTCCTCAAAAGTCTGATTTCCGCTGCAAGCCACATGCTTTTACTGACACTCGGTTTGCTGTAGGCATAAAAAGATCAAGACCATAATCTCTAACAGACTAATAGAGATCACAAAAATGTGGATTCCTTTTGTAAACTTGAACGCCCTATTCCAATTTTTCTTTATAGCTACATATTTATTGACATGTTGTATTACCATTTGATTCTTTTGGCTTCACTACTGCTGCAAATAAGACTGGCTTGTTATACTGTATTTAACAGAAATGTCTTTTGCCTCTTGACATTTATAAAAGGAAAAAGTGTATATTCTGTGCATTTGAACAGTAAATTACATGTTTTTTACACACTTAATTCTGAAAAAAGTAGATAAAGTCCCCCTGAAAAATGATAATAATAATACATTTATTTACGACAGCAGCATCTCTTCTGTTGTTGGTTGTTTTAGTGGAAATTACCCGAGGTGACATCCTGTCATTGTTGCAGTCGTTGACCTGAATCACATCCACACAATCATTTTTCCAAACAGCCGTAGATTAGTCTCTCTCTTTTAATTTATTTGTTCTGATAAAACCCTTCCACCTAAACTTTGCAGAGCTTTGTCCAAACTTTTCCAAAACACTGCACTCCGGGTTGTACTTCCAGGTCACGGCTTTATTTGCAGTTTGTGTAGTGACTTGCAGGTCAGAGATTTTTTTACAAACAGAGACAATTTGCACAGAACTAGAAAATCTTCAGCGTACGTAAATAATACAACTGCAAATAGTGCTAAAGAATACATTTAGGTGTACGGTAGTATTTTTGCCATTGTTGCCCAATTACACTATAACTTTTGGACCACGCTGCTGTGTTTAAAACGCTGGCTCTCATCATTCTGCCAAAGTCTTCATGAGAGAATGACTTGCATGATTGAAAGCCATGTAACCTCCTTGCCGTTAGTAACTGCTCTGTTGCTCTCCTTGTGTGTTCCCTTTCCTCTGCCAGCTGGCCCTCTGCTGCCTAACGGATCTCGCTCTGTGGACGTGAGCTTTGGGCCAGTTTGGCACCGACTCGCAGCCAAAGAGCCTCCTGTCTGTATACATCCTCCACAGTAACACGCTTCTCTCCTTCTAAGAAAATAGTGCCCCCATTCACCGCAGCGTACACTACTCCAGAGTAATCGTATTAGCTCAATCTGCTCGCTTGTTATGCTTGAGAAAACTCCGGGGACAATGAAATGGGCCTTGTTCATTATTCGGGCAATAGAGTAATAGTAGCAGTACTTTATTATAACTACACATGGAGAGAGAGAGTGAATTCATAATGAACACATAATAACTACTTAACGAGTTGGTGGGTTAGGGGTAGAGATACAATACTGGGATCTACTCAGTTTTGCTGCATCGTTTACATGATGCTGGTTTATCTGACCTCCTGCTAATTGGACTTGATGTTGACTCAGACCCATCTCATAATGTTTGAAATTATATTCATAAAGTTTTAAAGTTGTTACTTTACAGTAAATCAGAACAATAAGTGTATTGTGTTTCGAGAAGAAAGCAAATATTTCTTTTCCTATATTTGTCAATCAAATATCAGCAGATAGTTAAAGCCAAATTATCGGTATCAAAACTGAAAAAGCTGAATTGAGCATCCCTAGTTAACCTGAGTATGTTCTTTGAAAAAGTTACACTGGAGGTTCTCTGAGGGTCATTTTGACCCCATTTTGTTTTTCTTATAGCTCAACCTAAAATTTTATTTTTTGACTCCTCAAAAATGTACCAACGAAAAAGTTTTTAAAAACATTTAATAGAACGTTTTATAATATAATAATAATAGAAAATATACAAAATGGTTTCATCAGTACATTTTTGGTTAGTCAGACTATCTATATACCAAAATGGTCAGAAAATATTATTGTATGACTGAGATATAAGGAAAACAAAATAGTATCAAAAGAACCCCAAAAGGACACCCAGTGTAACTTTTTTAAAGGAACATGAAAGAGTTAGTCAAATTACATATATTTTTTAAACAAGTTATCAAAATGAACAAACGGTTCAGGTCATTTGGAAAGTTCTGCATTCATAATAGGGATGGAACGATTCTGCAAAAAGAGTCAAATCGTTCGATCCTGGCCCTTCGATCCGATCGTTGCATAGTTCGAACGATTTTGCGCATGCGCTAAAATAACACTTCAGTAACACCGTAATACCCGCGATGTTTGAAGAAACAAAGTGTGAACGTGAGCAAGACCAGACTGGACGTGAATATGTTGCGCTGACAGCTGATGGGCGGACTTCCAGAGCTACGAAGAGTTTTATTACGATGACGGTCCACTACATCGACAGAGAGTAGGCTAAAGTGTTGCAGACACGCCTCCTGTATGAGTCCCATACAAGTCAAAACCTCTCAGAAGCACTGACAGAAGTAAAACATGAATGGAAGAATTAATTGGGAGAAAATAATGTGTCCCTGACACAATGTAACAATGTAAGAAAGTCACATTGTTAATGCTGTTAATGTAAGGATTAGGGCCAAATCCCACTATTAATGTGTCTGCCAAACATGCAGTGTCCATCAGACACATTTACAAACTTATAGGAAAAATAAGAAAAGTCATTGCTTTTTACATAAAAGCACAAATGAAGCCCACATTCTCAAAATGAAGCAAGAAATGTTAGAGTTGCCAGTTCACAAACTAATATATGTACAAAAATAAATGTAAAAATAATACTGTTTTAGATATCTAAATAACAAAGATAGTTTTAGATATTTACTAACAAAATCGAAGAAAATCGAAAATCGTGACAGCAAAATCGAAAATCAAATCGAATCGTGACTTGGGTGAATCGTCCCATCCCTAATTCATAAAGTTAATTTTATCATTAATGTTGTCATTTTGTCAACAGCAAATAAAAAAATTTGTTTTGATTTGCTGTTGTCATATTTCAGATTTGATTCAGTCTTTAGCTAACAGACTATTTATTTAAAAACTTTTACAGCAGCTACATGTTTTGTTCTTTTACCTAATATTTTCTGAGCCTCACCGTTTTTTCTCATCACGTTGAGTTCAGCTTTCTTGTTGGTATGCTAACTGTAGCATGCTTCATGATAAAAACAATAACAGGGGCCCTGATGTAATGTCACCATAGGGATACTCCCATATATTTTCTTTTTGGAAACACTTTTATTACCTTGTCAACAAAAATGGAATAAATTTTGCAAATTGTAAAAAACAAAACAAAAAACTTTAATATAATATAATGATTGTGTTTTACTTAAATGAGTAGTGCAACCTGTCAAAGGCACATTAAATAAGAAAGGTAAACTATGAACCATGATTAAATTTTTTTTTGCATTTCTTTGAAAAAAAAACTTGGTTAATGCTTTTAAAGGTGCTGTTATGATAATGTGGAACTATAGCACTACCAGCTCTCTACAGTCAAGCTTAAGCAACCTTTAATTTGAGTTGAATTACGGACAAATGAAAGTTGTCCTTGAACAGTTGTGTCCCTATTAGACTGCGGATGTTGGGAATGTTGGGTATCGCGTTGCCAAATATCGCAAACAGGCCGAGGTTGTGGAATCTCAAAGTATTAATTGTAAATGGTCTGGGCCGTCCACAGTGCTTCCTTTCAGCAGAGTGGAAAGTGCAGGAGTGGGTGCATGTATTTGAATGACTTAAGTCTGTATAACTAATGCGTGTGGACAGCTGGACAGAGAAGAACACGAGTATAGACGTTTGAATAAATCTTGAATAGAATAGAGATCTTATATTTGGCAGCGTTTTCGAGCTTGGTGTTTTTCAGGTTTTGGTCTACAGCCAAGTCTGTGTCAGTAAAAGTTGTGGTTTGACTTTGGGAGAAGAAATAGCAGTTTTTGTGTGTTAAATGGTAGTAGCTTTCATATCAGCTGACCAGGCGCTGCTTGTGGTTCTCGTGGTTCCTCAGACCAAGAGGGAAAGCAATGGATAATTTTCAGTTGTGCCTAGAATGTGGAATGAGCTGTGGCTGCACTGGCAAGCTCAATCACTTCTAAGTTTTCATTCTGAACTTTTCAGACAATGTTCAGGGTGCAATATGCAACATTTCTGGCGGAAAAAGATACATACTATTGACATTGTTTGTGCTGCTATTATCGATTATTTTGGTAATTGATTATTCTGTCAATAGTTCTTTCACTGCACCTGACAGCTTGCTCCAGAGCCATTGAAGGATGGGTCAAATGCAGAGAACAAATTTCCCTAAGAACAATAAAGCTACCTTAACTTTCCATATGTAACAAGCAACATACTAAACATACTACAATTTCTGAATGGTCAAAAATCAGCTGCAGAAAATACGAGTTTTCTCAAACATGAATCAATCCACACAACTGGGAGTAAATTTGTGATGAAAGAACACTGTTAGAACATGCTAAAAAAAAAGAAAGAAAAAAAAGTGGATTTTGCCTAATGTCTCCTTTAACATTAAGTTATATTTTATTGTCCCCGTATGAAAATTTGTCCAATTCTTCAGTGTGTTCAGTGACAGGAGCAGCATGATTGAGGCACGTAGATTTTATCATATACGTAGCATGTATGTAGCAGTTGATCTAGATTGACCGAAACATTTGAAGCAGGTATTTTCCAAGCTAAAGGGAAATCTAAATGGTAAATTGGCCAGAATCTAAACCCTAAAATCTGATTAATCAAAATCTCTTTATGATTGATGTTTCTATGTTGATGTTGAATTGAAGCATGACTTGACTCTCCCTGTTTTCCTCAGACGACTACACCTACCTCCCCGATGCACTTCCTCCTCTGCCTGAAGTGCCGGACGCTGCTTCGGACCTGAGCTCCCGGTGCCTGCGTAGCCCCGCCTACCGCCACGTCCCCTCCCGCTACAGCTCCTCCCACAGCATGGACTCCGCTCTGGACGCCACTGACCGCCCCATCAGCTACACCTCCACCTCCTCCTCCGCGTCGTCCCGGGACAGCCACTGCTCGCTGGGAAGCCGCTCCACACTGGTCTCTGGTCCCACGTCCGACCGTGATTCTGGGGCCATAAGGCTGGAGCTGGTCCCGGCCAAACAGCTGGAGGAGGGCAGCGACGCCGAGTCTAAAGGGAGGCAAAGTGAACCTCGGACACCAACGAGCACAGAGCTGAAAGAGGTGACCACGAACGGGACAGGAGGACAGGGGCAGAGGACCTATGTGGACCGGGTGGTGCAGGAGATTTTGGACACGGAGAGGACTTATGTGCGTGATCTACACAGTATTGTTGAGGTAAGAAACGCAGGGTAAGAAGTGATGACTCTGTTTTTATGTTTTTCCTGTTGATAATAGCATTGTACATTGCCATTTAATATCTAAAACACACACATATGTGCAGATTTTGCTACAAATCTTTCTCAAGTTGGAAAAAAGTTACCTCTGAATCTTCTGAAGAAAGGGCAGGTCCTCTCACAAAGACAATTTTAAAAACTGATTGCATTGCGTAAACATTGCGTATATGTTTTTTTCTTTGGCCAATATCAAGGATCGATTTTCAAGGGCGATTTCTGAGGCTGATTTTGAATGTGCTTCCTCCACTTCCTTCTCCCTCCTCCTGCCTGCCTCCTGCTGTTACACAGAAGTGACAGAGAGAAGAGATGTTAAGAAAAAAAACACTTTTAAAAGACTTTTTCAGACTGGATCCTAGAAAGTTGCACTTTAACGATGATGATCGATGATAATGATTAATGAATTCATGTTGACTGACAACCAAAACTTGTGCTGCGACCACAGTAATATAACAAGAATAAAACTAAGACACGTCCATTATAAAATCATAGCTGTATACTTAGGAATGGAGAGAGATAAAAGAAGTCTCACGGTTTCTCTCCAAAACTAACTTGAGTGCTCTAATGTGCAGAGGACTGCTGCTAAATTCGTCCAAACAACTGCCTGATTAAATATCGACCCAAATAAGGCCAATTGGAGATATACAAACAATTTAAACAATATATCGCTGTATCTCTAGTCCACATAAAGCACTGAAAGCCGCCCAAACCACTGTAATACCTCTAACTGACCAGAGTGTAGTGTTGTGACACTGAAGCAGAAAGTTACAAAACTAGAAGAAGACACGATTCTGAACGTGCACTGAAAAGTTTCATCGTCCAGTAAGCCCTGTTTGCTAATAGCCTATTAGCTTGGGGAAAGTTATTCACGTTTAGGAGGTCTTCTCCTGCTACCATGATGACAATAAAGAATGTCTGAAAGTCTAGACTTAATGAAGGCCGTGTGAAACATAATTCTGAGACCAAATTTAAATAATGGAACATTTTTGAATGTCCTAAATCCAGACTTTTGTGTAGACTTTCCAGCGTGAATCAGCCCTTAGTTCCAGCCCTATAACATGGATAAAAACTCACTCTGTTCCGTTTTATGTGCAATCACACATTCTACAGGTCAATGATATTCAATACAAAAGTGAATGGGTCTCACTAATAGAAATCACCAGAATGAAAATGTGCGAATTTACATTTTAGCTATTTCGGGCAAAGTACAATTTGTATATTTTGTACAGTACGTCTACTTTTAAAAATGCAACGCTTAATAAAAGGTAAATGTTGATAACACGAGTAGATGTACCCCACTCACATGTAACGCCTGCAGCTCGTGTTTGGCTCAGATTCTTCTCAACAATATAGTCACCTGCTTTGGCTGGCGGGTGTGGTGCGCTCACGTTACATGTTAGCTCTGCCTTTGTACCAATAGCTCGAAAACTTGCCTCCAAACCGCTCTCCCTGCACAAATGCCCCTTTTCTGAATCCATGCAGCTTTGAACTTCAGTCACACATGTTGCATCTATTCTCTTTTGATGGGAACGCGTTTCACTGGTCGGAATCAAAGCCATTGTTTACCAATGTTTGTCTTTCTGTGGGAGACTCTGCTATTCATTCTTCCTTTTGTCTGGTGCACAGATGTGATTTACTATAATACTCATACAGCAGATCTATTTTAATTACATGTGAAACTTTCCCTCGGTGCAATAATAATAATAAAATTGTGTTTATGATTTTGTTCCTTTTAGTCATGTTCTCACCAGACAAAGGCAATGTTTTTGTTAATGTTACAGCAAGATCCAGCAGTCTGGATTGGGACTACACAATTAAAAACATATTTGACGACAACTCCATAGAAATTCCAAAGTTAACTTGTGTTTGTTGCTCTTGATACACATGCTGTTTAGAATGGGGACCAAGTCACATTTTCATAACAGTCCATATAATCAATAAGCTTTAGTTCTACTGATGCACTAGTCGATTGAGTGATAGTTGACCCAAATTTTTATTAGTCGGCTAATTCTTTTAGTGAAATGATAAGGCTTAATCTTGAGCAACATCAAGAATAAGTGAAGTAGCTGAAGATTTGGGATTAAATCATTGGTCTAATCTGTCTTTAAAAATATAAACACACTGGGGTGTAACAGGTCACATTGTTGTTGTAGTGAATCGTTTCAATACTATTTTTATGTGGAAATGTACTGAAAAACTCGACTTACTGTCAATTTTCAAAACTAAAAATCTAACTGAATATGATTTTTATTACACCCCTATAGATACAGTATTTTATGGTCATTTTCTGGATATATTGTTGTTCTTGACCAAAAATGACGCCCCCTTTTTAGTCGACTAATCGGTCGATAGGACATGTCTTTAGTCGGCCGAGAGCTTTTTTGGTCGACTACAGCCCTAGTGCACGTGCCCTGTCAGCTCTGCTTTGATTGTACGTCGCGCAGTATCGGTACATTTCCATGTCTGCTTCTCCACTTGTGTTTACACAGGTTTATACACAGACTGTTTTTTATTGCAGTTTTTACAAGTCATTATTTGTCTCTACTGATCAAAAACATTGCTTACAGATTAAGTAGAATTACTTGTGGATGTTTATTAGGGCAATTAGGGAGATTGTGATTTAATTTAGGTTACACGACTAGTGGTTATTAAGTTGAAAAAAAAAAGCCTTTTCCAATGTAATATCCTTGGTTACAAATAAACATGCATACATTTTGAATATGTATTTTTATAATAATATTGTTTGAGTAAAAGTAAAGCTAAAAGACTCCAATAGACTGATGCAGGATCAATAAGTTTAGTATTGATCCTAATGATAATTATCCCTTTCCAGAGTGAACACTAAAGTCAGCAGTGCACCCGACGTGGGTCTGTTTGCAGTCCACCATTGCTGCTTCAATTTTAGGTTTCCCTCTAAGATTTGAACTGAATACAATCATGTCTGACTTTTTGTGTCTTGTCTGTAACTTTAAACACTGTTTTTCTCGTCCTCTTGTGACCTTGGTCTGCTCACGGCTGGACAAGTGAAACTGGAATGAATAGAAAACCCAGCAAATGCCTCTGCCCATGCTTGTAGGTCCACAACTTGACCAGAGTTCTTAAACATTCTTTTACACATCTGTGGCAAGTAAAAGGAGTTTGAATGAGACAAGCGATAACTATTCTGTGACAGAATCCATCTACGATTTACAGCCATAATTGGACATCTCAAATTTGCCTTTAATTAAAAAAAAAAAAAAAAAGAGTTTTTTAAATGTAAATCCAGAATTGACAATAAAAAACACAAATCTGATCACAAAATAAAAAAATTCAAGTCATGGCATTATAGAAATTCTTATAATGATTTTTTGGCTAACCTACTTTTCTTCGACGTGTTCTTATTACACCTCAGCGATTTGTCTTCTCGCATTATTTGGCAGTTGTTCCAAAAATCTGTCATGACATTCATCCAAATTCCATCTCGCACACCGTCAAATGATCTCAGTTTCAAGTAGAGCTCCAAGGCCTTTCTGTCCAGCTTAATGTGAAATGTTACACCCTCCACTGTTCTGTGTGGGTCATGTGCACTGAGGCAGGAATGGGATCAAAATGACATGTCGTACATTGTATAGAGTGTTTTTCATAGTGAGTTTTATCTGTAAGTATTAGCTCAGTCACTGGCTAAAAGTTGGGACTTGAAAAATTCCGTTTCATGGCTAATTCATGGCTAATTGTCAAAAAAAACAACACAGATCTTACTTGTAGCAGACCCTGATGGTATCCTTTGCTTGTCTAAATGATAAAGAACATTTAACACCATATCAAGGAGCATTTTTAGACAAACTAACAATATCTCAATGAAGGCAATCAAGGAGCTGCCTCTCCATCAAAAAAAATTACAAAAAAATGTCTATTTTCATAAAAAAAAAAAAAGAGTTCTACATTAATCCATTCAATTTTTATTGCCATTTGAAACTCCTTGTTTTCATTGGATTTGACGGCAAACTTTTGAGATAACATCCTTTTTCTAGTACAAGCTTTATGTTCATGTCATTTTTCTCTGTTCTGCATTTTGGTGAAATAATGAGCCTTAATTTGTTTAGAATAAAAATATGAGATCTACATGATAAAGATGAGAAGACAAAATGACAGTTTTCCATTTTCTGATGCAGATTAGATAGATTCAGTCTTTTTCATTGGGCATAGATTATATTTAAGTCTCCAAACATGAAGAAATACAGTAGTTTTACTTACTCTGACACTTTTGGATCACTCACACAGGAGGAAGTGTGAGTGATGATGAGTGTGTGCATGTGCCGTTCTCCTAGTCCAGTAGGATCGTCCTTTTGTCATTTTAAAGATCAAATATCTGCTCTAAACTTACTCAACAATATTTCTAGGTCAAGACATTTTGCCTGTGATTCTTTTGAAAAGAAAGATTTGGATCACTACCCCCAGATTAGGAATAAAACCCTTAATAAACTTAGATTCATATTTTATAATTATATTTTTTAATTTGATTTTGCAAAAAGAAATCGACGGTGACATTTTGAATGAACCCTCTACAGGTACATCAAAATTGTGAAGGCTTTTAACGTTTACATTTACTTCATGAATGTATCAAAGATGTGTCTACAAAAAACACACTCAAAGCGTTGACAAGGAGGCACATTCTGATTTAAACCGATGTGTATCGAAGTGCATAGACTGTTTTTCGAATCCAGTTAACACACATGATCCCGACCAATTGTAGCCCATGTTTAGACTTCATGTACGCAGACAATCGGTCCTCAGCCAGACAAATGTCCACTCCACATTCCAACAATAAAATTTTTAGAACAGTAAAGCACCCTGCAAGTGGTTCAAACATCCGCACGTTTAAATACATGTTTAAACACTGTTCTAAATGTAAAAAAAAAAAAAAGTCCCAGAAAGACCAGTAAGTAATTTTTCAAACAAGATTAACAATATTTAAGTTAAAATCAAAATAATGCAGCCTTGCTCATGCAGTGGTAGACTTGACCCAGCAGGATCATGTCTCTCCAGAGTCAGTTTTTTTGTAGCCTCGTCTGATTTCCTTGATCACGTAAATGCACTGACTGACTAACTGGAGTTGGTTCATCAGTCACCCTCCTACTTTACATTCGACCCAAACCTTTAACATGTTTTGCGCCTCCGAATAACAGGAACTCCACAATCCCAGCAGATGGGAGGAGTGCACGAGTGAGGTTAGGCTTCTGTGTTTTTGGTCTGTCACTCTGATGGATGTACCGCCCACTCCCCCTCCTCTCGCCGGGACAGAGGTGAAGAGAAGCCATGGAGGAGGACGAGCGGAAAAGGGAATTTACCGTCGAGATAACTCTGAGTGGGTTAGAAAAACAATGAGGAGAGCCGAGCCACTGCATGTGTAATAAACCTGCCAAGGACCTACTGTGGACTGTACTTATACACAGAGTTAAATTTACCAATCAATGTATTAGATTCAAAGGTTTTAATGAAAGGATTTTAGTTAAAACAAGATGTAATTTTTAGTTTAAACAAGAGGTAATTTGTGAAGTTCTCTAAATAAAAAAGTCCTGTGATGGGTGCTGTTTAGCAGAGTGAGCCATCCTGCTTGTAGAATGGCAAAGAAAGCACTGTAATGTAAAAGTTTGTTCTTTAATTAGTCTGAAAAATCCTACTGTGCTGTATATCTAGAACTTCTGTTTTTCATATGCAAAGTTGCTGAGATACTAGATCATGTATGTGTTTTACTTTTCACTGAAGCTCTTAGTTTGGATGTAAAAATAGTCCCCATACCTGATTGGATTAGAGCTCTCAGTGAGATCCATGACTGAAGACAATCACTTCTCCACACAGCCACAATGTGCTCTCCTGTTCGTTTTCTGGCCAGCTGCACAGAACAAGTGTTGGATTATTTAAAGGCCAGGACATCTACTGAAACAATTTTGAGTTTGTCTTTAAAAAAACAGGGAGTGTCCCTGTGTGTTTTTAATAGTTCAATATGTGCATAAGACAGGTTAGACTACACTTTTCAGTAAGAAAATGTTGTGAATAGGATTATATACAGTAGTATTAATGACAGATAAATGCGTAATTGCATGTTACAATGAACACATAAAAATAGAAATGCCGGAAATGGTCTACTCCATCCACCTGCAGTAGAATCATATTAATCATTTCATCCTTGGGTTTGCATCGTTTTAAACTACAGCTAATGTTTTAGCCTCATTTAAGCGTCACTTCCCAGGACTTAAAAATATATTATTCTCCAAATTGCATCTGAACAAAAGGTAAAACAAAAGCGTTTACAATACATTGTGGTGTAAGATTTTGGTAGTGAGTAATTTTCAAGCTACTACATGATGACATCAGAAGGTGGAACAAGAAATGCTCTTTGAATTACACTTCGAAATTGGCCATTAAATATTAAGTACATGTGCTGTTGTAGAAAATAATACATTTGTGCTGTGCATTGTCAAGACTTCCTTCCACTTTTATGCACAAAAAGTTCCTCTGCTAATGGCTACTGCATCAAGCTGCTCCATGTTGAGTCTTCTTATGCTCATACAGGAGGAAGTTAGCTAAATGTGTCGCTAAAAGCAAGCCTTTGTTCAGGACCGACGAGCTCTAGCTGCTGCTGAGTGACCGGGTCGAGGGCGGGTCAAATGCGTGACCCGTGGCTAATAGAGCATAGCCTTACTAAACACTAACCAGCATGTCCGATTGGGACCCAAATCTCAACCTTTAGTTTGACCCTGGCTTTTAGCGTCGTCTTACCTGTCAGTATGATTTAGCTCTGCTTCCTTTATCGCCCATGTTAAATATTTACACAAAACTAATACCAGATGGCTCATTGATAAAGTTGTATTCATCGGCTTTTTCAATTTGCATAAGCTCATTCTAGGGCTACAGCTAACGATTATTTTCTTATCGATTAATCTATCGATTATTTTTTCGATTAATCGATTAGTCTATCGACTAATTTTTCGATTAATCGGTTCGTAAAATTATTACTTTTTATGGCTTTTTACGCCTTAATATGATATAATATAATTCATTTGAATTGATTTTTATTAGTTAAGTGTAAAACTAAATATATTTTGACTTAAGAACATTGCTAATTATGTTCTCAAGTCATAAATGTCATAATACTGCTCAAAAATATATTTGAATATTGAATAAAAATAATGTACAAAAAGTATTAAATGCAAACTTGAATCAATATTGTAAGATTGATGTTACTAAGAAGTGCATTAAATTATGGCTTTTGTTTTAGGTTTTATAACAGTTTAAAACAGACACAGCTCAGTGCAACAGGCTGTAATACAGTAGCACCATCGTACATCGTCACATATACAGCTCCTGTCTGATTATGTGTTTGATGAACAGCTGATAGAAGGCCGTGTGTGTATTAACGAGTGCGTGTACAGTCCATTGCATCGTGCGCGCGGGCGTCCACGGAGATGTGACGAGCGCTTATAGCCTTCAGTCCGACCGTGGCACCGAGTGCCTGTACAATCCGTGCCAACGAACGCATGGACAGTCCGAGTTGAGGAGCGTGTGTGCGCACAAACGAAACGTGCAGGTGTTGCTTCGTAGAGAAAATAAAGCTGCCTGACGCCGAGACCGCGCCGTCACGGCGGCTTTTAAACACGATGTGCGCGTTCTAGTTTCACTTTCTATTCAGCTGCGGTTCACATTGGATCGCTTTTCCTTTACAATACGAAATGCCCATAAGAACTATAATTCACAATAGAAAGAGTCGTTCATTGGGTAAAAGTAAAAGAAATGCAACTCATGGCAACTTGATTCCCATTTCCACTGTGACTACCTTGTATCAAACTGTAGCCATTCCTACAATTTGCCTCCTTAACCTCAGATCACTTGCTAATAAGTCATTTATCATTAATGATTTCATTGTTGACAGAAATATTGACCTATTTATGGCCACTGAAACTTGGTTAAATGGTGGGGACAATAGCCCACTATTTGAAGCACTACCTGATGAGTTTTCTTTTTTAAATGCTCCTAGAGCTGTAGGCAGAGGTGGTGGCCTGGCTGTCCTATATAAATCTAATTTTAAATGCAAGTCCCTGACATTAGGAGATTATAAATCATTTGAAATACTTAGTTTTATTTTGAATGATTGCGTTCCTGTGCTTTTTATTTTAATTTATAGACCTCCAAGATCCTCTAATTTCATAACAGAATTTGCTGACCTCTTATCATCTGTCACTGTTAAATTTGAAAATATAGTAATACTTGGGGATTTTAATATACATGTGTGTTGCCCTGCAGATTCATTGTCAACACAGTTTTTGGATCTAATTAATTCGTTCAAAATTACACAATTTGTTAATGAGCCAACACATGAAAAGGGACATACACTAGATTTAATCTTGGCAACCGGCATTGCACCAACTGTAATCAGCACATACAATGTTCCTGTGTGTGATCACAAAGCAGTGTTTTTTCACCTGCCTTTGTCTTCTGCTAAGGAACCTGCAGTTAATACTCCCATCCTTACTCGCCCATTAAATGCAGGTTCTGCTCTTAAATTCTGTGATGCATTTAATTCAAATCAAACATTTGCAGCTTTGCAGTCACATGACCCTGTTCATCTGCTAGATGCGTTTTTGTTGGAGTGTGGTTCCACTTTAGACCAAATAGCACCACTTACAATTAAAAAACACAAAAATAGAAAAGCCCCCTGGTTAAATAGTTATACACAATCATTGAAGCAACTGTGTAGGAGAGCTGAGCGGTTATGGAAATTGTCTAAAAATGAGGCTTCATTTGCTGCCCTCAGAGGTTACATGCAAAACTATCAAACGGCAGTTAAATCTGCCAGATATGATTATTTCTCTGATGTAATTACTCAATCTGGACATAACCCTCGAATTCTTTTTAAAGTAATACATCATGCTATTCATGGCCCTTCATCCTCTCCTATTCAGGCCAATGAGGAGGTAGCTGAGCAATTTCTTACTCATTTTGTTAAAAAAGTTGAAATGATCAAATCTGCAATTCAAGCATGTCCTGAGATGCAATCTGTAGTTGCTAATCGCCCGTCTATCTATCTGGAACATTTTAACCAGATTTCTCTCTCCCAGTTACAGGAGATAGTAACCAACACAAACTCATCTTCCTGTTCACTAGATGTAATTCCCCCAAGGCTTTTAAAGGAGGTATTTCATCTCGTTGGTCCAATATTGTTGAATATTTTTAATTTGCTGCTCTCGACTGGACTTTTTCCAGATTGTTTTAAACATGCAATTATTCAACCCCTTCTTAAAAAGCCTAACCTTGATCCCCTAATTTTAGATAATTTTAGACCAATATCTAAATTATGCTTTTTATCAAAGATTTTAGAAAAAGCAATTGCGTCCCAGCTTTTATCATTTATGAACAATAATTCTGTTTTTAATTGTTTTCAATCCGGTTTTCGTGCCTGTCATAGTACAGAGACGGCCCTAGTTAAAGTCACAAATGATCTGCTGCTCTTAGCTGATAGTGGTAAAACATGCCTCCTGCTCCTTTTAGACTTAAGTGCAGCATTTGATACAATAGATCATGTTATTTTAATAGAACGTCTTGAATCCTGGGTTGGTTTACATGGCACAGCTCTTAATCTACTCAAATCTTATATTTTAAATCGAACGTTCTCTGTATCCATTAATAACTGTACCTCCTCTACTACTAGTCTAAAATATGGTGTCCCACAAGGTTCTGTCCTCGGCCCGCTTCTTTTTTCAATTTATATGCTGCCGCTTGGACAACTAATTGAACAATTCAACATTTCATATCATTTCTATGCAGATGATACTCAATTATATCTGCCCATTCATTCTTCCAACTCCACTTTGAGCAATACAAACCTTTTGGATTGTTTCACTTCTGTTAAAGGCTGGTTAGCAAACAACTACCTCATGTTTAATGAGTCTAAAACAGAGCTGATTCCATTTGGGCCACCTTGTTTTAATTATCAAGATGTAGAATTTGGGATATTCTCAAATAATGTCACTCCAGTTGCAAGAAATCTTGGTATTCTTTTTGATTGTAACTTGAATTTTAAAGATCAAGTAAATAGTGTCGTGCAGTCCTGTTTTTATCAACTTAAACTAATTTATAAAATCAAACCATTTTTAGCTCATGCTGATCTTGAGAAAGTCTTGTATGCTTTTATTTATTCACGTTTGGATTATTGTAATGCTCTGTACACCGGCCTCAATCAAACATTACTACAAAGACTTCAGTTAGTCCAAAATGCTGCTGCAAGACTTCTGACTGGTACAAGAAGACATGAACACATTACCCCGGTTCTGGCCTCCCTTCATTGGCTTCCCGTGAGGTTTCGTATTGATTTTAAAATCTTACTTTTAACTTTTAAATGCCTGCATGGACTGGCACCAAGCTATTTGAGTGACCTTCTACAACCTTATATCCCAACCCGAGCATTGAGGTCCAGTGAAGGAGCTCTGTTGGCTGTACCTAAATCTCGAATGGCCACAAGAGGAGATCGAGCCTTTTCTGTTCGAGCCCCCACTTTATGGAACACTCTTCCGATAGATATACGCCAAGCCGAGAACCTAAGTGTTTTTAAGTCCTTACTTAAAACGTTTTTGTACTCGCAGGCTTTTGGGTGATTTTTTGTGCTTGTTAATGTGTATAATTGTGTTTTTATTCTGTTTATGTTGGGAAGCACTTTGTAACTGGTGTTTAGAAAAGTGCTATATAAATAAAGTTTTATTATTATTATTATTATTTCCTGGCCTGAAAACTTTATCTTGATGGTTTATAGAGTGTGTTTCTCCCGTGAACTGACGCGCTTTGTGTGGAAATACATCACAGATGTTCGTAGCGCATGTGGATCAATTAAAGCTGGGACATTATTTAGAGGCACGGCTCATAAAGCGACGCGTCGACGTATTTTCTTAATCGACGTAGTCGATTACGTCGACTAATCGTTGCAGCTCTAGCTCATTCACTATATGTAATTTAAGGCAAGACACTGCAAGTGAAAAGGGATGAAAAAATACATATAGGAAAAAAGACACTTTATGTAAAAAATTGACCAATATTTGAGTTTTGTCGGTAATGCCTCGCCTTAACGTAATATTTGCATGATCAACAGATATTTATTTATTACCAATTTTTGCTCTCTTAAAATGTAAACAAGCAAAAATAACAAATTTTAAACTTCCTATATCGGTATACGTTTTGCTCACATACCTAACGCCTTCTGATTCTCTGAGTTGTTCAGCATGATGTGTTTTAAGCTTTTTTCACAGCTGTTAGAAGCGAGATGTGCCGGTATGCTAATACAGCTAGCCACAATGCTAACAATAACAAGTGGCGAACTTAGTGGAGTTAGGTGAACAAACAGGACATTTTTAGACATAGCCAGGACATTGTGAACTACTGAAATAGATACATTAACAAGATATCTGTGCTAGCGAGAAATTGATTTGAACTTAGTACTGTCCATTTTTTAGCTTTTTACGGGAAAGTGTCATCTGCTTGTTTCAACACATACCATCCACTTTTTTGAGTTTGTAGTCATGTTCAAAAAATGTCCTCTCATCATTATTTCATCAAAGTTGTATTTGAATTGATTTAAATAGGTTTTAGAACTCCTATTACCTCTTGACATTTTGAACTTTTATTTGTTACTCTTGCAACTATCCAACCAAACTAAAACCTAATTAGAAGAATGTGATATTCTGTCTTATGGGCTTTAAGTTACCACCTCTAAACCTCTGCCCTGTTTCCTCTGGCTCAGCTCCATGTGGGTGTAATAATGTGGTAATTGGGGCATTACCGAACACAAGCCGCTGCGGTAGATTGGCATTAGTCAAACACTCTCAGGGGGGAAGAACCAGCTCAAAACCACCTTTATTTTCTCTCTCTTTGTGTCCTAATGAAGCGTATTCTGTTTGCTCTTGTTAGACCACAGTGGAAGTTTGCTCGGTCTTGTAATACGTCCCGCGATCCACTGTTTACAAGCTTTTACAGCCAAAGCTACGGTCACACGCACATATAGGCGGATGTGTGCTAACTGTATCATGCTGTTTATACCCACTAAACAAAGGTACGTTGAAAGTACGTCTTTTCAATGTCATTTTTGGACGTCTAGCGACGGTCGGCTCAAGGTGCAGAATGTTACACCAGATGACGTCTTTTTTTTACGTCTTTTAGACGTTCAATATTGACGTTCCCAGGACGTTAGAAAGAGGGCTAATTCTAGTCCAAATCAGGTCATTATCGACGTCGTTTCAACATTAAATTTAAACCAATTTTATGCCTTTATACTAGGCTTATTGCATCACATACTACACAGATATTGAATACAATATAATTTTATTAATCAAACAGAGAATCACAACAATTTCAAGCATGAACACTGACTATAGTTGTAACACATACATGTCCAACACATTTGATCATGTGTAAAACCAGACCTAACAGTGCACTGTGTATCTTTCTGACCAAAAACAGACTTAATCAATGTAAATAAAGTTCTTTATCATTTAGATGTTTTTTATGCACTAAATCAATAAGTTGTATCTTTACTTTAGCAAGCTTGCAGGTTTTTTTTTTTTTTTTACCATAATACACAATTATCACTAATAACTAAGTTCCAAATGATGGTTTTAACTTTCTATTTCTACTGAAGTGTATAAGTTCACTTTTAAAATGCAGAATGTTACACAGTGCACGTTTACATTTTTATAGTACAGGTAACTCTACATTAATCAATGAAACATAGTGCATAGCATTATAAAAAGCATCTATATAAATTCAACATTTGCTATGATTTGATACAATTATATCAGTCAAGTTCTCTTTTTTAAAAGAGCACTTGACTGATATCATTGATTTAAGACTATGAATATTTAAAATGGGGACTCTTTCACAAAATGAAGTTAACAAAGTTATACAGAGTTTGTGTTTGACAGAAAAATTTAAAACAACTGAAATAAAGTTAAATAAAATGTTATGATAAAACACAGAGTAACCAAAGTTAAAAGTCTTCAGTGTGAGTGGTGCTGAGCAGTCTAGAGGACGAAGGGCCAGAGTGATGGAGGCTGCAGGTAGGCTTGATGATTCTGTGTTGGTCTTGGCAAAAGCAAAAGTTCATCTGGGATGCAGTAATGCAACATGTCTGTAAAGAAAGAGCAAATTACAAACTGTATTCATTTAATTTATGTCAAACTGAAAGAGTGAGCAGTTAAATGAAGCATGGATGTGGTCCTCTGTTGCTGAAATACTATTAGAAATGAGAGCACAAACCCTGCTGCACAGACAAGACAAAAGGCCATTTAGCCTCAGTGGAATTTTATTTTGAATCAGACCAAGTGACCCAGGGTTCCAAGACATGGATTATTGTTCAAAAGTCTTACCTCTCAAGTGAGTTGACACCCAGAGATCCATGAGCGTAATCAGAATCCTCCACTGGATAAAGTATGTTATTTTGACTAAATGAAAAATATTAGAAAATGTTACTTTAATAAAAAATAATAATAATTATTTATAAATTACTAGACAAAACATAAACCTACTTACGTTTTTTTCTTTTTTCAGGGGACATGTCTCCATCTGTACTCAGTCATTTCATAGAGAGCTTTAGTTTGGCTTCTTTGCAATCATCTTTAAAACAATAGAAAATGTGATAATTTAAGTGAGATAAAAAAGCAACATTCACATGTGCATCATTGTAGTTGAACCTCCACTGAAAAAATACCTGATAAACAGCTTTGCCACATCCAATCTTTCAAGTTGTGTAAGAGAGTGTCTGAAGAGACAATTCACCAGAACTACTGCCTCTCACTATAACACAAAGATCATCAAACAGTTCAGGATATATTTCGTTTTTCTCATGGCTCTTGAATTTTTTAACCGCTTACCTAGTCAGTTGTGAAGGTTCAATTTACAGTTCTGAAATGACAGATACATGAATTATTACAACTTGTGTTCATCACAAACTTTTTGAACTAAGTTAACTAAACAACATACACACCAAATCAGAACTGTGTCTTAGTTGATTCTGTGACTTTTTCCTTCAACAAGTATTTGTGGATTTACTTCTTTTGTCAGGTGTATATTTCTGTTCTTTTGCTCATCTCTGTGTCTCTGGTCTCTTCATAACTTTCAACACACTCAGAGCTCTCCAGTTTTTTAAATAAGCTGTAAAACAAAGAAAAGCACATTATTACAAGTACGTATAGCCTATGTATATATATTTTTAAAGAATCTCCTGTTAGTTGCCTGAAAGCCCCAACATAATTGCAGAATTAAAGTCATTTGATTGTGAAAAACACGTTTGTATTATTATATTACATACTGTGTAAAATTACTACAGACACAGCACCACAATAAAATCAAACTGCCTGTTTTTACTTTAAATTGGCTTTACTCAAGCTGCATTTAGCATTGAGCTGTTGAAAAAACGTTAGCTTAAGAATAATAGATTTTAGCATTACAGCCTTAAAATTTCACATTGAAGGTTTATTGTAGAAAACACAGGACACTTATTTGTCATCACAAATCACAATTTAAATAACTTTTAACACACTCACGACTCACCTCTCTCATCTGTAGTGGTGCTTTATCGTTAGCCGCGCTGCTAACGTTAGCCGCTAGCCGCGCTAGCGTCCTTCTTATCTAAAAATACCGAAAAACACAAGCAGCCTTTCTTGGTCCATGCTTCTGTCTGTCACATAACGAAGCACTGAACACGAGTGTGGCGTCCTCGGCGTCTTGGGCAGAGTTGTGTGGCTGTGTGGTGCTCCGGTAGAGAACTCAAATGCAACAGTCTTGTCTTCGCGCTCAGTCATTGTTTTGACTTGACCAATCAGAACGGCGTTTACTGTTTTGGGCCAATCAGAGTGGCATTTACTGGGTAATGGTTGAACTCATCAATATAATCATTTTTTGAATGATTAGGATATAATTGTACACAAATTGCAACTCCAAAGATAAATATATCTAAAGTAACCAATTAAATTTTTAACAAAATACCATGTATGTACTAAAATTATTATTAGCCCAATATCTACTCACAAATAATCAAAATAATGATTATTAGGGAAAATGTAAGATTTGTATTGCAATTTCCCTGCACCCGAGTTAGACGTCCCCATGACGTCCAAAAATGACACATGTATGTGGTCAAAATTTTCGACTGTATATTGACGTCTAAATTAGGTCATATTTAGACGTCCAAAAAGTGGACATGATCTGCACGTCATTTTGTTGTCGAAATTAGGTCGTCGACCGACCGACGCGATATAGACCTGATCTGCACGTCTATACGACGTCTAATGTTTAGTGGGTAGAAGCTGTTCGAGGTTAGCTATAAAAACTAATCAGGTGATAACAGTGTACAGATGGTAATGTGGGAATGCGTGATGGGAGCAAGTGTACAGTTGGGTGAAAAGATTGCAGTATGAAATTGATCATCTGTTAAAAAAGATAGACATGACCGTGGCACATTTTGTGTAGATTTACCATCCTATCGGGCAGAAAAAGCTGAATCAGTTTGTTCTCTGTAGAGCAGAGGTTTTCAGAACTTTCCAGGAAAATACTCATGCAACCAACAAAGAACCCAAAGAACCAATGTCATGGCTCATTTCGTGACATTTGATGAATAATTTTTAGAGAATGGTATGAGTATAGTGAAGTTTCTTATTGCTTTCCTTTAGATCCTTTAGAAAACATGGTAACTGGCGTTGCTAAGCAAAATGAGTCACCTGACCTGCCCCAAAAGTCACACTGACCCTGAGAATGATGATCATAACAAACAATTTCAGTATTATCCCACGCGCACATACATTATCCATAAAGATGGTACATAATTGTTGAACTGCTAAGACCTTCTAAAACACAGGAGGATTATTAAGATTTGACATTTCTCCTTGAATTGTAAATGTTTTGTGTGTGTGTGTATTTAGGACTATCTGGAAAACATCAGTGAGCAGGCTGTGTCCGTGTCCTCTCTGAGCCCTGAGGACAAAGGCTTTCTGTTTGGGAACATCCAGGACATCTACCACTTCAACAGGTCAGTGCCAAAACATGCCTCTTTCTCTCATGTGGCTGCATGTTTTTGCTAATTTGCACAAAGATTTAGTTTCCTCTCACCCAGCAGGCATTGAAAGTTTAGGGGGGAGTAGTTTATTTCCCAACAGTTCTGTATGTTTGCTCTAACATTTTGTTTGTTGATGCGGAGAAATAAACCTCACTTGCCTGCAGCTTGCCAGTGTTTTCTCTTCCGCCACAATAATAACTTTATTTAAAGAGCTAAAGCAAAACTGTAATTCATAGTGTTTGAACAGCTTTGCAATAAAACTTTATAAAAAACAATGTCATTACAAAGACAAAAAATAAATAAATAAGGAAGCAATTAGTTAAAAGGTTAAACAGTGTATTCTTTAAAAGAGTTAAGTGGGCAGGTACTTCTGACGTAAACACCTATCTTTAAAGAATTTTAAAAAAACCTAAGTGTTTGATCCATGGACTGATTCTGCTTTGATAAATCAGTTTGTATTTACTTTTAAAACCACATTTTATTCCAGAGATAACCCTGTGTTTTTCATAACCAATAAAGACTGTCTGTCTGGGATTGTAAAACCAGGCTATGACTACACACCTGTCACTTCTGGGAAAAGACTCAGGCTTTATAATGGTCAGGTGGAGCTGTAAGTGGTGTCCACTGCCTCTGCCTGTTCATGTGCTCAGTCCGGCAGGCCTGGTGGTCCTGAGTCCAAGCAGTGCATTTCCCTGGCCGCACCTAGTCGTGTGATCAGCAGACAGTCGAATAGTGAAGGGAAGCCTTTTAAAGCAGTTTATGGTTGACCTCATGCTCCAGTTATGAAACAATAAATGTACTAAGTGTCTCACAGCGAGGGACACAGCAGGACGTCTGCAGTTTCAATATGAGGAAGTGGGTGCGCTGCATTTTCTGTGGACTTAATGTGGATGACTCAGAAATGATGGAAGCTTAGAAATGCCAGATATTTGAGGATTAGTCAGATGAAAAGGGCATAAAGAAAATTCAACTTGATGTATCTCTAAATGAAATTTTCCAGATGAGTTGATGTTCAGTTCACCATTTTGCCAGCCAAGCGGAACTAATATCAACCTTTAGTTGGTTTAAAATTCATTCATTTAGCAACAGAAATAATTATTTGACTGTCTGACTAATCTAAAAAAAATAAAAAGTCGCAGAAAGTGGAGTCACAAACACAAAGTTTTTTGGACAGCGTAAGGTTGATGATATTTGTAAGAAAGATAAATTGTGACAGTTAAATCATGAATGCTTTTGCAGAAAAACAAACAAACAAACAAATGCAAGCCATGGATTAATATGCTTGGCTCTCTGGGCACACACCCACACCCATTTTAGAAGTAATGTGTTTTCAACAGCTGCACACGGAGCCTGGTACTTATTTAAACATCCTATCCCATAAATTGTAATGTGGCAGCAAATAACATAACATTTTAAATTCTGTCATTTTGTTAGTCTGAACAGTTACATGCAGTGCTGCCGCTCCCATTATGCTCATAACACTGAGTGTGCAGGTGCTCATCGGGCCGACCAGATGTGGTAGCCTCCACATTCATAACTTGAATGTTGCTTGCATAACTTGTATTTAGATGTGACCCCTATAGGCAGTATAGAGAAATGCTGTGAGTGCACAGTGACAGAAGAGGGGGAGCCACTTCTTTGTGCTGTGCTCTAGAGTTGATACATGTGATCAATCACAGCAAGAAAGCGTTAAGTCTTGAAACAGTTTGGACAAAAACAAGTTCTTCCACCCATTCACTATTAGCCAATCTTTATTTTATGTCAATAGGACAGTGATTGGCAGAGTTACAAGCACAAGCAGCTTGTCTGCAGATTTAATCACCCATCTTACTATGACGATATATGGTATAAGTTCTCCATGTTTCTAACAGTCACAATCTACACACAACAGTAATACACATGACAATGTTTCAATAAAATATCTGGTGTTACTCATGTGTGGTCGAGTTGTTTTCAGTCACCAAAACAGTTCTGGTTTTCCATAGTTTGTGACGTCTGGTGGATATTGCTACATTTCCCATTGAAAATGGGAAATGTAGCAAAAACTAACAAGTCTAATCAATATCTTGTGGAATTCAGTTGTACTAAAGCATAGTGCCAAGAGAACCTAATACTAATCACTTTTTCATTTGCATTTTCTTGGTAGAATTTTCAAAATGAACCAAACATAAAGATTATGAGATTTTTTTTTTCTGAACTTGTAATATTCATCACCTTAAATCTTTTTGCAGAAATCTTTTGGAGGATCTGGAGAGGTGTAACGCAGACCCTGTGGCGATCGCCGAGTGTTTTGTGTCGAAGGTAGGTAAAACATGGTCTCGCTTCCCTGACCTCTCCTGTGTTAAATGTGACTTTGTGTTGTGCCTGTCTGGACCTGTTCACGCTCACACCTGCTTTATGGACACAGGCATGCACACGGTCACAGAGGTTATGTAAAAAAAGACACTAATCATATGGTAGGATAGTAGCAATAAGATGGAGAAGATACGTTGTGTTTGTGGAAGTGTTCAAATGGTTTTTGTTGTCGTTTTAAATGGAACATATTCAAACCTTAAAGTGTTTATGTTTTACTTGTTACTTCTACTAGCAAAAATTTGTTACCCCAGCTTTATTGCAGAGTCATAAGAATGACTTTTTGAGATGAGAGATGATTGTGCCAGTGGACAAAAACAAACGCATGAAACTAATGTTGTCCCAAAACCTTTGTAAGACAGAGGTATTAAGATGGCATATATTTCCGAAGTTTAAAAACTAGCTTTAAAACCTATATAACAGATTATTGTTTTGTTTTTTCTAATTTGGTGTTAGTAATTTCTTATAGTTTTAATACAGCTAAATTGCAATTATGAAGACATTGCCATTAAATTGAATTCTAAAGAAGAATCTCTCCACATATTAGAGCTGAAGAAAAGAAATTCTTGGATATGTCCCATCGACCGATTAATCAATTAAAAAGGGACGTGGCAAAAGCTCAGAAATTAAAAAGGATTATATTGATTCGACCCAATCTTGCTTGAAAAAACAAAAAAGTCTATGAGCTTAATTTAAAAACAATTTATACAGAAAAAAAATAGGAAACAGTGTATATATTTCCAAGAAGTCACATTAGATCAATGATTTGGTCCCAAATCTTCAACTGATTCATCTCTTTTTGTTGCCATTCGACAAATCTAATTGGTCGACTAAACTAAATATTGATCGACTAATCCCTGCTGTAACCCCTGCTGTACACTGAGTGTGAGTTCGATGCAAGTAGGGACTTAGACTTAGAAAGTGCTTAAGACAAATGCGTCTTTGTGCACAAAGTGTGCTGAAAGAATCCGCAGAGAATCTATTTTTCCCAGAGTTCGTAGTGATCTGATGCAGCTTTCATGTCTTAATACAAACATTCTCTCTCGAGAAACTTGCATGTGTCCCAAACCGAACTCACCTCACAGTCAGGGTACAGTAGGCGCAAGACTCCATCGCCCGATTAATTGACTAAATGACTAAAGAAAATAGCAAAAAAAATATTTACAAGATATTATCATTGTCATATTGTAACATCAGTGTAATTTATGCAAAATTTGGCTCATATTAACAATGTGGTTGCTAGGTAGGTTGTGAACATATATCATATTTGTCCGGCAAAAGATTTATACCCCACTGTAATTGAAGGAAAACAAGCATCTTAAAACCCACACAAATGGAGGGCTGATCTGGGCCATTTAAAAGAGTCCATATGGTAAAATATTAAAATGGGTGCATTGAGAACAAACAAAAGTGGATCACAAGACATTTTTTCAGGTATAAAAAGCACACATTGAAATGCTTGATAATGACATTTAAAACTGTAGATTTTCAAATGTGCCAATTCTTCAGGTGATCTGAGGGCCAACAAAATTGGTCAAAGGGCCGCAGATCCCGAGCCACAGCATAGACATGACTGGTCTAGCCTGTCATACACACTTTAACGATTAATTCACCACTCCTTACTTGTACTAATCCTAATTTGACCTTCTCACTTGCCGCCTTGTACCGTACCTGATATAACAGCACATCACATGACCCAAAGCCCTTTATAATAGCAGGAAGTTTTTGGACACGGAGCCCACATCGACTCCCATGGATGTTTACCTCTTCTATGGGCTTCCTAATGCTTTCCTTATCTCCCCACGCTCCACGCACCACTTCCCCTCCTCAGCTGGACCCTGTACTTTCAGACATCCACAGCGCCGTGTTTTTGTTTTGGACTCCTTATGTAAATTAGCACTGGAGAACCGCTATAAAACCCAGTGAGTCAACAGCAGATGTATTTAGCACTTGTTGTGTTGCGCGCGGTCAGACGGTTTGGTGTGAGGGCGGTCCGGGCGGAGGGACTTTTGGGGTTTTTTTGGGGAGGAAATGGTGGAATGCTCACAGCAGGCTTTATCTTAGGACGTAATCAGACAGAAGAAAGGAGAAGCAGTGACATGTGAAGAGGAGGCAAGGGAAGATTGTTTTGGACAAAGTTGCTGAGTTGAACGTTTTGGTGAAGAAATATGCTGGTGTAAGATTGCAGAGTTGGCGCGTCACCAGGATTCTTTTAGCAGTGTGGTGGTTTATTGCAACAACAAAGTATTACACAGTTTTGTGTTCAGTTTGTTGTTGTTGTTTTTTTCTTAATGATAACATGCACCAAAATACATGCATAGTTGTAAAGAAGCATAAAAGGAGCACAATTGCCTTTAAAATTAGCCCACTTTTTCTTCATCAATTCATGATTAAAATGGAAAGAACTAGAACTAAATGATCAATGCAGTCTTTAATAAAAACAAGACAGAAAAAAATAGATTAAAACCTAATTGCTGATTCTTTTTTGTGCTTTTGATTGTGACTTTACATGTTGAACTAACAGATGGTCCCTATGGTCATTGTTTTACCCCTTTAGGTGCCAGAGTTTTTCAGCTGAAAAACTATTTTGTAAATATATAATCTTAAAGCTTTCACCTGGAGAATCCAAACTGATATTTCTCGATATTTTATAAAACTACTGGGACAGAGTTGAGTTTGGTATTTTTTAAGTTTCTGAAACTTATCAAAAACAGAACATCTGAGGTCTGAAGACACAGATTTTTAATTTTTTTTTAGATAATAATTCTAACCAGGCCATCACATTTTAGGAAGTTTAAGGTAATCAAAAATTGAATATTGAGTACAGTTTATAGAAAAAATGCTACAAAAGAACAAGATAGTGTTGCAGCGCTCAGTTCAAGAATAGAAAAGAAAAGAAACATGCAATAAAAAATATATATATATATATATATATTTTTTTTTTACGTAAACTCAGAAGTAACCCATCCCTCATATGAAGCAAATAACATAAAGTTACAAAAGTCTTGTTTAAAGCTGAAGTAAACAACTTTAGTGGAAGTGCTACCGAATACACTTTCAAATCAAAACTAAAACATAAATGATTGATTTTTTACTTCCTTATTTTAGTAAAATAATGCAGCAAAAAACAAATAAATGTAACGCTGCCAAATATACAATTGAAGGACCAGAGTTTGTCACGAATGTGTTGGGTCAGGACACAGAAATTGTAAGGGGAGGTTTTTATCAGAAGACAGCTGAGAGCTGACTCATGGTTCAAATGCCCTGAAAATTAATATGTTATGAAAGGCAACTTCTTTACCACAGGGATCAAACTAATAAAAATAAAAACATGATATGAAACTTATTTTAGGAACATAAAATGTGGCAAAACGAACTGTTTGACAAACTAGAGGTTTATCGTATTCAAACTACTCTGCACTGTAAATCTACGACCCACAAAAGCTCCATTATAAGAATGACCTTATACTATTGTTATCTATCATATTGTGTTTTACTGTCAGTGCCTGAAGCCTTCTCTGCTCACCATTTACTGGAATTTCACATTACCCACTGTACATTCAACAACTTCCTCTCGACATTGAACCCCTGCTCGTATTGTTCTCCCCAGGTTATCCTCCGGTAAAACGGCCGTAACCCAACTCTTAGCCATTAGCCGTTAGCTCCTTTGTGTTATTTTAAGCTAGCCGCTTTTGCCAAGGCCTGCTAAACCACTGAACTCCTCTTCACTGCGCACACACCATGTTTTCTTTCAGCTAATGCTTTTCTTTGTGTCCGCGGCGCCACAAATCACAAAGCAAGAAGGCACCGGCCAGGCAGTTGTAAATCTTTTTCGATAATTGCTAACTGTCTGTTCAGCTCAGGCCAAGGTGTTGAGTAAGGTTCTAAGTAAATGGGTTGCTACTTGCTGACTAAGGGAAATCGGTTTAAGTATTTTTTTTTTCTTCCATGTTTTGCTGCTACCTGTGAGTCACTATGACCAGTCCATTCTTGAACCTTTTTTTAACAACTTAATCAGACTTTCAAAACAGATGCCTTTTCCCGTAAAGCTCAGGAGAAGAATTTAACCAAAGAACACATGCTAGCCATGAACAGAAACTTCATAATGAACAATTTACGATTGTTAACATTTTTTTTTCTGGATGTTAGTGAACAAACAGTGCATTATCAGTTATAGATGGAACTCGGCAAACTAATGTTCACCTAAATAAAGAAATTTTATTTAAAAAAAAGCCAAAAAAAAAAAAAGGTTACTATTGTGCTTTTAAGAATGATACTATTAAGGAAGTGATCCCTCTTTATTATTAAAAAGATTGTTTCTATTTATTTCAAGACAGATTTTGATTTTCCAAACCCATGGCTAATGAGTACTGCTAACCTGTTGAACCCATATTGTGATCAGTGAGATAATGAGATTTTCTCAGTTACAACTAATGCACAAACCAGTACAAATTCTTTAAGAAAGCAGTTTGGTCACATGTTTTTACAATAGCCTATATTATGTTTAACCATATTTGAACTATGCAACCTCGGTGATGATTTGACTTTATAAACGACACATGTTGCAGAATATAACTGTGGTCCTTGGCTCATGTATGTTCCACTATAAGGAAGTGTAGGCTGTCATTACAGACTTTACATGGACAAACCCTCAGCTCTCAGACGCAGGAAGAGCAGGACTTTATTATATAATCACGTGTAGAATATATACTTCCTGAAGCACATTATACTGTGCACTGTGGTTACTTCAAGGTTTCCTGCTCTGGTAAGATTTGTTTTTCCAAGTGAGACCAACATTCTGGCTTTCCAAAGCCCTTTTAGTTATGGGGCAATTATGGAGCATGCCTATAACCTTTACAATGGCAATAGCAATAGCATACTACTTCTACAACTATTGCTCTTGCAAATGAGCAAAACATTTCTCAAAGCCCCAAGAAACATTTAAACATCTGAATACGTGAAAATACCTATATTGAAGTACATGTTGCTGCAGTTGGGTGGTTCAAGTATCTCAAGTTTTTTTCATGAGTGAGGAAAGGATGGATCGTAAGATAAGAGGTAGATTGGTGCAGTGTCTTCAGTGATTAGGTTGCTGTATTGGACTGTTGTGGAGAAAAAAGTTCTTGATTTACAGATGAGTTTTGGTTAGTAACCGAAAGCACAAGATTGCAGTTACAAGTCACAAGGGATGAACTTAGAGTAGAGCCGGCGCTCTTCTACTCAGAGAGGAACCAGCTGAGGCATTTGCTCTGGACGCCTTCTGGACAAAGCCTCGGCATTTCGGGCATGTTGCTCAGAAGGTAGCCCTGAGGAAGCTCCAGGACATGTTGAAGGAAGGCAGTAGAGAAAGTGTATCTCTGTAACCCTGTTTGGATGGGTTTGGATGTGCATATTTTTGAGAATTATCAAAACTGAAATGTGGCCATCTTTTTGCATATACATTCATTTACATGCATTTTACGCAAAGTCTTGAATTCATAACCTTATGGCAAAATGTCACCAAGAATGTCGTGAAAAAAAAAAAAAATCACATTTGGTGGAAAATTTGCAGTATAATACTTCTACTTACTACCCAGTGTCATCACAAGTGGACGGAGGGTGGCACATCTGGTTGTGTTTAGGTTTGTGGCTGCAGACTGCTGGAGACACACACGTCAACGCTGCTCTTCAATTTACTCGGTTTCCCACAAAGCACCTGGGGCAGTGCTGAGTCCCTCACACACTACAGTTGTCTGATTCCCACCATAGCCTCGGTAACACAGCACACACATTTGAAAGCTCCTGGTGACGATGCGTGAGTCTTTATCCTGTTTGTGTTCGATGGGTTTGCTGATAGAGGCTGTGGTCTTCCTGGGACCCCTGCTGTTTGGGACATCATTTAGACACTCATATTATGTTAAGTCATGTTATCATAAGACATATTTTGCATGCATGTCTAAAAGTAGAAGCAGGAAATAAGATCTGTGACAACTGCATATCCATGAGCTGTAGGTTTTTGGATTGTGGTCACGTGGCATCACAATATCCCAGAACTCTTCCACTTGTGGATTGTGGACTATTTTGAATAGATTTTACAAAAAACAAGTATCTTCCATTACTCACCAGTATCTGGGATATAATTAATGTCAACAAGAGGTTTTGCGCAGAGTAATACCAATATTATATAAATTTTAACCTACTTTTTAAGTCGCAATGTTTTTTAAATCTAAAAGTACAGGCCTTAACTAAATAGTCAAACTATGACAAAAGACAGATGTAAAAACACATTGTGCAAATTTGAGCCCTTGTTATGAAATTGTTTCCTAAAGTGACCTGATGGGACACTTTTTGGGGGTGTTACGCTATAAAAATATAGCTAACAAAAAGACTTCTTTAGGAGATAAAAAAGTCAACTTGGATGAAAGCAAACTTAATATATACAATTTTTTCTTCCTATTAAATGTACACATTTTTATTTAAAACTTGCTTCATCAGTCTACACATATTTCGCTCACTTACCTAATACATTCTGAGCCTCTGAATTGTTCACCACAATGTGTTTTAAGCTTATTTCACTGCTGTTAGCTGGAAACACTTTGTCATATGTTTGCTAATGTCAGTGTATTTTCAAGCTTTAAAATGTACCATGGAAAGGTAAAAAAAAAAAGAAAAAAAAATTGAAAAAGAAAAAAAAGAAATAACATTTTAATTTACCGGTAAAAAACTGTGATTGCATTGTGCAGCTTTATTGTATAAAGGTTATCTCAACTGAGTAAAGTACTAAACTTGAACATGGACAAGATATTTCTAATAATATGAAAAGAACATGTGACAAAAATAAATAAAGACTGTCTGTTAACACAACCCTTGCTGGAGTCTCCTAAGCCCCTTTGATAGAGCTCGTCTGTCTGCTGTTTTGATGTTGACAGAGAAATGTGTGAGGGGTAAATTATAAGTCTTACATGTTAGACTCAAACCAGACTAATCATCACCTACAACCACTTTCAATTAGAAAGAAGGCGAAGCACTATTTCACCTTCAGCTCATGCACTGTGAATACATGAGGAGTCAATATCAGAGGGTATTTGATTTGAAATTTAAAAATGAATAATCTTTCATGTTCTGTTTTTTTTTTCCTGCAGAGTGAAGACTTCCACATCTACACGCAGTACTGCACCAACTACCCACGGTAAGCCTCCTCCTCCTTCTCCTGTTTATGTAGTGTCCTCCTTTCCTTTCTCTAAACACAGGGCCATACTGTATCCACTGTCCCATCATGCTCTGCTGTCACCTGATCCTCTGCCCTCCTGCGCTTTGCATACCTCCATGGCAGCAGCTCATATCACTTATTGTGTTGTCAGCAGCTCCTCCTGGACCTGCTCTGACTTAAGAGAGTGCGATGTCAGAGATTGAGGCAAAAGGGTAGTTGGAGTAGGGTTTGGGGGTTGAAACTGTGTGAAAGGTACATTTGATTGAGTTAACGAAGATTGTATGTGCTGGATTTGTATTTGAACTTGTTTGGTAAATCTTTGCCCCCCTGAGCCTCGGAAAACGACTTTATTCCAAATATTTTCTCCAAATAAAATCTTTTGTAAATCCCTTTGCAGTCAGTAGATTGAGATCTAACACCAATACTTGAAATGTCTGAGTCATATGAAGTAAGGGTGGGAATTATTATAGTTTTTTTTAGATGTATGATCAACTCTGTAAAAGCAGTTCTGAATCAAAGCAAAGTTGTGAATTGTTTGAATGACTGTAGACAGACGTGTGCAGTTCTTCATAAAAATCTGCAGTTAAACAGACACTGGAACATGTGAACAGGGATCGCTGCTAAAAACTAAAGTAAATATACACCTGCTAAACTCATCCGGGTCACACAAACACAATGCACAAACTATTGCCAGCTCGTCATTTAAAGAGAAAAGCTGGAAAACTGTTTATTACTATGAACAAATAAAGGTATTTAGTGAAAAGATAAAACATTTTAAATGAAAATTGTACAGTAAAACTTTGGGATGCATCACTCACTCACTCACTCACTCAGCGTTTCGTAAAATATGATCGAATTGTGAGTAAGCCATAGATTCCTACTGCCAAAGTCACTTGTTTGTTTTTTGCACGACTTTAAAATACAGTCCAACAGCAGAACAATTCTACAAAAGATGGAAGATTTGGATTTGTTCTTCACCTTTGGCTTCCGCTCAAATAACGATGCTACTGTAACTGTATTAATGATCTGAACCTTTGCTTGTTCAAGGCTCACAATCACAAACTCACCAACAAGAGCCCTGTCTGATGGATTCTCTATAGTTTGTGAACTTACTACAAATAATTTATCTGATGATTCTGTGCAAATAAAATTATGTTTTAACTTTTACAGAGTCAAAAGCTTGTTACCTACAGATAATTTCAGAGAGTGATCGTTTAATCATATAGTTTAGTATTTTTTACTGGCTTTCCAATGTAAAATTATAGTTGTTTGTACTGCCCTTTGACCCACTTTCACAATTCTCTTTTTGGACTTCACATTTCCAGGAGATGTCGTGTCTTCAGTTTTGCCTGAGAGACTTTTGCACACCGCCCTCCTCCCTGCTCCATTTACTTTTCTATTATCCTCTCCCCATTGATAGAGTTACATCTACAGCACACTGGCCGGATTATACTTGCAGGACTATTGCTAAAAAGAATAATGCTTTATATAGCTTTACAGGCACAAATCTGCCAACCTCACATGTATAGAAGCCTTTGTGCGGATGATGTGCATATTGTGCTAACATAAATAGGTTGAAACGTGAGCTGATGCTAAAGGAGATATGCTAACACACACCTTCACCTGTGGCTATGCCATGGTTGTGGGATAAGGCACGTGGACAACAAACAAAAGCAGTGAAATGAGAGCTAATTGGGAAGCTAGTGGGAAGCTAACAGACTGTGTAATGTAAGACGTCTGACACCAGAATGTCTAGAGAGGAAGATTTGCATACGTACACTCAAATTTATCACTGAGGCAAACTTTGGTTTCACACACAGGCAATTGTGATTTTGTGAGCAATTTTATTTTCTCTGTCTGCAAATTATAAAGAAAATAAATCTAGTTAATTGTTCTATTGATTAGTCAGCTAAATAGGGACGAGGTTAAACCTATTTGATTATTTTGTAATGTTTTGATCTGATCTGTTATTTGACTTAAATACAGTCCAATACAACACCAGAGTTCATCCAAACACTACTACTACTTGGACAGTCTGTCAAAATTCACAAACAACTTTCCAAAAAGAGAAGCTATAGGTCAAGTCTCAAGTCTCTACTTGAGTCTTAGTCCACTTTATTATGTCAAGTCATTAAAATAGTGACTCAGATTGAAGTTTAAGTCACGATTTGCAAGTCCACATCTCATGTTACTTTCCAGCACTAGTTTTCCAGACCACAGTTTCCATGTTAAGAGAACCTCAGTGGGACTGTTGAGGGGTGTTTTTCAAATGAAATCCACCGCTTAACTTCGATTGGACTTCGAGTGAGCAAGCCCAAACTTGATTCTAATAAAAGATCTCCACACTTTCCCTTTGTATCTTGTTTTGGACAGTGACGGCACTGGCCTTCACATGAAACACCTATTGTCTCGCGTCGGAAAGTGAAGCGCGCATACCCCAGGCTCTCCACAGCTGGTGACCCCACTGAAGGGCACGTAAGCCGCCCGGGCAGACCCAGCTTCACAGATGTCCCGACTCTCTCTGGTTTCCTCCAAAACAATGTCCGACTTGTTCCGAGCACACAGGAATTCAGACATGCGGTCACGCACACGCAGAGACCCTCGTGCACGCTGTGGAAGGGAGCTGATGTCTGTTCTGCTCTTCGCACACACACACAGACATGAGGAGGAAAAAGGGGCCAAGCGGTTCACTCACCAGAAAATTGACTTTTAATAGGTTTTACAGAGGAAACATTTATTTAATATGACTTCCGAGCAGCCCAATGAAATATTCAAGTGGAAATCCAATACAAGGTCTTATCTGTGATCGATGTTTTATGTCGAACAAAAAAATGTCCAGTTTTTGGCTAAATTAAATTAAAGCACAGATATATCTTTAAAAAAAAGTAGATTCCCAATATATTTAACACTCAAGTACAAATACAAAAAAAAAAAATACTTAAGTACACTTCTTGAACAAAAATACTTACTTTTCACCTGTATCATGAGTGACTTTCTTATTTCCAATCCATACTGTGTGCCGTCTGAAGTACTATATTAGCCTACTGTGCATTTTCTGTTTTACCAGCACTACTGGCTTATCTCCAGTTTGACTCACCTTCATGCGCGTGTGTGTGTGTTGTCTCCACAGGTCGGTAGCGGTGCTCACAGAATGCATGAGGAACAAAGCCTTGGCCAAGTTGTTCCGGGAGCGTCAGGAGTGTCTACACCACTCCCTGCCCCTGGGCTCGTACCTGCTCAAGCCAGTGCAGCGCATCCTCAAGTACCACCTGCTGCTGCATGTACGCACCACCACAGTGCACCACCACCACCACCACACTGCACCACCACAACCACATGAAAACTTGGACACGCACATACCCAAGCGTGAGCACGTCACTCTTGAACACTCTTGAAAATAAAATGTTTAATAGTTTGTTCTTTGGTCCTAGGATACTTTGTACAGAGTAAAATTGATCCCTGTGGTCAAAATAGTTAAGAAGCCTTGGACTAAGACGTGGAACGTGGACCTAAAGCTCTGAGACAACTTCATGCTTACCTTCAAAAAAATAAATTGTGGAATTTTATGAACAAACAAACAATAATTGCAAAAATACAAACTGTATTCAGTAATTTGATAAAAGAACTTGAAAAAAACTAAAAGTACAAGAATTGGACTTGTGGGACACTGTATTAAAGCTATAGGCTTGATGTGATTTACTTGAGAATTGGTCTCTCTCTAGGGTAAATGGTCTCCATTTTTATAGTGCTTTGCTACCTGTCAAGGCACTTAGGGCCTGATTTATCAAGCCAGGTGCTAAATTGCGGGTGCAAACTGAAAAAAAATAAATTAAAAATAATGTTTTTTGGGAGTAATTTATGCAAACTTTAATATTAGAAGATGTACATATAACATATTACACAAAAGAGATATGCACCACCTCAACTTCTGCATTTTTAGTGTCTGTGTGAGAGAAAAATGTTTTTGCTCCCCCTAACCTGTTTTGCACATGAGCAAATGCTTGATAAATCTGGCCCTCAAAGCGCATTTGACTTGGTCCCTTCTCTGCAGTATAGTATTAAACTTTGCTATCTGCATAGGGACAAGCCGGTCACGCCAATATACAGGTCAGATCTGTGGCCAGACGAGCTAAACCCCCCTTTTTTAATCATTGAATCGGTTGATGGAACTTCTTTGGTCGATTATATTCCTACTCTATAAAGATCAACTAAAGGGCCTCTACCAGAAAACAAAACATAAAAAAGTTACCCAGCGCACCTTTCTCTGGACACACACATCTTTATATTCAACTTTTATTCTCTTTTATTTGCTTTTTCCCTTTCTGTAAAAGATGGGAAAAAAAACTGAACGTCACTAAATGTTTACTTTAGCTGAACTGAATTTAAAACTAAATGGGTGAATTGAATTTTCTCTAAATAAGTCTCTGTATTCTCTGAGCTGTTGACCAGTCTCACCTTTTCCAAACCACATTTCACAGAAAAGCTTTCGTAATCAATTGAATTACAGTCCATCCAGACCTCTGTATTAGATTTCGTCAAAAGACTTTTATTATGTAGCCCCAGATGCCAATATGAGACAGGCAGACACTTGAGCTGTCCACTTCTTCTACAGGTATATAAATACATCATAAATCAACTTTGGTATAGCTGAAAAATACAATTAATTCATTAATTGCATTGAGCAGTAAAACAATCTAAATATCTTTATGTAATTTAAATATTACAACAGGAACCAAACTACCATAGTAGTTTATGTGGCACGTTTTTTTTAAAAACAGTACTTTGTGAACAGTGAAGCCAAATGTTGAGTCAGTGGCCATATGGTTCTCAGTGTGTTGCCTCTATATAGAGATCTTTGTGCACTAACGGTTCTGTTGTGTATGCAGGAGATTGCTAACCACCTGGAGAAGGACACGGAGACTCTGGAGGTGGTGCAGGAGGCTATTGACACCATGCAGAGGGTGGCCTGGCACATCAACGACATGAAGAGGAAGCACGAGCACTCAGTCAGGCTGCAGGTATTCGACGGTGACACAACACAAGGACACAAGGAGGAAGAGGACAATAGGGTCAGGAGACATGCACGAGAGCAGGGGTTCTCAAATGTTTCAATTTTCCAAGTATTTCACTTTAAACCAACTATGCCTTTTACCTTGGATTCTTTGTGTGGATATTTCCATAAGATAAGGACAAATATGAAGCTCCAGTTATGTAGAATATCACTGAGTGTTTGAAATGCTTAGTTAAAGACATGGCCGGTTTAATTTCACTTCATGGAAACTGTCTGACATATCATAATTGAGGTTCGGTCCACGATAGGTTTAGACCTGTGTTGATTTAACCAAATCCTGATTTTTGGTCGTTTTGTAATACAGGAAGCAGAGCATGAACATGTGTGTTAGTGATTGTTACCATTTCTGTAAGATATACAGTACTAACAAATTAAAAGGTAAAATATCATATTCTAAGTTAATATTTGACACAAGGACAAAAAGGAGAGCATATATAATCTGTTATCTCAACTCTGATTAATTTTGGCAAGTACTTTGCTTAAAGTTCATAGAAGTATATTTTGCATGATATATGAGTCTAAATAAACAGGATACAGCCACAAAACTAAATGCACACATCAGTGGAGAACAAAATCCTCAGTGTTAAGCTGGAAAGATTTGATTTTGGCCAAATTAGTTCAACTAAGTCTAACCTAACGTAGTAAAAGAATCACTGATGCAGACAGTGAATCCATAGGAGCTCCTTTTTCAGCCATTCATTAGCACAGTGGACACAAAGCAAGGCCTTACATAAGAACAGAGGAGGGCTTAAATGCATGCTTTGTGATCATAAAACATTTTGGTACATTTCAGGAGATCCAGAGCTTGCTGACAAACTGGAAGGGGCCAGATCTGATTGGCTACGGAGAGCTGGTCTTGGAGGGGACGTTTCGACTGCAGCGAGCCAAAAACGAACGCACCCTATTCCTGTTCGACAAACTGCTGCTTATCACCAAGAAGAGAGAGGAGACCTACACCTACAAGGCCCACATTTTGGTTTGTCAAGCTTAATCCAAGTATAATACAATGCATTCACATTTTAGAATTAAGGGTGTCAAATTAGTGCATTAATTGAGATTAATTAATTACAGACATATTAATTTTTTTAATCGCATTAATCTATTGCGGAATCTTTAACTTCATTGTTTCCATCTGCGAGTTACAAAGTGGACATAATGGTTGTTCCACTTGACAAATTAGCAACAAAAAATTTCCTAAAGTCTTTTTTTTTGCAATATATTAATATTTCCCATCTACAACAATAATGTAATTACTTAAATTGGATAAAAACAAAACAAAAACACTTAAATTGAGTGTTTTTCTTTGCAATTTTTAGGTGAGATCAAAAATAGATTAATTAGATTAATTAATTACAGATCATAATTAATTAATCTCTTCAATTTTTTAATCGCTTGACAGCACTATTTAGAATGTGATAATGTCATTTCAGATAGTGGGCATGACTGTTCTGAATGGTCCGAATAAAAGTGAACAGATTTAGATTGGAGTTGTAGAACATTTTAGTGTGAACGCAACCTATGTTTTTTAAAACAGGTTATGCTCTGCTAAGATGACTCTAACTCAGGAGTCTGCAACCTGCGGCTCTAGAGCCACGTGCAGCTCTTTCAAGACTTTAGACCAACGAGACTTCACTCAGACCTCTCAGATCTGCCTATAATCAGGCACTAAAGGCACTTGATAAAAAGCCTTTGCAGTACCATCATTGCAATATCCTTAGTAAATACAAAATGCTCAGTTTTGACAATTTAATTGTTTATTCAAATCTAAGAATTATTTTCAAGATTGTGAATAACACTGGTCCACCGCCCTTGAAAAAAATGTATCAAACTCTGCTCAGAGCAAACGACTCGATCCATTCGGTCCACTTCGAATTTTTACGCGAAACTTAAAAAAACACATTCTCGACAACCAAACGTGTCAACATTAGTAAATTGAGTTAAATGAAATTTAGCTTTTAAACTGTAAAATGAACTATTTTTTTTTCTAGAAATTTTTGTGAAGAGTATTGTTGTTGTTTTAATGAAATCGTCTGCTTCACTGCTTATTTATTTATGAACAAATGTATATAAATTGTAAATGTTTGTATTGTGTGCTCACCTGCCCAGGGACTGCAGATGGAAAGTAGCAATAGCTAAATCTGGTGCAGTTCATCTCTTCGATTATTAAGATTAATGAATTTTGTACATGGTCCCTGACAAATAAAGACTAAACTAAAACTAAAACTTAAAGTGGCTCTTTGGGCACAGATTGAGAATTGTGAAATGCACTGTTAAGAGGAAAAAAAAAAGTAAATTCTACTAGTATGAAGTGAATAATAGTTATACTCGTCTGCTTACTGAGAACGGTCTCTGAAACTGCCGTTAGCTCTTACAAGTGTGCTCTTCTATCGTTATTAGCACACTCATTGTGTTAATTGCATGGTAAAACATACAAATTCAAAATGTGATAGATATTCTCATTTTGGCCAATCTCATCTCGGCATTCCAAGAATTTTAAGAATATACACAGTTATTTTGGAGGTTGTTGACTTTTTTCCTCATTGCTATAGTATTTAAAATGCACCAGAATTCAGAAAGGGACAAACATGGCAGACCTGTTTGTATATAACATGTGTATATTCACCTCTGTGTTGTGTATTTTCATTGAGCTATATTTGCGGCTCTTTCTGACTTAAATATTTTTTTTTATATTGGGCCATTGTGGCTCTTTTGCTGTTAAAGGTTGCAGACCCCTGCTCTAACCGATGTTGTGCTGTGCTTACATACAGTGCTGTAATCTGATGCTGGTGGAGGTCATTCCTAAAGAACCTCTGAGTTTCAGTGTGTTCCACTACAAGAACCCCAAACTCCAGCACACTGTGCAGGTACGGCGAGGGAATGGTCATGTTTGCATGTGAACCAAACATAGATACAGTACATCTGTCTTAAAAGTTATTAAGACAGATGTACTGTCTTAATAACTTTAAGACTTTTTGTCTTCTTTTCATTATTTTGATTTCTTTGTTACTTTTTGTTTAAACTAACACATATAGTGCCTTTAAAAATTCAACTGGCAAATATATTTGTGTATAAAATACAGTTGAATAGAATTGAGAAAATTGTATGCAGCACTTTGGATCCACACTAAAACTTCTTTTTACATTTCAGACTTTACATAAGTTACACACATACATTCTTGTCTATAAATGTTCTTATTCACTACTGTGCTTGTACAACATAAGCCTAATGATGGGTTTGGGAGAGTTTTGGCACAGTGCAGGTGTCTTGATTGTTATGCAGCGTTTGTGTTCAGACATGTCGAGTATTATAGGCTGATAAAACCATTGTTGACTCTTCACCACATCGTTCTGGACATGCCCAGAAAGAGAAAGCATGATAACATTGTTACATAAGTTTGTCCCGTCGTCTTAACTGTCTATAATGCCTGATATTATCTCTATTCTTCTGATGTGTCGCTACAGGCTAAATCTCAGCAGGACAAGCGTATGTGGATTCTGCACCTCAAAAGACTCATTCTGGAAAACCACCCGGCCAAAATCCCAGCTAAGGTACTACCAAGTTAATCCTGGGTAAAGAGGATTTTAAATGTGACTGATGATGGAAACATAGTTTAAGCCTTCAGGGCAGTATCTTATTCAAAGTAACAAAAAAGTTTGTTGCGCAAGTCTGTTGAAATTCTGAAATCCTTTCATTGGAATGGTAGACCTCTGTTCAAGGTCCTCATCTTCCTGGGTCACAATTGGGATTAGTCTAATTAAGAAAGTTTTACCCTTTAAACACCAAAGTATCAACTCTACACCAAGTCACCATAGGCTCTCTAGCTCCAGACTCAATAATTTTGTGAAATATCAGATTGGATTTTGCAGCCTCAAGTTTTGAGTCTGTATTTATTTTTTTATGTGTCAAATGAAGAACCCCAATGCCCAACTGTTTAAACCAAGAACTAAAGCAGTTTTTAGTTACAGCTGGTTAGATATGCATGGATGAAAATAAAGTATAACTAAATAATTGCATGCTAGATTCTGTTAAGTATTTTTTAACCATTCAAACATTTGCTGTATATACACGTATTTCTTAAAAGACATTTTCATGTGGAGGTTGTAAATGTTTTCACTGTTAAAATAGAGATCGCTGGGAGAAAAAAAATTAAATCAGGACTCTGTAGGATCAGACTTGTTGAATCAAAGCTGCAGAGCTCCCTCTAGTGGCCACAATTCAAATTTTCTTCTTTATTTCCAGGCCAAGCAAGCTATTCTGGAAATGGATGCGATGCGTAAGTAACCAGCACACCAACTTTATATTCTAATTGTAAAGATTGTGTCTAAATTAGTTTTTAATGTGTGTAGACCACCCAGGATTTCACTACAGCCCTGATGGAGACAAGAAGGACTCTCCTCAGACTAAAGAAGGGCCCACACCACGGAGAGGACGCAGGAAAGGTACACAACAAAACTACCGTTTACTTTAGTATTATCTCATCTTTGTATCTGTCAGTGTTTGAGAAAGGCTTTGGCATCGTACTAAGTGGCTCCAGTTTATGGATGTTTTATCATTTGTGCATTATTGTGAAATCTGTGCATAAGAGGTTCTGTGATGTGGTGCCAAGTTTCTACAAGATATGAAAATGAATCATGTAACTGCAACTTCTTGTGTTTTTGCAGAGCCCTTATCCAAATTACTGAAGAATGCCAAACAGAATGCTGCCAACTCTGACGGAGAAAAGGTAAAACAACAGTTATATGCAAAACTATGGATATTTTGCACACAGAAAAATATAAAAAACATCAATATATTTATTTGATTATGTAATGTTGAATTATTATTAGTTTGTCGAAAATGCAGTATGTGTAAAAAGTGCTAAAGTGGAGGTTTAAAGGTGACCTATGTGTTTCTAGCGGAGCAGCCTAGGGGCCACCTTGTTGTCCCCTGTGTCCCAGCTGGCTCTGGGCACCATCGGTCGCAGCCGCTCTCTCATCAATCAATCACAGGAATCTTTAGATCCATGTGACCACTTTTATCATAGCGACCGGGAGGAAGGAGAGGAGCCCCACCAGCAGGACGCTGATGATGAGGACGACAGCGGCATTGTAAGTTAAGACTATAAGCAGGGTTGGGCCATGTCAGTGTTTGGATGGGAGACCACGTGTGTCACCACATGCTGTATTAAGGCAGCTCTAAAATCTGAAAATGTATTGTTGTGTATCATAGTGTTTTTATATTGAATTCTTAAGTGCAATGTGTTGTTTGTTTGCAGGGAGGCAGCAAGAAGTTAAGGGTTTCTGGGAAGGGCAGCAGGAAGCGGCTGAACCCTCAGGCCTCAGTGGACAGCATCGAACAGTGGAAGACTTTTAACATGAGCCCCTCTGACTTACAGGTACAGCATAGTGCTATTATAGTCCAGTTATTTTATTTTCTAATAAATTGCCTAAATCAAAAGTTACATGTAAAAGAATGATATGTAAAATGTTATTGGAGAGTGAAATAAATATTGACAGTGAAGGCACTAGTTTGAACTCAAAACCTAACTAAGTTTTTGTAATTGCTGCAAACATACGGAGATAACCTAAAATAGGGAGCAGGCTTGCATAGAGAACAATCAACACGCTTAAGTACAAAAATCTTTCGTAAGTCATTGTTATTTCTGAAAGAAACTGTTTTTGCTCTTCTTCAGCGAGCAAGAGAATCTCTGACTCGGGACAGCAGCAGACATCCCCCACTACGGCGGTCGTCACGGGTAACCGAGACGCCTCCTGATTCTCCTATCCCCACCGTCATTGTCACCCAAACCGACCAGTCAGTGAACAGCATCTGGGCAGATCATCGAGCCCGCCGTGCCATGTTCCCCACCCGCCAACGCACCATGCAACCGGACGAGGATGAAGACATTTATCAGATGTTCGTCCCATCCGAGCCTAGCAATCCTGAATCGGAACCCCAAACTCCGTCTTCTCCAAGATTATCTCGACCTGTCAGCTGGCACGTGGAGCAAGTCCCAACCGTGCAAGTGGATCCCCCACCCTCCAATGGGGGCAGAGTCCTACGTAGAGCAAGCAGTGCAGGTGAAAAGACTACACAAGAAAAGCAAAGTCCAGAAAGCGACCTATCCAGCAATCTCGAAGTCATCCACACAGAATCTTCCAGCAATGACCTCTCTGCTTCCTCTTCAGCCGAGCAACTAACACTGGATGATATTGAAAATGTGTATGACAATATCAGCTATGAAGATCTTAAAAATATGGGTCTGGTGAGAAGGGATCTAGAGGAGAAGGAAACCAAAGATGAACTGGTGGAAAGTCCGGTGCCTGCGATTGAACCAGAATCATCTTCGGAAAGCAATAGATCTTCAACGCAAGAAGCAAGACGTTTTGAGATTAATGTAGAAGAGGAAAACATCTATGATACCATTTGTTTCCGAGAACCGCCAACTAATGACGCAAAAGTTGACGTAGAACAAGAGCGGGACAGTTTGTTGGCGTCTGAGCAGGACTTGGCTGAAAGTCTAAAAGGATTTGTGTCTGAGGAAAGCTTGCAATTTGAAGATGAGGCCAACAACAATGTCAATCCATGCTCTTCTGAAGTAGACCTATCTTCATCGAGTGCCTCTGAAACTTTCTCGAAACAGAAAGGGGATAAAATGTCAGAGAGGGTGGACGAGATTTGGAATGACTTGGAAAATTACATCAAAATCAACGAGAAAAAAGCTGATCGTTTGCCCGCAGCTTTCCCAGTCAATGAATCGTCGTCGAAGAAGTCGTCAAAGAAAACTAAAAGTTTGTCGCAAACATGTAGTCCGCCTTCAAGAAAACCTTCTACACCAGTGTTAAAAATTCCGGTCATCAACATACCTCAGATTGAAGTGACAAATGAAGAGGAACTAGTCAATGTGACAAGTCAAACGCCAGAAACTCCAGAGCCCCAGCAAAGAACAGTTAAAAGCATCCGCAATCGGCTAGCGCGCCTTAGCAGTGGCAGTTTTCGATTGGATGATGATGACGACCTCGTTGAACTACCACCAAAATCTCCATCTTCAAAAGATCTCTTGTTTCCAAGCGAACTGGCAAGTTTGGATTCGCCTCTAGCTTCCAGTTCTTTGCTGCTGGGAGATTCCGTGGACTTTCCTCTGGACCTGATGGACAAGAGCAAAAGTAGGGTGTTCCTGATGGCCCGGCAATATAGTCAGAAGATCAAAAAGGCTAATCAGCTGCTGCGCATGAGGAGCATGGACCCTGGGGACACATGCAGCCGAGCCAGAGCGGACAAGAAGCAGAAAGACCTCGCAGCCATCTTGGAAGAGAAGAAGCAAGGAGGTGCAGCTATAGGTAATACTCATTTGAACATGTTTTAAACTAACAAATCACATGAACACACAATTTGTCTTTTTGCGAATAATACGTACAATTTTGATCAGTACAATTTTTTTCATGCCGAATACAACATTTTCAGGTCGATATATGTTAAATTTTTATGTTTTTTTTTTTTTTGTCATTTCACAATGTAAATTGACAACAAAATAAAAGTGTACTTTTAAGTCTGCTTCTTTGGGCCAGCTCAGTCAAAACAAGATTATTTGCCTAGCGAATTAAGGTATATAATAGTAACGCTAAAAAGAACAAATTATGGACCAATATTTTTTCCAACTGATGTACTATAATGGCTGAAAAATTGTGAAACCTAATCAAAACCTTCTCCTCTCTCTCTCAGGTGCGCGGATAGCCGAATACTCCCAGCTGTATGATCAGGTCATGTTTCCACCTGGCTCTTCACCCTCCGGCCCATCCACCCCTGCCTCCTCTCACCACCACCATCACCCCCACCACCTGTCCTCCTCCCCCTCCCTGCCAGAGACCTCCTCCGAGCACGACTGGCTCCATTCCACCTACAGCAACGGCGAACTTGCCAGCTTCATCTCTTCATCCCTCTCCGGCGATGTGTCCCAGCTCCGGGCCTCTTCTACCCCACAACGGCCTCCCATCCCCCCAACCACGCCTCCAAATCGTCTCAGTCCACTCACACGTCCCAACGCTGGAGCTCCTGTGTGTCCGCCCCGTCCGAAAAAGAGGAGCACGTGTACAGCACTATTAAACGACACACATCTTTCAACGCGCCATCTTTGCCTGCTAAGAACCAATCCAGCGCCAGTGTGGAGCAGGAGAAAAAAGCAAACAGGTCTAGCGGCGGACATTACCCGAGTTTGGGGCGCACCGGTCGGCACAACAGCCTTCCAGAAAGCACGGACATCACCTTGCATGATGGGCAGCAAGTCGTAGTGCTAAATCGCAATTCGGCGTTGAGCATTTTGAACGCAACGCAAAACTATCTGGCCAATTTCAAGGACAACGGCGAGGACGATGATGACTACGTGGAAATCAGATCGGAAGACGAAAGCGAACTGGACCGGAACAGCAATTTCGGATCGCAGAGCTTGGGATCGCAAAGCTTGGGATCGCAAAACTTCTCAAAAAAACAAGTCCAGTCGCACAGCTTGCCAAGCACACCCATTCGCAAGTGTGATTCGTTAAGGTCATTTGAGCGTCGTCACCTGGAGAAGTACCTGTGGAGCGAGCAGCAGCATCACAACCAACCCAAAATAGTTCAGTCGTTGAGAGACAAACTGCAGTGTCTTAGCTCCAGTAGTTTTGCCTAAATTTCATATATATCCACAACACATTGGACACTTTAGAGTGAATCTTAATAGTTTAGCTCCTTGATTCATTAGCTAAAATCTACCTGCATGGAAAGGCAAATGCTACATTGGTGTCATCAGCTTTTCAATTTTAGATGCTGGCAAATTTGACAATTGTCATTTTTATTTCTGAAAATAGTTGGGTTGTAGATCTTTAATGGTTTAGTCAATTGTACAAATTTTGATCAACTAAAATCTTTATTTAGATTTTATTGACTATAATACAGCACATGAATTTTATTGCATTTTTAGTTTTTGTTTCAGTCAGATAGAGACCTCATGGTTTGAGTATCTCTGCTTTTTATTTCAAGATCTTTTGCTACATCCCATTTGTAATTGATCGACTGAACATATTTTAGTCAACCAAGAATTTTTTGGTCAAAAAAATAATAATAATCCAAATAATAAATTATAGATCAAAATAATGAATAGAAAGTATTCATTCTAAAAAGATTTCTCAAAAAATATCTGTTGCGGAACTTTGCAGAATACTTAGATTTTGTTTTTCAGTTTGAAATCCAAAGGGATAATGATGCATATACTGCAGAATTAAGTGACTACTTTGGCAGTGCTTAAAATTCAAAATCTAATGAAAGAATTATCTTCTGTAAAATGCATTGCCTCTCTCCCATTGGTTGTTTACTTCAGTGGGAGGAGCTTACAGCTAAAGAATCAAAGAGCTGGAATTTGCTAGTTTTAGGAAAAAAGCTTTCATTTTAAACTATATACAGTTCACTCTAGTATCTTTCATGGAGGAACCAGTTATCTCTTCGTTACAGGGCTTTCATAGGTTAATTCTGCCATATTTGATCTTGCCTTAGCACTTTTAATGTGTACATTGATTACTGTTCATTGCAGCTTGATCTGAAATTAGTCTGGATTTATAATATCAGTGAAAATTCTCCTTCACACTTTTTCATGTACTGTTCCTTCAAGTGAAACTGCAGTATACTTACATTGGCGTGTGTTAGTTTTTGCTGTCAAACTTGCGATATATGACATTTTGATCTTTAAAGATCTTATATTATGCACATTTGGCTCCTATTGAATTTCTAGCAATGTTTGAATCTTGTTTCCTCATCAAAAACACAGCTGGAGTTGTGTTTTGTTTTATTGAAAAAATGTTTTTGGCTGCTTATATTTCCAGCTCACAATGCTCTGTTCCACCCTGTGATGTCATTAAGGGGAAGTTTTAAAGGGGAAATATACTGCATGTATTGCTTTGCTTTTGTCTTTTGAAGTAAGATAAGTCAAGGTGCTTGTTACATGTTCTTAAAGGCTGTGCATTATCCGAAAAGTCTTTCTAGTTTTTAATCCTGTTCTAACATTGCTTCCTCATCATATTCTTTCCCCTCAGAGCCTCAAAAACACTGTTGCGAATAATGGTGTCAGACATCACACATCTGGGAAATTCAAAAAAGTGATCTTTGAGGCTCAAAGGAAAAAGAATAGTATCAGACCAAAATCCAGCTATGCTTGTAATGAGGAAGCAAAGTTAGAACAGGATTAAAAATACAAAAGAAGTTAACATTTGTGTTTGAATTGGTTTTCTGTACAGTTCTATTCTTCAAATCACTAGAACAAACCTTTCATTCTTGTGATATTTCCGCACAAAGTCTTTTACAAAAAAAAGAAGGGAGGAGGAGGTTAATACAATAACACTAGGTTCAAATTTGAACAGTTACAAGGCTGTCCAAGTTATTCTAGTGAAAGTGTGTGGAGTTTAAAAGCCCCTTAATAACATTACATATTGGAAGAGCACAGCCTAAACGTCTAAGAGTTTGGTGTGAACTAAACAACTCAACATCTGTTTTTGATGAGATTATAACATCGATCAAAAATGAGCTTAATATAGGCTTTTTAATTTTATCAACTTGCTTGACGAGCTTTTAGCAATAATAAGAATTTCTCACTCGTGCTTACTTTTTTGTGGCTGTTAGCAAAACTAGACTTTTAGCTCTAAGTCTATCAGGAGTCTTACTGTCAATAGAATATCCGAAAATTATCTATAAGAGCTATCTATTTATTTTCAATCTGTGAGTAAATATTATGGGTTGAAGTTTTAAATGGTTTTAACACAAAGGGACCAGGAAGGAACATGTTGGTGGAAATTAAGATTCTACAGTACTTTTCTGTCTTGTCATTGTTCATTTTTGTATGTTTTTACCAGAAAGGTCAATTTCTCACTTTGAATGTTTTAGTTTAATTTAAATTAAAATTTCAGTCCAGTTGAAAAATTTGAAACAAATAAATAAATAAATAATAACATTCTAAATATTCTGTGCAGAGATTTGAAATTTGACCAGTCTAAATTCAGAATGTAAAATGGAGAACTTCTTTTTGTGGGATTCTTGCCATGTTGAATCTTTGTGACATTTTTCACTTCAAATATTACACACTGAATTTAGATTGTGAGTTTTGAAACTGTGATTTTGAAATGAGAAAACACAAAAAACGTAATGTTTTTGTGAATTATCCAGCAGTATAATAATCCCTATCTTTACGTAAATACAAATGGTCCAAAGCCACACCAAGCTTTTTTCACTGCACATGTTACACCTTGAAGTTAGAGTTTGAGTTCCAAAAAATTCTATGCATTGAATTCTGCAACTGAAATTTTAAATGAATTCCTTTTAAACGTGAATTTCTAAAGATTCTACTCACCGATAGAATAATCTTTGTTAAAGCCATGCCACCATTTTATTTTTTTTTTACTTCTATTTAGTTTTTTTCCCATTGCAAATTTTATTCTTTGAATTTAAAATTTTACTATTTGAAAACATGATTTTGAACTTGAAAAACGCATACAAAATGTTTAATGCAAAATACTGCTACTGAAATTTCAAATACCGATAAAAACGTATGAGAATACTTAGCAATATAATAATACTGGTGTCAAATTTTACATCATCGCAAATGGTCCAAAGCCACTTTTTTTTTTTTACTTTTAAAAATACAATTTAGAAATTGAGTTCTGAACTTGAAATTCTGTGCATTAAAAACACATTAACAATATATACTGCAGAATTCTGCAACTGAAAAACATTCTTAATTTACCAGTTTCAAAAATTCATTCATCTTTAATATTGTTGTCTTCACATTTTATGTTTAAGGGACACTACATCACACTACTGAACAAGAATTCTTCCAAAAATTTTAATTTCCCACCAAATTCGCACATTTTGGTTCGATTGAAGTTCACAATTTTTCACTAAACATATTCTATTTATGTCATTGCACCTGTTCACAATTCTCACAGAAAATATAACTACAAATACTTACATATTTATAAATTGACACAAGTTCATTTAACACAACAAAATCACTGAATCTGGTAGATTTTCTTTTTACAATATGAAGTATATTTTATGTCCATGTGAGTCTCTTGTTTCACTGGGGTTGGTCAGATATTGTTTTTTTTTGCACTTTTTCTGTCATTTTTACATTTATTGTAATCTCTTTGTATAGATGTACATTTTAGGAATTTTCTCATATGCCATAGGTGTGATGTTTTTTTTGTTTTGTTTTTTTTCGTCTTTTTAAGTTAAGTGAACTGTATTTTATAACTGCCTGGTTGGTTGCCTTTTCTCAACAGAATTGTACTGCAGGAAATAAATATAAAGTTAATTTTAACAATATAGAAAAGCGTTTGTTGTCATTATTTTCACAGATTGCTTCAATACATTGGGACCTGCCCAGTAAATATGTTTTTATTTAATGTGTTTTTATTACCTGGCATGTTGGACTAGACAAATGAACAGTTTCAGCTCATCTGTGGTCAGCTCTTTTACCAGTAATAGAACAAAAAGAGTGACATTGGGATCACATCACATCTTTGGATTTATGCTGTGGACCCTGTGGACTCAGACCTTATGTGGCTCATTTGACCTGACAGCTCAGCTCATCTAATAAGTAACTTTAACATGTTTCGTTTAAATGCAACAGGTCTATGGAAAACTCAATGTTCATATAAAAATGTATTAAGAGAAAGGCTAGAGCACTGGTTCACACTACTGACCTCTGGTGGCTAAACTCTATACTTACATTAGGTCCTAATAGGAACAAGTTTTTTTGTTCCATCTTCACAGTCGTCAATATTCACGTTAAGGCTTAATCAGAAACTAATCAATGTACTGAATCAGTGTTACACTTTTTTTTTATTTATTTTCACTACGTGGCTAATCAGTCCCATTGTTTCTTACCTGTTACAGTGGTAGGCTATTTTATTCATAGACTTGTAGAGCGTCAACATTTGTGTCTCCAAATTCAGCCCACAAGAAAAAATATAGCTTCTCCAAAAGCATCAGCCATCCAATATCTTCAAGACAACTTGGAAGCTGCTTTATCTTGGGAGCTTATCTCAAACAGATACAATGACCGTTAAAAGTAACATAGCAACTGAATTCTACAGATCATAAGCTTTCAAGTAAGGTATAGCATGTATATATACCCTGTGTGTGATCATTACATTTGATGTGTGTGTGGCTAATGTAACTTAAAGGGGACCTAATTTGTCAAATTTACCATTCTAAGTTTTTAACCTTGTTATTAAGGCCTTCCTGCATCTTTAGTTTACTCAAAGTTATATTTGAAATGTTTCCTGCATGTTTGAGTAATCTTGTATTGTTCTTCAGCTGGAGCTCAAGTGCTCAGAAATCCCCGTTCTCACCTACCACCTATCCCCTCCCACTTGTCTGTATTTTCTTGTTATAATTAAAAAGATTAATACTCAAAGTGAAGCATATATGGTTCAATACTGTCCCATAGCCACTTTCCAACAATAAAAAAATATTTTTTAAAAATCTGTTATCTTACATTTACATTTTAAAATGAAGAGGCGGGGCTTATCAGTTCTGCAGTTTTGAACAGGAAGTTCTGTTAGATCAACTTTGTGTTTTACAATGAACAAAAGGAAAATTACTGATCTGTATATTCTAGTTTCTTACTAAATAATAATAATTAAAAAATACACAATAGGACCCCTTTAAGCTAACGGTCCGACCAGCATCGCCGCGATATGTAAATACATCAGTTATCTAGCGATCCAGAGAAGATGTGTGTTGCTTATTTGTAGTTGCACATGACCGTCCCATGTTTGGAAAAATTAAAAAAAAAATCATATTTTTGCTGAGTTTGATCTTTTAGCAACTCCATTCACAAACAGGTTCTTCTTCTTTATTGTTGAGGTCAGAGGCAACTTGTGTAAGGCTACAGCCTCCTTCAGGCACCCTGGGCCATCCATAAACACAAATTATCTCGTTCCCTCGTGATAATTATCTCGTTCCCTCATGATATTATCACGTTCCCACGTGATAATTATGTCGTTCCCTTGTGATATTATCACGTTCCCTCGTGATAATTATCTTTTTCCCTCCTGATATTATAACGTTCCCTCATGATATTATCTCGTTCCCACTTGATAATTATGTCGTTCCCTCGTGATAATGATCAGGTTCCCTCCTGATATTATCACGTTCAATCGTGATATAATCTCATTCCCAGGTGATAATTATCGTTCCTTCCCTCGTGATAATTTTATGTAAAAAATCATGGTGAGCACGCTGTTGTGGCACGCTCAGTCACCATGACGCTGTTGACGTCGGCGCAGGGGCGGGTCTGCTGTGTCGCCATCGTTTCAGACGTTAGCTTAGCTTCTGGTCAGTTCCTGCCTTCAAGTTAAGTGTTTATTCACCTTAAGCCTCACGTTGCGGTTGTCCTTTTCACTTTTTGCACAACTTGGAGCCTACATTTGAAACTGTATCTTCGGAGGATCTGCTAACTACGTTCGTTGTCCCGAGAGCAGCACGGGTGGTGGGCTAGCTCAACAAGGGGCTAGTTAGCTCGCAACTAGCCTGTTAGTTTGCACTACAGATGATACAGCTGTAAAATAGGCGTAAAACAAACACGTGGAAAACACTGTAGATGCGGGACTGTCCGTGTGTGCGCTGAGCAAGTGGCTGTGGACCTAAAGCCAGTGTGTGGGCCTACTCCAACCCAACTTTGACTCGAAACACGTTCTGAAACTGGAGCTGGCAGCGCCCCACTTCTCCAGTTCTTCACACAGTAAGTAGCTAGCGGCTGTTTACTCTGTCAAGAGTCTATTGCGTTATATGCAGATTATCTTTTGACGCTTCTTGCTAATATTTGTGTTGGCAGTTCAGCTCAATTCATGAATGTACGTCATGGTATTTATTTATTGAAGCCTATTTCTACATCATTTAATGGCTATTTTAGGCCAATATATGGCTTATGTTGAATCCAACAAGCGGTCCTGTTAAATCAGAGTAATCTGACATGCCGCGTTTGTGTTCAGAGTAATTTGTCATCTCGTAGTTGTAGTAAAGTACCTTCAAATCCACCATGTTTTAACAGTGTTCTCTCATTATTAGTTTGTTAAAAGTTGTATTTGTATTGAGTCATCATGTATATTTAAATTATCTTGCATTGTACAGCCGCAAAAATTCTGAGCATAGTTCAAAATTGTCCTGTAGCTACTGTATACAGTATATGTAGTAAGATCAGTGGTTGTAGATGTAGATCATTCATTCCAAATCAGTTTTTACAGTGGTATCGTTTGCGAGATCTTGTGACTCAAGAAGCTTTAAATAGGACAAAAGTTGTGCATAACTGCTCCAGAAACCATACTATGTACACAATTGTTCCAGAAACCATATCATGTGCATAACTGCTCCAGAAACTAATATACTGTACTTATTTTGTCCACCAAATGTATTGTAGTGTAGACCAAGTACAGAGAGAAATACAACTTAAGTTTTGTTTGTTTAATTTTCACTTCTGTGTAGTCAACTAGATCTGCACCGTCACTCAATACAAAGTGTAGAAAAGTGTTTTTTCCATGTTTATTGGTTTGATAAGGTGGGTTTGGCTGTCTACGTCTCTTTAGGGAAAAATATAAAGCCTGTGTATGAGTTATTATTATTTGTAGTAAATGTATGCGCATTAAAGCAGACAAAGTTGGACTTTAACACTTTTAACATTTACAACTTAAACTTAAAACAAATTGATCTATACAAAAAAACAAAGCTAGAGAGCTGCAACTGACCATTCTGGAGACAAAGAATGTACATATGATCTCAAGTAGGGCTAATATTAATAAATGCAAATTCATTTTATTTAACCTCCTGAGACCCGAGGTTTTGTCTGGTGTGCATTTTATTTTTATTGTTGATATTTGGAGTTGGTAGGACCTACTATGTATACTACCTAAACCAGGATTTTTGAACAGGAAGTAGTTTTTGCAAAAAAACATGTCCTTGTATGAGGACAGTGGGTCTATCTTAACCTTCAGATACATTCTTTGCTCTTTGAGACCAGAAGGTTCTAATTAGTATAAATTCAAAATTTCAGCTTAATACAATCAGTAGTTCTCTCAAAAATGAATGTCCTCATATGAGGACAGTGGGCCTTTATACAATGTAATATAGTCAGACTCCATTGGTCAAAAATTATAAAACATTTAATTTGAAAATGTAAACATCAAAAATCATGCATAAAATGTTAACAGCTCTTTTTTGGCAACCTTGAAATATAGCCTAACATGACAATGTTAGGGTAACCCTAACCCTGCATAAATGAAACCGCAAAATTCTGTGTTTTAATTATTGAAAAGGGATTAAAAAGGTGTAGAACAAATATTGTTAGAGTTTTATTTTATGGTAACAGTCTGAAAAGAGTAGAAATACATTTTTAACCTGAAACTGAACTATGTTTGGGCAGACCTCCAGCACTCTCCACATCTAGTATTTCTGGATTCTGGTTTTGTCTTTCTGTGTCCATGCTCATCCTCATCTAGCTCTAACAATAAAAAACACAATAGATTTCATTATAATGCACTCAACAAATTGAAATAAATGGAGTTAGAGTAAAAAACAGAATGGACTTTCCCACAGTTTGTTTGTTTGTGGATGTGTGCGTGGATGTGTGCGTGCAGGCACCAAACGCTGGTGAGACAGGGACAGTGTGCAGAAGCTGACTGACAGGTATGAGATGATGATACATCAGAAATACATTTGTGTATTTTGGTTACAGTCTATGATGAAAAACACTGGTACTGTCTCACCATCATTCTCAACATGTTGTTTACGGACACATTTTTGCATTTGTGGATGATGTGGCTGACCCTTATTTTTAGAGTCACTACCTTGAGCTGCATCAGATGGAGAACAATTGCTCATGACAATTGCAGACAGCTCTGAGGTAGAGGACTTCTCAGCTGGAAAAGACTATGATAATGCTTTGAATCAAGTTACTCATCCATGAGATCAGCATCTTGTGGAATAACTTCATCCAAAGCAGGATCATAGTCTTTCCCAGCTGAGAAGTCCTCCACCTCAGAGCTGTCTGCAATTGTCATGAGCAATTGTTTCACCATTGACAATGAAAGATTTCCTGTGATGACAATGTGAAAATAAAATAACATCAAAATATATAATATATAAGAGATGCGTGCCTATCATAGAGGCTAGCTAAATCAATTAAAACTATGCTAATATACTACTTTTTATTTTAATAGACTGTTTAGAACTGTCAACCACATAAATAAGCATAGAATAACTACTTACAACTGTAATATCATCTAAATATTCCAAAGTTTAGCTGACCATATAGAAGAATTAATAGCAGTACATAGTCCCAGTGTCCTCAAACGAGTGCTTCACTTTTACTGATGTCCCAGCCTGTTAGGACTACGAAAAAGTTTTAAACTTTAAACCCCATTTGAAGCTAGAGACAGTATTTTACACAAATACATTGGTTTCATTTATAAAATTTTGATGGATTTTTTTCCTGGGTCATTTTTTTCCCGAGAAGTCTTACAGAGGATTTTTGCTGACTTTGCCGCCATTTATTTTCTACTGACATTGGTGTAATTCTGTGATATTGCCACAAGATGGCGCGGGCACTGTCCCTAAATGAGGCCAACAGGTAAAAGATTCATTGGAATGAGTATGACTGTGCCAAGAGGCATAAATGTAATGTCCTCATATGAGATCGCAGGGACTCAGGAGGTTAATGGCACCTTTTAAACACCAAAGGCCACCTTGCCAAAAACAGCATCATTGTGTTCTATTTGTCATTTGGTTTAATAAAGTGTTTGTCTTCCCGCAGGCTGTGGTTGGTGAGAGGAGAGCACCATGTCTGAAGGCGAGACCAAAGCCACACAGGAGCAGATGCAGGAGGTGAAGACTGTGGAGCCTGTCCCAGCAGCAGCGGCAGCAGTTCCTCCGTCTGTGTCCCCTCCGGTGTCTGTGGTGGCTCAGGCTCCTCCCTCCACCACCTCCACCACTGCAGCTACAGAGGATGAGGAGGAGGAGAGTGAGGATGAGTCGGAGATTCTGGAGGAGAGCCCCTGTGGACGCTGGCAGAAGCGCAGGGAAGAGGTACTACAGACCTGCTTTAGGTTTATTTGTGCGCTTGAAGGAAGTATTCTAAGTTGTGGCCAAGCCAAACCCTATTGTTGTGATTTTTGCATTTTTTTAACGCAGTTTTCTGCCTCATCTTTATAGCTGCATTATTTCACTTTTCCGGGAATGCTTGTACGTTATCTGCTTGTTTCAAAAAATAATGCTTTAATGGGTGTGTTTCGTGACAATAAATGTGTCTGTGTCCATGAAGACAAAAAGCAGTTATTTGTATGATGTACCTCTTAAACTACAGCGAGCTGCAGGTGGATGTCACTTACTCATGTGTAAAAACAAATACAGTGAAAACTCACTGGAGAAAGGTTTTTAGAGAAAACTCTTTCAGGTTGCACTGAAGTTCATGTTGAATGTGAAAAATGAACTTTTTAACATTAATTTCTCTATTAGTTTTGTGAGGCAGTGAGTACACTGGCCTTCCGCTCTGTGCAAAGCCTAATATTATTTTTTTTTACCTGGGAAAAATCCCAGGTAAACTTTTTAATATTATTTAATGTTCTTGCAGTATTTTGAGCTATACATTTGGTTGGGTTTTAGGTGAACCAGCGTAACGTCCCAGGGATTGATAATGCGTACTTGGCCATGGACACAGAGGAAGGAGTGGAGGTGGTGTGGAATGAAGTCATGTTTTCAGAAAGAAAGAACTTCAAACTTCAAGAGGTGAGTTGGTCCTGCAGCAAACATGTGACTGTGTGCTCTGAACACTGGAGTAGTCTGAACTCATCAGCGGGACAAAAGGCCAAGGAGAGGACACTAAAGGCACTGTTTGGTATTTGAGGAACTTACACTGCGACAGAGTGTTGTGTAATGTCCAATCAACTGTAGACTTCCCTGTCTGAAAATGTAGTCCGTCTATGAGGAGGGATGCAACAACTCACATCTTCAATTTTGGTAAAAGAAGCACATTTGCACTTTGCTGGCTCTGAATCTTGGGATTTCCTTTTTTTTTTTTGGTACTTCTTCCAAGGGCTTTGTAACATCTTGAGCAAATTTAGGAAATCCAAAGACAAAGTTTAGTTGTTTTTTTATCCAGAGACAAATACCATGGAAATACGGTCGTAATGGATCCAAATGACCCTCAATGGATAGTTACCTCCTTTGCATAAATTAGAAGCTGCTTCGCTGGAAAAAAATCCACCTTGCTTTGTATTATTACAAGTCTGTTTAATTCAGGGAAAGGTCAAAAACAGCACATGACCTCAGCCAATGAGAGAGTGATCACTGCCTGGCTTTTCCTGAAACCCCAATAAAGTCGTTTCTAATTTCCAGCAGGCACCTTATGCCGTGTGCTTTTAAATATATGTCAATGTTCAACTTTTCTGCATGTATATCATTATGTTTGAAGTATATATGCTGCCTTAAGGTATGGTAAATAATTTCTGAAACTAAGTGGTGTACAGTACATGATCATATGTTTAACCAGCCTAAAATCAGTTTAGACATTGAACCCAAAATTCCCCTTACAAAGCTCTCCACCCGCTTATCTTAAGGTAAATGTTTTCTTTTCAATAAGCTTTGAATGGACATTTACACAAGCCTTTGTCCTAACATGGATTCAGAATGTGTCTGTGTTGAATTCCATTTTTTGTCTTGACAAGTGTGTGGGACCCCTTCTTTTATTACAGTCTTGACAAATGTGAAATATCTGCCAACATAATCACAAAAGTCCAGAAATACCCCCTAATTCTATCATTTTAAAGTTATTACAACACTTTTTTTATCAGCCTTTTCAGTAACAATTGTCTTAAGAAATATTCAAAAAGCAACTTTCACAATTTTATCTAAACATGATTTATTATCTGCCTGCTTTCCCTGTGAACCTGACAGCATTTGTGTATTTGTTCAGGAGAAGGTGAAAGCCGTCTTCGACAACCTGATCCAGCTGGAGCATTTGAACATTGTGAAGTTTCATAAGTACTGGGCTGACGTCAAAGAGAACCGAGCCAGGGTACAACACTGCACCTCCTCATCAATGCTTTCAACATATTCAAATGACTCTCCTAATATTCTCTTGTTTCTTCTACTAACAGGTCATTTTTATCACTGAGTACATGTCGTCTGGAAGCCTCAAGCAGTTCTTAAAAAAGACTAAGAAAAACCACAAAACAATGAATGAAAAGGTAAACGGTTGTGTCCCCCTCAACGTACATAAAATTAGGACGTTCACACTTAATTTTATGTTCTCATCAGGCCTGGAAACGCTGGTGCATCCAGATTTTGTCTGCACTCAGGTGACTATTTAAATATCCTGCATTTTTGTGTTGTTCCAAACTGTCAAACATGCTCACTTTGGTAGCCGTCTAATGTAAAATATTTTGACTCATCAACTACGGTAATCACAAAATGAATTCTCTTTATAGTGATGCTTCTTTAGCTATATCTCACTTCAAATTGTTCCAATAACAGACCGTTCTGACAGTGTATTTATATAAAATAAATGCCCTTTCATGACATTGTTTGTGACAGTTACCTTCACTCATGTGAACCTCCCATCATCCACGGCAATCTGACGTGTGACACCATCTTCATCCAACACAACGGACTCATCAAGATAGGATCAGGTACGATGCACTAACTCAAAAAACGTCTTAACTTTGGGTAAGAGAATTCTTAATAATTCTCCACTTCTTCCAGTCGCCCCGGACACCATAAACAACCATGTGAAAACGTGCAGGGAAGAGCAGAAGAGCCTTCACTTCTTTGCTCCTGAGTATGGAGGTAAAATACAGCTCTACTGGTGGAAATGTCAGTGGTGTTTTACACAGTTTTTTACCGAGGCTTATTATTATTGAATGCATGAGCAAGCTTTGTTTTCCACATCAAAAAGTCTGTTAAACAGCACACAAACTTAAACTGCTGGTTTGGTCTGAAGTATCTGAGTTGTCATCAAAATCCAAAAGCAGCACTCTGATTGGCTCTGCATGTAGATGTACCCCAGTTTCACTTTGTGTATGCTGTTTCTTAGTTGTGATTTTGGAAAAAAAAACGAATGCATGTTGGTGTTAACTATATGTTTCTGGAAGCTAGGAACTAGTACCAGTAGTTTGACTTAATTAAATACCTACCTCTGGTTTTGTGTTGGTAAAATCAGATGCCCTTGCATTAAAATGACAGCATTCTACATTTTCAAAGCTGTGGCACTAATGAAATAGTTGTTATAATGAAATGAACATAAGGGTAGGGTTTCTAATGCATCTGTTTATTAATGTTCTATACAAGATTCCATTGCTTTTGTTTCTTAATGACCACAGTGATACAGTTTTGAACACACTTCTTTGGTAATACATGACAGCATGAGTTATTGTCTCCATCACAATAATATATTTGATCTGTGCTTCTTTTGTAGCTGTTGCCAATGTGACCACAGCTGTGGACATCTACTCATTTGGGATGTGTGCCTTAGAGGTAAGCAGACTCCATCTACAACCTTAACTAGTTGATTTAGTGATCTTTAAGTGAACCTTGTGTCTTTCAGATGGCCGTGTTGGAGATCCAAAGTAATGGAGACTCTTCATATGTTTCTCAAGAGGCCATAAACAGTGCCATTCAGAGTCTGGAGGACCCTCTGCAGCGGGTTAGCGTCCTGCATATCTTAAACAACACGTCAAAAAGTGTCTCTAGATCAGCTTTTCTCATTAGTTTATTTAAAAAAAATAATAATAATATGTTTGTTTTTCGTTATCCTTTTGGCAATAGCAACATTTCACATCTATTCAGTGAATTTGAAAATGTATAAACTGCCTGCCTTTCTGACCATAACCCCAGGACTAACCAGTGTATATGTGTGTGGGTGTTTCTCCAGGAGTTCATCCAGAAGTGTCTGGAGGTGGACCCAAGCAGGAGACCCACAGCTCGAGAGCTCCTGTTCCACCCAGCGCTGTTCGAAGTGCCCTTACTAAAGCTCCTGGCAGCACACTGCATCGTCAGCCACCAGCGTAAGACTCCTCTATCACCACCACTACAATCACAACCACCATCACCATCATCTCAACCACGCAAAAACACCAGAAATTATTCATCTCATTTACATGTAAAAGACATTTTTGTCAAATGTTAAGATGACCTATTGTATTTTGAAAATATGGGCTTTATCCGTATAAAGTGTCCTTAAAGAACAACCCATCAAAAAATTATCTTTATGTAAAGAATGAATCTTGACATCTGTAACTAAAGCTCACCTCTCACATCTCTGTTCTCTTTTAGACATGATCCCAGAAAATGCACTGGAGGAGATGACAAAGAACATGGATCCAAACCTTGTGATTGTTGAAGGAAAGGAAGGAGTTCAGATGAAGTAAGTCGCACTACTATATGATTAGTCATTAGAATAGAACAAAACAGTGATGTTTTTTATACATGCTCTTTTATTTGTGGCAGCTTAAATAGGTAATTCTCTAATAACCTTTCTAGGCTCTCCCAGTTTCCTGCACTTGAATTGGACAAGTTTTTGGAAGATGTCAGGTATGGACATGCCTCACAGTTACCTGCGTTATAATCAAATAATTTTAATCTTAATCTTTGTGTGGCTGTTTTTCAGGAACGGCATCTACCCTCTGACGGCCTTCGGGATGCCCTGTCCACAGCAGCCACAGAGAGAAGCTGTCAAATCACCTATAGTTCCTCCATCTGTGAAAACCCCCACACCTGAACCTGCTGAGGTGGAGACCAGGAAGGTACGACCACATCTGAAGTATTCTTCTCCTTCAATTGGTTCTGTTTTGTAAAGGCAGATTTACAGGACAGAGTCAGCAGTAACCTGACTTAATGTGAGTCTTTGTGGTGTCTTTCTCAGGTGCTGCAGATGCAGTGTAATATCGAGCCTGTTGATGAAGGGGCTAAGCACCATGTGAGTTTTGACTTTTTTTGTTGTTGTTGTTGTTGTCTTTTTCTGTAGATTTAAACATGCTCTTGTTTTCCTTTCCACAGTTAACGTTGTTGTTGAAACTAGAGGATAAACTCAACAGGCATCTAAGCTGTGATTTGTTACCAAGTGAGTAAAGAAAGTATATTTCTCAAATAACCCATTAAGTGTGCCACTTACATGTCAAAATTTAAGTCTAAATTACATTGCTGCACAAAACTTACCACCTCAAATGTAAATGGTGTTTTGTTTCCAGATGAGAATGTGCAGGAGTTAGCAGTGGAGCTCTTTCAGCTGGGATTCATCAGTGAGGTGAGATTTTGAGTCTGTTTTTTGCCACGCTCCAATACTTCTGTTCAGGATTCTGTATTTCTCACGTTGTTGCTATTTTTACTTCTCAGGGTGATCAGCCCAAACTGGCATCAGTCCTTGAAGAGGCCTTTTCCAAGTTTTACAGCAGAAACGGCTCGCTCAATCCAGTCACAGTGTCTTCGTAGCATTCTCTGGCACACAAGTTTAAACATCACAGCTTTAGCCTCCCTCTGTGCCGATGCGTTCTGGGACACACTTGTTTTAGCGTTTTTCTGTGCTGCGTTCAGGGACAGACTAGTTTTAGCCTCTTTCTGTGCTGCTGTGTTCAGGGACAGACTAACGTTAGCCTCCTTCTGTGCTGCGTTCAGGGCCAGACAAACATTAGTCTCTCTCCGTGCTGCATTCAGGGACAGACAAGCGTTAGCCTCCTTCTGTGCTGCTGCGTTCAGGGACAAACTAGCATTAGTCTCTGTGCGCTGCATTCAGGGACACATTTGCGTTGGCCTCCCTCTCTGTGCTGCGTTCAGGGACAGAGGAGAGTTTGGTCTGCTTCAGATCTGCCTGTTCTTTCTGGGAGAGAAGCTTTCTTGCCCGGGTCAGCCATCTGCTTCTCTTCTACAGAGAGCTTAGTATCTTTGAGGAACATGTGCTTCACTTAGGGCTGCTTCTTCTTTGTGTAGAGTGAACGAGTGAAGCTGGACAGAGCAGTGTTTTCCTTCAGTCAGTATTAAACTCTTGTACTGTTTTTCTCTAGAGAGGGTATCTGTATGTGAAGTGGACAAAGAAAACTGGTCTACGTTACAGTTGTTTCTTTAAAGCGGGTCGTGAAGCAACTATGGTTGTGGTCAACTAAAGAAATTCTTGACACAATAAAAACAGTGCTTATGTAATGACTACAATCTAAATAGAAAACCACTAACCTTTCAGTAAAGAATCAAATCAAAGGCGCTGTATTCCATTTTTAGTCCAGAGTACATTACTATTTCATTTAAAACTTTACGCTGGTCACACGTTTTTCTCACTTACCTTAGGCATTCTGTTAAGTTGAACTGCGCAACTTGTCCATACTACAAACAAGCACACTTCCTGGGTTTTAGGGAACAAAATGCTTCATTATTAGACAGACAGAACAAAGCAAACACATTTCCACACAAATAAATGGGTGGCTTTTTGTTTAAAAAAAAATAAATTAGGTACAAGATCCTTAAACTCCCAAATCTTCAGCTAGCTCTCTCATTTCTGCTACTTTCTATATAAACGCATTAGCCCTAGAACAGGCATGTCCAAACTGCGGCCTTGAATTGTGTTGGCCCTCAGATCTGTGAAGAATCTACCTAAATAACTAGTTATACATTTTAAAGTGAAATAAAGGATTCTACCCATTTCTAAAGCCAAATTCAAGCATTTTCAAACTTTTAATAAATTTCATGTGGCTGAAATCTTCCTATTTACATCTAATTTCACTGTATGGATGTTTCAGCTTGTAACTTTTGAAAAAAAAGTTTAGCCACCCTTGATATAGAAGCAGTCTCATAAAGTTATCGTTAAAACGATACTAAAGCCTTGAACAAGCATACAATATTTCAAACAGCAAGTAACCTGGCTGCGCTGAAAGGAGGGGATGAGAGTGGAGAGGAGCAGTGTGAAGGTTTGGCAGCAGGTGTTTTGTCGTGATCACTCTGATGTCAAACTAGACTAGACCGTTTCCTCTTCCCTTGCTGCGTCTTCTTGATGTGTCTCCTCTTTTCTTTTTTGCTCTAAAATTGGGCAAAGCAAATATCTTGGAGTTTTAGTGTCACTTTAACAGAAAACATAGACTGCTGCTTCTCATTTCTCAGACTGTGATTTAGCCAGAAAAAATAAGTGCCATCAAAATGTGGGTCTTGGCGCGATCAAAATGATTGAGCAAAGCTTCTTCAATTATCCTCACAATTCTAAGTAAATCTATTATTTATTGCAAGGCTGTATTTCTTCATCAACACAACTTCTAATGATTATTCTAACGTGCGCATCACATCGTAATTGGAAAAATACGCAACATAAATACTTTTAACGTTACTCAACTTTGGAGAATGAGAATGGCGTCTGCTTAATCCAAAGTGTTTTCTTAATCTGTTCTATGTTACGCAAAATGACTGCTCCTTTGCACAACTTGTAAATTATGGTGACTCTGGAGACGTCTTCTCTCCGAGCACATTTTTTGGAAAGGTATAAAGATGTAAAGCGTTGTGATGTAGTGTAGTCGTGTGCACCAGGTCGACTGTAAAGGTTTGACTGGTTTATTTGAACTTATTGTGACACTGTACGCGGGGCACTGTTTCTGCAATGCATTTACTCCCTTTTTCACTTCATGAAAATAAAAAAAAATGTTCACCTTTCTTGTCTCTCATTATGTGTCGTGCAAACTGTTCAGAACATAGAGGGTGTATTACTATTGAAAACTCAAAAACAGGTTTCACATTTGGTTCAGAAACACACATGTATTAGTACGCAATTCAAATCCTACTGGTTCTGTAGAAAAAATGCACAAATGATTACCTGAGTGGATTAGAAAAGAGGTCTACAAGTGTATTTCTTTGCAAATATTGGTAACACGTGTAAGTCTGATAGGTTTTGTACATGTTGTAAAGACATGTTCAAATTGTGACCCTTAAGCCAATTTTTATTTATCTTTAGACCTCCTGAAGAATTTACCCAAACAACAACTGCAGCTTCTCCATCTCACCCCCATCCCGACCTGAATATCTTTCCTGAGAAACTCTGGCTTTTATGTTTTATTTAGCAGCGTAAAATGTGTTTACATGTTTTTGCTTTCTCATTTCAATCTAAAAGTTACGCAAAAATGACAAATTAAATTAATAACGTTATTTTTCGATTCAGTTGGCTTGTTTCCCCCTACAGTTCTCTTATACAAGAGAGCAGAAGGGTTAAGCTGTTCTGCTTTAACCTGTTCTAAATGCATCCATTGCACTTTTTCTCTGCATGTGTTTCAACATGCAGCCCTTGATGAAAAAGGCTTCAGCAGCTCAGATGTTGGAGAAAAGTGATGTCCCGTTACCATAACAACATAATTTGCCATGAAATGTCAAATAATGTTTCACACATATTCATATGGCACTTTCTAATAGTGTCTAGACCAGACCTGGGCAAACTGCGGCCCAGGGCCAGACACGGCCTTCTGCCTGTTTTAATCAGGTCCCCTGGCCCCAGGATGTTTTTGAGAATAAGCATTACTCTTACGCTGCAAAGCATTATTATCTAGTCTAGATTAAAACTACTAGAATTCTGAATATTCATCTCTATTTTAGTTGTTTTAGCCAGATTAGAATATATTTGCCAATATCTGGCAGCATATTTCACTTGTTTCAAGACATTTCTGACTGATAAGCTCGATTCCATTTTTTGCAGCGTATATTTTTTTTATTTGATTGTCATGGCTGTAAAGCATGTGTTTGCTCCAGTGTTATTAATATACACAATGAATGGACACAAGTAATAGATAAGTAGCCTATTTTTTATATCAATAACTGTGGTCCGACCCTTTGTCAGAAATTTGCATTTGTAACATGAACACAACCGACTTCAAACTAACGTCCTCTTATTGAATTCTATTTTAAGTACTTTAAAAAAATAAAAATTAACCATTTGAAATAACGACACAGGAAGTCAATTGCTTCAAGTATTTATACAAAATTCATAAATGGTTGACAACATTGTGCTTTGCCCCCAAAACCAAAGCCCCGACGTCTCATTTTGAAACATTTTAGCTTAGCCCTTGTACAAAAGTCCATGTACATTCTGGCAAACACGGTTCATGCGACACAGACGGCCGTACAAAATGACAGCAGAGTAAGAAACAGCCAACACTAAAAAAGATGGCGTAGAAAAGAGTCTAGAAACACCAGGCCTAAAGAAAAGCTACCAAAAAAGGGGGCCCGTCCACAGAGCTGCTTCAGCCGGGACGGGCAATTCTGTACAGTAGAAACATTCACCAGTACATAGCACTTCGACAACACCGACGGACAGAAACGCTCGTCTACTGGGCTTCGGCTCTGCGCGGGAGACGGAATATTCCAAAAATTCTCCTCCACATGAGAATCTGAACTCTCGCAGCAGAGAGAAGCACAGCAGACGACTTCTTACAACACTTCCAGATTGAAAGTCGTCTTAAATAGGCACAGTTATCATATTCCAATAACCCATTTGGTCAAACGCCTGCGGTCTTAAGTCAGACCACCACCACAGTAAACATACAAAAACATGGAGGATGTAATCAGCTGCTCCACTATTTACACTCACATGCGCAGCACAGAGCTCTGCATGGGATTTTTTTAGTTTCAGTTCAAGTAGAAGGGCAGGATTCTAGAGTCATGGAAATGTTTGACCATTATCAAGCTAAATTTTTTATTTAAAGAGTGTCCACTGCAGAATCTTGTCCGTCTCTGATCTAAGAATGAATATTTCGGGATGTCACGCAAGATAAAAAGAATAATAACTCAGTTGCAGTGTGCGATGGTGAACATGATCAGTAAGGCTCCAGCTTAGTAGTGCTTAGGGGCCAAAATCGGCCCTCGAGGGGTTCCAATTTGACACACAAAAGGGTGCTCAGATTTGTTAGGACTACAGTATCTTTTTGATTCAATTTTGTTTTGAAAAGACTATCAAAGGCCTCAAAATCAAGTGCAATCTCTAAAAACATGTTAATATAAAACAAATGAATCTTCATCTCTCCTCACATAAAGTTTCATGCAAAACAAAATTATGTCTGCCCCTTGGAACGCTTCAACATGCTATATACTGGCCCAGGAAAACGCCCCTGCTCTAGTCTGTTGTAGGGCTGTGCCAAACTACAAAAGATTGTTATTTTGCAACCATAAAGATTGAATTCGATTGGTGCATTTTAAAACAGATTTATCAGTCAATCATGTGTTTAGTTCATAGTTTACTGTACATAAACGGGACTATAAGACTCGAGATCATGACATCAGACAGAATGTTCAGATGGTCTAATGTTAAACTAATGGAGATTGTAAATTGGTAAATACAAAAAAAATTAACGCCTATTTGGACACTAATGAGAGATAAACTTACCAGCACTATTCTGTTTGTTCCACAACTGTTTTGTTTAATTTTTCATATTGTTTTTGCTAATGTTTCGTTAACTTTAAAAGAAACATGGCTGATTTCCCATTATTTCCATGGTAACTGTTGCCTTATACTAAATTTTTTATAATAAAGTAACGGTCGGCCCGGTCTTCCGTGGCTTTGGGGAAACACCGGACCATTTATTATGTAAAAGGTCTCAGTGTTCCCCCAACATCTTCACACAACATGCAGCCCACAGTGTTATTCAATAGCACACGAGGGAAAAACAGGCAACTACGTGTCCATTTACGCTCAAAAGGTGACGTGAACTAGCTAAAGAGTCTTTTTGCCACCATCATGCCCAAATCAATACAGTATTTGTTCATAATTTGTAGGATCCTTATGATTTGTAGGCGTTGCTATATTGTCCGCTAGTATTAGGCAAACCAGAACAAGCCTAGCCGTAGCACTGTGACAAGGGCCCATTCATCTAAGCGCTCTGTTTTCCATATTCATTTCAATCAATATTTCTTCCAGACTGCCTAGCCCACTGTGTTGCTCTTTTTACATGCAAACTACGAACTACTCCACCAAATAAATGCACATAATTTACTTTTGAGTAGGCACGTTCAGAGCAGATGATGATTGTGTGGCAAATAAACAATAGAAGTGTGAAAAGCTTGACTCTACTGGCCAATCAGTATCTGTTCTTTACTGTGGTTTTCTCTGAAGAGATTATAACTGCAACATCTTGATAATGTACTGTAAGGTCAAAGTACGAAGATGCTTCAAGACTGATTTCAGTTTCAACTTGTCATCAGATTTTTCCCCTGATGATAAATCTTTTGCAGCAGACGGACAAGATTGTGCAGTGGACATGTTTGTAAAGCTGCTCTGTTTTATGGACTTCGTCTCCTCACCTTGTCTGAGCAGCGACAAACAGCACAAGAAGTAGTTTCTATCAGAGAAATACTGCTGTAACGTTTCATTAAATGAGCAGAGAAACATTAAATACTGGTACTGAAGCCCTCGTCCCTTAAATGGCCTCCTGAGGTCAGCTGATTTTACATCTCACATTTCAGGAAGAGAAACTGTAGATGAGACACAGCAGGTGAAGGAAAGGTTTGTGTGTTTTTCAGTGTGTGTTGTTGAATTTGACTGTGTTTTTTGAATTTGGTGTGGGTTTTTTAATTTGGTGAATGTTTTTTTTTTTTATTTGGATGTGGGTTGTTGAATTTGGTGTGTGTTTGATGCATGTTTTTGTGTGTGGTTTTGAATTTGGTGCACCTTTTTTTTTTTTACTTCGGGTGCGTGCTTTTGAATTTGGTGCACTGGGTGAAGTTGAAGAGTTGTTTTTTTTTTGGCTGTTTTTATATTTGTGTTTGTGTGTTTTGCTCTTCAGGTCCACCGTACAAGAGGGCCAACAAAAATGTTCCCAGGCTGTATTTGGTCCCTGGACCATTATTTCCTGCTCTAATCACAAATACTAGTTTTAGCATGGCTCATGTTTTTTTATTCAGAGTATTCAAACATTTAAAACCACTTTTGTTTCTTTTTTCAAATGTTAAATAAATAAATGGTGGCGTTATCAAATTTTGAATCTAATTAATTAAACCTGAATGTACAATACTTATTTTCCCCACCTGCAGTGTCTCTTTCTAGCAAATCCTTATGAAGCTCATTTAAGGCCTTTTTACAATTATGAATCTACTGAACTCACTAAGCCAGGCTTCTTTTTTAATCATTGTCTGATCATGTTTTTGGAAAAGGCCAACGTGACCAACTTTGGACTCACCACATTTTATCATCAGCAGAAAACGACTATTGAATCCATTCCTTCTGTTGTGAGCAAAACAATTACAAACAGGTTTCTTATAGAATACTGTATGCAGCCTCCAGGTGTGAGTCCTGCAGATAGCACCGTGCTCCTGAAGCTTTTGGTCCCGCTCTGGGCTCACTTCTTCAGGCAGTGGTAGACCAGCGTGCGAGGGTTCAGGCTGTAGCGTTCTGAGGCCAGGAGCTTGTTGAGGTACTGAGGCACAGCGGGGCGAGGGGCCGGGCGAGGGCCAAGACGAGGAGCGGGACTGAGGGCCATCACCTCAGCTGTACGCCGCTTCATCTCATCCACCTCCCTCTCCTGTCGGAACAGCTTATCTGTGAACACACAGCATCACAACTGCACATTAATAAAAGGCCTCATCCAGCTGCTTTGTCAACTCATTCAAGGTTTGGTTTAGACATTTTTAATCCGCTTTAGTCAGAGTCAAGTCTTTCATGCCATGCCCTGTTCTGTTGTTTTTTTTTAGTTCTGCTGGGGTCATATTGCTTTAGGTCCTCTACAGATATATTTTACTGCTGGCTAGATCAGTACAATCTGGACTGAAATTACCTAGATTTTCAAATCCCTGGGTATCCGGTTCACAGAGTAGAGGTTTCAGGGCTGGATTAAAATGTGGACAAAACTCATTTACACACCTTGTCCTCGGTCATTACCCAAAGTTCATGACCATTTGATAAGTTTAAGATGTATTTGGTAGTTTGATTTAAACATTTGAAAAGCCTTGAAACTCTCTGAAGGCAGAGGGCTTGGACTCGACTTGGATTTATGGAGCATGTTTGCTAAATTAACAAACTTGGGAAGTCCTCAGTCTGATACAAAAATAAATTGATTCTAATTTTTCGCTTCACTAGACAGACAGGATTTATAGATGCTGGTTTTCTTACACCTTCATGTTACAGGTCCTGGTTTGATGAAGCCACCAGGACAACATCATCTACAGACAGCAGAGATGAGATCCTGTAACCCCTAACCCCGACACCCTCAACCTCTACCTGGAACTTCTGTCCATTCTATCCAAAACAATGAACACAACAGGTGACAAAGAGCAGCCCTGGTGGAGTCCAACATGGAAACACTCCTGACTTTAGTGCTGGTTCAGTCCTGGTGTGTGTGTGGAGTATGTTACCGTGGGCGATCTGCAGCTGCCTCCGTGCGTCTCCCAGGGCAGAGAACAGGTCCAGTTTGATTCGTGTCTCTGCACTCAGACTGAGCTCCAGCTGATGGGCCTTGTCCTGGAGAGCGGAGAGTGAGGACAGGAGCAGCTCTGTGTCCTGCTCTACGCCGCGGTACTGGCCTAGCGACTGGACAACACAAGACACACACTCATATTTAACTCATTATTGTGGTAAGTCAAGTGCACTTTTCATTTATCACTTCAAATAGGTTGTGTTGCTTAAATTTGATCAAGTTCCAATCTCTAGATAATGGAAAACCTTTTGTTTTTGAGAGACACTGTATATAAGTCAATGTGGGGAAAAAATGTTTCAGTCTTTATTTACACTGATTGCAAAGACATTGGACTTTGTGCCAGTTTTTGCTTCATGTGAATAGACCCAGTAATTACAGAGTTATACACCATAAACCAAGCTATTTACCCTTACCACATTGTTGTCACGTTCTTAAAGGGAACGCCCACTCCACTATAACAGAGGGCAAAAGTGCGTTGACACTACAGCCACGTTTCCGTTAGCCTGGGTTTTATGTTAACGATGGTGAGCGTTTTCACTGCAGGTCCAGGCTCCCTAGGTTCTGTTACGTGAGTAGGTAGCTGACGTCACTCATACATTACAGCACACATGCTTTCTTATTTAAATAAAAAAAAGAAAAAGTACCTGAATTATACTTTTTCTTTACAAATTCACAAATAGACGTGTAATAAGTCTTGTGTCGCTGCAACATAAGGGTCATGCTGGACTAAACAAGAAACTATATCCAGTTTATTATCACCATTTTTTTTATTGATTGCACTAGAAGGAGCCATTGCTTTCTTTGCAATAAATTAAAAAATCTGTGAGAATTTGTCAGTTTTGCTCTCTCTATAATGCTTCGTTCACATTGCCTGGGATCCAGAACCCACACTTCAGCATACTGCGAAGAGTGGGTCTGGTCACCACGCCCTCCGCCTGCGTTTCAGATCAAATAGACATCGTACCGGACAATCAGATTAGCTTATTAGTGTGACGCAGATGAAACAAAGAAGCTGATTGGTCGTCTGTCATTTACACCAAAATTTAACTTCACTCACCTCACATTAAAATCGTTTTCTTCACAAGATTCTGCACAAATGCGCGATGTTTTTCAGTTCCACGTGATATTTTTTTCATGTATTTTTTTCATCAGGAGCAGCCAAGTTGGATTTTACACGGCGGAAGATGCGTGTCTCTGATTGGCTAATTAATCTGTCAATCACGGCTACAGAACTCCAAAAGATGGACACGATGACCAGACGATATATTTTTAATATATAATCGTTCACACACTTTTGCCCTCCTTCATGGCGCACCCATGTGATCATGTGACATAGGTGCCAATGGTCAATAGGAGAATTCTAGACTATTGTGATGTTACCTGAATGCATCCTATTACTTTTGACTTGTTTTAATGTCACTCTCACTACATTTTAAAATATTCATTAACATAACTTTACTGACTAGAGTGGATGGACAAGTGTGCGTCCGTCTCACCAAGGCACAGTCGAGTTCAGGGTTCAGCATGCGTCATGAACAACAGCAAACAAACATCTACAAGACCACAGGCACAGGACACGTTTCAGGACAAGACCACAGGCACAGGACACATTTCAGGACAAGACCACAGGCACAGGACACGTATCAGGACAAGATCACAGGCACAGGACACGTTTCAGGACAAGACCACAGGCACAGGACACGTTTCAGGACAAGACCACAGGCACAGGACACGTATCAGGACAAGACCACAGGCACAGGATACGTTTCAGGACAAGACCACAGACACAGGACACGTTTCAGGACAAGATCACAGACACATGAGACGTTTCAGGACAAGACCACAGACACAGGACACGTTTCAGGACAAGACCACAGGCACAGGAGACCTTTCAGGACAAGACCACAGGCACAGGACACGTTTCAGGACAAGACCACAGACACAGGACACGTTTCAGGACAAGACCACAGGCACAGGACACGTTTCAGGACAAGACAACAGGCACATGAGACGTTTCAGGACAAGATCACAGGCACAGGACACGTTTCAGGACAAGACCACAGACACAGGACACGTTTCAGGACAAGACCACAGGCACAGGACACGTTTCAGGACAAGACAACAGGCACAGGACACGTTTCAGGACAAGACAACAGGCACATGAGACATTTCAGGACAAGATCACAGGCACAGGATACGTTTCAGGACAAGACAACAGGCACATGAGACATTTCAGGACAAGATCACAGGCACAGGAGACGTTTCAGGACAAGACAACAGGCACATGAGACATTTCAGGACAAGACCACAGACACAGGACACGTTTCAGGACAAGACAACAGACACAGGACACGTTTCAGGACAAGACCACAGACACAGGACAAGTTTCAGGACAAGACAACAGGCACATGAGACGTTTCAGGACAAGACCACAGGCACAGGACACGTATCAGGACAAGACCACAGGCACAGGACACGTTTCAGGACAAGATCACAGGCACAGGAGACATTTTAGCTCAAAGCTTGGTTTATGCTTGACATGTCAACAAGGACTGTGCGAGTTCCACACAGCAAAAACTATGTAATTTTGGCAGATACACCCCCCTTGCAGTTAAGATTTTCTGAGTTAGTGTCAGGAAAATATTATGCTGATGGTCTGTGCAGTAAACAACGGGATTTCATAGCAGCCATCTCTAAAGGCCTCTAAAAATGTCTTTAGAAAGTGCATTTTCTATTGATCTTCATGGCAATCAATAGATTGCAGAGGGAACCCAACTGCGACAGGCTCGGCTGTGGTGCCCCTCAGAGCACCCGATGTCCTACATGAGCTGTGTCATGTGTATCATGGGTGCGGTTTGCTCTGCTTCTCTTGAGCGTCTCATTTCCAGGTGGAATTTACATGTTGGAAGCATAAATCAAGCCTAAGACCACAGATACAACAGACGTTTCAGTACAAGACCACAAGGACAAGAGATGTTTTAGCCACATGAGACATTTCAGTACACATTTTAAGTGTCTGACCAGCCAGCCCCTCCAACATTCTGCTCGAATGCAGAAGGGTCTGGAACCAAAGACAGCGGCAATAATTTTGTCGTCCAAACTTAGGACGATCCAATCTCAAACAGCCGCTCCCCTCTTTTAATTTTTTTCTTACGTTTCAAAACATTAAAGATAGTGGACGTAGATGATAATTTTTTTATTTATTTATTTTTTTGAACAACAAGTATCAATTCCTTGCAAAACGTGTTAAGAACCTTCATACTGAAAAGAAACTTTGCGCTACATATTTTTGAATAACATCCAGTTTAGGGTGTCGCTGTTTTGATGGAATTTCCGGGTTTTCTGTAATTGGTTGACTCAGAAAGCATGCCCTCGAAATTAAAACGTGGCGCTCTGATCCCAGACCTTCATGTCTTTGTAAAGTTGTCTGTCAAAGTGTGTAGGGAGAGACTGGCTGGTCAGGCAAATGTTTCGGCACATACATTATGCACATGAGACGTTTCGGCACACACACATGTATGGGACGTTTCAGCGGACACATACTCATGAGATGTTTCAGCACACACATACACACACTGAAAGTGTTAAGTACAAGACCACAAACACAGGAGACGTTTCAGCATAAGACCATAAACACTGCAGCCACAACGATTTTAAGCACAGCAAAGCACACCACCACAGGAAAATGAAAACAGAACCATGTCTAAGCCAGGGTTAAGCAAAATCTTCAATGGAGCATAAACTGGACTAGCATGAGCCAGACCAAGCGTATGGTCTTACCTCCAGGTCCCTGTGCAGCTCCCCCAGCCTAGTGTCTGCGAGGTGACCCTCTCGCTGCAGCTGCTGGTACTCTGCCTCCAGCTCGCTCACTCTTCTCCTCAGCATGTGGGTGTCTGGGTGCTCCTGTCTGCTGCAGGACACAGGAATCACCACATACTGCTTTGGAAAATCCTAATAACACTATCCAATAACAATATAGTAGTTTTGGGGCGTGGATTTAGAACATGATTGAAGAATGTGTGTATGGAGAATGTGGATTAAAAAATGTGTGGAGGCCATGGTTTCAAAACATAAGTGGAAGTCAGGGGTGAAGAACTTGGATCTAGAGCATGAGTGAATGGATAAAGAAAATTGGTGGAAGACTCACGTGCTGCTCAGGCTCCTGGCTGCTGCCTCGTCCTTCTTCTGCACCTGAAGCTCACTCATCTGTCTCTCAACAGACAGTCTGGCTTCTGTCTCTGCTCTGGTTTTCTTCTCCAGCAGAGCACTCGTCTGCTTGTCTCTCTGCTTGGTTTTCCCCAGGCACAGCAGCCTAAACACCACACAAACAAGAAGAAACAGAAGATGCAATATTTTTTCACTTTTGTTCCATGTGCTGGTGAATAAATCAGCCTATTCTTAAAATAATATACAGGTTGGGTCTAACTTGGTGTGCAGGAGCATGTTAGGCCCTAGGTTACTTACTTGGTGTGCAGGAGCATGTTGGCCTCTCGCAGCAGGTCCAGCTCAGGTCTCAGGCTCCTCTCACTGTTGCTAAGGTTACACAGGTGACTCTTCAGCTCCTGCTCAGTTTGTCGACTGGACTGAAGCTCTGCCTTCAGCCTCCTCATGTCCTGCTCCAGCCTGGAACACACAGACACACTGATATGAACTCAGTCTAAAACACAGACCAAATAAATAGTAAGTGCATAGCCAGAAGCGATTTAAACTAATTTACATATTTACTAATCATTCTTATGTGAGAAAAGTCTGAGCTAACACAACTTCAGAAGTAAAAGTGATTGTTAGATGTATTAGTTGTTATAACAGTTCTTACTTGTTCATCTGCTCAGCGTGGACACTGTGAGGCGCTGTGGACTCCCGACTGGGGCTGATGGCTTTGGAGTTGGCTCTCTGTTTTTTGTCCACTCTGCCTCCTGGTGGTGAGGGCGTGTGCCGGCTGCCTCTGCGGGCCTTAGGTGAGGTGTTCTTGGCTGCTTTGTGCCCTTTGCCCCCCTGCTCCTCCTGAGGTAGACTGTCAGGGCAGGTCTCAGAAGCTCTGTGGAGGGCTTCACTGGGTTTGGGCAGAGAAGAAGAAGAAGGAGTGGAGGATGACACACGCCTGTTTGAGTCCATTCTGAGTGCTTCCTGCAGGAGGCGGTCTGTGTGTTCCTCCGAGCGGATCTGCAGACAGTTGACCACATGGGCCTGGTCACTGGACACTGCTGAGCTGGTGGGACACTGGTACTGACTGCAGTCTGGCTTCCCCTTCCATCTGGAGCCTGCACAAATTAGTAGAATAGAGAAGGACAAGAGCAGTGTAAGAGCAGATTTAGGATCAAAGCTGTTTTAAGTTTGATTTGTCACTAGTCTGTGGTACAGCTAACGCCCTGTGCAGTCCAGAAAAGATTTTCCCTTAGAGGTCACTGTAAAAACAAACTTAAAAGTTGACAGGTGCCAACAGCTTTCACAGATATTCACTTTATTGCAGTTTTGATCTATTTCTTTTAAGCAGACCTGTGTTTTTTCAATGTGTTTAGTGATACACTCTAACATAAGTGATCAGTGACTCATTGTTAATGGGCCACTAAACGGCCAGGTTCAACATTTAAGTTTTTTCTGCAGCACTCTTCTTACTTGTGTGACCACGTCAAGCCTTTTATCAAAACATAATTATTTAAATTGGGAAATACTGTCTTGTTTTCAGCTTGGTCATAACAGCGCGCTCAAAAATGAAATTGATTGAGTCTGACTTATTTTTTTCAAGGCACACTTGGCAATGTCTCAAGTAACACTAGTTTTCCCCGGCACACTGGTTGAAAATCACAGCACTAGACCGATGTAAACAATATGGCGCCACCAGACCACGACCAGATCTAACTTTTTAAATGGTACGAACATTTGCGGTTGGATTATTCTTCTCTCTTTTTGACACAGTTTTGGACTGTCAGATGTCAGAAGTTAGATTTTTTAACAAATATGCACCAAATTACTTACACATATATACCCATATATACATCAGCTATGAAAAAGGGTTTTGGTGTTTAGTGGCTCTTTAAACTCAAAAAACACTGTCTATTGACTGAAAATTTAAAGCGTACTCACTTTAACTGTTGGAAAGTGGCTACATGATAGTTTTGAAACCTACACGTTTAAATCAGATTTTTTTTCACCACTAAATACCGATTTTATGTATGAAGTCATGTCTGCCCTGATGAAACGCATAATTTTTTTTTTATTGGAGGGGCACGTAAGGATCAAACCCATTACCAGAACCAGATCAAACCACCAGTAAAGAACATTTCAGTATTATCCCATTCGTGCTGCTGATACCAACTTAGCTAAACCCAGCTGTACAAAGATTGTCTAAAATAGATGTGAGGTTGGCACAGAGTTACATATCCAACAGCTCCAGGCTTAGGAGTCTGTGAAACAGTGGATGTGGTGAAGGCTTCACACAGCAGGTGCACTGGGAGAGGACTTACTGGAGGTGTCAGGGTTGCTCTTGGGGAAGAGCTGCAGGCCGGAGGGCAGGGTCACGTGGAGGTCTGGGTCACTCTGCACTGCTCTCTGAACCCTTAGCTTAAACGCACTGGAGAAGTAACAGGTGGCATCGAAGCCCAGGTACACCACCGGATATCCGATACTGGAGAGGGACAACAAACAGGGTCAGAACATGGAAGGAGGAAGATTAGACGAGAACAATTAGACATTAACTCTTACAAAAGTCTGAATAGATGTGGGAGAAGAACATAAAGGTGTCCCGGTACATAGTAACCACATGGTCATTTTGGAAATGATTTTAATTATTATTTTTTTTACTCGGCCATTTGCTAAGTGCAATAGTAATTTTTCTAAAGCTAATGTAATCTCTGAACTATAAGCTGCTACTTTTTCACAAGCTTTGAACTCTGCAGCTTTTACAACAATGCAGAAAAATATAGATTCTCCTAGACTTATTATTAAGAAGTGCAGCTTATGTATGTACTTTATCATTTTACTTATTTAAATCTAGTTGTATGAAAATTTCCGTAATTAAAAAGAATAAAATATTAACTGCACTTTTTTTAATTTATGTAGAAACTGGGACGAGGAGGGCTGAGTATACAACAGCAGATTAGTGGTTTTCTACCAATGGGTCTGATCACTTTAACGTAGATGTTTATATAGAAAGCAAGAAATGAAATGCCCAGACAACAGGCACTCTAACTGCAAAGCTAATCCCACCTGAGAAGATTGTCTATGAAATAGTTTTCATTGTGCACTTATTACTGTCTTGTCAGTACAAATATAAAGCCAAATCCTAGAAATGTTTTTGTCATTGTCACATCCCCTTTTAGTTAACTTAAAAAGAGCATGACTTAAGTAAATTATATTTTGTCAACTACAGCCCTAAATAGACAATACAGAATCACTGAAACATGCATCTGAATAGAACCAGCAAATGATGAGTTAACTCTGCTATAACAGGAGAAAAACTCATAACCAGGTCTTTTCAGTACTATTTCTTGTACTTCTTCCTTATTGAGACACAAAACTGGACTTGAACTGAGCATTTTGACACCACAATAACCACAGCGTTAGTTCGTACCAGTGCGCGGCGAAGAGGTGGGACAGGTTAGCGTGCGAGGACTTGAGGTCTCTGAGGCGTAGTGAGGCCTCGGTGTAGAGCAGGAGCACCCACAGCCACAGGGACGACACGCACAGGCCCTTCTCTGCTCCACAACAAGAGAGCACAGTTATTACCATGGCAACAAAGTACTTTTTCTTTAAACATACTCTTGTACATTAGCAAGTCATCTCACTTTAAAATGTGTCTATGTAAAACACATATAACACTATTATTTAAAAGCTGCAGATGGAATTACAAAAAGTGATACACAAACCTAGCTCTTCTTTCGACGTGCTATGATAACCATGCTTTTAAAATGAATTGGATTTGAGGAAAAACGAGTCTGGTGATGATATAGACCAGGGGTGACTAACTGCTCTGAGGCCAAGAGTTGAGCTTTTGTCATTCTCCCAGGAGAACTTTTTTTTCAAAATCCTAAGCAGTTTACAGTATTTTGATGTGTTTCAGATGTGATATTCTCTCTAAACTGGGATTTAGGACAATTTAGTCGGACTAACTCAACCTGACAGGACTGTCCTGTGTGACCAGAGCAGAGAAAACACTGCTGCACTAACATTAGTCCGGGTATTGTCTGAACTTTTGTTTTATAAAAAAAAGTTTTAAAGATTTCCGCGCTGTGTCGTTTCACACAATTTGCATCACTGTTACTTTTGTATGTTTCATTTCACTGTTTATTTTGGATCTTTTTTTGGATTTGCACAAAATACGCATCATTCTGAAGCTCCTATTTCACAGAAGATCACAATCGAAACCCCTCTCAAAAGAAACAGACTGTCAGTTAAATAGCTCTGCTGAACTGACAGTTGCACGCAGCTTAGCGCTGTAGAGGGAGGGAAGGAGAGGGGGAGAGAGAAAGAAAGAGAGCGTGTGGAGGTGTAAATGTTTCTGAATGAGCCAAAGAGCTGCACTTGGATTGGCCAAGAGCCGCTTTCGGCTCACGAGCCCCAGGTTCACCACCACTGAGCTAGACTTCAAATAAGGAAAAAAAACGATGTTACAAAAGTGTTTTCTGAGGCATAGAGAAAGAGATTAACTGGATTGATCAAACCAGTGTGAATGATGCTAAATATAGCTTCAGGTATGATTTCAATAAGAAAATTTTGTAAAATATTGTAGAATTGTTTTTTTTTTCTACAACTTGTTCTTGTTTGAGGTGGACAAACACCTGATTTACTACAGTAGTTTTACCTATTTAGGCATGTTTTTGGAGGTGGGAGAAAGCCGGAATACCGGGACAGAAACCACAGTACCATGGAGAGAACATGCAAACTCTGACCCTGGATTCAAACTCATAATCTCCTCTTTGGAAAGCCAGAGATCTAACCACTCTACCACATGGTTCATTGTTTCTCACCTGTGTGCCAGATGTAGTTGAACAAAACGTAGGTACTGGCCACAAAGAAGAGCCAGTGCAGAGGGACGAACACCAAACAGAAGATGTCCAGTGTGAATGCGGCGCAGACAAACACCACACAGAGCACCTGAAGGGACAGAAGCACAGGTCAGACTGCAGCTAGTCCAGTCAATCAAGAACAAAACATGAGCAGGGATTTACATCTGACATTTCTGACACTGTCTAAGCTGCAGCTCCATGATTTCTCTGATAAATAAAGAAAATATCCTTTGCTGCTTCAAACAGTGTAAAAATCATCGAATAAGCTGCTACTAAAAGCGACTACTAGACATTTGGTGAGACATGAAAGTGAAACAGAGGTGTTGCTGACTCACCAGGCCGTGGCAGTGGAAGGTGCTGTAGACGCTGCAGAAGAAGAGCCAGCAGGGCCACAGGTACTCCAGCCTGAAGTCCAGCAGGAAGTCCACCAGCAGGACCATGGACCAGAGCAGGACCAGACGCACCAGAGTGTAGGCACTGAGGGAAGGACGCCAAAGTCAGCTTCACAACATTTATCAATCCAGGCAGCACAGTCTTTGGAGAAAATGTACATGTACAAGGGAATGTCAAAAATGTACGATAAGCACGCATTGATGTCATTTTTATTTTTGTCAATGTGCTGCGAAAAGCCAAAACGTAAAATAGTCACGGCGACATTTTCTAAACTTACTCATTTTAGTAACTTAAAGCTTAATCCTGATTGTTAAACCCCCAAAAAATGTCCCCACAAGGCTGCAACCAAAATTCATGGTTATTTTACATTTTGGCTTTTCATCAAAATGTGCTGCCGCTTATAAAAAGTATTTAAATTAAGGATGCAGACCCAAGAACACTTCTGATAACTCAAGGAGAAGTTATTGTTTCTTTTGACATGGATGTGAGACAACACCGTTTACAGTTGACCGATATGGGATTTTCTTGGGCCGATACCAATGCTGATTTTTAAAAATGTTGTCAGCCGTTGCCAATATCAAGGGCCGATTTTCTTATTTTAGCTTAAAAAAATCATAGCTGAGAAAAGCTAGTATATCCAACAAAGGAAAAGTTCAATCTAAGCTATTATTTTGTCTCTTGTTTAATGAATACAACATGTTTATGCACATTACAGAACATTTTAAAGAGTAATTCAAGAAAGTGCTCCTTTTCAAAACACAGCAAAACGGAAATATATAAAACAAATCGTATAATTTCTTTCCAAAACTAACTTGGAGCTGAGCTGATCAGTGCAGCTCTACTTTGCAGACGACTGTTCAAACAAGGGCCTGATCAAATATCAGTCAAAATAAGGTCACACGATGGCTGATACGAAAAAGAAAAAAAGAGAAAAGAATAAAATGCTGCCTCAAAATATCAGCTGGACGATATATCGGTCTAGTTCACAGATACATGCACAAAGATACATAACCCTTTGCATTTGCTCGTCCATGATCCTTATACACAGTGATTAAACTCACAGTCTGTGCGTTTTAGAACTTCAATAAAGTGGGACAGACACATAAAAGCACACTTTGATGGACACCTGCTGAGGCTCTGTTCAGTGGAGTATGTGTGAAGCAGGGTCAAAGTGTTGCTTTCTCTTTTATTAAGAAGCTTTGAAAACAACACATTTGTATTGTCTCTTTGTGGAGCTTTTTCAAAATCACAATCAAATGTCCAGGCACCTGTCTGTTAGGGCTGGGCTTTATAGAAAAAAATGTGAATGCAACCTATTGTCAGACTAATCTCGATAGCGAATCTCAGTGGGACTTCCCTGGTTAAATAAAGGTCAATTATTGCTTGAGGTTTGATTAACGAATATGAAATTTTGCCAAATAATCACCCTGGAAAAAATACCATCTTAAATAAGTGAAATAGTGCTTGAAATTAGTGTCAAGTATGATTTATTTATTGTAGATTTTTACTGCCTTAAAATGAGACTGCCAATGGAACAAGCATAAAAATTGGGTATAAAAAGTTCAACAAAATACAAACAAACTATACTGTTCTGTTAAAAACTTTCATTCTAAGAAAATTAGATGTCAATGTCAGCTTTATTTACAAAGCACATTTAAAAACCAGGTGATCAAAGTGCTGTACAGTAGATAAATGTTACTCCATTTAGCCGTATATTCACTTTAAGACATTTTTCCAGCTTAAGTGCCGCAATCTCCTTTTATTATAGGCTCTTTGAATAACTTCATGTAAGTGAATTCTGCTATACATTTATTGTTCACAGCATCACTTAGTTTTTATTGTTACAGACCCTATTTGTTATTTTTACTGCACGATGTACTTGATATTACATTTTTGCATATCTTGAAATTAACATTCACGATATTATCTAAGAGTCTATATATTGCCCAGCTCTACTGTCTGTGCAGAACTATAATATCCCAGAGTGTCGGCACTCATAGCTTTGATAAATCAAACTGCAAGCGCTAAACTCATTCATTTTCTTCCTCACTTTGCTACGTCTTGTTGGCAAAAACACTCCTGTTTTGTTTGTTCATTTATTCAAATGAGCATATGTAGATCAGTATGTCACATTTTGTTTGTTGTAAAACACAAAATTAATCTTGGATGCTTGGGAAGAAATGGGTAAACTGACTTCCTGCTTAAAACTGCAAAAGTAAATAATAAGTAATCAAATAAAAACACCCTAATCCTTTATTTGAACATTTACAATTACAGTCTTTTTTGTAGTTTTTTTACTACAATTGTCAGACTTGACTAGACTTTTTTGCATCAATCACATTATAATCTAAAATTCAATACATTGCACACCTCTATTAAAAAATATTCCCCACAATCATCTCAGAGCTTCACATAAATTCCGTGTTAGCAATTTGTCAAATAATTGTAAGACCATCAAACAGGCCCTTACACCAATAGGCACATTAATATATCAGATTATTCTTCCATTATTCTTTTATCTACAATGAACTGCTTTTATTAGACACTATGCATTTTATTAAAGTGAAGAAAGGCAATTTGTTTTACCTAATATTACAACTAAACTAAAATATGAACAACAACAAAAATCCTATGAGATTCTGTATGGAAGAATCTCAGTTTATTTATCAAATCTGTCCTTAACACTAATCTAAACTCCACTTCCCTCTTTGTCTCGTCCCCACCGTCACAAACCAACATCCGCGTGGGCTCCAACGTGCTTATTTCCCCCACTGTCATTAAGGACGTCCCGTTCCGTGTGCCCTGTCCCTTTAAGAGCGCCGGGGCCTTTGTTCTATCCAGCGGCTGTGCACATCTCTGGCTCTTTGTTTGGTTTCTATGGCGATACCTCATCTGGAGACAGACAGAGGGGGGCGCCGTGTACAAGCATCCTCAGACTGCACAGAACACAGGCTTTTTATGACAACACGCTGGATTATTACAGATCCTTTATTACAATCCTGCACAAACACTGTTGTATCAGAAGGACTGTAATATTTAAGACAAATGCAAAAATGAATGTTGTAATACAAAAAGTGAATGGGTCTAGTCACAAATAGAAATTCTAAGATTGAAATGTGTTTAACAACCTTTTTATAGCAAAGTGTACTGTAATGTAAAAACAGTCTTCTGCTCACCATCTGGTATGTGTGGTAGGAAAGACCTTTCAAGACCAGTGTCTCAAGACAGAGACAAGATCAAGACCACAGTGTCCCAAGACCAAGACAAGATCAAGACCACAGTGTCCCAAGACCAAGACAAGATCAAGACCACAGTGTCCCAAGACCAAGACAAGATCAAGACCACAGTGTCCCAAGACCAAGACAAGATCAAGACCACAGTGTCCCAAGACCAAGACAAGATCAAGACCACAGTGTCCCAAGACCAAGAAAAGATCAAGATCACAGTGTCCCAAGACCAAGACAAGATCAAGACCACAGTGTCCCAAGACCAAGACAAGACCAAGACTACTTAGGGCCAAGACAGGACCAAGACCACAGTCTCCCAAGACCAAGACAAGATTAAGTTTACTTTGGGCTAAGACCAGGACAAGACCAAGACTACTGAGGGCAAAGACAAGACCAAGAGCACAGTGTCCAAGACCAAGACTACTGAGGGTCAAGACAAGACCAAGACTACTTAGGGCCGAGACAAGACCAAGACTACTGAGGGCCAAGACAGGACCAAGACCACAGTCTCCCAAGACCAAGACAAGATAAAGTTTACTTTGGGCTAAGACCAAGACAAGACCAAGACTACTGAGGGCAAAGACAAGACCAAGACCACAGTGTCCCTAGACCAACACTACTGAGGGTCAAGACAAGACCAAGACTACTGAGGGTCGAGACAAGACCAAGACTACTGAGGGTCGAAACAAGACTAAGACCACAGTGTCCCAAGACCAACACTACTGAGGGCCAAGACAAGACCAAGACCACAATGTCCCAAGACCAAGACAAGACCAAGACTACTGAGGGTCCAAACAAGATTAAGACTACTAAGGGCTGAGACAAAACCAAGACTACTGAGGGTCAAGACAAGACCAAGACTACTGAGAGTTGAGACAAGACAAAGACCACTGAGGGTCGAAACAAGACTAAGACTACTGAGGGCCAAGACAAAGACAAGACCAAGACCAAGACGATCCAATCAAGGCCAAATCAAGATCATCTTTATCTTTTTCTATATTTATCAGTGTTTACATGATCTTATTGTGCTGTGCATGGGACAGGTTATTGCGCTCCTAGTGCAACTTTAGCAGAGTGTGATGGTAATGAAATGCGTGTTCAAGACAAGACCGAGTCCAAATGTGCTCAAATCCGAAGCAAGACCAAGACTTACAAAAGTGGTTTTAAGACCAAGACTAGTCTCAAGTACTACTAACCCAGACTTATGACATCATCACATTGTAAAAATTGAACGCAACCTACTAACCTATGTTCAGTCAGGCTAGTTTTATATAGAATAACTCCGTGCAGGTGCAGTTCTGCTAAATATATAGACACAATAGAAGGAACGTCATGTGACAATATTGTCCTCTAACAAGTGGTTGCAGGTCTGATTTCTACTAGAAATAAACAGAACAGTTTGTGCAGGATTTGATTTAAAATTTGAAAGAGTTTGATGCTCTAAATCTTTGTTGAAAGTAAAACTGCTTGATTACTGAAAATGTACAATCGTGACTAATCAGTCAGTGAAATCACGATAATTGAAATGATTCTTTTTCAATTACAAAAAAATGTGAAGCTCAATCATTTTAATAATTGTAGTGTAAACAAAAGTAAATGTAGCATTTAAATGACATGCAAGCTAGAAAATCTGATGTTTTTATTGTTTACATCTTTGATACTCTAGTTTACACTGATCCAGTTGCAGAAGTGGATGTAACTGTTCATTTTAATGTACATTGTTCAGAGAGCCAAAATAATGTAGTAATCCAATAATAGACCTGATATATCTTTTGTGTGTTTGTAGCACAAGAGAATGATCCAAAAGAAGCTGTTGTCTTAATCATGGATTTGATAAGAAGAGCTGTATTCAAATAAAATGTAAGCTAAAAGTGAAGTTGTGTTGTTGTTATGCTAGGCCTACACTTCTCTTGTCCAAACCTGCAGGTGTGAACAACCAGAAGGAAATCCGATGACTCACATCAGATGGACGTGTTTACATGACAGTCTTGTTGCAGCAGAAATCCGACATCATAGTCGTATAACATCAGAAATCCGATCGTGCTCGTGTTGGTGAGGATGTAAACATGGCAGTGTAAACACACGCACATCAGAGAAAGGCAGCAGTCTGCAGCACGTCTGCTTCAAACTCGTGTTTTTGCTTTGTTTGGCTCTAAGCTAAAGCCTCGCGGTGAAACGCTCCGTAAGAAGAGCGGGATGAGGTCATGGTGCGCGCGGCAGACAGGTGACGGCGATGGACAAGTGTACACAAAGACAGAGCGGAACAAAGCTCTGTCTGCTGTGGTCTATTACCTCTCCGATAATCTCTCGGTGAGTCGAAGCTTCTTCATCCTGCGCAGCCTGGTCGCGTCCACGGCACGTTTCTTCATTGTATGGCTTGTTTCCTCCGCGCTGTGGCCGTGTGGAGCGCGTCACCGCAGCGGCAGAGGAGGAGAGCGCAGCGGGCTCTCGGGGAAGGATGGAGCTGGAGCTGATGGAGCTGATGGAGATGACGGGTTTGGTGGTGTGTCTGTGCGTCTGGAACGCGGGGTGCTGATGAGACTGCGCATGCGCACTGCAGGGCGCGCCTCCAGAAGAAGCAAAGTGAAGAGGAGAGAGCTCCTTAGACCATGGGAGAACTACAACTTTTGCTGAATATGGTTGTATTGCATTCTGTTTCGGGAACTTGTGCCAATTGTGCTTTTTTTGTCGTTTTTTTTTTGTTTGTTTTTTTCGTTTTTTTTTTTCTTTGTTGATAAGTAGCACTATTAGCCTAAATATTTTATTAAACTAGACTTTTAACAATGACTCTGATCATTATTTAACTCAATGTTGTTTTGGGGTTGATTCCAAGGCAATACTTAGTATTAAGCATGATAGAACCATAGAACAAGTGTCACCTTTCTTTCCAAAAGTAAATACTCTGTATTTCTGCTTAGGCCAAATCAAACGCAGCAGAAACACGTAAGCTACATCTATGGGAGTTGCCGTCTTTGTTTTGATTCAGGCGCTACTTGCTGTCGTCTTTGCTAACACTTTGCGCACTTTTTTGTATTTAGGCTAACCCTTAACTCAAAAAATAGACTCTGAATAAAATATGAAGCTTTGAAACATATAAAATATCATAAAGCCATTCCAACAAAATAAATTTGTCATTTCAAATCTGCTGCTTGTTAGAATTAGCCTACATTTTACACCGAAGAGCCGGGGCTTTTTAGTTCAGCAGTTTTGAACCAAAAGTCAGTGAACCTGTTTCTCCTTCTACGCTATGTTAGTCTTTTTTGAGTTTTAACGACAAACAAAATGTACCTGACCAACTGGCAGAGTACGGACTGAAAATATTTGATTGATATTTTAATGATATTATATTACTTTATTATATTAGGCCTAAATATTCCTCCTCAAATTGCAGTTAGTGCCATTGCCAGTCACATCACACAGTAAACAGTCGTATTGCTTCCAAATAAACGCCCAACCATCAGGATCAGCTGATTCAGAACTGATGTTGGATCCCATGGTGCAGCTGACACAATGATATGTTGTAGGATCAGGCGAGGGATTATTACAAGTTTAGTGCCTGCCTACTCATTTATAATTTATATTTGAACAGTGTGGACAAATAAGACCAAAAAATACCTTTGTAAATGTTTGATATCCGTTTAGAAATCCTTAAGATAAAAAACAGACACCACCATATGCACACACAAGCCTAATTGACTTTTTAATGGAAAGCCAGTTCATATACTAGTTTTTTTCCAAGTATACATGAAAGTGTATCTAATTTAAAGTGTGTATGTAAAATTCAATTCAGACAGTCCTCAGTGGTCTCATTTTTTCCACAGTTCTGCTTTTATCATATGCAAAACACAAAGTTTACTCATTTATAACTACAATAGTTAGTTACCCCAACTTTAAGGTCATCTGCTTCTGGGCCCAGAAGAATTTTATAAAATGTATTTTCTTTTTTATTTTTCTTGTCTTTCACTACTCCCCTGTGCTTTACTGAGAAACTATAGAGGCACTTAACTCAATAAACAGGAATCTTAAGCAAAAAGAGAGGTCAAACAACAACAACAACAACAATAGGCCTTTTCCCACTGTAGGAACTTTTTCCAGTTCCTAGTACTTTTTTAGTTCTTGTCCCCATTTTGGGAGCATTCACACAGAGCAGGAACTATGGACTGGGGCCACATTTTAGGGACTTTTTAGCTCCTGCTCTGGGGCAGGTACTTTCCAGTCAGACCTGGAACCTTTTGGTGACACAAACACATTTACACTGCTAACTTTGTTTTTAAACATGTTTTACACATTCTCACATTTATATAAACTTTCCTTCTCCTTAAGAAAAAATATTTAAAAGCAGAAACTCCCAAAATGTATTTATTTAATTTGTAAATAGTAGCCTATACTATTATTAGAAATTACAGTGAATCATTTAGTTTTATTGTTATTTCCAGTTGATGTTTTTAAGTTTTGCACATTATAGTTTTATGTGGAATCAAAAAAAAGACAACTTTTGTTTTCCTAACACCACTTATTATTATTTAAATGTTCCAGACTTTACAGATGCTAATGCTAAAGCTAGTTAGACCCACTTTCAGAAACTGCTGCTGTGCAAACACAAACATGGGGACAGGGTAGTTCCCCTGACTAAACAGGGACTGGAGGAATGTGGGGACTAGTTCTTGGTACTTTCATGTGGGAAAACGCCTAATATTCTGTTGTATGCCTTTTACATTGCTGTTATTGGTGCTATCAACCTCTACAGGTCCCTATAAAAGAGTATTGTGACTTTACGAGGCCCAGACTTCCACCAGTTCTTCTGGTGGGATCCAGAAGGAAACACATTTCAGCCACAGTTTTAGCAGTGGTGTTTTTTAGGGCATTATTCAAAGCTCATGACCAAAGGTGAGAGTTGAAATGTAGGTATTGAAAGCTCTTTGCCACAGCGGTGCAATACAGCAACCACATCGCTGCTGATGCTGTACTGATCCACCTGTCAATCTCACACTCCATCCTACTCCTACTACTCCTCCACCTGGGTCAGGACATGGCAAGGTGCCGTTTTCTGGTCTAGAACTGTTGCCTCAGATTTGAGGAGCTGATCTTCACTCCAGCTGCTTCACACTCAGCTGCAAACTGTCCCAGTGCCTGATACAGGTGTGATGAAGCCATCAGAACAACATCATCTACAAACAGCAGAAATAACATCTCATGCTTACCAAACTGGACCTGTCTGAGTCTAGAAATTCAAACAAACAGAACCACAAAGTGCAGGCAATGCTATATAACACAGCTCTCCTCGGGTCATTGATAGAGTGTAGAGAGGAGGACTGAGAAGTGTGATTACCCTTACACACCCTCCATAGCCCTTCTTAAACAACCACAACATCCAGACACTTGAGAGACGGATTTGGGACACATCTGAGTGACACTGATTTTAGTTTATGATAAATAATATGAAATAATATGTTTGACCCATTGGCCCATGGATGCTATGGGTGTACATACTAGGACACATTTGTGCTCATGTCTCCATTTACAGCTCTAAAAATGCCACAAACTGGCTTAAGAAAGAAAAAAAAACATTATTTTTGTGGCACTCATAACACAACAGCAGTATTCACCTGGCGACCAGAGGTAACCAAATCTCCAACCTTTGGACCAGAAGAAACCAGGCCAACTCAGCCACATATTAGATAATACAGCTTTGAAGGAGACCTGTTGTATTTTTCCATGTAGTGTTAAACAGTAACATGTAGATCATTTTGTACATTGTAAAACACAAAGTTAATCTAAAAGATCTTAGAAACACCTTGATGAGCAACAAGGCTGCAGTTTTGTGCTGCAGAAGTGATAAGACCCACCTCTTTATTGTACAATACAACTGTAACAAGCAGCAGATTTTAACATACTCATTTGTATTGTTAGAAATTAGCTTCATGACCATTCTAAACCCTGTTCATTTTCTTCAGGCTGAACGTTTTGAGTTTTCTGAGTACCGGAGCAACAGCTGCAAGACAATAATAAGATTTCTTAGACATGCATGAATCAATTAAAATACAACAATGAGCAGGCAAATGATGAGAGAACCATGTCACAGTATAGGTACAAACTCAGAAATGTAATTATTTATCTTGAATGTTGAAATAATGTAACAAATCCATTTTAAAACATTGCATCAATCTTCATAATTCTGCCTAATCTTGGTTTGAAGTGTGCAAACTTCTGCAGTGCCACGCTGGCCTTGGCTTTGTGTGCTCAGCTTGGACCTTTCTCAGACTATATAAGTCACATCAGACTGCCTCAGACCTAACCAGGACTGGACTGGGACTAGACCAAGACTGTCCTTAGACTAAGACTAGGTGAGCTTCCATGATGTGGTCGTGTCTGCTGGCTCTGGGCCTCATCGTGTCTCTCCAGGATGGTGAGTCTTCAACTGGAAAAGTCATGCTCTAGAATTGATGATGTCATGAGTCAATATTTTATAACAATTACAAAGGGTTATTGATATAAAAGTTATTTTCCCATATTTTCAATCTGGTGTTTGTTTTGTATCAGTGAGTGGACTGGACACATTCACTGTTTGTATTGCAACAAAAAAACTATATTTGTATTTTGGTTGCCTTCTCTCTGTTTTAAATATTGGCCTGAACGCAATCTGATTGTGGTGTGCATTAACCGTATTTTTCAGAAAAAAAAAAATATAATAATAATAATATTGAAATCACAGTTTTAAAAGATGCAATTAGTAAAAAGCTAAAGAAAAATAAAAAACTACTACTACTATATAATTTCCTTTACAAATTGCACAAATATCCTGTAATTGTATGCATTAAAGCGGTTAATTTGGTAGCTATGTAGCTTACAAACATGTCTTGTTTACAATAACTTTAAATTAATGTTCCAATCACACAGATATCTTGTTAATGTATCTATTCAGGTAGAAATGAGTCCACAATGTCCTGACTACATCTAATAATGTCCTGTTTGTTCACCAAAATCATGACCAAAATCCACCAAGATCGTCTGCTGCTGTTGTTAGCATTGTGGCTAACTGCCGTTAGCATACTGATACGTCTCGCTCCTAACAGCTTTGAAAAAAACTTAAAACACATCATGCTGACAATTTGGAGGCTCAGAATGCATTAAGTGGGCAAAACATGTGATTAATGTAGGAAGTTTAATATTAATTATTTATGTTTGTTTACATTTTAGGGAAGCAAAAATTGTGACTTGGGATTACTTTCCTTATTTGTCTCTTCACTGACATATTTTCTTTTGTCATATCCCAGAAATGCACTAAAGTGTGAAGAGAATTCAGAATTCTTATACTAAAATTAAAATTGCTAATTGAATCAGTAGATTTTTCCCAAATCGTGGAACCGTAGTAAGAAGTAATTATAAAGTCACCAAATGTTTTATTATTCACTTAAAACACAGACACTAAAAAAAATCACCCATAGAATGCATTTTATACATTATAAATTTTAAACCCACCGATTAAGGCCAACTTAACTACAGCCATTGTTTAAAAGCTGTTCACTCGTTATCTCAGAGCTTGGTTTCTAAAATACACTTAGGCCTAATACTGTCCAGTCCCTAACGTGATATTTCAATTTGACAAGTTTGATCAAATCATCAGATATATGTGCACTTAAAAGCAGCTGACAAAACATCCACACACTGATGATGACTGACATGAATCTTTGTGCCTCTTCTCTTTCTGTAAAAGTTGTGAGCTCATCCTCGGAGTCGCAGGAGATCGTGGACAAGCACAACGCCCTGAGGAGAGGAGTCTCACCTTCTGCTTCCAACATGCTCCGAATGGTGAGCCACAAACTCTTCAATGTGTAGCTTAATGGCTACATCATTACAATTACCAGTACAGCCCTGCAAACATGACCCATGAGGTGCATTCAAACACAGCTATTGTGGACCGGGGTCACATGTTAGGGACTTTTTTACCTTCTTCTAAGGAGTAGCTACCTCCAGTTAGAGCAGGAAGGAACCCTTTGGCAACAAAACTTAAAATAAAACAAGTTTTTTTAAGTCTCAGTTTAGTGCACACATTTATTTATATTTCTCTTTAGATGCATTTCAATATATTACCCCACAAGTTCCCAACGAACTGAAACTAAAAAAGTACCAAGAACTGAAAAGTGTTTCTAGTTAGTAACACAAACTTGACACAGATGTTGGAACGAGTTAGTCCCAATTTCAGCCACTGTGGCTGTGTGAACATGAACTAGAGGGGCTGAGGGATTTGGGGACTTAGTTCTTGGTACCGTCATGTGTGAAAAACCTATTTTGATGTGTTCTATCCTCAGAGCTGGAGCAGTGAGGCTGCAGCCAATGCCCAGAGATGGGCTAATAAATGCACTTTAAACCACAGCCCGGACAGCGATCGGGTCATCAGCAGTAAGTATACATGCAGGGGGTCAGGTGCATTGTGGGTAATGGAAAAGGCAGGTCTTTTGCAATAGAGGACAACTTTTTTTTTTACATCTTTTACTGACATAATTGTTTTTTTTAAATGTATACCTTTTTGATGAATTGATTGTACCCAAAGTAACCCCCGTCTCATCCTGAAGCCAGCGGCTGTGGAGAGAACCTCTACATGTCCAGCTACAAGAACACCTGGAGCAATGCTATCCAGTCCTGGTACGACGAGGTGCATGACTGGAAGTACGGGGTGGGATCTATCAACGGAGGAGTGGTTGGACACTTTACTCAGGTACAGCAGAAATACCATTTATGGAAATATGCTCTTTATTATCAGGACTTCAATGTATTTATTGCATGTGACACCTGACTCAGGTGAGACTGACTAGTGTATATCTCTAAGTTGAATGCTACATCAAATCTAGGTGTACTATCTCTGAAAGCTGCTGTGAAAAGGCAGAATGTCATGACAAACTATTGAAGTCAATAAATAAATATTTTTGCTAAACCTAAAGTACATCACTGTTTACAAATGCCAAATTTCCCTGTGTGTTTTTATAATATTCTGTTATTCCGCTAAGATAGGTTAAAGTATCTATCGGATGAAATTCTATGAAATGTTACATTTATGGTGTACAGAAGTATGTAAAAGTAAGTCTAGTGAAACTGGTAAAAATATAGTAATTTGTGTTGTAAATGAGCAGATTTACTTGTTCCTGCAGGTGGTATGGTACAGGTCCAACCTGATTGGCTGTGCTATGGCCTACTGTCCTAATGCCAAGTACAACTACTTCTACGTGTGTCACTACTGCCCTCCGTAAGTTACTACAACACAGCAATCACACAAGTAAAGTAAACCGAACACAGGTGAGGCATGAGGAATATGGGTATTTTCATAAATTAGGCAGATTGCCACAGAGATGAGGTACAATTCAATCTCGGTGAGGACTATGCCCAGCCCTAATGTAAAGCGACATGTTCTGGTATGAGTGTGAGCACACATGAAGCCTTCTGTCTGTGATGTGTGGTGTTTGTGTTTACAGAGGGAACTACCAGTACGCACGGCCCTACACCTCCGGGACGCGCTGCGCTGCCTGTCCTGGAGCTTGTGACAACGGCCTCTGCAGTAAGTCAAACCAGAGCTGTTCAGTCATCATCAACCTCTTGAAAAGCTTCAAAGCTAAGCAGGGTTGGGTCTGGTTAGTACTGGGATGGGAGACCGCAGGTATTACCAGGCGCCACAGGAGGGCAGCAGTGACTCACAGTATCACACATGAATAACGCACACCATTCTGAGATGACTTTTGACCCTCTGGAAAAGTCATATTTTCTTTTTTTTTTTTTTTTTCAATTTTTTTTTTAATGATTTGATCTTATTTATTTATTTTCAGTAAGTCACTATTCGAATGATTGAGTTAAGATTTAGACAGTATTTGGGAGAAAATATTGGAAGATCAAATATCCAAGCTGCTGTGATTATTATTGATTAACTTAAATGCAATACACAAAAATATTTTAATCTTTGTCCCAGTCTATTACTAAATATAATTAGTAGATCTTTCACAACTGAACATTAACAGTCTCTTTGAAGGCGACTTTAGCTGTTTATCTAATTGTAATTCCATTCTCTTTACAGCCAACCCCTGTCCCTACACGGACCAGTACAGCAACTGTCCTGAACTGAAGCAGCAGCATGGCTGTGGTAACCAGCAGGTGGCATCATGGTGCCCTGCCTCCTGCATGTGCACCAACAACGAGATCATCTGAAGTCACTCCTCATGGCCCAGTCCCATTATAAACTCATCCTTATTAAACTTCTGCATCTCAAACGTCTGAATCTGTGGCTTTCATTTCATACTTCACGTTTGAAAGGACGCATCCTAATCAGTTTGTCCATTATTTGGATAAACCGCAGTCACTAGTAACATTACCCACGTCAAAGAGAAAAAAACTAAACACTTTTTAGTGAGCAAGATCCTGCTCAGGAGTATGCATAGTACAATGGTTCCCAACATGTTTCCCTTGAAGCGCCCACCCCTGCTTGAACAGGAATCGTTTTGAGCCCCCCAAATAATACATGGTAAAAGAATTAAAACAAACAAGCATTCATTTGAGACAAACAAAGAAACAACAGTTCTGGTGGTATTACTTTGCCATTTTTTTTAGACATACTGTATATTTGAGAATTTTACTAATAATTTATTAACCTGGCTCATGCCAGATGGATCTGTGTTGAACTTCGATTGGATTTCTTTAACAGTATTCATGTGGAACTTGACTTGCTGAAAGCGTTTGGGAAATAGTGGGATGTTCAGAGAAATACATTGAGCTGATTGGGTGTGGGGCTGACCTTATTTGTGCTTAGCCAATCACAGCAACAAATCGTAATGTGTATTCAATGTCTGCGTGGGGTAGAACAAGTAGGCCTACGTATGCTCTTCTTTCAAAAATACTCAGGATTAAAGTCTCTATTAAAGTCAATGAGATTTTTATGGCTATTGCCAAGAAACTACCTAAGAACGAGCCTCAAGCAAAAGCAGCAGAAACACGTACATCAGACTCGGCGCTAACAGCTCGTCTTAGCCCGCCCTGCTACAATGTGATTGGCCTCAAAACCACGCTGCTGTGATGTGAGTGGGCCGAACCACAGCTGGTTCGGACTCTCAAACCAATTGGGCTGCTGGAAGTCCAGATGGTTTATCTCGAGATAGTGAATTCACAAATATCGCTAGAAAAACCATCTGGCCAGGTTAATACTAGATTAAGTAAAAAAAAATTGCCGGTCACACTGAGAGAACAGATGGTCAATTGTTCAGTTTCAGGAGCACAAATCAGATAGGGTAAAAAAAAACTCAGACAAGACATTAAAGGACAACAAAGCAAGACCAGTTAGAAACACATCTACGTGGTTCAGAAGCATCCATTCTTCCTTTTTATTTATACAGCTCTTTTTATACACAAGACTGTTCCCAAAGTGCTGTACAGAAAAAAACAAAAACGTGATGCAAAACATAACCACTGCCCCACTGTGGGCGACACAGTGGCGCAGTGGTTGGCACTCTGGCCTCATAGCAAGAAGGTTATGGTTCGACTCCCGGGTCACCCGGGGCCTTTCTATGTTGAGATTGCATGTTCTCCCTGTGCCTGCGTAGGTTTCCTCCAGGTACTCCGGTTTCCAGATAGATTCTAAAAACGATCTAAAAGTCTTACCATCATTTGTTGCTTGCCAACAAAGTTTCAATCTTGCACTTACACAAAAACAAGTGACTTTGCAAACCATCTAAGCTTTCCCCTGAAAGAAGTAAAGCAGCTGTTCATTTAAAACAATTGAAGTGCACACACCTTCTAAAGGCACTGCTGGGATTTGAACTCATCTTCTTTTTACTAGACAGGCACTTTGACCAACTAAGCCACAGTACCTTATACACACATTGTTTAAGTAGAATTTGCAGTTTTACCCATTCTGTCACTGGCAAGGAGAACTAACTGCTCAACTTCTATTTGTCAATTTCTTCACAATTTGCTATTTAACAAACTATTTTTAATATTTACCACAAGTATCACACTAAAGTCAGAGATAGGAAAATTTGATAATCATGTCATATGGGCTTTACAGGTTAAATGGGACAACTGTGTTTCTCAACCCTTCCAGATCAGTAACGGAGTGAGGTAAGGGAGCTTGTTGTTTCCGATTTTGTTTAAATTTTATATGAACGAATTGTCTAAAAAGTTAAACAGATGTAAAACTGGCTGTATGGCTGGAGGGACTGTGATCAATCATCTGATGTACGCAGATGACCTGGTAGTGTTCAGTCCAAGCTCAGCTGGTCTCCAGGAGCTGCTAAATGTGTGTTCTGTGTACGGAGAACAAAATTGTTATGATATGTCGAACTAATGAGTACAGAGGGTTGGTGTATCCAGACTTTAAATTGTCTGGTAATATCTTGACTGTTGTACACTTTGTCAAATATCTTGGGCACATGCTGATTGTTTGTTGGATGATGATGACACGTATTGTCAATGCCGCATGTTGTACATTCAGGCCAATGTTCTGTCCAGAAAGTTTGCCTCCTGTTCGACAGGCGTGAAAGTGGCTCTGTTTAGAGCATATTGTACTGCTTTTTATACAACACACCTGTGGGTGAATTATAAGAAGGCAAGCCTACAGAGACTAAAAGTGGCCTATAATGATGCGCTAAGGATCTTGTTAAAAAAGCCTAGATGGACCAGCGCTACTGAACTCTTTGTGTCCAACAGAATCGATACACTGCAAGCTATCTTAAGAAAGCTCATGTATAAATGTATGTGTCGGTTGAATAACTCTGTAAATGTGGTGATTTTATTGTTGACCAACACTGGAAACAGTGAAATTAATTTTACATCTGCCCTCTGGAAACATTGGTACAGCTGTCTGCTGGTTTCCTTATTGTTGTTTTATATGTTTTTATTGTTTATTTGTTTGTTGTCTTTTAATATGGACCATGAGTCTGGAATAAAGATTGTCTGTCTGTCTGTCTGTCATAAAAATACATTATTTACTTTTTAAGGCGAAGCATCAAGTTGTTTCAAGTCACAGAGCTCCAAATACTGAGCTCAAGTAAGTCACTGATTCAAATCCAAGTCAAGTCCCAAATCTTAGTCAATCTAATCAATTTTCAAGTCCGAATAGTAACTCAAGTTTGACTCAAGTCCAAAACACAACTTGCAACAAAAATATCCAAACAAAAACTGACACAGTGGACCTTTAAATCGAGGGTGACCTGACCACTCAAGTATAATCCATCTGACCTCTGTGTTCTGTCTAAATTGAATAATAAAGTATTTAAGATCTCATAAAGAACTGTATATGTTTTTTTATGATAGTCTTACATCAGTCAAGTTTAATTTTAAAAGGACAAATTGACAAATAATAGACAGGAAGTCGAGCTGGATGTACCCACAAACTATTTCAGTTAAATGCAAAACTACCACATAATGACATAACAAGGTGGACTGAACTTGTGAGTTTTGAAGATGTAAAAGCAAGAGGACACAAACATTCATGAACTAAGCAAAACATGTTTATTTTAAAGAAACAACTAATACGTAAAAAAAAAAAAATTAGTAGTGTGTTCCCAACTGAAGCACACGTGGAGAAGTGACACTAACAAACATTTGCATCACTTCATGATTTTCTTTGCAGATTCTTGAAAAAGTCATGCAAAACTCTTACTGTCGTAACTCATAAACCTATTGAGGAGCTGTATCTTTTCTTGTTGGTAAAACTGTAAAGGTGCATTGATGTAAACTCATTTAGTCTGCGTTAAGGTTTTAAATGTGTTTTACTGGTGAAGCAGAACTCTCAGTGTGAGAGAAAACTAAATAGGCCTACCTGTCAGTGCTCTGCTCCAATCTCATGCGGTCCTTCCGTATCCTGCTTGTCATTTGACATAAACTCAGGAACTCGGTCGCCAACACTTCCGCAAGAGTTTCCGAGCTGAAATTCTGACCCGAGCAGTGTTCAAACTCGGAACTCCTAAGTCGGAGCTCGGAACTTCCCAGTTTATGGAGGAGATTGAGAACAGTCAAGTCTCACAGAGTCACGGAAACAACACTGCTCTCACTTATGTTTTAACGGACACATATGCTTTTTTTTTGTGCTGTTTTTTTCTTCAAACCAACCCACTTTGGAATCTCATGCACCAGAACTAATAAAAAAGTCACACAAGGGTTGTGTGTGTTTTCTACATCAAAAATTGAGTTAGAGCTCTCTTTACTCACTCCAAAGAAAATTACACAGGTTATGCAATTAAACTAATTTTGCCTGACATGCTAGTCCTGCAGAAATGCGCAAAATGAGTCTGGACGATGTATGGACTTAAAAACAGAGCAGAGTATCTCAGAGATCTACCTATGACATCACAGATCTGGAACATTCACAAGATCAAGTATTACAGTAATGATGCTTTGTAATGTACAACATCCTGACTCATGATAAACACGTGTGATGTTATAAAAGATCACAGATAAGATAAAGACAGTGGAGGAGGAACTGTAACACGTCATGTTTCATCAAAACCAATCAGCGATCAGCCTACTGCACAACATTTCCCACCATGCATCTTGGCTTTGTAGTCATCGATCTGTCAAATCTGCTTGAGGCGGATTGATCTCTCGAGATTACCGGGGTTGTCAAACACAACCCCCGACTGGACCGCCATCTTGAACACACCTATTTTTGATTTGGAAGATTTATTTTTTGTTTGTTTTTTTACTTACAGGGATTACTAACAGGATTTGCTCAGTGCAGACAGTCTGTCCAAGAACATGTCTTCTTTGTCTAACCTAATCCTTCAGGACATCAACAGCACACACTGAACAGGATCACAGTACATGTTTGCATGTCATTATTTTCAAGTTTTCTTTATTTTCATTTTAAAGATTTTAGATGTAATAATTATAATACTCTAAACGCCCAACAGCAAAGCCTTGTTCAAAAGTATTCTTAAAAGGAGAAGAACTGCAAATTGTGGATGCTTTCAGATATCTTGGTGTGACTTTGGACTCAACCTTGTCTTTTAAAACACATGTTAAAATATTTTGTAAAACTGTACATTTTAATATTCGTAATTTTAAACAGATTAGACCTCTGCTGTTGATATGGTCCAACCCGGGAGTCGAACCCACGACCTCCTTATTGGGAAGCCAGAGCTCTAACCGCTCTGCTACCGTGCACCCCAAATCTGATTTTATCAGGACAAATAGTCTCATGTTTACTTCTATCGCGATTAAATCTGTCGTTGTAGTTGTTCATCAGCTATTTACAGTTGTCACTCAATAAATGTGTCCTATTAACATGAAATAAAAGCTGGCAAATAGCTTTGTTTTTGGCTGCAGTTTGGCGCCTTCTCCACCAGAGGGCACCCTAAGAAAACACCTCGTTTGTCTATGCTTAAAGCCGCCCCTGGGTATTTAAATCTGACTAGTTGGTAGTTCTCACTAGGCCCCTGGCACATGGTTATTAAAGCTGGGGGACCTGATATTCACATTGCAAAACAGGAAATGTGTTGTATTTAAAACTGTCAACAATCAACCTTTCTCAAATCCTTCGACCTTTGGTCAAAATCTGCATTCATTCCTTTTAGGTTGCAATTAGGGTTAGGGTTACAAACAGCAAAGTGAAACTAGATTGGACCATTCCAAATCAGCTAATCAGAGTGTTGTTTTTGGCCCCCTATGATTCACACAGAACACAGCAGTTACTAAGTGAACATAAAGTGCTGCACTTACAATATTACAGGTGTAAAAGACAAAGTTTACGAAAATACAATTTAAAAAAGAAAGATAGTGTGCTACTGCATGTATAGAAATGTGTCCAAAATATGCATTTTAAAACTAAAACCTATTTTGCACACTGGCAAAATCTTAATAAACAAGGCCAATAGTGTTGTAGTGTTGGATGTGTAGCATGGACTAAATTCTGGATGTTGCAAGGTTTCCTTGTTCAGTTCTCTTTTTCAATTAAAGTTAAATGACATTTAAATTTTTTTTTAATTAAATTATTATTATTTATTTTTTTTTACCAAAGATGTAGGCAAATACAGGTAAATATGCATAGGTGTGCTCTTGTGGGTCCTGTCCCTGTCCTGAAAGAGTAAACAGAGAAGGTGTTTTTGGACATGTGTGCAAACACATTACTATTAGTCTGTTATGTAATTTAATCTTTTTAAACAAAAGCATTGTCAGGTTGAATAAAAAAAACACAATTATATATATATTATATATATTATATATATATATATATATATATATATAATATATATATATATATATATATATTATATATATATATATATATATATATATAATATATATAATATATATATATATATACAATGCAGGAAGTGAAAATATAAATTGGCACTACAAGTTAATTTGTTAGAAAACTAGAAAATTAGAGACATGATATCATGCAACTGCTGTTTATAGGTTTATGTGGATGCAAATTCAAACATAATAAGATACTCTGGGTCAGACTGTAAATAGTTTTATTTTATTGAACAAGCAGCAAAATGGCTCAGCGCCAATATTCGATCCCAGTATCAGATCGGTGGACCACTACAAAAAAGTCCTGACTCTACACCAGCAGGAGGCTGCATGGTCCATAGTCCTGACCCTGGCACCAGCAGGAGGCTGCATGGTCCATAGTCCTGACCCTGGCACCAGCAGGAGGCTGCATGGTCCATAGTCCTGACCCTGGCACCAGCAGGAGGCTGCATGGTCCATAGTCCTGACCCTGGCACCAGCAGGAGGCTGCATGGTCCATAGTCCTGACCCTGGCACCAGCAGGAGGCTGGTCCATGTTTAGTCCTGACCCTGGCACCAGCAGGAGTTTGTCTTTAATTAAAAGTTGAGGTTCAGTTGTTTAAATTTAAAATTCAATCTATTGCCCACTCTCTCTAACCTGCTCTACCACATAGATTCTCGCAATATTTGTGATTTTCACCAAATCTGAAAAATCCATCTGAAGCGGTCACCGATGTGCAGTTAGAGACGGCCATGGTCAGCTGCAGCAGCAAACCAAGCACAGAGCACTATTAGGATGTGAGTGGAAGTTCACATTCTAACCAAAAAAACAAAAAAACAAACATGGAGCAGCAGAATAACAAACTGTATTTTGAAAAAAAAAAAAAAAACTTGCACACAGAGGAGATTTGAGCATTTTGGATAGGAAAGATGTTTGTGTTTCTCTCTTCCAGTCAGATCTCTAAAGCTAAGCAGGTTAGGCCCGGACAGTTCTTGGATGGGAGACTCAATTCAGAGTTATACACGTGAGCCAGGTTACCTCAAAGAATAAAAAACACATGTGAACCAGCCTTAAAATACACCTTTGCTGAAATGTCAATTTGTTTTTCTTGCCATTTGAATATTAGTGACTCCATTGTCTGTCTAAGCATACATTCAAACAAAAGCTTAATTCTGCCTAATCCTTGTTTAAAGTTCTCAGACATCTGCTCAGTTTTGACCTTTTCTCAGACTATATAAGTCACATCACAGTGCTTCAGATCCAACCAGGACTGGACTGGGACTAAACCAAGACTGTCCTCTGACCAAACCAAAGTGAGCTTCCATCATGTGGTCCTGTCTGCTGGCTCTGGGCTTAGTGGCTGCTCTCCAGGTGCCCTGCCTCGCTGTGACTTGTAAGTATTAAACCTGCATAATGAAGATATTATTTTTTGAGCAAACACAAGTTCACTGGAGTTTTTTTTGGCGTTATATAGAAATTTTGAATACAACACAAGCTTTTTACAGTTGTGTTCTAATCTGGTATTTGTTCTTGAAATCCTGCAAAGCTCCAAACATGCCCTCCTGAACCTGACTGATATTTTTCTTTTGTTATCTGACTACAGCTTCGGAGTCGCGAGAAATCGTGGACAAGCATAATGAGCTAAGAAGAAAAGTCAGACCTACTGCCTCCGACATGCAAAAGATGGTAAGTCACAACTCATGCTTAAAAGTGCTAAAGGCCTACTCAATTTTTGCTTCCTTCCTACTGCTCAACCTTATATAACATTTGTTTTCTGTCCTCAGAGTTGGAACAGTGGAACCGCTTCCAGTGCCCAGAGAGTGGCCAACGCGTGCACCCAAAAACACAGCTGTAAGTATACATACTGTTCTGTGTCGGGTGTATTAGGTGCACTGTGGGGTTCAACATATTAGTTCAAAATCAAATGTGGCAGTAGTTCTCATATATTTTTGGAACAATCCATATTGACACTATATTTTTCCATTAGAAACTTTTCTGAATTTCAGCTGTTGAGTTCCTTCCCCTCCTCTTACACACCTCACAAAGTCCTTTCTCCTTCTTTAGCACCAAAAATTTTTCTAAGTCCCTCCAGTTTTTCTCTGTCCCCTCTAAGTCCCTACCCTTTCTCGCCCTCCTCGCTAAGTCCCTCCCCTTTCTCTCCCTCCTCACTAAGTCCCTCCCCTTTCTCTCCCTCCTCGCTAAGTCCCTCCTCTTTCTCTCCCTTCTCGCTAAGTCCCACTCCTTTCTCTGTGTCCCTAGCTAAGTCCCTCCCCTTTCTCTGTGTCCCTCGCTAAGTCCCTCCCCTTTCTCTCCCTCCTCGCTAAGTCCCTCTCCTTTCTCTCTGTCCCTCGCTAAGTCCCTCCCCTTTCTCTCCCTCCTCGCTAAGTCCCTCTCCTTTCTCTCTGTCCCTCGCTAAGTCCCTCTCCTTTCTCTCCCTTCTCGCTAAGTCCCACTCCTTTCTCTGTGTCCCTCGCTAAGTCCCTCCCCTTTCTCTGTGTCCCTCGCTAAGTCCCTCCCCTTTCTCTGTGTCCCTCGCTAAGTCCCTCCCCTTTCTCTGTGTCCCTTGCTAAGTCCCTCCCCTTTCTCTCCCTCCTCGCTAAGTCCCTCTCCTTTCTCTCTGTCCCTCGCTAAGTCCCTCCCCTTTCTCTCCCTCCTCGCTAAGTCCCTCTCCTTTCTCTCTGTCCCTCGCTAAGTCCCTCCCCTTTCTCTCCCTTCTCGCTAAGTCCCACTCCTTTCTCTGTGTCCCTCGCTAAGTCCCTCCCCTTTCTCTGTATCCCTCGCTAAGTCCTTCCCCTTTCTCTCTGTCCCTCACTAAGTCCCTCCCCTTTCTCTCCCTCCTCGCTAAGTCCCTCCCCTTTCTCTCCCTTCTCGCTAAGTCCCACTCCTTTCTCTGTGTCCCTCGCTAAGTCCCTCCCCTTTCTCTGTGTCCCTCGCTAAGTCCCTCCCCTTTCTCTCCCTCCTCGCTAAGTCCCTCTCCTTTCTCTCTGTCCCTCGCTAAGTCCCTCCCCTTTCTCTGTGTCCCTCGCTAAGTCCCTCCCCTTTCTCTCCCCCCTCGCTAAGTCCCTCCCCTTTCTCTCTGTCCCTCGCTAAGTCCCTCCCCTTTCTCTCCCTCCTCGCTAAGTCCCTCTCCTTTCTCTCTGTCCCTCGCTAAGTCCCTCTCCTTTCTCTCTGTCCCTCACTAAGTCCCTCTCCTTTCTCACTGTCGTTCACTAAGTCCCTCTACTTTCTCACTGTCGTTCACTAAGTCCCTCTCCTTTCTCTCTGTCCCTCACTATGTCCCTCTCCTTTCTCTCTGTCCCTGTTAAGTCCCTCCCCTCTTAGCCCTAACAGAGGGAATGTAGTAATTAGTACTAATGAATTATAAATCAAGAAAAATCTATGAAATCTATAGAATCGAAGAAACCCTAACCCACTCCACGATTATCTGGCTCTGGTGTGGAGCTAAAGTTCTCTGTGTCTGTCTCATCTTCAGCCACCAGCTGTGGGGAGAACCTTTACATGTCCACCAATAAGAAAAGTTGGAGCGCTGCCATCCAAAAGTGGTACGACGAGGTATCGAACTGGCGATACGGAGTGGGATCTTACAACGGAAAAGTGGTTGGACACTTCACACAGGTAATTCAAGTTATGTAATTTGCTCAAGAAGTGACAGAAGTGATAGATCCATGTGTCTGATCATTCAGCAAAATCAAAGACTCTGGACACAGTTTGGAGCAGTGTTGTCAGATGGAAAATGTTGAATTATTGTACTAGAACCTGAAAATGATCGTATTTTGCTAAAAATGGTCATACACATCCAAACTGGGTTCTATTTCAGGCCAGGGCTATTTATATGAGTTAAAGACCTCTTTAAATGCAAAGTCGTTCAAGAATTTAACTAACTAATAAAACATTGCTTCTATGTTTAGTGCACAGCGAGCTTTCTCTTCTTCAAACCCCAAATCAATTAATATCAATAGAACTCAAGCTTACTTTATTATAAGTAGAATAAAGCATTGTCTCACTCACTCTTTGTCTCTGTTATTGCTCATACACCACAGTTTGGTGCTGTTGACCAATAATATACAGAATATCAGTAAAAGGCACATTGTGTTAAGTGTTTGCTGAACCTGGATCAGTTTTTTGGTCATTTAGGCAAGCTGAGACGAAGAAAATACCTCGCATTTTGAAATTTTCGTACATTTACATAGTGTGACAGAATTATTAATCATACATGATACAAGGGGTGAAAATATTGTACAAATACAATAATATCGTACAAATATGATAATTATTGTACGTCTGGCGACACAGGTTTGGAGATTTAAAAAAAAGGCTCTACATCTCAGAATCTCTCAGTCTTTATTTCATGTCAATAAGTCACGTATACTAAGTTACAGATAAGTCTACAGCATAATTACAGATTAACAAATAGGGACGCACCGATCCAATACAGAGATCAAATACAAATTCAAATTCAGAACATCACATGTTTGAAATTATCTTCAAACTAAAGTTTTAACTTGTTACCTATACAATAAATAACATTTACATATCACTATATGACAAATTTCCCACGTTTTGAGAAGCTATTTCACTGTCACTGAGTGGGGACGGAGGGGTTCATCTCACTGTGAAGCGCTTTGTGACTCTGTGTCTGTGAAATGCGCTATACAAATAAAGATGCCTACTAGTATCAGCTGATATTGGGAAGTGCCTAATGCCAAAGCATCGACATCGGTACTGAAAAAGTTAGATTGGTGCGTCCCTTTTAAGATAATATGTTTTTTTTTGTGTTAAACCATACATTTTAGAGGGTCTGCACTCACCTTTTGAAGGTGATACGGCTTTGATCACATTTGGCATATGTATCTTGGACAGTATTAAAAGTCAGATTTGTGGAGAGGAGCATGTTTTTGAAAGTAACTTAATAAGAGAACTCATTGTGAAATATACATTCTCTACATTTAATGGGAGAATCTTCTGGCAAAACAGTCACCCTGGAGTTAGTGTTTCCTAATGTCTTGATTTCTATTTCAAATGTGATATATCAGGTAGTTGTATTAAATGTGAGTTATTCATGATGTAAATGATTGGTGTGGCTGGTTTCTGCAGGTGGTGTGGGCCAAGTCCAACACTATTGGCTGTGGGATGGCTTACTGCCCAAACCAAAAGTACAAGTACTACTACGTGTGCCAATACTGCCCTGCGTGAGTACCACTTCTTTATATCACTGTGTCCCTCTGAAGCTTATTACACAAACAATGGAAGTTTGACAATAATCATAAAAGTAAAGTACATTTAGCTAGTTTCATCCCAGTTTGAGCATTTTCTCCATACTTTTTATTGATTTATTTGAAAATAATTAATTTTTACAAAAAGTAATATTCCTCCAAACAAAGTTAAAATGAAAAAACGTGTTCATTCCCTGACTAGAACAGCTCATAGGACAAGCTTTAGGTGTTTCTGCAGATTGTGTAAGCAAAAACCTCAAATGTGGGTAATATGCTGTGAAGAATGTGTGAGTGTGAGCACACATGAAGCCTTCTGTCTGTAATGTGTGGTGTCTGTGCTCACAGGGGAAACTACGGCTATGCACGGCCCTACACCCCCGGGAAGGCCTGTGCTTCCTGCTCTGGAGCCTGTGACGATGGCCTTTGCCTTAGCGGAGGAAAGACGCCGTCAAAGCCCAACCCTGTCAAGCCAAGCGGTGGTACGCCAGCACTAACTCCCATTTTTTATCATTTCAATTAATCTGGTTAGGTGGTAGTTGGGATGAACTTACTGGTCAGCTTTGTCCTGCTCTAAGTGAGTGACAGCTGGATTAAACCAATCACAGTGAAGATTGAACTGAAAAAGACAATTTTTAAAAACAATGGGGAAATACATTTAAATCATAATAAAATATAAATTCTAAGCTGGCTCAAATAAAATTGTGTTTCAAGAAACAAACAGCTGTAATTTACTTTAAAATTTCTAATCTGTTTCAGTACATAGTTTAGGCTGGAGTGTATAAAGTATTGCCACATTTTCCGCATTATTTCACTGTGAAGAGTAAATGAAAAAACACTATTTTAAGTAAATCGTCCAAACAAGACTTAAAATAAGTCAAGCAAACTAAACAAGCATTAACATTTATCTGTACTGTGTGTGCATTTACTCACCTGACAGTTAGTGTGACCAATCAGAAGAAGCATTCTCATTGTACAGGGGAAATGGATCAATGCCCAAAAGATGAAAATGGTTTCACTTTACAGTCAAATCCAGAACAAAGACTGACCAGGGAGAAACAAGTGACCAAGTCTTAAAAAAAACACACACACACACACAGGCTTTCTGTAAAATGTTGATCAAATAATCAATAAATTAGAACAGTGCGTGTAGCCACAAGACAAGTGCTAATCTGGCATATTAATTTCATATTATTACCTCTAAAAACGACTAAAATCCATGTTTGGAATTGTTTGAAGTGCAGCTCAGGAGTAAGCCACAAAAATTAAAAAATCACAATTTAAAAATAAAAGACGACCAAAGTTGTCTACTTGGTGGTCCATATGTCACGTCAGGATAACAGTGTGAGTTTGATGTTGTTTGACTTGTTTTTCACTGCAAACCTGATCATATCTATAAACAACGTGTTTGTGTGGCACAAGAAGAGGAATTGCTGTTGTAGTAGGCTATAATTAGGATTTGTTAGTTTTAGGGCCCAAACACTACCCACAGCGTTTAAATGCACTACTCGTGAAACCACAGCTGCAGATTTATGCACTTGTATCAGGTCTACAATGAAAATAATCACATGGATAGGTTTACTTTTACTCGCAGAACAGATTGATCTTGGCAAAGGTGAGGTTTTCAAAAGTAAATGTCTTTCTGAAGTTTGGTTCCTTCATATGCCCTATGGCCTTTTTTGTGGATGATAGCACGACTTTGCATGTATTCTGTCAGGGATACGCTCTATGCTCACATAGGGCATCAAAAAGTAGGTTGGATTCTATTTTCTGCGTTGTATGCGCGCGAAATGTGCTGCTCCGATTTCTACTCCATAAGCATTATGAGTGGACACTACTGTTCTTTTCTGACTTTAGCGTTAGCATTGACAGACAAACGCATCCTTTTATGAACACACTTTGGTGAAATATTCTCCTCATTTGTAAAGTATTTAACATGTTCTCAGAGAACACCAACAACTCACTGTTCACTGCCCAATCTTGAAGTATTTTTTTTTTTTTTTTTTTTTCATTTTAGACTGAGGTAGTGAAACTCTATAGAAATAAACTAAACAGGAAATGAGCATGCCAACAGGAAGTTAGCATATATTAACTGACAATAATCACAGAAGTAAAGTACACAGAGCAAATTACACAACACATCGACACGCTGAACCGGATGTTTTGGTAAATATGTAGAGCAAGAATTGTTTCAGTAGGATAGCTTGTCAGTGCCCACTTTTCGCCTCTGCCTACTTTGTCTCTTTTTGCACAACTACGCATGCGCAGGCCGAAATCACGTTTTTTTAAATCATTATTTGTAAGAGTACAGTTAGTATTATTTAATTATATTGATATTTATGAATGTATCTCACAAAAGTTTACTACAGAAAGCCTAAAAACGCCACATTTATTTATCGTCATTTAAGCTAACAGTTAGCAGCATCTTAATCAGGCTTAGACGTTACGGCTTTGGAACATTAATAATCCCAATTTACAGTCAATTGTTTTGTAGAAATCAGTAAGGGGGTTTTGTGTTTAAAAGTGTAGTTTCGTCTGTGTCTAAAAAAAAGTTAAATACGAATAAAACAATATAAGAGAAGTAAAGCTAAAGGTACGAAGTGGACAAAAAATCTTGAATGTTTTGAAACGATTAGAAAAAAAGTTTTGAAGATTGGATTGTCCTAATTTTGGACGACGAAGTAATTGGTTTTGTCTTTTGTTTCAGACCCTTACAGTGGGTTCAAAACTGTAACAAAAAGAAGAAATAACTCAAAACCAGCGACGCCACTTGAGATTAAGGCTCAGGATCTGTAAAATTAACTCAAAAAGTACATAGGTTTGTTGTTTGATGACAGAGGCACGGCTTAAGTTCTCCCAGGCTATGCTGCAACATTCGACAATCAGTTGCCATATTTTTTTTGAGTAACATTTTGTTATGTTTTAAGCGATATTAATAAAAACTAAAGCAAACGTGAGGAAGAGTGTTAGTTACCGCAGGTCTGTTGTCATTTTAACAATTCTCTGTGTATTTGCAGGAAAGACCTGTCCGAAGGACCGTGTCTTTGGGTGCTCTCTACTAGTCAAGTTAGGCTGTGGCTGGGTGACACATAGCCTGTGCCCTACCTCCTGCTGCAACAAGTAGCTCATGTAATCACTGTGCACAGTTCAGTTAATCCCATTATACTGTATATTCATCTACTATATTAAACATCTGCATCACAACCTTCTGTCTGTGTTTTTTTTTTTTTTTTTAATATCAGTCACATAACATGCAGTACTTGTATTTTATCCAATTTGAGATTTACATCTATTACATTAAAGTTCCTATATTGTGCTACTTTTTCACCTTTTATAATGTTTCTTCATCACCAAAAACATCCCTCAAGTTAAGTTTTGCTTCAAACTCATCCATCTCAACACATGAAACCACCATGTTTGGGCTGTATTCTTTCCTCAAATCAAAAACACAGTTTCTCCTAGTGATGTAATTTGGGGAAAATACAGGTATTGGTGCACTTATGGAGCCAGAACGATGCCAGCGGATCCTTGGCATTGAAAATAATTTCGTAACCAAAAAATAAAATGTTGGCATTGAAATTTTTATATTCAAAATTATTTTTCATTCAATTAATTTACAATCTTTAAAAAATTGGTTGATGTTTTTTTCTTCAATTATTATTTTTTTAATTACAGTGACAAAACAATAAATTTCAGTCACTTTGAGTTTTTTCAATATTAACTTTTTTTTTTTCCAATGCCAATCCTCTTAGTTTCAGACGATGTTTGTTTTTTCGGTTTCACTTCACTGTCACCATTCTGACGGGGGAGGGCACTGGGGGCGGGGCCAAGCAGAGCAGGATTCATGCATATTCAACAGCTACTGAGCTCCGGGAGAGGAGGAAGTGCCGCTTTCAGGCCGGGCAAAGCCGCTTGCTTAGCCCGGGACAGATGACCGTGTCCTGGGATGTGTGCAGAGCCATCCCGCGGCACTGAGAGGTCCAACCGCCCGCCAAGCTTTTGGTTTTCCCTTGGACAGATACGTGACCTGGGGTACACATGTGGAGCCAGCTCACGGGAGACGGGTTCTGGTGTGAGACTTGGAGCAGCCCGGTTCAGTCTGAGAATGAGACGCTGAACCGAACATACTACCGTGATGGTTGTGTGAACAGGGGTACGTGGGAACAAGTGGGAGTCCCATGTCTCCGCGACTACAACGGGCGGCCCACGTTAACTTTATGTGGGGAGATGCTCTGTGAAGTGCAGCCACGCCGGTGTTATGCCGAAAAATGCATCCCATTTACTGCACACTACAAGCTATATAAAACACGTCTCATTAATGATTGTAAATATTTCAACACAAAGTGTTGCACTACATAGGATATAAAGTTGTTCTGTGATGTTTAATATTCGCAAATTCCAGTTTACAAGAGTGTATGTGTTCCCGCGAGTAGGGGATGCATTTTTCGGCATAACACCGGCGTAGCTGCACTTCACAGAGCATCTCCCCACACAACGTTAACGTGGGCTCCCGTTGTAGTCGCGGAGACATGGGACTCCCATTTGTTCCCACGTACCCCTGTTCACACAACCATCACGGTAGTATGTTCGGTTCAGCGTCTCATTCTCAGGCTGATACCGATCCAAGTCTCACACCAGAACCCGTCTCCCGTGAGCTGGCTCCACATGTGTACCCCAGGTCACGTATCTGTCCAAGGGAAAACCAAAAGCTTGGCGGGCGGTTGGACCTCTCAGTGCCGCGGGATGGCTCTGCACACACCCCAGGACACGGTCATCTGTCCCGGGCTAAGCAAGCGGCTTTGCCCGGCCTGAAAGCGGCACTTCCTCCTCCTCTCCCGGAGCTCAGTAGCTGTTGAATATGCATGAATCTTGCTCTGCTTGGCCCCGCCCCCAGTGCCCTCCCCTCCCAAATTCAAAAACTCAAACGTAAATTCAAATTCAAAAACACAGACGCAAATTCAAATTCAAAAACTCAAACGTAAATTCAAAAACTCAAATGTAAATTCAAATTCAAAAACTCAAACGTAAATTCAAATTCAAAAATTCAAATTCAAAAACTTCAACGTAAATTCAAATTCAAAAACTCAAACGTAAATTCAAATTCAAAAACTCAAATGTAAATTCAAATTCAAAAACTCAAATTCAAAAACTTCAACGTAAATTCAAATAAAAAAAAAACAACGCAAATTCAAAAACTCAAACGTAAATTCAAAAACACAAAGGCAATTTCAGAAACACAAAACCATAAGTTTTGAATTCATGTGCCAGCTTTTGAATTTGCATATCCGTTTTTGAATTCTGCACTTTTGATTGTTTGTTTTGTTTGTGTTTTCCTCTTCATGACACATAATTGGCAACAAAATGAACCCACTTAAATGATTCTCTCAGTTCGCTGTTTTGGCGCTAACACAAAACTCTTTCTTTTCCTCCATGCTTCTGTTTATGTTGAATGTAGTGCTTCTATTATCACACTCACAGCAGCCAAGTCTCACACAATAGAAGAGCTTTTTGAGCCACAGCAATAGGAAACCAGCCTCGGGTCATTTATTAAAGCCAATCATAACATTTATTAAAGCCAATCATAACATCAGAGGAGTCCTGGCATCAAAATGTTACTTATCCTGCTCTGAAGACTGACGTATACTTTCAACTTCAACTCTACATTTATCTAAAACTACTTAAAGTGCATCGCAAAGAAATGACAAGCTAGAATTCTGTGATTTTAGAATGACAAATTTGACAGATCATTTACTTATATTGGTGTGATAGTCCTTGAGGTAAATATTTCTTATAAGTTTTACAGCAATAAACTTGCAGTTTGTAAATTAGGCTTTACAGAAAAGTTGAAATCAATGCAGAACAAGCTGATAATATACCTGAAGTCTCTAACTCCTGCCTGACTCTGGTCTCACACTACCACAAATGTCTGTTCTTTGCTATTCACTGATGCCCTATAACATTAAGAATCCACCCCTGGACACCTGCCCCCACCTCGCTCTCCTGGATTGGCCTGTCACAGTCCTGCTAGATGAGTCATTTCCCTCTGCTAATCGGACTCTGGCTCTACAGACTTAAACTCTCTCCCCTTGATCAAGATCTTTTGTTCACCATCTGATAAAAACAAAGTACTGTAGACGTTAAAGATACTGTAAAAAGAAGTTTATAACTCCATTTAGAGTCAAATTGCCATTCTGGTATGAATCAGATTTACTTTTTACAATTACATTAACATATTTCCAAAACTCAAAGAAATTATACTTTATATAAAATTATATTTTACATGGGCTCAGCTTAATCTTTTTATTACAGGTTCCTAAAACTTATTTTCAGTGAAATATCCTCAGCTTTTGAAGTAGAGTTGTTAGATCCACAAATGTCACCAGTCATTCAGCACCTAATTGCAAACGCCAAGAGACAACTCAGAAAAGCTAAAAGTAGAAAGTCTCAGCTTTACAAAAAGTCCAGACGTGTTTGTGTCCAAAAGCTCAGAATAAGAATTTTAAAAGATTCTAGTCAGTTGCTTAAGGAAAAAATAAGCTGGAATGATAAGAAAAACATGTTATAACAGACGCCTGTGAGTCGAAATGCAAACTAAGAAAAATGCTCCAAGCCACCCTGACGTGAAGTGGTCCAGCGGCCTATAGGGCATTCAGTGGAAATCTTTCTAAGTCCCAGATTGTGCAGTGCTACTGATATTGAAATCTTTCTGGAAGCAAATGCATTTAGAAAAAAACAGCTTCGCAATCTCCCATAAAATATTATAACGACAACTTATTGTACAGATAAGCTTTAGTCTAATGTATATTTTATAATCTTTTATCTTGTTTTTTGCATGTTTAGTTTTTGTTTGTTTGTTACCAAAATAATCTTAAGCCTTTCTAATAAGCATAACTGCTACATTGTGTTCTATGATTTGGCTGTGTGTCTTCGTGTTTGCCAGCAGGAGCCGCCGTGACAGTCACAAAGACCTCCACAACTGCAGATGTCAGGTCCTGAAAATGTCACCTGGTTTAACCCTGTGTGAGTCAGCTCAGGCCCCTGTGAGCGGGCCCCCTGACTGGCCCTCGGCGTGGGCAGTGCCACTCTTGTCTGCAGAGCTGTGATAACGAGCCTGCCTCATCCTGCGGCTATTATCTGCCTCCGACAAACAGACGCAGTTAGAGCGGCCACTGCTTCATATTCTTCTCTGGTAAGCGGTGATCAAGCAGTTTCTTTTGCACTTGACAAAGGGCAACTAGATCCTCACTTTTTGACATTCCAGTCAGATGTGCAAAGGCAGGACACAAGAGCTATGTTTCCATTAGCCCGGATCCTTGACTGCTGGTTAATGATGTTGAGCGTTTCTAGTGCAGGTCCAGGCTCCAGAGGGTCTGTACGTGAGCAGCTGACGTCACTCACACAAAACACATGCTTGATTAACAAATACAATCTAAAATGTACCTGAATTATACTTTTTCTTCCTGACGCTCATCTGAGAGATTTGCAAAAAGATACAGTGAGATGAGATAGAATTCCATGTCTGTGTGGATAAGACAAGGGTCAGACTGATGATAACAAGAAATGTCTGGTTTATCGTCACCTTTTTGCTTTGAGGTTGGATAACATTGGACACATTACGCACAAGATTTACACTTTTTTACAGTGTTTTGCCTGGACAAGCAGGAAACAGCTGATGCTAATGCGCTAGCTTTGCTTTGTTAAGTCTATCGGAGCAACAAATATACTTTTCATCACTGGAAATTTGTTTCTTTGTCACAGTACAAAGTGAGCAACAATATTTATTTTTTTATTTATTGAACCTTTATTTTACCAGGAAGTCCCTTGAGATAAATCTCTTTTTCGAGGGAGACCTGGCCAAGAGGCACCACAGTACAATAAAAACAAAAACATTTAAGACCATGATAAATATATATATAAAGTAAGGTATCCAGCTCAAGAATGACATTTATAACTTTCAAGTGAAGACATTTTTAAGAAGACACTTAAAAGAAATCAGTGGAATCAGTTCAGGAAGTTTTAAAGATTTCTGAATGTTGTTCCAAGTCCAGGGAGCTGCGTACGAGAACGCAGTTCTGCCCAGTTCGGTGTTAATCCTGGGCAACTTAAACAGAAGCCACTGTGAAGATTGCGTGTTATGTCCACTGTTCGCTGGAGTCAGGAGCTGGCACAGGTGATGGCAGTTTACCCATTATGGATTTATATATAAAAATAAGCCAATGCTGTTGTCTTCTGAGGCTCAGCGAAGGCCAGGAGACCAGTCCATACAGCTCACAAATGTGGGTCCTGAACGGAGCGTTTGTAATGAAACGTAATGCACTGTGATAAACTGTGTCCAGCTTGTGCAGAACTGAGGAAGCTGCGTTCATATAAATAATGTCTCTGTAGTCCAAAACTGAAAGAAAAGTGCCCTGAACAAGTGTTTTTCATACATCACGTTTCAAACAGTTCTTATGTCAATAAAAAAAAGCCAAGAAGAGCTTATTTCATGATTCTGTTTGGGTTTCACCTGAGCCTGTGTTTTCTCTTGTCCAATCATCATTCTTAAAAGTCACAGATGGTCCTTCTTTCACGAGTCACTTCGGCCCCATCAAACGGGACGATAAGGGCCGATTTGCACCATGGAAATAGCAGAGGACCGTACCGCTCCAAACTAAGCCTATGGAAACAAAGACTTGGTTTGGCCTCTGTTTCCATATTAACTCTGTGTTACTTTTGATAAACTCTGATGATGATGATGATGATGATGATGATGATGATGATGATGATGATGAGCGCAAAGTGTGTAACAGAAGTCTGGATACAAGTGCCTGATCATACACAACACCGAACTCTCTGGAAACAGTTTGGAAAAGAAAAACATGTCTGACCACTCATAAGCTGTTAGCCATAAAAATCTAATGAACCAATGCACATCTTTAAACAAGCTGCCAAATACACCTTGTATACAAACTCATTGCTTTTTATGAATGATCCCAATTAAAAACAATTTCTGGTTTCAAAATCTGCTCACAAAAAAGAAATGAGGAGTGACATGTTTCAGTAAAACTTCTTTTTTGAGTCGTCTCAAGTCACTGACCTTCAAGTCCAAGTCAAGTGATCAAATTAGTGACTTAAGTCTGACTCATGACTTTCAAATCCACCCCTCTGCTCTTTATATACTTGTGAGAGGACAGAACACAAAGTCATACTCATGCTACGAAAAGGTTACTGTAGATTACAGAATGGTTTTCAGTCAACTCAATCTGAAAGTCCACCAAAGATGGAAAAGTCAGGAGGGTCGATTAAAAATTTATAAATAATTAGAAGGCACACTTGCCAAATAGGTCGAGTTTAACGGCAGCAGGCCGTGATTGGCCGACAGTGACACACAGAGACAAGAGGGAGGAGTCAGAAGTATACTGTATGTGCGCTCCATCTCGGTCCAAACACTAATGATGTGCTCTGAGTGGAGTCAGTGCTTCTCCTTCCTGTTCGGCAGTGAGGATGTGATGAGGAGATAAGGCTCTTCACTGTCTGCACACGCCGCTATAATCATGGAGGCTCTTCCTGTATACGCTGGGCCTTCCTGCTCAGCTTACTACACTCTGTTGCTCAAGAGTTTAGTGCAGTGTAATAACGTGGCACATTCTTCCTCACTGGCCCTATTGTCATAAGTACTGATCTCACGGGATTAGTTTTACTTCACCATCTCAGTTGTAATAATTAAGGAGGTCGTCTGAGTTTCTAGTGATGTGTAACTGGTCCTTGTGTGTGAAAAGTGCATCATATGTCAGTACATAGCAGATTTAGGACTTGATTTAAACTATATAAAATGTTTGATTTGAAGAGCTTTATTTAATAACAAAGATAAACTCCAAAAGCTACATTTTAGACGTGTTGCGATTAGATACCAGTGTGTGGCATAAATGAGCTTGAGCTAATGTCACGCTATCCCAGCATGCATTGCGTATCTGGAAGTCAAGATCGTGGTATAAATAATCTGTTTAGTTCAATGGCGTCGGTTGGGATTATCAAATTTTACTGGCGTTTTACAGAAAATGTATTATTTTTGCACACAGGGATTTATAGACAATCAGAGACAGAATAAAGCTAAACCGTTTAAAAAAAAGTTGATTTCTGCAGCTAAATTAGAAGTGAGTCAAGACTTACACTAATGAAGCTGCAGAAGTATTAATTTTAAAAATTTCGGGCCCACACTGTCTTCAGTCCAGATCCTGACCCAGATCTATCTGGGGCACTCACACTGAGACCGGAGTATGCCTGGGTATGTACACTTTAGTTCATGTGAACACTGTGCACATGTACAGAAAATACTGGTAAACAAAGAACACTTGCGTCAAATTTCATTCACAAATGTGGATTTAGCTGCATAACTTTTGTTTTCATACGGTGATAAACTCTTGTAGTTAGCGAACAAAAGCGCTGGCTAGTGTTGCTGCTACAGCTTGTGTCAATGAGCGGCGTCTCTTTCTACATACCAAAATCTTTGTTCGATTGTGTAATCTAGGAAAGGAGCCACAAAATGGTTGCTAATGTATAATTTTATTTGTTTTAACACATACTGTTATTTACAGCCTATAATTTAACGACACAACCATAGAAGCTACATTAGACTTCTTTCTATTAGATTCAGTAGTTCCAACATCGTTGCAATGCTGTGGTGCAGGAGCTCTTTACAAAAGAAAAACAAAAAGACTGAATACAGCCTGTTATAGAAACTTTAGAGGACTGCATTGACTCTTGCAGCCCTGTACACATTGTGCGCTTATCAGAGAGTGTTAAAACAACATGTCCGCCTCCACGCGTCTCGTACGGACCGAGCATGTGTCACACCAGGCTCCAGAGTACACTCCAGCAGTTCCTTCCTTTTCAGCAAACCTCCGAAACAACACAGAAAAACAACAAACAAAGCATGCTAACAGCTCCTCACTGTTCAGCTGTCAACGACTCCCATGGCAGAACAGGGCCTGCCACCTGGCTCGTCCGGGGTCCAAGCTGCTAACTGCTAAGAGATAGAAACTTAGATAGACGTAAAATTTTGTTTTGATGAATTGAAATTAGAAAATGCAAGAAAAGAGTATCGTAAGATTGATGGAGATCAAAATCCTCATTCCATGGTGGTCTGAAATCAAATCTGATCAGGCTGATCCAGCTCATGTAAAAATGTCTCCAGCGTAGATATTCGATGAAATGTCTACAAACGTATGAGCACGTTTTCATGCCATTTTTTAACCTGGCCAGCCAGATGGTTTATCTCTCGCGGTATTTGTGAATTCACAAACACGAGATAAACCATCTGGCCTTCGTCCGGCTCGATTGGTTTGAGAGTCCAAAATGGCCGTGGTTCGGCCCACTCACATCACAGCAGCGTACTTTTGAGGCCCAATCACACTGTAGCAGGGCGTTAGCTCCCCAGTGCCGCAGCCGAGTCTGATTCAAGCTAAAAAAAGACGGCGGCTTCCGTGGATGTACGTGTATCTGCTGCTTTTGATGCGGTTTCAGCAGAATTTCTTTTTGAAAGAAGAGCGATATGTGTGACACAGGACATTGGATACACCATTACGAGTTGTTGCTGTGATTGGCTAGCTCAAATAAGGTAGGCCCCACACCCAATCACCTCGAAGTATTTCACTAAACGCCCCGCCTTTTCTCGATCGCTTTCAGCGAGTCAAGTCCCAGATGGATATAGTGAGAACTCAGATAGGAGTTCAACACATATCCATCTGGCGTGAGCCAGGTTAGGGTATTTTTTACATCAAAACAAAACATAAAATAACCATAAAGTTTGGACATTTTCTCTGGGTTTAACAGTAAATCTTAATCTATCCCAAGCCCCAATCGCAAACTTACCCATTTTAGTAACTTGAAGCAAAAATTTATATGTTGATGTAAAAAAAAAGGCATGAAAACGTGCTTATGGTTTTTGACGTTACGTTGAATATCTATGTTGAATATCTACATGTGGCCCTTCAAAAAAATGCCTCCACAGACCAACCACTAAACCACTCACTCTGGAGGAAGTTACAGATTCAGGATGAACCTGCTCTCATTCATGAACAGCACAGGGCGAAAACGCTGAATCTGCCCATGTCTGTGTTCTCTACGAACTACCAATGGAACTGTGTGGTGTTGGACCATCCTCATGAAGTCAGTTTTTGACTGTTTCGGCAGACACAATTCCTCTGTGGACAAAAAACAACCCAGCAACCCAAGCTGAGTGACTATCTATGAGAACTAAAATGTTTTATAATTAATAAAAGATCATACACAGCGATCTGGTTTGGTCACAGTGTGCTGTAATTATAATATATTTTTAGGTGGAAAGGACAAGATTTACTAATTTACAACAAAAAGTTAGGCACAGCACCTTTGAGTGTTCTCTTTTTTTTCTGACCAGTGCAATAGATTGATCAATCAACAAACTTACAGGTGTTACAAAGTGTTAATGAGTCCACCATTTTTATTATTCCCATGTGAAGCCTCTATTAATGATCTAAATCTTAACTTTAGAAACCTGCCATGCCTTGCACAGTTCCCATGATCCCTTGCCTGGTCCTGCTCTTTTTTTTTACGATCGTGTTCGTGCTGTCTTGGAGTTCACACAGTCCACCATCTCCACGCAGTCCGCTCCTGCTTTACATCAGACGTGTACATTATCCAAACACACGCTTACAGCCGAGGAAGTGGCTAATGCTGTGGGCGCGCCTCAGCTACAATCTATGGAATCAACAGAACAACCAAAACAGGACCTAAACGAAAGGAGCTGTCAGCACTCGCCCCCAAATTACATTGTTTGGATTTGGATGTAGAGGCAAATGAGCGGGAGCTGATTTTCAAAGGATTGTAAATGTACATAAACATGGCGGACCAAATTGGAAATGAAAACATGCATTAATCATTTTGTGAAATTGTAAATATAACAAATTGTGTTTTGATAGGTTTGGAAGGACCTTTGACACGTGTATTAAGCAATAAGAACATGGAGAATCGGGCCTGCAGACTCACGCTGAAGGATTGGACTGCAAAAGATGACATAACAGCTTTTTAAATGTTAACAGTGAGCGGCAAAAACACATGGGAGCAGCTACCGTCTCATAACAAATATAAAGAACTATACTGAGTTTGTATGTGGCATGTCAAAAGAGAAAATGAGGTAAACGGTGGCAGAAAAGAACTACAGAAGCAGGAACTCTTCTGCTTCTCTCATATTTCTCACTGACACAGACTTTGAGATCACACATTAGTTCAACTAATTACTTTTTAATCTTAATTAAGATGTTTATGAGTCTGTTTGATGAGAAAATTATTTGTTGTTTAACAGCTGAAATGTTCTAAATAAGACGCTGCAGCAACAGTGTCTGCAGCAACTAAGTCTGGATTCTTGATGCCCCATATTATTGAGGACATAGAATCCTTTTACTTGGATTGGCTGTCCTCATCCCGCTAGATGAATCATTTCCCTCTGCTATTAGACTCTGGCTCTACTGACTTAAAGGTACGTGTCAGTCCTGGTCACGTCTGTCCGTAATCTTTTGACACATGCTTAATATCAACATGTATTCTTTGGTTGCAAGAACAGCTTATAAACTTCTTTTTACAAACAACAAAGTGAAACTGGAAAGGACCACCCAAGCACAGCCAATCAGAGTGCTGCATTTGGCTCCTGATTAGAATGAAACATCTTTATTATTCACTTCAGGCAGTACTCAGCGGTCTATTTTTTCATAAAGTAATGCATTTATGATACACTTTTTAGTGGAAAACACAATGTTGACTAATTTACCACTATTATCCCAACTTCAAGTCCTGGTTTTGTCTCAGTTCAGATTTTGTGGTCTAGTCTTATTCAAGATGAGGTTTACCTCTGAAGTAAACCAAATGTAGACTAGACTAAATTTAGACTTGGTTTGCAAACTTGGTCTGTCCCACTGCTAATCTGTTTCTGTTTCTTGTTGTTGATTATTACAGTATTACATTCTGTTTGTTTGGGCTTAGTCCTAAATTTGTATTTATTTCAGTGAAAATAATATATTTTTGGGTAATTGCTTGTTGTTTGTGGATGTAAAACACATTTGCAGTTTACTTTTGTGGTCTGGCCTTCAGATTCTCCGACAAATATGGTCACTGGTATAAGTGTGCAGCCCTGGTCCAAGGACAGCGGATGCTCTGGCACAATTATTCATCTGCCTTTTTTACATCAATATGTTACGATAAGACAAAATGTAAAATAATCATGAATTTTGGAGCACATACCAAATGAACATAAGACTTCATGTGGTACCGTTTAACATTACAGTTACAAACAGTGTATATGTGTGCTGGGTGTTCCTAACCTCCACATTCAAAGACATTCATTAACATTTCTGATGGGAGCCACAGTGCATTGTTGAGATGCACTCACATAAATCAGCAGGAGAATGTTTACTTCACTTTGTGAACCTTATGACATGTGAAGATTGTAAATCCTCTGTCACGTCGTATACCATGTTTATCGGCCACATGTGTGGTTTCTAAACTATGCTTTTCACAATTGAGATTTCAACATTAAGATCTGAATTATGACATAACTGCTATGCTCCACCAACATAGTGGTGAAGCTTTAGGCCTTCAAAAGTCATCTCTGGTTCATCTGTTCTATGTCTTTTGTGTATTTACAAACAAATACACAGCTTTTCTGCACATCCCTTCACCCACGCTAATTCTTTCTGTTCCTTCTGCTCCCTCCAAGGTGCACTCTTACTTCTGTCTGTTCCTCTTTTCCTCACATCTTCCTTCCCTCACACCTCCTGTCAGAATCACACTGGCCTGTGAGTCTGCACAATTCCACAACAAAGTTGTGAGTGAGGAGACAAAGCAAAGCACAGCCAAGAACAGTTTCAGCAAACATGTGGAGCCTCTGATGCATTTGAGTTTCCTTCAGAGGGGGACTGGGCGCTTTCTTAGACTCAGAGTAGAGATGCTGCTCCTTCATGTCAACAGGATCCAGCTGAGGCTCGGACATCTGTTTCAAAAGTGTATCCTGTGGACGATCCAGGACCCATCTGTCAGGGCCTAAATGACATTTCCAGGCCAAGCAGAAAGATCTAGAGATGGTTTGTTTTATGCCTTCATTTTATTATAATCTTTACTGCCACAGTACATTGTTTTATGTTGCAGCATATGGCTGATGTATGATTTTGTTCACTGGTAATAAATCTTTTTTTGATTCTGATGAATTAGTCACTTGAATATTTGCTGTGCTGAAACACAGATGTTCTTACATTACAGTTACATAAGAAACGTGGAGCAGAAGTCTCTCCTCTTGTGATGGAGCTCATGAAAGGCTTTGACCCTCTGCTGACCTCTGGATCATTCCTGACTGATGCATACAGATGTGGCCTGTACGTGTGTCTGACAGGGATAATGGCTAACACATTGGTGCACATGGGAAAGGCCCTGGCAGGAGAGCGTCTGGGAGCCGTTAGAAGAGAGGAAAACCCAGGGGACTGTGGACTATGTGGGGCTAAGCTTACACTTTACATAACACACATTCTACTGTGAGGATTCTTATATGCATCCATGTTAAACTCAGATCAGTGTTATCTGAGCTCACAAGTCTGGTAGTAGAATTATGCATAATTGAAAGTAAAATAGTCATTGGTTCTGGTCTCCCCTATTGTTCTCCTCAGCTTTTCTCACCCTGTCTCAGTTTCTCCTTGAGAAGCCTCTTTCTCTGTCAAAATGTAAATGTTGCCTCTTTTTTAACACGTGTACAATAGCAGCATGGTTCATTGTGAAAGATGCATTTACAATAAGAGACAAAAAGTCTCACACCTCAGTGTGTAGGAGCGGTCTCTCCGACAGCTAAAGAATACTTAGTTTTACATAACAGGATGCACGATGAGTGGTTTCAGCAGATTGAAATTTTAGATACTGACAGATTTACTTAGAAAATACAGTATATTCCTGAACTTTAAATTCTAAATTTTATTTTCTGAATTTTGCTGTTTACATTTTCGGTATGAATGTCAAAATGAAAAATTTACCTTTCAAAGAATCTTTTCAATGTGAAGTACATGTCATACCTTTTTCTTTTACTTTACTGAAAGGAAACGCTTATCGGCCATTACCGAAAGAATTGTGCTGATGACCCCAAACCCACAATACCCATGTGTGAGGTTAGAACGACTGACCAGAGAGCTTTGCCTTTCAACTCAGCTTCTTCACAACAATCCAATACAGCGACTTCATCTCTGCTGATGCTGCACCTGTCAATCTCACGCTCTGTCCTTCCCTCACTTGTTAACAAGAGAACTCTACACCCACCTGTCAGTCAAGTCTCAATCAAAACTCAGATAAAAATTTGCACTGAAGTCAAGATTATCTCAGTTATATAAATAATAGTTTTAAAAAAAGTTAAAAATGATCTCTAATTGGCTAATTCATCCATCAATCATTTCCACTCTTGAGATAAACATTGTCAGACCATATATTAGAGAATTTTCACATGAAATTCTTTAACTCACATTGTTACGTTTTTACAGTGTGTTTATTAGGGCTGGGTATTGCCAAGAGCCTTCCGATACGATACGTATCCCGATACAGTGGTCACGATACGATACATATCCCGATACATGTAAATCCTGATATAATTTCCTCAATATGTCACATATCAAGTGTCAAATGCAGATGAATTGTATTTTCAAACTGCTCTTTATGTTACATTCAAGTGTCTTACAAATAAGCTGTTGTTTGGCTAAATAGTTTCAGCCTTAAAGCTGCTGTCCAGGTTTATAAGTGTAAATTATATACATTTTAGTATGTCGATACGTATCCCGATACACCTTCCTGTAACGATACGCGTATTGCCAATGAGCTTGTCACGATATATCCCGATACCGATACATTGAGTACAGCCCTAGTGTTTATATTGGTTTGTGACAGCTCTAAGTACATAAGTGATTTGTTTTTATGTTTTTAGAAATAAAGAATAATTAGGCCTAAATTAAATAAATTACATCTGGATGTTGGACTGAAGCGTGTTTGAAATTCCTTTCTAACTGAGTTGACGTCAGATGAAAGGTTTTTGGTGGAGGCTTTGGATCTCTTCACTAAAGTTGCTATAAATCAGACAAAATCCTGTCACTCAGAAGAGAAAGTGAAGATATCAGGTCTCATGTTTCAGTTTGACTGAGTGTGAGGGTGGCTCTCCTCTGGTGCTTCTGTTCCTCATCAAACAACAACATGCAATAAGTACTGCTCCAGCTTTGGCCTCCTGATTATCAGCCTATACAACTTGAGATCCAAAGGTCATGTCAACCAATGCCCTTCTAAGAAAAAGAAAAGAAAGAAAGAAAGAAAGAATAGCACAATGGGGAGTGAGTGAATAAATACAGTACATCCCTCCAGTGTTTGTAACTGTACACTGACTCTGAAGTCTGGATCCTGAAGTCTGGAAGCAGTGATCTTAAAACTCTACAAAGTCATAGTAAATAACTTACTATGTTCAGGTCTTGACTCAAAGGCGGGGTAGCTGACAAAACCTGAAGCAAGGACAAATGCTTCAGCACATGGTAATACCCATGTGCATTATGTTTTTCTTTGCAAATAAATCTTAAAAACATATTTTTACAGACAGCAAAAGGAAACTGGAGGCGACCATTCAAGCACAGCCAATCAGAGCGCTGCTTTTGGCTCTTAGAGAGAAATAAAATGGCTTTTATTTTGATTTAGACATGACGCAGTGATTTGATTTTGTCACAATCTGCTGCTTATGTAATATACTTTTTGGTAGAAAAGACCAAGTTTATGAATTTACAACTAAAAAAGTCAACTACCTCACCTTTAATGTATTTATTTATTAGGATAATGTACAGTTACATGATTAAGCACAATGGCGGATGTTTGTACCAGATTCTAGCTTTACAATAGTTTGTAGTTTGGAGCTTACTGTACATATTTTTATTGGAAGGGGAAACCATAGCACCCACAAGCAACATACACAGACACAGGAAGAACATGCAAACTCCAAACAGAAAGGCCCCAGGCTGGTTGGGGATTCTTGCTGTGAGGCCAGAGCGATAATTGCTGCGCCCCCATTGTATACGGCTTTGCAGAACCTCAAACAACAAAATAACTTATTATAAGCAATTATTTCATCAGCAACATTCCACAAGTTACAGATAAGATACAATTATAGATGAGCTGTTATACAGATAAGATACAATTATAGATGAGCTGTTATGTGATTGGGTGTGTTACTAACGCAAACAATACACAGTACAAGAGGTCATGTCATTCAGACTTGGAACTTGTGTGTGTAGACAGAATGTGTTTATGTGCTTCTTAATTGACAGACGTTTCATACGTACAGTAGTTATGTAAATAAGTAAAGGCAACTGTTGAAACGCCATTAAGCAACCAGGGCTTGCCACTACCTGTGCCTCTTCAAACCCCATCGCAAATCACTATGTTGCACTGTTTTTGTGGGTTTTCTCCAGTACTTCAGCTTCCTCCCATCTTCATATACATGCACGTTTAGATGAGCAACACTAAAACTCCTTTAATAAATGAATGAGTTGTGATCTGTGTCTAAACCTTTTGACAAGTTGTCTATTGTGTTCCTCCACCTAAGGCCCAAAGTCTCTGGAAATCACCTAGAAAACTAATAAATGTTCCAAAAGCTCGTCTGTTTTTTTTTTTTTTTGCATACTGAGTAAAGGATGTGTTGTTCCGAGTACAGTTAGAAAGTGTAAGCCCCATCTTTTCATTGTTGACATTTGATGTATCAAGCAGCACTTATTAAGCAGCTGTTTTTTGTGACTGTTACCACAATTATCACGTTCATTCCAGTCTTGCAGATCAATCATTTTTTCACTTTTCATCAGAAGGCCAATGGTCACAGAAGTTCCCAGGCTGTGTATAAAATGTGAGCAGTGACTATGAAGGTTAATTTGTCTTTTTATTTCTGAAACTTTTTTTGAACACTGAATTTTTGTAACTGATTTTTTTTACCATTTGAATATTTTTAAACATCAAATCAGGTGAAAAAATTCAGTGTAAAAATTACAATGCTTAAAAATTCAATGTATAAAAATACAATGCTTTTAAAATTCAGTGTATAAAAATACAATGCTTTTAAATTCAGTGTATAAAAATACAATGCTTTTAAATTCAGTGTATAAAAATACAATGCTTTTAAAATTCAGTGTATAAAAATACAATGCCTAAAAATTCATTGTTACAAAATACACTGTCCTAATATTGACTGCATTAATATACATTTCTTTAAAATTCAACAAGTTCAAATACAGTTGCTGTGTTTTGAAATTCAGTGTAAAAAAATTCAGTGCAAAAAAATTCAGTGTCTGAAAATTCGCTGCTACGTTTGTGTGTAAATCCAGACCAGAGCAATCGAGCCCCGAGCTCTCCAGAGCAGTTTAGTGGCTATTTTAAACCTTTTGAGACAGAATAAAGTACTTTTATTAGCATATTTACACAGTTTAGTTTGCATTGTTCATTTATATTAATTCTTATGAATGTGTAAAATAAAAATAAAAGTCGTTTCTGTTTTGAGTTAATGTGATTAGTCCACTGAGAGCTAATAGTCTTCAGACATTTCTACAGTTCTTCGCTTGGCAGAGTGTTTATGTCCTGTAAACTGTTATTTGGCCCCATGCAGATATCTGTCTGTAAGTATTGTACTACTAGAAGGTGCTGTCTTTGTCTGTAGAGTCGTTGTAGTAACTTTAAGATGTTCTGTGTGTGGAAATCGCCATGAAATATAAGACGCTAATAGCGCTAGCATGTCTATGAGATGTGCCATGTAGTTTAGCATAAAGCTAACGGCAAACTTTCCTGAGCATTTATTACATATTTCAGGCTACTATTCATTGTTTTATCCTGCTCTGCACAGTGTAAGTTCAAATGAATATGTAAACATAATTGTAATATGCATCTGTATTTTTTAAATGTTATAGTTTTGCAAAATGTAAACTTCCAGAAGAGCAAGAGGCTTCCCTGGGTGTTTATTGGAGGATCAGTTTGTATCTGTAAAGCTAGTTCCTAAACACTAATGAAGGCAGAAAACTGTTGTTTCATCTCATATGCAAAGTAACACAAAGAATTACATGTGTGTGTTAGTGTTGTGGTCGACTCTCATTGTTCTATTAGAGGCTAAACTGTAAATATCAACTGGATGTCAGTGAGAGGAGAAGAAGGAGGAGAGGAGGAGAACGCTCCTGGAGTCTGAGAACAGCT